>CM028130.1:52907500-53632500 GCA_016271365.2 Neoceratodus forsteri | reverse complement strand
TCGTTTGGCGTCTTCATTGGTGTTACCATAAGCGTTTGCATTTCCAATTGCATTACCATGACTGTGCAAGTTACCATTTGCATTTGCTTATGTGCTTGCATTTCCATTTGCATTACTGTTCCCTTTGGCGTCATCATTGGTGTTACTGTAATCGTTTGCATTTCTAGTTGTGTTACCATTACTGTTTGCATTTTTGTCACCGTTTGCATTTGCATTTTTTTCTTTTTTTTTCAATTGCCCAGCTCCCACAGCTTTCAGAGGAGGCCTTGTACCCCCTCCTACTCCATCCATCTGGGCATTCTACTAGGCAACCCCCTACCCTGGCTTCATCTTGCTTGGGGGCTTGGGTGTTTAAATATTTTCCTCTTTTTCTCCCTTTCCCCAAAGCATGCTGGCACAAAGGATGAATGTCCAGACAGACAGCATGCTGATGCACACTGTTGTCAAGCACCAACAGTGTTCTTCCCTCCCTGGACTCCAAAGAGCAGCCATTGCCCCCAAAGGCCCGTGCTTCCACTGGCCCCAGGAGCATCGAGTGCTCAAGACACCCCTGGTAACCCACCCCAGGAGGAGGAGAGAATCTGTTGGGATGTTCAATCTTCTATCCTCCCACTGACTCCCAGCAGACTGAGTTCGTTCCTGAAACTGGGTTGCCAGTGTAGCATGAAGTGTGGCATCCAGCGCCTCAAGCCTCATCGCCACCAGGCTGACTGCATTTGCATTTCTGTTGGCCTTAGTGTTTGCATTTTTGGTAGCATTTCCATTGTTGACTGCATTACTGTTTCCTTCTGTGCTGCCATTGCCATTACCGTTTGCATTTCTGTTTGTGTTTGTCTTACCTTTTGCATTTTCGTTATCGTTTGTGTTTGTGTTCCTGTTGCCGTGAGCGTTTGTGTTATCGTTTGCATTACCATTTCTGTTTTCATTAATGTTTGCATTTCTCTTACCGTTTACATTACCATTTACCTTTGCATCACCATCTGCATTGCCATTTGTGCTTGTGTTTGCGTTCCCATTAGCATTACTGTTTCATTTTACCTCACTGTTTCCATCAACGTTTGTAATAACATTACCGTTGTTGTTTTTGCGTTTGCATAGTGAAGTGCAAAACATTGTTTTTTACTGTTTTTCTGCACTGTCTTCCATGACACATAGTATAGCCAGTGTGTGGTTAGTTGATTGATCTGAAACTTAGCATATAGAAACACCTTTGTTCAAGGAACATGACAGTTTTTGTTTGGTGAAAACATTTTGTTCTGTTCCAGAGTTATGGCCATTTTAAGTTGCCCCACTATGCAGTCCACCATTTTAGTGCATTTCAGCCACAATTTCCACCATTTTGTGTTGGAAGACTTCTTAAGGGTACAGAAATATAAAAATTGAATATTCCTGGAACAGTTCGTTCTTTTTATATGAAATTTGGAGGGTGTTGAGTGGATGTCCTGGAGATGTGAATTATGCTGTTTACATGTTTTAAAAATAATTTGCTGTGGACATACTGTGTGACGCATTTAATGTTTTGCACATAGTGTTCTGCATGTGCAACTGCCTTTAAATTTACCGTGTAGGTTGCCCTAGTGGCACAGAAGTGCCTTACAGTGGTTTTGTGTGTAAAACATTAACAGGTGCGGAATTATGCCACTCTGATGAATGACAATTTGGTTCATTATGCTTTAATAACTTCTAAACTATGTGTCTGATTTGCCTGGCATTTGGAATGTACAACTATTTATAATTCAACTTTCACTATGCCAATGTTTGGGTCGCTGGCACTTACAGTTGCTGAATTTTGTATGTTACGTTGTTTGCTCGTGGCACTGTGCAACCATTGAATGGGTGTACACACAATTCTGGACACACGCTGTGCCATGGTACATTTTTTTATTTACCAATTTTCATTTCAGTCAGTCATACAGTTTTTGCCCAGCAAAATGACAAATAATCACATGGTGGGCCCCGCGCACCCACCACCACATTCCATTCACTATTTATAGTGCACATACTCAAAAAGAAGGGAAATTCATAGCAAAAAAATCCATTTAATGCACCAGTTAGGGTTGTTCCACAGCAACAAAATCAAAGAAATTTGGTGTTAGGGTTGCCACCCCTTGCACCCTACGCCCACCCTGCCCCCACCAACAGGCATCGGGGTGTGCGTTGGGGTCATTGGTCCCAACTCTTACCCTATTCTATGTGTAAATAAGCTGACGTGATGCAGTATAGGAGAATGGGGTGACAGTTAGGACCGACAACCACAACGCACACCCCAATGCCTGTTGGTGGGGGTGGGGTGGGTCTGGGTGGCAACCCTAACACCAAATTTCCTTGCTTTTGTCACTGTGGAGCAACCCTAACTGATGCATTAAACAGAGTTTTTGCTCTATATATATATATATATATATATATATATATATATATATGTATCTATACTGATGTGGTATTGCCAGTATAGGGTTTAACAGTCACTTCTCTTTTTAACCCCACATTTTGAACTTTAATAACTTTGTAACCATAAGACAGATTAAAGTAAAATTTTGCAAGCCCTGTTGGGTATCCTAATTCTGTGGATTTGGCAAGTTTCATTCTAGTTGGATGCACAAGTGTGGAGATGGGTACCACTTTTTTTTGGCAAATTTCTTTGTCACACCATTACTACAAAATGGCTTGGGGGGTTGGTTTTAAACTGTCAGGGTATATGAAGTTTGGGTCTCAGATGTGCCTTTTAAAGGTTTTGTGAAAAAAAATATTAATCCAGGGGAGTCACGTGATTCTGTGCAAGGGATAGGACTTGCTCATCAGAGCTCCGCTCTCTCACTGACCTAAATTGCTACAAACGCCTGCTTATTTCGATTATCTTTTCGATATTATAAATATTTAAGCAATCAGGAAGTACAGA
Source organism: Neoceratodus forsteri (assembly GCA_016271365.2). Lineage (NCBI taxonomy): Eukaryota > Metazoa > Chordata > Ceratodontiformes > Ceratodontidae > Neoceratodus > Neoceratodus forsteri. The sequence continues at coordinate 53,629,604 of CM028130.1, read as the reverse complement.
GGTGGTGTTTGGTCAGTACCAACAGTTGGACATCTCCTGCAACATGTCTATGCAGCAACTAGTCGAGGAGGCCATGCAGGAGTCAGAAGCTAAGTGCCCTCGCCATAGTTCTTCTCCCCAAAGTCCTCTGGAGGAGCTCTCAACCTCACACATCTACTCAGAGCTAACAACTATTAAAGAGGCTTTGCTGAAGCTAATTGAAGATGTAGCAGACTTCAAATCAGTACTTATCCAGCTAGCCCGCAGGGTTACCGATGCATAAGCCAGAGTAGCCTCTATAGAAAGAAAGCAAGATAAGATGGAGCCTGAGGTGGTGGAAATAAAAAGGACTCTGTCTAAATTGGAAGATCACATTGACGATCTGGAGAGGAGGAATAGGAGGAACAATTTGGTGCCAAGAGGCCTTCATGAAGGGGAAGAGGGCCCTAACACAATACAGTTTCTACAGCATTTCTTGAAGAAAATTGTGGGTCCCTCCCCGAATGGTCCGGAGTTTATTATAGTAAGAGCACATAGATCTCTGAGGGCAAAACCCATCCCCGGCTGACCCGCCTAGGCCTATTATCCTTAAACTATCAAACTACCTGGACTGGGAATTCATCCATAAGGAAGCCAGAAAATTATCAGCTATTCTGTGGGAGGGTAAAAAATTGAGGCTGGTTCCAGATTTAATGCTGAAAACTCACCAGCTATGAGCTTCATTTCATCCCATCACCTCCAAGCTGGTGGCAGCTGGCATAAAGCATTGCATTTTATACCCAACTTGTCTGGAAGTTTCCTTAAAAGAAGGAGCCAAACATTTTGATTCTGTGGAAGACGCTATAAAGACTCTGAGGAAAAGTTACCCTGACTTATTTCCTAAATGAGGAAGATATAGTTTAGCTGTATGTGGGCCTAAAAATTCAGCTTCAAAGAACATTCAAGAAGGACAGAGTATTACTGCATTATTTAACCACCTCTAGGTGGGTCTGTTCTATCAAATGTTTGCTAGAGAGTAGCATGTAATTTTCTAACTGAGTAGGAAAAACTCACTTATAGGGGCACCATTGTTTATTTATATGTCAATTTTAACTATTTGTTCTTATTTACTCTCTGATTGGCTTTACTAAGATGCTGCAGTGGATACCATAGTTCAGTTTGTCCACTAGATGGTGCCAAATACTTTCTGTTATAAGACAAGTGCTTACTGCCAGATTTCTCAATTCTAGTTGTTGGTTTTTCGGTACCATGGTTATCTCAGTGTCTTCCTCTTTCAATCCTGTTCTATGAAACAGTTCTAGATTTTATCTTTTTGCAGTTTATACACCCCATTGGGTTTCAGGCTCAGTGGGAGAGATGTATAATTCTTTTTTTGTTTGGATTGTCAGTGGTATCGAACAGTACTCCCCGGGAGAGAAGCAAATTTAATAGAGGGGAATTCCAGCTGTGATTGTCTAGTCCCAAACAGCTCTGCTGTTCTTTTTTTTAGTGTTTTTCATTTAGTGCCCTCTTTACTAGACTAGCTAGTTATTCTGGCATAATTTACAACATGTATAGTCCTTCTGGAAGAGCATCTCACAGTTTTCGTGGTAGCTTGGGACATGGGCTTAAACTGAGTTTGTAGTAGGCCATTGAATTTTCTATGGGTGCCACCTTTACATTGGGAACGGCATGGTTCTTTAAGGGAATTAAATCCCTATCAGGATCCCAAGCTTTGTTTACATTAGTACTTAATGTTCTGGAGTTTCCTTTTTTCCTTATATAGACTCTAGAGCTCCAGTTAATGCCAGATTATACAAAAGTCAGAGATTACCTTCGCTGAGTAGTATTTGTTCATTTCTCATGCTTATTTGTGGGAGTCTTGTTTCCTAGTTAATGTTGGGTGTGACATATAACATTCCTTCTGTTGTACCACTTTTATTTAGGCGGGGAGAATCTACAGGGACAGGAGGATGGTGGGTGTGCCATGAGTTACTTCTGTACCTTTTTCTTGTTCAGAGTTTGGGGAGGTGATAAAGTGGTCCTCCATCCTTTGTGAGTATCATGGACCATGAGGCAAGGAGGGGGCTTAGGGCCCGGGTAATGAGATTTGTATATAGTTCAAAGTTTCTGAGTGTTAGCTTAGTTTTAGTGTGATTGGGGGATAATTTTGAGGTAGTTTGTCTGTTTCTTGGGGGGGGGGTCGCCGCAGAACAGCCCTTCAATCCTTTTCTATTACATGGCACAATCAGGTATTAATCTATGCTCAATGGCTTGAATATTCTTCGTAGAATATTAATGGGGGGAAGACAACAAAAATAAATATATTATTCTAAACCATCTTGCCAAGTACGACCCTTCAATAGTGCTTCTCCCAAAAATGCACATGCTTCCAGAACAGTTAAAGTTCTTTAAAAAGAGCTGGGTAGTTCAAGCTTTTGGAGCAGGATTCAGTTCTAGTAAGCGGGGGGTGGCCTTGCTGCTTGCTAAAAAACTATCCTTTACTCCGGTGGAGTCTATTAGTGATTCTGAGGGGAGGTTTATCTTTGTTGTAGGTAGATTGGGTAGTCTTGATATAGTATAGGGATCAGTTTATGGCCCCAATGTGGAAACTCCTTACTTTTTCACACAATTAGCAATGGTATTGGCCCCCTTTTTGCAACTTCCCATTATAATTGGTGGAGACTGGAACTTAGTTCAAGCAAAGGATCTGTACCATGCCTATCTTAGGGGGTGGGACTGTCCTCAACTCAAATTCATCTCCTCCTTGGATCTTATAGACCCTTGGAGATTACTTAATCCATCAGGAAAAGAGTTTGCTTTTTTGTCCCCAGTTCACAAAAGTTACTCTCGTATTGATTACTTTTTAGTGAGTCATCAGCTAATTTCATGCATGACCGATTCCAAAATACTAGCACAAGTAATTTCTGACCACTCCCTAATATTTGTCCAGATAGAAATACCCAACCTCCCTGTCAGGTCGCACACGTGGTCGTTAAGTAATAGACTATTAAAGGACTAACTAATTATTTCAAAATTCCAACATTTTTTGTAGGATTCCATTAAGGTTAACTATAAATCAATCTCTGCTGTGGATCGGGTCTGGGCAGCTTTAAAAGCTACCTGGAGGGGGAAACTTATACATATCACTAAAGTACAAAAAAAGGAAAAGGTTAGCCAAATGAATAACTGTCTGCAGAGAATTAAGAGTTTGGAAAATAAAGGGGTTGACGAACTTTCACCTTCAGAAGACCAAGAACTTACTAGGCTAAGAGCACACTACGCAAGTATATTACTAGAAAAGGTGGAGAGGTCAGCTTCTCTATTAAAGGCTTCTTATATTGGCCAAGGTAGCAAAGCAAACAGATTACTTGCTTGGCAATTAAAGCAACAGTCAACATCAAAATGGATTGCTGCTATTAGACATCCTCAATCAGGATCTTTGGTGGTTAGTCCACTGGAGATATTAACTCTCTTCATAGAATACTATAAGGCACTGTACTCTCCGAACCCATTGCTGGTTGTTTATTTTGAGAAAATGCTAGCATTTTTGGGGAGAGCTGATTTACCCACCTTCTCAGGAGCTAGCCAAACTTGTTTAGTAGCCCCAATCACTGGGGAGGAAATATCGGCAGTGATCGATTCTTTAAAGCCAGACAAGGTGCTGGACCCAGATAGCTTTACAGGCCTATTTTATAAAACCTTTAACAGATATCTTATCCCTCTGTTGCTACAGCTGTATAGTTACTGGAGCTCCTTCCCAGTTCTGGACCAGTCAATATTTGAAGCGAGAATAATCCTCCTGCCCCACCAGGGAAGGATCCAACAGTGATTAGCATTTACCGGCCTATTTCTTTGTTGAATGTTGATGTCAAAATATATGCAAAAATTCTGGCCAACAGGTTGGAGAGAGCATGGAAAAGTCTACTAAGCCCTGAACAAGCAGGGTTTGTGGTGGGGCGTACTTCACCTGATCATTTTAGGAGATTGTTCCACCTGATTTCTGCATCCAGGAACCCCGAGCTGGAAGTGGCTTTGGTGTCCCTGGATGCAGAAAAAGCATTTGATATGGTAGATTGGGAATACCCATTTGAGGTCCTCTCAGAGTTTGGTATACTGCAACCCTTTGTTGATCAAATTCGGGTTTTGTATCAATGTCCGTCAGCATAATTGCAGTTCAGTAATCACATTTCTGATATCTTCCCACTTCATCGAGGTACCTGACAGGGTTGCCCTCTTTCCCCTTATTTGTTTAATCTGTACATAGAACCCTCAGCTAGAGTCCTCAATTTAGAACAGGGGATAAGAGGCATACGATTGGAACATTTGGAATTTAAGTTATCCTTGTTTGCTGATGATCTACTTTTTCACATTTCGAGCAGCAGACAGTCCCTCCCCTGTGCCCTCCAAATTATCTCTCAGTTTAGCAAATTGTCAGGTTATATACTCAATAAAAATAAAACTATGCTATAATCCTTATCTCCTCTCCTTACCAGAGACCTAATTGAAAATATGGGCCTCCAATGGGAGAAAGAATACCTAACCTACGTGGGTATCAAAATCTCTAAAGACACTTCTAGACTTAAGGATCTTAATTTAGACCCACTGTTAAAATCAACTAAAGAAGATCTCGCTAGGCGGAGCAATTTACCATTATCCTTCTGGGGGAGGGCTAATGTCCTCAAAATGTCAATTTTGCCCAGATTTTTTTAACCCCTTAGTAATCTTAACATTTACCTCCCTAAATCCTGTTTTTATTGCTTCAGACGATATGTTCGGATTTCCTTTGGAAGGGGATGGCTTTGCGCAAGGCCTACAGAAAACTTACCCGCCCTAGGGCAATGGGGGGGCTTCAATTACCTGACTTCTATGTTTACTATCTTGCAATTCATGCTAATAGATTTTTACATTGGTTTATGTCTATGTCTGGTATATTGGAGAGCCCTCCATGGTTGCTCTTAGACAGCCAACAGGCTTGTTCTTGTAATATGGCCCATGGGGCTCTGTTGTTTAATCCATGGTCACATATTCCACTAAACCGCAGAGATTCTCCTCTCGGTTGGGATGTGAGAGCTTTACAACAATTATGCTCTCTGTTTCAAATCTTCACTACAAAAGACCTGAAGCAACCCTTGTTTAATAACCTAAACCTAAAAATAGATAAGAAAACAATTAAAACCCCTTTTGGAGGACCCCACAATGAGTTATGCCTAGCTCATTTTGTCTCAGGTAACTCGGTGCTATCTATTTCTAACCTGCAAATAAAGTTTAAGGTGCCTCTGAATAATCGGTTTCAGTTATTCCAAATACGTCAGTGTATTAAACACTTTCTGAGCAAACCTCCATGGCCGGACAATGTGGGGGTATTTTTAAATAACCATTGGTCAGTCTCTGAGGGTCGGAAAGTGATAGCTAAATTGTACAAGAGAATTATAAGCCATGTTGTGTTAAAGGTTTCCCCATAGCCTATTACTGGAAAAACAATTACAACAAGGACTTTCCAGAAGAAATATGGGAAAAGTTCTGGACTGACAATTATCTTTTAATTAAGCAAGACCACAGAAAAACATTCAGTTCAATATTCTCCAAAATTTATATTTTACACCCGCTAAATTATTCCGGATAGGGAGGCTGGTTTCTGCAGAATGTAAAGAATGTGGCTTTGAGTTTGCTACATTACATCATAAATTGTGGTTGTGCCCTAGAATAGTTAAATTCTGAAACTCTGTCAAAAGGAGGGTGGTGCCTTATCATAAAATTGCCCCGTACTTTAATGAGGACATTTGTATGTTAGGTATGTATTCAGCGGTCCCTACCTATTCTCAAAAAGTGCAGTTAGCATTGGTGGCTTTGGTCACTAAGTTAGTAATACTTAGACATTGGAAGGAGGAATGGGAACCTTCTTTTAGAGAATGGTGGGCTGAATTTCTTACCACTTTAAATACAGAAAGATGTGTAGCCTGGTTCTCCCACTCTGGTGAGAAGTTCCAGGAATGCTGGGGTGAACTTTTTTCAATTCTTAAGGATAAATTTGGCTACTGAACCAACTCCCATCAGTCTCTTTCTCCTTTCCTCCTATTAAGGCCTATGGTCCCTCTTTTATATTTTTATTTTGTTAGGTGACTTTCTGTTTAGGGATCGATATATTTCTAGGCTTTTATGGGGGGCATAGTATCTTCCAATACTCTCTTGTTTAACTTAATTTTATAGGCCTTTTTTTTTCTTCTTTCTTCGTTCCCTCCCTTTCACTACATTTTGTGTTGGATTGGTTATGGGCTATGCCATGAACCTCTGCGTGAACTTTTCACAGGACCCTTACAAGAGTCTATTTGGTTTAATTAATATCAGTTATAGGTGCAATTAGGTTACGGTAAAGGGGCTGCTGCAGGCTGGGTGAGGTTTTGTTTTTGCTGCGTGGTGGGAAGGGTTTTGTTTTGGTTATATTTAGGGTTTTTCTTTTTTTGTTCATGTTATTTATCTTTATTGTAATATGAATATGCCTGTGATTGCCCAGCCAAGACATAATTTTGTTTTGTGATCTTCTTATGTGCTATGTTAAAACCTGTTTTTTTCTGAAAAATATAGTTATTTGCAAAAAAAGATAAAAATATTAATCCATTCAAAAGTTATTAACTTTAAATTTTCCCATTGTATCCTATGGCAAAAATTTGATCTACCATGCAAAAGCACTTTTTGCTGCCATGAAAGCACTAGTTGCTTTCACAAATGCAGAATGTAGTGTTGAGATTCAGCCATCTTGTTTTCAGTTAACAAGGCTGAAAAAGTGAAATAGTTTAAAACATACTGCCCTAGGTGAATACCAACAGTTGTGCTTATGTAATTGGGGCCTGGGGAATCAGAATATGTGATATATATTTCATCAAAGTGCCCAGAATTGTGTTTTTTGTTAAATCATGCCATTATTAGTGATAAATTTGCAGCACAACTTTTACAGATGTGCAGCAAATTACGGCACTGTTTCATGAAACACTGGGGGAGTTGCCTCAAATTGCAGCACTGCTTCATGAAACAATGGGAGTTTGCTGCAATTTGAGGCACCAACAGCTGTGTGGCTACAAAAAGTTGTCTAATCATTTTTGGGGCAAACTGATCCAGGAATCGCATTCATCAGCCTGCAGGATGCTGAACACAAGTGTTTTTCTTTACCAAACTCAAGTAATGTTCACAATTTTACAGTTCTAATAAGTTTTTTTTAGTTCTTTCCTAGTGGTCTAGTGGTGCTCCCTCCCCAATCCCTGCTATTACTTTTTTCTTTCTTGGTGGTCTGGTGGCTTTCTTTCCCCAATCCCCTGATGTCCTTTCTATTTTTTCCTAGATGGCTAGTAGCATCCTGCCTCCTTATTTTTAGTTGCTAAAAACAATAAAACTGTCCCTTGTTTTCTTTTAAAATGTTTTTACTCTTTAAAAAAAGTCCATCGCCATTCTCACCCACACCACCACACTCACCATCCCACTGTGCACCCACAAATCTGCGAAAAAAGCAACTCGCTATCATTACAAAAACAGAATCTTCTTTTTCCTTAATAGCTGCATTGTTCAGACTCAATATTTTGCTGGCCATGAAGATAGAAACTTGGAAAATATGGTTAGAAAAAAAAAACTATCTGAGACTAGTTGGTCTTCCTACACTTGAAAATTCTGACATAGTGACCTGGGACATTGTGAAGTTGTTCCTCAGAGAGTGTCTTGGCCACAACACAGAAAACATGCCCCCACTTATCAATGCATTCCATCTGCCAGCACGCAAACACTGTTGCTAATACTGCAATCTCGGGATCTGGGTTTGGGTCCGTAATTCCTCCTGTGAGGCCAGTTATGGTTTTGGTACACTTCACACTTCAGAAAGGTCATGAACTGGTCATAAAACAAGCTTTGCTGAAAGGGGCAATGACCTTTCATAGCACAAAAGTATATACAGTATCTATCTGAATGTTAGTCCCCAGAGCCAGGAAAGAAGGAGGAGGTTTATACAATTTTGATTAGAGGTACAGCAACAGACATGTTTTGCTGCTGAAACTGGTAACTGCAATATGAAAAAACGAAGGTAAATGTGCTTCAATGTATTTCAATATGGGTTACAGCCATCTGGTCAGCTTCATGTTGTGGATATTACTGGTGTCTAGTGAACCCCCCCCCCCAAAAAAAAAAATAATCATATTCTTTTGTTGTAATATATTTTTTGTTCATTTTTCCTTTATTTATATCTGTATATATCTTTTTACAGTTTTGGCTTTTTGCTACTATGGATTTTATGCCTGGTGTCATGTGGTACCCCTCCCCACCCTCTGATTCTGGCCTTTCCTTCATTGGTGCTTAGTGGCATCCTTTGCACCCTTCCCCCACTTTTATTTTAGCTGAAAATGAAAAAATCATCACTCATTTTATTTTTTTGTACACATGTAAAACAAATGTTCCAGCACAAATCACTTCCACACCCCCTACCTGAGCACTCATTGTGTACCCACCTTCTCACACCCCTATTACCATATACTTACTTCTGGAGGTCCTCCGCTGTCACCTTTTGTGAACTAGGACATGTTTGCTATCTACTAAGCTGAACCACAAACTGAAGAATCAATGAAAGTTCCATATAATGTATTTCAATAGCATTCTGAGCTTATATTGATATATTTGCCATTTTTAAGTATTTTTTCACCAGTTTTCAGCATGGGTGTTTTGGGACCACACCTCATGAACATTGTCACTGCTGTTTCGTTAATCGGGTTAGGGAGGTGGTTTTGATTTCACTGTTTGAAATCACCTTTTGGGATCTATTAATGAAATGACAGTGCAAGTGTTCATGAGGTGGGATCCCAAAAAGCCCATGTTGAAAATTTGGTGAAAATATTCCTTAAAATGACTGAGTTATGTGCATTTGTTGAATTTTTTCTACACACATGTGTAACTTTAGTGATTTTCAATATTTCAACCCCAGGGTCATTTTTTCACACCACCTCATGAACTGTACAGCTTTCATTTTTCACTTCCTGTCCATAATATGATTTTGCACCTGTGGCACAAAATGGCATTTTGGCACAAATTTGAAAATTTGCACTTATGAGGTTAATGAGGTGGGGACATAAGAAGACTATGTTGAAAATTTAGGGGCAAAATGTGAACAAATGCCAATGTTATGACCATTTGTTGCAATTTCACTATTTTTTTTTTCATTTTATTCAGGTCTATGATTATAAATACCTTTGAGTCAGGGCTTTTTTACAAATGTTCCATGTCAAGGATTACAACAAGACAGTACATAATCACAGTTTGTAACACATAGTTTGCAATACATAGTTCTATACTGTAACTATTGCTAGCATGGGCATTATAGAGGTGGGGGAAAAAAGATGAGGCGATAGAAGGGGAGGACAAGGAAATAGGCATCATAAGGGTGGGGGTGTGGAAGAGGAAGGGTGAAAGGGAAGCAGGTGGAGGAGGACAGGTGGAAAGGAAGGCAGAAGTGGTGGGACAAAGGGAGGGAGGGGGAAGAGGAGGGAGGGAGGGGTTGCAGCCAGGAGGCATTGTCAGACGACATGAAGTGCCAAGGTTTGGGGAGGGCAGTGGGGGTAAGTGCTAGGATGCTGAGGTCATCAGTAAACACTAGTGCCAATGGGGCAGTGAGCAAAGAATACATTTGTGGTCTTGGGAGTCCAGGAGAAGGGTGGTACAGTTGAGATAGCAGTCACAGGAGCTAGAGGCTGTCAACGAGTGGTGGAGCCTGGCTTTAAAGGCGCCGAGCGTTGAGACGGTGGTGATGTCATTGGGGACACCATTTAGCCAGCTGGCGGCCTGGTAGAAAAACGCTCTTTGACCTTGGGTTGTTTGACAGCATGGAATTTGGAGCTTCAATGATTTGGATCCCAGGTTCTGAAGCAATTATTTTGTTGTAGGAGAGTAGAGATTCTGGGAGGGGGAAGACCCATCATAATTTTCTTTGCGAATATGCAGGTTTGGTATTTTATATTTTTGTCAAGTTGCAACCAGTTGGTTTGGGAGTAGAGGTCGCAGGTGTGTGTAAGGTGTTGGGCACCCGTCATGAGCTGACAAGCCTTGTTGAGGGAGATGGTTACTTGTCTGAGAGCAGTGACAGTAGCAGAGCCATATATAATGAGGCTGTAGTCGATGGTGATGATGATGGAGCACTGGACGGCAATTGCCAGGGCTTCAGGGTTAAGGTGGCGCCAGTGGCAGAACAGTAGGCCTAGTCTGGCATTGGCAATTTTGGTGATGTTATTAATGTGGTCATTGTATGAGAGGTGGGAGTTGAGTGTGATTCCAAGGTATTTAAAAGTTTGGACCTGCTCCAGTGGGCCATCGTGACTGGTGTTAATGGATAGGTGGTGGTGCTTATGTTTATTGTGGGTGCTACTGAAGATCATGGACTTAGTTTTTTTGTGGTTATGGATCAGTTTATGCTGAATGAACCAGTTCTTGACAGTGGAGCAACAATGCTGGAGTTTTCTTTGCAGCTGGTAAGGGTCATGGTGTGTGGCAAGGATTACTGCATCATCGGCATAGAGTATAATTGGTTCAGAGCAGCCATCTGGTAAGGTGTTGAGAAACATACTGAAAAGGAGTGGTCCCAGAATGGATCCCTGTGGAACACCAGATCACACAGGTTTCGCATCATAGAGCACATCTGCAATTTTTACACATTGTGACCTGTTCTCAAGGTAGCTTTTAAACCATGTAATAGAATTTGTGGAGAGCTCAGCTTTATATAGCTAGGCAAGCAGAAGGTAGTGGTGGACAGTATTGAAGGCTTTGGTTAAGTCAATGTAAATAGCACCAGTGAGTTGCCCATTGTCCAGTGAGCTGTGGATTGCTCCAGTGACTTCAAGTACTGCTGAAACAGTGCTGTGGCCTTCCTGAACCCATATTGTTGCGTGCAAAGGATATTATATTTATCCAGATATTCTGTGAGCTGGTCTGATACTATGCAATCCAGGGCCTTTGAAAGCAGAGGCAGGATTGAGATCGGGTGGTAGTTCCCATGGTAAGTCTTATCACCACTTTTGTGGATGGGGTAACAGTGGAAAACTTCCATTTTTCTGGGAACTGGCTGAGTGTAAGGGAGAGATTAAAAATCCTTGTAAGAGGCCCCAGCACCTCTTCTAAGGTGATGGACAGAAGCTTGAGGTCAAGTGTGTCATTGCTAGCTCTTGATTTGCTTATAGCATTAGTGACATATTTTCGGTCATCATTCCTGTTTACTACTTTAACGTGGAAGGGGCAGTGACTGTTGAGAAGCATGTTGTTAAGGGTTTCAGGGGCCTTGTCATCACTGATGAAATTAGGGGGAAGACTGGTACTGAGATCCGTAAAAGTGGTGTTGAAAGTATCAGCAATGAGTTTTGGGTCAAGCGTGGTATTTCCATTAACCTTGAGCATAGCCGGAATAGATTTGGGTTGTTTCCAAGAGATTTCTTTTAGGTTGTGCCAGAAATCTCTCCCATTTCCCCAGGAGTCAGTGAGAACGTTTCAGTAGTAGTCAGATTTCTGTTTCTGAATGGTTTTAGTGCAGTTATTACATGCTTGCTTATAGTTTTGGATGTCGACTGGTTTCCCGGTGGATCTAGCCAAAGCCCATAACTGGTCCCTGTATTTTAGCATTTTTAAGAGGTTACCTGTTAGCCAAGAGTTACTTAGAATTTTAACTTTGCGCTTCTTGATGGGAGCGAATAGGTCACAGGCTTTGTTAAAGATGTGGATGAATTGATCCAGTGCAAAGTTTGTGTCAGTCGCCAGGAAGATTGAAGTCCAGTCCTGTTGGAGGAGGTAGGATTTGAGATGGGTTAGCTGACAATGCTGGAGAATTCTACTGTGGATGATTTTAGGAGGTGGTTTGTGGAATTTATTGGACTAGGTACAGCTGATGGGGGAGTGGTCACTGAGAGAGTCAGGAAGGACAGAGGAGTTTGAGATCCATGAGGGGTGGCTGGTCAGAATCCAATCCAGTAGAATGCTGGTCCCTGTTTTATAGTTTTGTCTAATAGGGGAGTCCAGCATCTGGGTTAGGTTGGCCGATTGGACAGAGTCCTTAAGAACACTCGCCTCAGCCGAGAGCCAATTTATGTTGAAGTCCCCAAGCAGGATGGTTTCAGATTTTGGTGGTTGTGACCTGACAAGGTCCAGGACTGTGGAGATACCCAATCCTTGTTCCTTGGGAGGAATATATACTGTAAAAAATGTAAGCACCTTATCGTAAGCACCTAGTAGAATTTTGATGGGGAGGATCTGTGCAGAGGTGGTCATGGGGGCAAGTTCTAATTCATGGCCCATGAATGTGTCTTTCAGGTAAAATGCCCAACCTCCATCTCTTTTTGTTTTCCGATTGAGCCTAAAGATGTTGTAGCCTGGAATGGTGATTGCCTGCTCCAGGACCTGAGGGGTGAGCTAGGTTTCAACAACTGCCAGAACATCAGGAGTATGTTGGATTGTGAGGGCTTGCAGAGAATCAAGCTTAGGAAATAGACTGCAGATATTCAAGCACAGGATTGAGAAAGTGCCAGAAGATTTGTTCAGGGAGGAGACTTTGCTGGTTTGTGGGCCAGGGTTTGGGTGAATATTACCCGGTACCAGCAGGAGGAGTTGCAGAAGCTTGAGGATGCATAGACGGAGTTCCCTGAGGGTGAGCTTACGTATTTTATATTGGCAGGCACATGCCATGATGTGGATGTGAAATCTCATCATGGAAGTAACAAGGTTAGCAGATGTGAGACTGCAGTGTTCAAAGTCAGCAAGGGATACCTTTTTGTGGGAGGTTATCCCCTGAGAGCAGGGTAGGTGATATCTGGGGAGGTGCCAGGGTGGTAATACGCTCTGGTCATTTCAAAGGTTAGAGGAGGTGAGGGGAGGGGAAGGAGGCTCTAGGGGGGATGAGGAGAAGAAAATGGGAGTGGAGGGGAGGTGAAGGAGAAAGGTGGGAGTTAGAGGGAGGAAGAGAATGGTGAAGCTGAGAGAACGACAACAAGTGCAGGACACAGGTATGTAAATGGTCAGAGAGTGGAGCAGGCAGGGGAAAAATAGAGGGGAGAAGAAGAGGGAGAGAGAGAGAGAGAGAGAGAGAGAGGAGGGGACTTGACGTTGGGCCAGTAGGAACTAGTGCAGGAAGAACCTTATGGAGGTGGGCATGGTAAGGGTCTATTTAATTAAGGTTGGAGGGGGGGTGGCCATAAAATTTCAGCCACTTTCCAGCTAAAGTCTATGGGCGCACAGCCCAGCAGTGAAGAAAACTGGTAGAAAGAGGAGCAGCCAATCAGGTAGCAGTGAGGACAGCAGCGGTCCAATCGGAGTTGACCACGGGGGAGCGTTGGGCCAATAGCAGCAATCCACCACTTCCCTGGTCAATCAAAAGTCATTTCCTGGCTCAGAGGATCCATGAATGGGCAGAAAGAGAGCAGCAGAGCAGCTGGTTCATGAAGCTGTGGCCGCGCCTGGCAGAGAACTGCTCGGCACCCGATCAAGGGCTGTGAATCTGGCTCAGAGGATTCCTGGATGGGCAGAAAGGGGGTGGCAGTGTGGCTGGTTCCTGAAGCCATGGCCATGCCTGGTAGAGGGCTGCTTGGTTCTTAATCAGGGTCTGTGAATCCAGCTCAGAGGATCCCTGGATGGGCAGAAAGACAGTGGCAGAGTGGCTGGTTCCTGGAGCTGCAGGCGCGCCTGGCAGAGGGATGCTTGGCGCCTGATCAGGGGCTGCAAATCTGGAAAGGACTGTTGTCCACTCATAACTTCAGAAATGTTGCATACTTTTACCTCAGATTTTCAACATAGCCTTCTTATTACCCCACCGCATGTACGTCATAGCTATTATTTTTCAAATCCTGCCCAAAATGTGTTTTCACACCTATAGCACAGAATGGCATTGCAGTTGCACACAAATACATTTTGGCATACATTCGACAATTTTCTGTACTGGGGTACTTGAGGTGGGGACATACGATGGCTATACTGGCAATTTGGCCACTGTTGACCTATAAATGGAAGCTTAGGGCCTGCAGGGCCCTGTGCTTCCATGGCTACATACATATATGTATCTATAGAGGGATGGGAGCACAGGGTGCTCCCACAGACAAATAAGCATATACAGTAATTACGCTATCTAAAAAAGTAAGTATTTTTTTTTTGGTGCCCAATCACGGAGGCTCTGGGTGCCGTACAGTAGAATAATTTAAACTCGATGATAAAAACATTCAGAATGTATAAACAATTAATTAAAAACAAATACAAATAATTAAAAGGCATTGTATAGTATTAAAAAAAACATTTTCAGGAAAGGCTAGGCTGAAAAGGTATGTCTTTAGGCCTCTCCTAAACACCTCCATAATAGAGGCCTCCTTCAAAGGTCTTGGCAGTAAGTTCCAGAGGACCGGCCAGCCACCTGGAATGAACAATCACCTGAGGTTTTCAGTCTGGTCCTCAGAACCACATGGGGGCCCTTGGTGGAGGAACAAAGGGTGTGGGCTGGGATAGCAGGAGTAAGGAGGTCTGACAGGTATCCAGGGCCTGATCTGTATAGGGTCTTGAAGGTGAGCAAGCCCACCTTGAAGAGAATCCTCCACTTGGCCAGCAGTCAATGCAGACCCTGTAGGAGTGAAGTCACATGACTGGACTTTGATAGCCAAGTCAGCAGCCTAGCCACTGCTTTCTGCATTAGCTGTAGCCAGTGGAGATTTCCTCCACTGACCCCAAGGTAAAGAGCATTACAGCAGTCAAGTCTTGATGTTACAAAGGCATGCACAAGTGAAAGCAGGTCTTCAGGTGGAATTAGGGGTGTAAACCAGGCGATATTCATTAGATGGTAAAAAAACACTTTTGACAGCTGCTAGCATCTGAGCTTCAAATGTCAGCTTGTCATCAATGACAATGCCCAGATTTCTCACCCTAGCAGATGCCATCAGTGGGGTCGACCCCAGGACCAAACTTGTTGTCATCCCGGAGGCATCCCAATCTTGCCCATGACCTGGCTTGATCACCAGTACCTCCATCTTGTCTGGGTTAAGTCTCAGCCAGTTAGAGTTCATCCAGTCCTGGATCTTGACTAGGCATTTATTCAGCACTTCAACTGCACCATTTGTCCTAGATGCAAAAGACATGTACAGCTGGGTATTTTCTGCAAAGCTGTGAAAACCTTGACTGTACTGTCTAATGAGCCTCATGGGCAGCATGTATACCATGGACAACATTGGTGACAGGATTGAACCTTGAGGAACTTCACAGGTTAGGGGCATTGGGGGGAGGAGGAGAAATTCCAAATCACTATCCTCTGCCAGCTCCATGTCATTTCAGAGAGGCAACAATAGTGCATGACAATTTCAACGACTACATAACAGTGCATCAAATTTCAGCGACTGAATTTTTTAGCGCATGCCAATATCAGTGAAATATACTGCAGACAGTGGTGTGGGTGTCCACATTCACCTTGCACATACTGTGCCACAATGATGTAGAGTACAGTACTGTAAATTCCATGTTGCGACTCCTGGGGAGAGTCTCAGCTCACTCTGTCTCGTCGCTGCTCTGTGTGCTGTCTGGAAGAGATTTGTAATTCTTCAACAGTAACAGTAGGCTCAGACTGATGGCAAGACACAGAGCGAGCAGTGGGCAACATGGGAACTGTGCCCTGTATTTGCACCCAAGTCCAGTTGTTGTCTGCTGGTACCTTAAGGGAGAGCAAGCTGTATAGCTGTAACTGTACAGATAGTATGTTTGCAGTCAAACAATGCACTGCAATTGGGGGGAAGGGGGCACACAAGGTAGCTGTCCCAATTACTAAGGAGTCAGTGAGAAAGTGACAATGAGTTGCCTTTTGCAAGTGGTGGCAATGGACAGTACAGTTGTCAGAGTTAACATGTGCATGTGTCTGCAGAGTTCTATTGGGTGTCACTGCACAGGTTGGAAAGACCATGCCACACAGATGGTCTCAATTGTAGCAGACATTTGTAACAGCTTTCTCCACTTAACATGATGATCTAACTGTTCTTGTGATGTACACATGGGGGATTACACCCCCCTGCACTCCCTATATTTAGATACCAATTCCGAGGTGCACTTGGACACAGGGCATATTTAGCAAGGTTGTTCTCAGTAAATAATCCACTCATTGAAATTTCTAAGTGTTATTATTACTCAGTCTCTGTAATGTGGCACTCGCTAATAATGTGTGTGCTATTATTCATTCACTGAAATTACCTCACTGTAATTACATCACCAAATTGATGTGCTACCCCTTCTGCCTCCCGCTTAATAGAAAGGACTCAAATCAGTAGATGACAGTACCAGTGACTCCACAATACTCTGTAAGGTGATCCAGCAACATGATATGGTTCATGGTATCAAATGCTGATGACAGAGGAAAATGAGAATTCATTCCTCCCCTTGATCTCTTGCCCTATGGAGGTTATTATATACCTGGACTAGTGCCATTTCTGTGCTGTGCCTCAACCCAAACCCAGACTGGAATGGCTTGTAGATGCCAAAGGTCTCCAGATGTTCTTTGAGTTGCACGGCCACTTTCTTCTCAACAACCTTCCTTAGAAATGGGAGGTTGGAGACTGGTCTATAATTCACAAGGACATCAGGGTCATAGATTTTTTTTTTCAGAAGAGGCTTCACCAACACTTCCTTCAAGGCTTCAGGGAAGACACCCACTGAAAACAAACATCTGGTTATCCTGGTGAACACTGGAACAATGGCCTTGACACAACCCATTAGGAGATGCGTTGGGCTCAGGTCCAGTTCATAGCAAGTGGGCCACAGCTTCAAAATCATCTTGGAGACCTCTGCCACCTCCACTGTCTGAAACTTCACCCAGACAATGGGAGAGCACCTGCTCCACTCAGACCCCGCGGGACTGATCTAGACCCACTGATGAGATCCTGTCCCAAATAGGGGATAACCTGTAAGAGAAGAACAGAGCAAACTCTTTGCAATGTGCTATGAAAAAGCTATTTTTGCCTGTAGACAGACAGAAGGAAGAAACCTGTTCATGGTCCAAAAGAGCTGAACTGGTCTGTTCTTCCCTACAGCAATCTCCGTGGACAGGAATTCTGCCTTCTTATGTTCGATTACCCTTTGATAATCAACATAGTTATTCCTCAAAGCTAGTCTATTCTCCACTGACTGAATCAAATGCCAGCAACGCTCCAACCTCTGACCCATGATCTTCATCACCTTGAGAGCCCCATCATACCATGGGGATCTCAGGCAAAAGGACCTGGATTATATACGGCCCAGTGTGATGGCATCGAATGCCCTGGAGACAGGCATATTACAGGCTGCCACTTCTTCACCCAAGCAAACCACACAAGCAGCACTAACTCTGGAAAAATCAACTGCCACCATTACTCTGTCTGGGGACAGTACCCTTAAAGGGCAATAGCAGATCATCTCAACAGGGGAGGGACCCTAAGGGGGAGCTGCAAATGAGAATTTCACCATACAGTGATTGGACTAGGTGACTCATTCAATCCCAAGGTCAGTGACCTAAAGACCAATTGAGAATACCAAGTCCAAGGTGTGGCCGTGATGGTGGGTTACAGAGGCAACTGCCTGTGCAAGGGCCAATGATGTCATCAGCTGGAGGAGATCATACCCAAGTTGCAAGGATTCCTTGTTGACCCAGGCATTGACCCTCATCTCCCTGTGTGAGCGCAGGGACCTTTGGGCCCCTATGCTGCCATCAGTGCCTAATGGTTTCCATCCCTCATGTACTTGTGGTGGCCCTGCACTCACTCCCTTCTCTCCATAATGGCACAGTATCAGAGTTACCTTAGCCCCAATCATAGAAATGTCCCCCCACTGCTGTAAACAAACCTGGAGAAATGCAAAACAGCTTAGTACACCTAAAGGTGCTAATCTGCTCCTAACAGTAAGTGCATATCTCAAAGCATATTCAAGATACAGCTCCTGAAAGGTACCCCAAACATTGCAATGTTATCTAATGGGAAATCACTTAACTTCAAAATCTTATAACTATGCAACAGATGTAAATATTCTCACCAAACCAGCAAACAACACATCTGTGCGGCAAGCTCTTCCTACCCTGCAAATTTCAGCCCATAATTCCAAACTATGCATTTTCAATGCAGTGGCAAAGAAACAGAGTTTTTCAAAAGTAGCATCACAAATTTGTGACACAACCGTGTAGTTTCATAAAACAGTGTTGCAATTTGCGGCACATTCACAAAAGTAGGGTTGCAAATTGCAAAAGTAGCATTGCAAATTTGCTACATTAAAAATGTCCAATTAAGATGAACATATTTCTGGCCACTATTTTGGAAAACTAACCAGTGAATCATGTCCGTCAGGCTCTGATTAGGTAAACACAAGTGCTGGTGTTTGCCAACGGGCAGTATTTTTAAGTTATTTAGTTTTTTCTGCATTGCTAACAGAAAACAAGATGGCAGAAGCATGACACGACTTGCAATGTCTGCAAAACAAAACACACTTTTGCAAAAGCAAAATAATACTTTCACATTGCATATCTAATTTTTACCATAGGAAATAATGGGGAACTTTGAAAATTAATAGCTTTTGAACAGATTTATATTTTTGAACCAAACGTTCAAAAGGCACATCTGAGACCCACAAACCACATATACACTGAAAATGTTAGACCAAACCCCCAAGCAATTTTGTAGAAATGAAATTACAAAGAATTTGAAAAAAAGTGGTAATTTTCACTTTTTTTGACATTACGTGTCTCTGCACCTGTACATCTGACTGAAAAGAAACTTGACCAATCCAGAGATCTACGGTTCCCTATCACGCATGCAAAATTTCATGCCAATTGTTCTCACATTTTCAAAGTTTTTATAGTGCAAAGTTTGGGTTTAACATAGAACTGGCCATTGAACCCTAATATAGGGGCACGGATCCATGACGCAACATTACTGTGATGGATTTATGTCAATTGCAATTGCGGTCAGCATAAAAAAAAGCAAGTTACTTTTCTTTGGGGGGGCTCCATCCCCGAATCCCCCAATGGGGGACAAGCCCCCTGAACCCCCATAGTAAATATAATTATCTCTGAGTCATAGTTGATTCGGGAAAGGGGTGCAAGACCACAAGAAAGCAGTATCGGGTTCCGTGGCAACATTACAGTGGCAATGGCAAACTATCTCTGTAATGTAATTCACTATCAAATTGTTGAACTAGCATCAGCATACATAGGGGCACTAACATGCCTCTATGATATATATATATATATATATATATATATATATATATAGAGAGAGAGAGAGAGAGTCATTGCAAAAAATGTTGTTAATGCATCAGTTAGGGTTTACATTAAATTGACAAAAGTATGGAAATATGGTATTAGGGTTTTCAACCCTAACACCCCACCTCACCCTCTAATCAACCCAACCACCCCACCCCGCCCCCATTCTGGACACACCAATGGGTGTCAGGGTGTACCTTGGGGTCATTTGCACAGGTATGAAAACAAATTTGGGGCAGGATTTGAAAAATTACAATAAGAAGGATATGTTAAAAATCTGGAGTCAAAATATTCAAAATTTCCAAAATTACGAGTGGACGTAGCAAAATTGCAATGAAAGGTTATAACTTTGGCACATTTTTATATTTTGACAACAAATTTTCAACACAGTGTTCTTATGACCCCACCTCATAAACCCCCATAGGTATAAATCTTAAAATCCACACCAAAAAGCCATTCCACATCACAGGTGTGAAAATAAATTTTTGTCAGGATGTGAAAAATGACAGCTGTACTGTTCATGAAGAAGCATGGAAAAATGGCTATGTTGAAAAATTGGCAAAATATTGGAAATTATCAAAGTTATGCACATGCATCAAAATATCTCAATAAACATACTTAACTAGGGCATTTTTACTAACTTGTTCACCACATTTTCAACATAACCATTTTGGGACCCCACCTCATGAACATTGGCACTGTCATTTCATTAACTGGACCCAAAAGGTGATTTCGTGCAGTGACCACTAAGTCACCTTCCCGGCCCTACTAATGAAACAACAGTGAGAGGGTTCATGAGGTGGGGTTCCAAAGAGGCCATGTTGAAAATTTGGTAAAAAAATACCAGAAAATGACAAAGATATAATAATAGGTTGAAAACACCTTTGAAATACAGTATATGGCACTTACCTTGATTCTTCAGTTCATTGTTTGGCTTTGAAGAGTGCAGACATGTCCCAGTCCACAGAAGATAACAGTGGATTACCTCCAGTGGCAAGTATGGGACACGATTGGATGCGTGGGGTGGTGGGTGCTCGGTGGGATTGTTGGGGTGGGGAGATGGATGGGGAGATGATGAGGAATCGTTTTCCTTATTTTAAGAAAAAAAAGATGGGGACTGTTTTCTTTTTCTACAGGTTCAAGTAGTAAAATATCATGGGACACTGGGGGTGGGTTCTCCAGTGTCCCACACTGCTTGGCAGTGGTAGGACATATCTCAGGACACTGGCACTGGGCTGCATAGTGTCCAACACTGTCAGGGGGGCTTATTGTGCTGACAAGGGGATTGGCATCCTACTGTCGGCAAGTCATTTAAGTCCCCATTTTGGGACACTGGTAGTGGGCTCCCCAGTGTGCAACACTGCCTGGGGGCTACATATCTGTGGACACTGGGAGTAGACTCCTCAGTGTACCACACTGGTGGGGGGAAGGGCTCTTATATTACCAACACTGGGACTGGGCAGCCCTATGTTGGTACATATATTTTCTATTAACATTCCTCAGCTCCCTTCCCCTTAGAGGTAGTAAAAGGGGAAAAATTGCTTTATTTAGGTAAACACTAACAAGTGTTTACTTAAAGGGGGCCAAGGATTCAGATTCTGTGGCCTGTTTCCCCTAAAATGTAAATTTAAGTTTTTAAGAAGTAGTGCTGCAGAGCTCCCCCCCCCCATTGTTTCACCTAACAGCAAAGATAGTGCCAAAATCTGCTGCATTTTTACAAATGTAGTGGTGCAGTTTGTGGCAGTAGTGTTGCAAATTTGTGGCACCATAAGGGACAGAATGAAAAAACATACTTCTGGTAACTATTTTTTTTAAGTTAATGACAGAATCATATTCCTCAGGTCCCAATTAGGTAAATACAACTGTTGGTGTTTACTAAGGGCCAGTATTTTTTGAATTATACTTATTTTTCAACATCGCTAACTAAAAAAGCAAGATGGCAGAAGTATGAAAGAACTTCCCCCATTGGCAAAAGAGAATGTCACTTTCACAAAAGATAATGGCAGTTTTTCACAGGACAGCTAATTTTTCCCTTAGGAAAAAATGGGAAATTTGAATATTTAATAACTTTTGAATGGATTAATATGTTTCTCCAAACCTGCAAAAGGCACATCTGTGACCCAGACCCCATATACCCTGAAAGTTGCAGACCAAACTGCCGAGAGGTTTCGGAGACACAGTGTGAGAAACAAATTGCCAAAAAAGTGGTAATTTTCACATTTTGTTACATTCCATAGCTCCACACCTGTACATCTGACTAGAACACAACTTGGCATATCTAGAGATCTATGGTACCTGGCAGCATGTGCACAATTTCAGGTTAATTGGTTGAACAATTGCAAAGTTATAAAGTGCAAAATTTTGGGTTTAACATAGAAGTGAAATCTGAACCCTAACTATAGGGGCACTACCATACCACCATAATATACATACTGTATTTGAAGCCGATCAGATCTCTGCCTTTGTTCAGGCATACAGTAATATGAACCAGATTTGGATCTGGAGAATGAATCATCCACTCCTTCAAAGCAGGAAATGTCTGATATTGCTGAGGCTGTTGAAGTTGAAGAAATAATTTAACGGGCAATATTGTAAGATATGGACTACATATGGGCAATTTAGAAATACAGTGCCATAGCCTTGAAGAACTTTGTAGAGATTAAGTATGTCATCTGAAAACAGATTAAACATGGAGTAATGTTAAACTGGGTATCCTGAAGTGTGAAATATATTTCAATTAATCAATATTTAATGTCCATTGATGGTAATTAATTGTGCATTCCAGTCACTAAACACGAGTATGATAACTACAGAATCCAGATGTTTCCTGTTTTCTTTTTTAATATAAATATACTGAAGGTTCAAAATAAAGTTTTAGATGGCTATGGTTTGGGAATGAGGGAGTTTTATATAACCTAGTATCATATAATAAGGTCTGCTTAATGTGAATATTGAGCACACCTAGTCTTAACTTTAATTTTTGTTGTGTGTGTCATCCCCTAGGATGAAACCCACTTTTAAAGCACTCTGCAGTATGCTGCAGCAGATCTACTGAATAAAGCAATGTAATTTCAATTGCAATTAGTCCCTTTTGTCATGCAGGAAACTGTGGTTCCCAAACTTGGACTTGTCTCAGTCTATTTGGAATTCCCCGTCTTTCACAATAAATAAAACAATGATATCTCATAAATGGTTACTCCAAATTGGGGTTGGGATAATTTCTACTTTTCTGGATGAAGCAGGGGAATGGCTCTCAGTTTCTAATATAATTCATAAATTTGACATTCCCTTAGCTTTTCACTTCAGGGTGGTCCAATGAAAGCATCTCCTCTTTACAGTATTTGGTAACATCCCTCATCGCCCACCCGCTTTTTTGTTTGTATCTGATCTCTCCTCCTTGTTGGAGTCACCAGGCACTATTTCCAAAATATATCATGTCCTATTTTATTGGAAATATGGGAAACCTGAAGGCCCCACTAGGCTCTGGGTCTCTTTTTTTTCCTCAATATACTCCCAGTTGGTCAGCTTTATAGAAGTTCTGCCATAAATACATCTCTCAGGATAGACTCCGCCTTATGCAATATCACATTATGCATAACATGTATTATACCCCTGTGAAGCTTAGGAAATGGGGTTTTATAAGTTTGGGGGCTTGTACCAAAGGATGTCAAGAGGATGGCATGCTTCTTCATGTCTTTTGGTCGTGCCCCAAGATAAAGTCTTTGTGGGTGGCCATACAGACCTATATTGATCCTATATTGGATTTGCAGAATTACTTCACCCCAGACATATGTCTGTTGGGAGATCTATCCTCTATCAAGGTGAGAATCAGAAGATTTCATATCTCCATGATTGCATTATCTGTTAAAAAAATCATGCTTTGGCATTGGAGGGATACTGTAAGTCCAACATATCAGGATTGGGCTAATGAAATTTTGGCTAATCTACATACAGAGAAAGCGATAGCGAGCCTCCATAATAAGTTGTAGTGGTATAAGAATACTTGGGATCCCCTTCACATGCTAATCATGGCCAGATTAGGTAAATGAGTCATTATAACCAATGATCCTTGATTTGTGATACTATATAATACTTTTCTATTATTGTATGGACTCTGCTGCTGTATGGGGTGGGAGGAAGGGGGGATCGGGACAACTCATGTAACATTCGGAGTATATTCAAAATATGTTGTGACTCATTGTCCCCTGTAACAAAAAAATTTGCTTATAAAATATGAATTAAAAAAAAATATACAGGAAACTGTGGCATTCACTTCATCCTGGCAGTGTCATGTTTTCCCAAATAACAAAATGAACTAACTGCCATTGAAATTACATTGCTTTATTCAGTAGGCCTTCTGTAGCATTCTGCAGAGTGCTGCAAATACTGAAGAACTGGGTTTCATCCTGGGGATGCCACTGTGTGTATATATATATATATTCATAAATAAATATATATATATATATATATATATATATATATATATATATATATATATTTTTAATATATGGATTTGGAAATAATGCTATTGAAAAGCATTCAATAAAACTCCGTAATACCATTGATCCCTCAATGGTAATACCACTGTTGAACAGTGATAATGCCATCATTCGAGATGTGTTAATACTATCGTTCCACTCCTGAATGATAGTATTATCACAACTTCTAAATAATATGGCGCTAAAGATCTTCTGCCCCCATGTCCGTCCCTGGGCATGCCTCCTGATTGGCCGCCATGTGTGGCAGGCAACAATTTTAAAAACATGGCAGCTCGCTCTCTCACTTAGCGAGACCGCACTGCATCTGTACATTTCTTCGGCATTTTTTTTTCTTTCTCCTACGCAAAGGGGAATGCAGAGTGGAGCCAAACAAAAGGAAAAGGTAGGACTGCCTACCGGTTCTTCTCATACGGCAAGATGAAGGCAGGCGGGGTGGGCTGAGATCAGCAGCAAGATACCTTGGTGGTTGGCCAGGACCGAGAGTCCTTCACTGAAACGGCCAGCTACCAGTCACAAAATAAACAAATAAATAAAAATCGCATCCGTATATTAAAAAAAATAACGTATAGCTTACTCTGTGTTACAAGCGAATAATTCCATCTCAAGGTTCTGGGGACGTGAGAACCTGTTCCTACGTCCCCAGAACCTTTCGATGGAATTATTCCCTTGTAATGCACAGTAAGCTATCCATTATTCTATTTATATATGTATATGTATTCATGGCAAAAAACTGCGTTTAATGCATCATTTAGGGTTAAAGAGAAAAAAGTCAGAAATGAAACATTGGGTTGAGCTCTAACCCCCACACACCAGCATCCCCATCCTCCACAGAGTGACAGAGTGCCATTGTGGGAGTCGTGTGGGCCACCACTCACCCGTTCCATGAGTAAGCAGGTTGACATGCTACAGTAAAGGTGAATGGGGTGAGATTTAGACCTCCCGACCACAATGGCACACCCCAGCATCTTTCAGTCTGTGGAGGATGGGGGTGCAGGGTGTGTGTGGGGGATTAGGGGCTCAACCCTAATGTTTCATTTCCTGACTTTTTTTCACTGTAACCCTAAATGATGTATTAAATGTAGTTTTTTACCATAAATGTCCTTACTTTTTGAAAAAATTTAATATAACTATTAAAATAACATATATTAGTGGGAGTGCAAGGCCTCCAACTTTTCCATTTGTGCATAACAATATGCATCTGGATGGGCGTGGGCCCTCAGTGCACTTCATGTGCATAGATAAGAACATACAGCAGCCCTATAGGCCACTGAACACTTGTAACAATAATTTGTCCATATCTTTGGAACTGCAACAGCTAGAAAAAAATGTAAGTGTCATTGTAACCATGACAGTGACTAGTTTATGCAATAATTTCCGAGATATGGGAACCCGAAATGCACTGCACAGACACTCTTTGAACCCTTGTTATAGTAATTTGACAATATGTCATGAACCGTGCAATCTACTAAAAAAAATCCACTGCAGGTTTACTGTGCGGTTTAAAATCTTGTTTTAGCAGCATAAGCTGCTAGTAGCGAAAACTCTGTATCTCGCTTGAGTTTCGAGATACGGGCAACAAAAGACGTGACAGACCTCACAATGAAATGCTATGGGTAAAATCTCAACTTCATGATGGCATATCTATGGAAACACTTAATTCCCCAACACCTAAACAGCATATTTCACATCTCTAGGGCATCCCCTCAACACTCAGTAAATTTCAAGTAAAAAGACAAAAACTATTAAAGAGAAATGCAATTCAAAATATTTTACACCTTTAAAAATTTTTCAGCTGTGAGAAAATCTTCCACCATGCGCATGCAAAATCTTCAGCCGTGAGGGAAGATCAGATGGCCAGATTGCCATTATTCTTTAGTAAAGTATAGATATAAATTTTCCCATGGGATATAATGGGAAATTCAAAGTACAATAACTTTTGAATGAATTAATATTGTTTTACCAAACTAATGCAGTCATCTTCCTTGGACTAAGCTCTTTCTATGTCCCAAGTTTCAGACTAATAGATCACACAGTGTCTGCACAGCACCTTGGTCAGAAAACATGCAAAAGTGGTGAAAAGTGAATTTTTTGGTGCTTCGCTGCACATAAAACGTATGTCTGAATGAAACTCAACTTGTAAATCAAGAGACCTATCATACCAGACAGTGCATTCCACATTTCATATAAATCCATTGAAGAGATGCAAAGTTATTAATGTGAAACATTTGAGGTTTAACAATAAAGTGCCTACTCAACCCTAAATATAGGGGCGCGACTGTGCCCCTATTATATATATATATATATATATATATATATATATATATATATTCCTTTTTTTTTTATTCAGTTCTTGGATGATAAATTATTGTAAATATTCGTGACATTTCCAAGGAGGTCAAACCTACAGTGACAATAATATGTTTATCCTCACTCTAGGTCCCCCATGCCAGACTTTATCTAGAGTGTAAGTAGTAATTAGCTGGAGTAAGCCATGTGAGCTCCTGGCTCCAGCCAATCACTTTCACTTAGCTGGAAACTTTCAGTTTCATTCTCTTCTCCACAGCGTGAGCCACCTCACTGAGAAACCCTTTTCCACCTGTGCTGATCACTCCTGCACTGGCATCTACCCCACAGCCTCCAGACCACAACATCTTTAAAGCTGTTTAAACAACATTTATTTTTTTACAGCCTTCTTCTTCCCCATCTTACTGCCCACACTGTGATCCAGACTCTGAGAATTCATTGTTGGACTGTTGACCAGAACTCCACTCTCTCATTTCCAACTGCTACTCCATGCTCTGACTGCTGATGGACACAATCTTCACCCCCCTCTGGCAACTCCATGTTTCCACACTACATTGTCTCAAACTCAGATGCACTGGGTCTCCACATTCCTGTACATAGCTGATGCATGATGCACCATGTCATAATGTTGAACTGTTTGCTTTCAACATACTGCTTATGCTTGGTTATCTGAAAACTTCATAAAATAAACCACAACAGAGGGAAGAAACAACTAAACACAGTGAAATAAAACAGTCTTACATGAATGGAAAATGCCACCACTCCAATTGACATGATGTCATAAGATCAAGCTGCACTTGGCAAAAATATCACTAATATTTCCAATGGGCCATCTCAAATGCCCTAAATCAATCTGTCTGTCTGTCTGACTGTCTCTATATATATGGCTTAGTTGGTACTGTTGATAGCAGTTCAACTAGTGTCTGTATGTGTTACCTTTATTAAAATAATAACATTTAAAATGGGAAAAAAAAACAAAGGTAAGACTGACAGGTCTGTAGTTCATCACTTGTTCCTTGTCCTTCCCCTTATGGAGTAGAACTACACCTGCCACCCTCCAGTCCTTTGGAAGTACCACCCATCTGCAGAGAGCTATTGAACTGTCCTATCTGTAGATTAGCCAGTTCTACTGCCGGTTCCCCAAGTTCCCTTGGATGCATTCCATGTGGACCTGGGGCCTTAGCAATCTTCAGGGACTGCCAGCCCTTTTTCGACCTTTTTGCTTGTAAATATTGCCTGCTTCATCTCCAGGATGCCATTTGTGGCTGCTTTGATACCACTCTTCAGCAAGGGCCCACTGTTCTCCCTAGTGAAGACAGATCAAATGTAATCATTAAGGACAACAGCCATGTGCACCTCCTCCTCTATCACCCTACCACCCCCAACCCCAGATAGCCTAATGGTTTCCTCTCCTTTCTTTCTTTTCTCTGATACACCCGAAAAAAAGGTTTTCTCCACCACTGACAATACACAGCTCTGTTTCTGCTTTTGCTCCCAAACTGCCCTCTTTGCCTCCTTATTTCTTAGTAAGCATCCTCCCCATTTACTTCTCCCACTTCTCATTGTACATAGAGAGTTCCTTTTTCTTGTCCCTCTCTGCCTCCCTGACCCTTGCTGAGAACCTTAATTTTTTTTAACTTATTCCTTTTGGTTATCATTCTCATGCATAACTCAGTTGCCTTGAGAATGGCTGCCTTTATTACCCCTATCTCTCTTCTACATCTCCTATACTGTCTTCCCCAACTAACTTGTCCCAGATCAACTAGCTCAGCCTGCTGAAGTCCACACTTCTGAAATCAAGGACCTCAGCTTCCCATTGGGGTTTTTCAGTCCCTGTGGCCAGTTCAATCCAAATGGAGTTGCAGTCATTGTCCCCTAGTGGCTACCCTACTCTTGCAGCTCCTACCACCTCTGAGTTGATGAGCACCTCATTAAGAATGATCTCCTGTCTCATGGATTCCTTAACTAGCTGTACCAGTTCAGTTAGCAGTCCTGGAATGTGTCCAGCAAAGCATGACTTCTGGTGGTCCTGACCACTGGAACATCCCAACTGATGTCTGGCAGGTTACAATCACTACTACAACTACTTATTCCTTTGCCACCCCTTTCTGGTTCTTCCTTGAGCTCTCTGTCCCTCTCTTCCCCTTGTTCTAGTTGTCTATAGATCAACCACAAGTGTAGCTTTTTGCCTGAGGCCATCATGAGGTTCACCCACAGTGACCCATTCTTCCAATTACTACACATGATGTACCCATTCTTCCACAACCTCAATGCCATCCTTGACATTACAAGATATAACAAAAGTCAATACAGTTGCAAATTAATGGTACTGTGGGCAGTGAAACATGTGTAAACTAGCAATTTTTGCACTAACAACTGAGCCACCTATAGTGAAGTCCACCAGAATGAAACACAGTGTCACAGGTTTCCTGCATGACAAAAAGGGATTACCTCCCACTGAAATTGCATTGTTTGCTGCAGTAACTCTACTGTAGAATTCTGCAGAGTTGGGCTTCATCCTGGTAGGCTTCACTGTAACTGCACTTTCTAATTGTTGTGATACACACACAATGGCTAATGCATATGCACCTGTATGCATATATATTCCAGGATACTATAACATAACAGTGCACTGTCTACACACATTTTTAAAGATTTAAAAAAAGACATTGATGGACTATGTTATTCTTTTCAGGCTGTGAAGGACATCAAATGTTGGGGGGCTGCCACTAGGCACCTCATTTAAATCAGCAATGACATGCATAAGGCTGAAACTGATCTCGATAGCAGGGAAATGTAGACTAGCAATTTGTGCACTAACCACTGAGCCACTTAACTGTACTTCCTAATTGCTGTGATACACACACTGACTAATACAAATACACATATATGCTATATATATATCTATATATATATATATATATATATATATATATATATATATATATATATATATATACATATACTATATATATATATATATATATATATATATATATATATATATATATATATATAGGGTACATGATGGGCAGGGGTGATATATAAAATATTTTCACTCCTGCAGAGTGATCTCTGGATACTCAAGAGTGATGAATCCACGAGTGAGAGTATCTCGAGGTCACTCTGCTAGAGTGAAAATATTTTCCATAGCACACGATCTGCACATCATGTGTCCAATTTATACAATAGGGGTTTCCAGAACTTTTTGTTTTATTTCAGTTTATCTTGTGGAATAAACAAAGAAGACAATGTAGAAAAAAAGGAAAATTCTGCTAAAACA
The DNA here is from genome assembly GCA_016271365.2 of Neoceratodus forsteri. NCBI lineage: Eukaryota > Metazoa > Chordata > Ceratodontiformes > Ceratodontidae > Neoceratodus > Neoceratodus forsteri. The sequence continues at coordinate 53,600,317 of CM028130.1, read as the reverse complement.
AGCTGAAACACCATCTTGCCAGTTGGGATGAAGCAGAATGTATTCCTTGGTAGCTGAAGTATTTATGGATGTGGAAGGCTTTGTTCTTTTTTGGCTTCCTTTCCAGCATTACACTCAGGCTGCTGATTTGGGGCTTTCATAGAGTGCACAAGATGAAAGTGAAAGAGGGAATCACAGGTGCAGGCAAGACAGATGAGCTACATTCTTGTCATTAACTTCATGAAAGCAGTTCCAACACTTAGGCAGAATCTGAATTTTGCTGGGTGAGATCAGCACAGTTAAAATAAATGCTGATTATCTCACTGAGAAAGCTATCTACAAGTGATCTTTGCACTGTATGATATCTACAAGTTACCTTTGCACTGTGTGCATAAATGTAAGCTTTAGTCACAGTGTAGATATCAGTACTGTGAGTTCCTACAGGGTGGAGATACACATTTTTATTCCACTGCATATCACTTCACCCCTATTGTATAAATATATTTATACAATGGAGTTGAGAGTAATATGGGAGGGATAACTTGAGTTATTTCCACTACAGTGAAATAACTTACAATGATATCACCGGAGTTAAAATAACTTACAAATACACCTACTCTGCTGATGTCATCACTCACTTACTCCAGCCTGCATACTAAATTGAACTTCTCCACAAATCTGTCTCTTGCTACTACTTGCAAGTAACTCAGTGAACACTGCAAAGGATATTCAGCTGTGTCCAATAGTGTGTGTAAAACCCCCAACCCATTACTATGCTACTGTAATTTTCAAGAAAGCTTGCATTCTAAATAACAGTGCCTCACAGTTTCTGTTTCTCACCCCTACTTGCAAGTAACTCAGTTAACATTGCAAAGGACATTCTGCTTTTTCCCATAGTGTATATAAAACCCCCAGTCTATGACTATGCTACAGTCATTTTCAAGAAAACCTGTATTCTAAATCACATTGTAACATGGCAAAAAAGACAAACCTCAAATAACGGAATGTGATTGGAGAGAATGCACCAGATGATCAAGGTTGGAGTGTGGATTAATCATTGGTAATACCCGCTGCAACAAAGTATTAATCATGGGGTCACTGGGTCAAGGTGTAGCACCAGTAGCGATCACATCAGAAAACGCTGTATATCCCACAATGCAGTGGATGACATAGAAGCAATAACAGTGAAGAAGCAGTATCCGACCCCGGTGAGACAAAAGCGAAGAATTCCAGTGAACAGAACTTTAAAAAAGTAATGGTAACAACAGCAATACTTGTTACTCTGTGAAATCCACCTGTGAAATGTTAACAGTCTGGATACACACAAGTATGTAACTAAGTGTGTTGTGACATGTGACACTGCTGCAGGTGCTGTATGTGAAGCAGAAATGTTTGAGATAAAATAAACACTTAAGTGGAACCACAAACAATGTGTTCAGTCTCCGTATATTTAAGAGTACCACACAGGAAGAAAAATACTTATTGTCACGTTACAAGCACATTAATCCCATCCGCAATTGGCTTCTACTGGGGAATTAATGCATGCTTGTGTGGTTGTAGGCACTCGGCCTTTGGCTACTTGTCACAATCCCCCCCAACCATGCATTAATGCCCCAGTAGAAGCCTCCTTCATTGGGGATTAATGCTTACGTGCCTCACAGTTTGTTTCTCACTGCTTGCTAACACTAACTCAGTTAGCACTGCCAAATACATTCACAGGTTTCTCATAGTGTTTGTACCACTCCCAGCCCATTGAAAAACACTTACACACATTCAGAACACACACAGACAGTGCTCTCAGTATAGCCTAGCTGTTAGAGTAATGAGCTTTGAACAAGCTTGCTACATCCAGCACACCAGACCTGGGTTTGACTCTCACAACCACCCCTTCCACACTGCATGATGCAAAACACGTCAGTTAACTGCCTAATGCTCCCAAGGCATCTCTAAAAACATATCCAGTTACCAAACCCTAAAATAAAAAGACAGTACACTGAAACAGGAAAAGGATGCAGAACAACATAACAGTACTTCTGAAGCTCCTACCCCATTGTTTAAATAGCACATATGATGTGCATATTATGGAATATGGAAAATATTCTCCAGAGTGGCTGTGAGTTTTACCAGCGCTCAGCACTCATGAGAATACAGTTTCTATCTGCAGGAGTGAGAATATTTTCCATATTCCACTCCTGCCCATCATGCATCCCATATATATATATATATATTTATTCCAATATAACATAACAATGCACTGTACACTCACAGAGAACAGTGACACACACACACACACACACACATATACACTGCCTTATCTAACATTTTTTTGCTTATATATCTAACCCTAACTTTTATTGTATTTAGGATAAGCACTGTGTTTTGCACTAACTCATTGTACTAATTTATGGCATGACTGGGTAACTAAGGAAATGGACCAGGGAGGTGTGGTGGATGTGGCCTATCTGGACTTCAGAAATGCCTTCACACTGTACCCCATAGAAGGCTGAATAACAAACTGCAAAAGTCTTGGGGTGGATCCTAAAATAGTTCTCTGGGAGGCAAACTGGCTGAATGGAAGGAGTCAGAGGGTTGTGGTAAACAGGAAGTACTCTGGAGAGGGAGAGATGATGAGCAGGATGTTGCAGACATTGATGTGAGGGCCAGTCCTCTTCAATGCCTTTACTGGGAACATTGCAGAGGGACTGGAAGAGAAGGTATGCCTCTTCATAGATGAAACAAAGATATGCAATAGGGTGGACATGCTAGGGGGTGTTTAAAGAATGAGGCAAGACCTTAGAAAACTGTAGAAATTGTCTGAACAATGGCAGCTGGGATACAATGCAAAGAAGTGCAGGATCATGCACTTATTGCACAAGAACCCAAGAGCAAAGTACAAACTAGGTAGAGAGGTACTGACAGTCATGAAGCAGGAAAGAAACCTGGGAATTATCATTTCAGAGGACCTAAGAGAAACTAGGCAGTGCGATAATGTAGCTGGAAAGGCTAGGCAGATGATTGGATGCATAGGGAGGGGTACCACGAGTAGAAAGAGGGAGGTGATCTTGCCCCTGTATAAGACACTCGTGAGACTATACCTGAAATACTGCATCCATTTATGGAAGCTCCATCTGAGAAAGAATATAGACAGGGTGGAGGCAGTGTAGTGGAAGAAAACTGAAATCATATTCTAAACTGTCCACTGCTAACATATAGCATTATAGCCATTTGCAAGCTGACTAGGAAACACACATACATATGCACGCATGTACACACTAATTCTTGTAGATCTCCTGAAATGATAAAAAAAAACCATCTGTTAATACACTGAGAGCATCCACTGACTGTAATTTGAGCTGACATGAGTATGCTCCATGTAGAATAGATTTATGACTGAACCAGTTTCAGCCAAAATAGTGTGGAGCAGGAAGACATTACAGCTAATCTGCTGCTGCAGAGGAATTTTAAGAAAACTCCAGTTTTGTGAAGTCCATTAGGAATGCGGAGAGCTCACTTTTTCTACTGTCATAGCAACACATCTGCAGGGCTCCACCCACTGCAGCCACAGAAAGAGCTATTTGAAGCACAATATCTAACTCGTATAGTCAGATGCTAGCCTCTATAACACCATTGAAAGCATTGCCCACCTGGAGACTCAACTCTGGGAAGGGGGGAGATAAGGTCTGGTAGGATAATTTTACTTATTTTTAATTTTTGACCAGGAATGACACACTAAGCGGTGGAGTGTTAAAGGAACCAGCAATGCTGACTGGTGGAATGTTGACCATAATGCTGAGGAAACTCCCCTACTGTTCCTAGTTATCTGCCATTTTTTTAACTTATACATGTGGACTTTGACCAGAGATGGGCAGATGGGACCTCAGTGCAACCTCAGTAGTGCAGCACCTCCCCCTGCCATACTACACTACTGTATCAGTTATGGAAATCACCCCCAAGTACCTGGTGTGGGGCTAGAACCCACAACTTTCTAATCTTCTGTCTTCTGGACCCAAAGATGAACACTGTAGAAAGCCTCTACAGAGGATTTAGTGGCACAGAGGAAATGAGGGTGAAAATGAATTAATGATAAGGATGGGCTACATTTTTATTTTCACATTCAAAAATCTGAAAACCCATTTTAGTTTTATTTTTGTTCAGGTAAAAAACTCCTGGCTGAATTTACTAAATTTAGCCATTTTCAGGTAACTGGCAAAATCAAATAAATATCAGGTGAAAACTGTAAAAATTACTGTTTTTGTGCAAAACGTACATTTTCAAGAAAACATATGTTTTTGTACAAAAATTGTATGTTTTCCCCCTTTTTTGTAAAGAAAAGCTATTTCATTCTATATGGGATGTTCATGGAAATAATTATGAAATAAAGAATATAACTAATTTTATGTTTATTCTTTGGTAGTCCATAAGGGTATCTTTGCATGCTAAAAAGTAATTATTTGTGGCAAGCCAGGATTTTAGAAAAAGTTTCCTCGTTTCAATTCTTTGGTAAAATATTTACAGTCCTGTAGCTCTACTTAATATTCACTATCAGCATTTTCTTCATGCCCTGTAGCTCGATACCATTAAGTAAATGACCAGCACATTATATATTATTAGTTAAGTGTGGCCTTTTACCAGAGTAGAAGGAGAAGTCAGAGCCAGACTAGAGGTTCTGTGAAATACAGAAGGTTTAAACAACTGACAGTGAAAAGAGTTTCTTATATGGAGCCTTAAAGAATGCCCCTAGTCTCCAAGAATTCATCTCATACAAATACATACAAAGAGTATTGCACCCACCAATGAAACCTGCTGTCAGATTAAAAGGGCACTGTAAACACTGGCAAATCCTGGTGGTATACACCCACCACCCTGCCTAATTAACCAGCAGACATGTGTCCCACCATCCTTTTTAGTTGGTTGAGACAGCAGAGACACTGTGCCAGAAACTTGCAGATGAATGCACATTGAACCTTTTGGGAAAGGGTTAAAAAGTACATCATTAGGAACAATGTAGGTTGCCTGAGTTTTGGCAGTTTACAGACATTCGGGGGTAGTGAAGCTGCTGCCACCTATATTTGTTTGTTGTCTCCCCCAGCCTTACAAATGTTTCATGCTGCAACAATGAACTGCAGTGTTGTTACTGACTAGGCTAGTTTAGAATCAGCCTTTTTATGATAGAGAAACCAACATCATGCAATGGCCACACTATCCTTACACTGCCCAACCAATAGACCGTTGCCCTCCCCAGAGGGACCACATATACTGTAATAGTTGTGAAGACTGAGACTCCATATTTATTTAATCCATGTCTCGGATTGCACATCCATCAACAAGGGTGACAGTTACTGTCATCTGTGATGTTTTTTTTATGACAGTGACAGAGATCTGAGAGACCACCACAATTATGCATTTCCTGCTGCACAGCCATTATCATTTTTCAGAACCACCACCTTGCACCAGATTTGACATAGTGACCTGGATGTGAAACATTCTGTAGCCCAGTGAAAATCCACGTGGCTATCCGGTTCCCCTCAGCCTACCTACACTTGTAAGAAAAACAGACTCATTACGTGTATAATAGCCTTCACAGTTTTCAGACCTGGACAGGCATCAAGCCACAGGCAGAGAGATGAGAAGATCTGTATCTCATTGCATATACTTTGGGCCATCCAGTACCCCCTTAGATGGTAGACCACCTCCACCTGCAAGAGACAGGAAGATGTGAACAGTGGCCCAATACAGTCCTGTGTGTGTGTGTGTGTACTTTTGTGTCTGTGTAGCTGCATTTTAGGGCTAATGATATCCTACAACAGTGGCCTCTTTATACCTCATTACTTCCCTTCAACATCATCAAGGACCCCTCTCCCCCGGCAGACCCGAAAAACATACAACACAGCCATTACTTGATTTCTATCAATAAAGCACATTTGATTTCACTGTCTGATGCTGAAAGCAAATATGATTTTGAAACAGAACTTACTGCTCCTGAGCTTTTTTGAGGGGTTTAGAATGTAATTCTTCCTTCCTGCTCTTTTCTGAAGGGTAGAGAATGCAGCAGTGCTGCTCGCCTAGTGTGTATTCATAACCTTTGATATTAGCAGCTTTTCTCACTCCAGGCAGAATGGTAAATGTCAGCTTTAAAGATTACAGGTTTTTGTTTGTCTTGATTAAGGGTTGTGCAGTCTTAAATGAGAAATCAGAGCTGAACAGCAGGACTATCCACCTGACCAGAGGGAGAATGTGAGCTTCAAACGAGTAGAAGAGCTCTCATAACTGCTGAAATCCCCTGGTCCTGTGAGGAGAACAAAGGCACCACCGCACGCACTCACTGACCGACTGCGTGTCCCACAGTTAGTTATATGACTTCAATATGCTGGAGTCTTACAAGATGAAAAATATAATAGCAGACAGTATCCAAAAAAGAATGCAGTCACCTTGTGCTAGAACAGGGTCCTCTTCCCTTCCTTTTTTTCTCTAACAAACAATTTCCTCTTTCTATCCCTTGTTTAAAGACACTTACAGTATAAAACAGACACAAATACATGTACTTTACTGGTTTCAGTCTGTTTAATGGCTGGCAGCTTTATCCTGTAACACTGTATATTTTTTTTGTATTTTATTCTTTTATTTTATTTAATTCTTGGATTACAATACCTTTGAGCTAAATGCCCATTTACAAAGGTTCCACATCAAAAAACAACAATCAGACAAACAGTACAAAGAAGCCCAAAGCATGGGGCAGTAGAGTAACAAATAATATGAGGTAGTTATATACATTATAGCAGACAATCTTGAGTCAACCAGAGTTGGCCTAGTCAGAAGTTAGGGTGCTCCCAGAGAGATGGGAGCAGGAATGGTAGGAGGGCAGGAGGAGGAGGGCACAAGAAGGGGGCTAATAGAGGGGGTACGGGGGAGGGCAGGTGAAGACTAATCAAGATAGCAGTCAGCAACAAGAGTGGTGGCAGTCACAGTTGCTAAGTACAGTGGGGGGGTCAGGGGAAAGGTGGGAGGAGTGGGCAGGGGCATATCGCTTGTGGTACCTACAAAGAGACTGTTCCATCAGGTAGTGCAGACATGTTATAGCCTTGCATAAAGACTGTACGTAATCTTGAAATAAGTTCAAGGTGAAATAGCACAATTATGAGCTCCATGTACAAAAGTATTTCTGTCTATGAGTTATCAACATTGAGTAATGCTGAGTTTTAAAATAGAGAATGCAGTGCAGGCTAATAGTCACACAGCTGGGACCTTATACACACAATTTGTTTTGTAAAGCAGTTGCAAGAACTGCTTGATGACACAAGTTTACTCTAAAATACATTTTGGTATTTACAATGAAGTCAAAAGGCTTTACCTGTTTCAGTGCAATGGCCATTGTGTTAGCAAAAAGAAAGAGGTAGGGCTGGTATGCTAATGAAACACTGTGCTATGCTAAGCTGCTTTCCAGCCCTCGGGGCTGTTGACAGATGCCACTCAGTGCAGCTTCCCTGCAGAACTGCTGAAAGCAATTCCACAGGGTTGCCACAGACATGTACTTAGCATCATGGGACATCACAGTAGGTGGGGGAGGAGATGTGGGATTTAGATTGTCAAAGGACTAACTGGTACAGTAATTAACAACAGGCAGAGGAAATGGGATATAGATGGGCTTTCCACTGAACACCAGTGAAGGAATTGGTAAGCATGGATGGTCAGGGGCTACTTAACCTACAAGGAAGAATGTGGAGTAGCATAACAAGTCACTGTTGCCCAAAGAAAGGCCATTAGGTAGGAGGCTGAGTACTTGGGAGCTGACTGAGGTAGTAATACCACATGACACAGATACTTGGGTGTGACAACATGCCATGTGACTAGCACACTGCCATGCCCAGCTGAATGTGTGACCCATACGTTCTGTGTTTCTGATCACAAACTCCATTTGTCACCATAAACTTATGGTGGCACTGATTTGCATTTCAACTTAGCTGCTGGGTGAGCTTTTTTCCCAGCAGTGAGCTGAGGGCCTTTGTCTACAGCAGCTTTATGGGATGAAGGTATGAGGAGTTGCTGTATGCCTGTTATTCCACTACTCATGACTGTAACTGTGTAGAGCCCCCGAGCTCTGAGCATGTTGACCTAATTTTGCTTCCCATCACTGACTCTTGGGTCACCATATGACCTTCAGCAGTTCCCTTAACTTTGTTGTTCTCAGCATCCTTTCTGGTCTTAGCTTGTACTCAACACAAGCTCCCCATTGCTTTTCATATCTTCTCTCTGTATCATGCAACCTTTCTACTAACCGTACATGCACCTAGTGCCTGATTTGTAATGCTACTAACATCCTGGTTATATAGCTGTAATGCATAACTAACTATGCACAACCATTAGATGTGAAATAATAAGGTATATCTCTGACTTTGTGGCTAGAGATGAGAGAGACCTTTTTAAGCTCACACTGATCTGATGGCAGAAATTCAAGTACAACACAGGCAAGTAGAAAAAAATGAACATCCATCACACACTTGGAGCATGCAAACTTATGTATTGTAGCACTCAGTGGGGGGAGTTGCCAACTGCTTTGGCAAACTCCAAGTATAGCCTTTTAATTTATACAGACTGGTATAGACTAGAATTCTGCCATATTGCATGTAAATAGGGGGACTGACTATTACCTGCAGTAGCTGTGTTTCTGTACTGTAATGCAAAGGAAGCAACTGGGTATGAGCCCAGGTCCCTAGTACTAGACTTAAACTGTCAAAAAAACTTTCAAGCTTAGAGTAGAGAATGCTACCACTGAGCAAAAACTGACATTGTCAAATGCGTCAAATGGTACTGTATGCATGAAACTCTACTCAGCAGGCCAGAATGGTGTATATGTTGGGGGGGCACATAGGATATACAATGAGAATTCTTATCATTTTGTTGTATTCTATGTGAACAAGCATAATGGAGGGACAATCTCATCAGCAACATCACAAACTGTAGTGGGAAAGGAATAATGTGACCTACTGGGAAATGAACCCAGGCCTCCACAATACCATCCTGGTGCTCTAATCACATCAGCTACATGTCAAACAACAAATTCTTCTCAGCGTACAACAGTACTAACTTTCACCCTGCCCTTGTGCTGTCACTGATGACTGGCATGCGAAGGCTGTATAAAACCTGCTGTGATAGCTCAATAGTTATTCTACAGCCTAAAGAGCACAACATACTTTTCTATGTGTTAATCAATAGCCTACAAGAAAAGAAAACGGATTTACAATGATGTCCGAGTTTCGCTTGCATGTTGATTTCCTATTTGAATTTATTTTGTGCTGAGTGCTGATGAAAAGTGAAGGTCTGAGTGGAGTACAAAGTTCTCTGTTTTGCCATAATGCAGGCCGCCCCCGCAATGAGCATTTTCTTTTATATTAGAGCTTGTTTCCTTGTGTGACTTGGAAGCACAAGGAGATACATTGGCTTGCTCAGGGTCACACAGTATACAAGTGGCAGTTGTAGGATTTAAGTCCATGTTTGCTTGGTCACCTGGCTCATAGCTTAGTGCTCAAACATGTAGGCTATACATTGTCTATACTGCCCTCCTCTTACAGAAATACAGTGCATATCTCTATACTGTATACTAAAATGTACATGTCTTTATATGTCTTTGAATACATGCCTCACTGTACAGAAATGTAATGCCAATAAAACACCTTGACATCAGATAATGACTGCTTGGCCCACCTAGACTGCACATTTCCCCTGCCTACTATAACACCATAGACCCTACTTGATCTCCAGCTTTAGTATCCCCCACCCCTTTCACTACCTCTGTGGTTCCCTTATCCCTATCCCATGCATTCTTGAAGTCCATTATCACCGTTAACCCCCACCACCACCACTGGGAGGCTGTTCCAGGCATCCACCACTCTTTCTGTGAAGAAGTACTTCCTCACATCTCTCCTGCATCTTCTCCCATCTTCATAGCATGTCCCCTCATTCTTCAGAATCTTTTTTTTCTGAAAAATGCTTCCCTCTTGAACTTTATTTATTCCTGTGATGAATTTGCATGTTTCAATCATATCACGCCTCTCCCTCCTTTCCTCCAGGGTGTACATATTGAGATTCTTCAGTCTCTTCTCATAGGGATTGTGATGCAAACCCTGCTCCATTTTGGTTGCCCTCTTCTGGACCGCCTGTACCCTGTCTATGCCTTTTAAGAGATGTAGTCTCCAGAACTGGACACAGTACTCTAGGTGAGGTTCCATTAGTGATCTATACATTGGCAACACCACCTCTATCTTTCTGCTGTTGAAATCCCTCCCTATGCAGCTAAGCATCCCACTAGCTCTCCCCATTGGCTTGTCACACTGTCAGGACACCTTTAGGTCATCAGATATGATTAATCCCAGGTCCCTTTTCTGTTTGGTGTAGATAAACATTACCCCCCCCCACACACACACATTTTGTACTCTGCCCCAGGTTCCTGTGCCCCAAGTACATGATTTTGCACTTCTTAGCATTGAAACCCCACTGCCACAGCCTTGATCATTCGTCCAACTTTCCTAGATCACTATTCATTCTTTACACACACACACCCCGCCTGGAATGCATCTACCCTATTACAGATGTTAGTGTCATCTGGAAAGAGGCATACCTTCCCTTCTAGCCCCTCTGCAATGTCTCTGATAAAAACATTAAAGAGTACCAGTCCCAGTACTGATCCCTGTGGCAACCCGATTGTCACCCTCCCTTCCTTGGAGTGAACTCCATTTACCAACACCCACTGTCTCCTTTCCCCCAAACAGATCCTCAGCCAGTTTGCCACTTTAGGCCCTGCTCCTAGGCTTCTCAGCTTGTTTACAAGTCTCCTACGTGGAACTGTGTTGATTGCCTTATTGAAATCTAGTCAGCCACATCCATTGCTCCACCCTGATCCAATTCCCTGGTCACTCAGGCAAAGAAATCTATCAGATTTGTTTGACATGATCTTCCCCCAGTCTATTTGTGCTGCATCAGATCCTGAAGGCCACTAGATTGCAGATATTTCGCAATCCTCCCCTTCAGTGGTGATTTCATTACCTTCTCCAACTCCAAAGTCAGGCTGACTGGTCTGTAGTTGCCAGTCTCCTCTTTGCTTCCACTTTTGTGCAGTGAGACCATGTCTGCCCTCCTCAAGTCCTTAGGTACCACTCCCATCTTCAGTGAGTGGTTGAACATGGCTGTCAGAAGTGCTGCCACCACCTCCCTGAGCTCCCTAAATATCCTAGGATGCACCCCTTATGGCCCCATTGCCTTGTCCACTTTCAGATTTGTGATTTCCCTAAGAACCCTCTCCACTGTAAATGGACTAGTGTCTACCTCCCTTTCTTTATCCTCCTGGCCTTTATCTGTGGTCCCTCACCTTCTTCTTTCTATGTGAACACTGAATGAAAGTACTTGTTCAGGATGTCTGCTTTTTCCTGGTCCTCCTCCTCCACACACTCCCCTCCTTCCTTCCTAAGGCATATTATCCCTTCCCTGGTCTCTGTCATTTCTCTTATGTATCTCAAAAATACCTTGTCCACTTTCTGCACTACCTGGGTTATTTTCTCCTCTGTATGCACTTTTGCACTCCTAATTGCTTTCGCTGCCTCCATCTGTTTCTCCTGATACACCTCTCTATCTTCCTCTCTGTGTGCCTCCTTATACCTCCTGAATACTAACTTTTTTGCACTTACATTTATGGCCAGTTTTTTCTAGTACCATAGTAGACTCTTTTTCCTCCTGCTCTTGCTTAATTGTCTGATAAAGAGATTTGTTGCCTTCTCTATCCCTTGTTTTAGATTTGCTCACTGTTTCTCCACTCCCCCCATGTCCTCCCACCTACCAGAATATACCAGAGGCATTCCCCTATGTTTCTAAAATTGTTTCTCCTGAAGTCCAGGACCCTAGACTTTGTGTGGTTCGATCCTGCCGCAGTACTTACACTGAACCACAATGTACAGAGATCACTTTCCCACAGGTGGCCAACCACTGTGAGGTGTGCAACACTGTCCCCATTTGTGAGTACAAGGTCCAGTACTATTCCCTCATAGGTGAACTCTTTTACTAGTTGCCTGAGGATGCACCCTGCAGAGAGTCGAGGATGTCTCTGCTCCTAGCTGAAGCTGCAGCTGGGATACTCCAATCTACATCCTGCAAATTGAAGTCCACCACCACGAGAACATCTCCCTTGTTTGACATCCATGTTGGAGGTCAGTAGATCACACCAGTGTGAATTGTGGATCCCTTCTCTGTTTCAAAGGGATCCACAGCACCTCCTCCCTTTCTTGATTTCCCTGTATCTCAGTAGCCTTTATGCTATCCCTCACATAAAGAGCCTCTCCCTCCTATTTTTCTCACCCCACCCTTCTGAACAGAGTGTAGCTTGGTATGGCCATATCCTAGTCATGATTCTCATTTTACCATGACTCAGTAATGACAAGAATGTTCAGGTATGCTTCTGCCATGATGGCTTCTAGGTCCAGGAATTTTTTTACCAGAATTCGCACATTTGCACACATGGCCTTCCAAAATGCTACCATCCTGTTTGTCATTACCCCCTGTCCCATTTTTCCCTTTCTCCTAACTCCCTCTGCTCTCATTCACATAATTCTTCACTTCTACCTCTGTTTCCTTTTTTGTTGAGTACCCTCGGGGATTACTTTCCCTTTGGTCTCTCCCTACTGCCTGAGTCGGTTTTGGGGGGGCAGTTTAGGTCTCCCCATTTCCTTCTGCCACTACACTATGCTACTTTAAATGCCCATCAATGTAACATTTAAGACTAATCTGTCTTTTGGATGAGATGTTAAACCGAGGTCCCATCTGCCTGGATTGGTGGTAGTTCAGGTGGATGTTAAAGATCCCATGGCACTTATTGAAAAAGAATAGGGGAATTTCCCCGGTGTCCTGGCCAAATTTCCCTCATTCACTAAAAATACCTCCAACAGCTTAATCTGGTTCAAGGTCAGTTGGCATTCATCTGTATCCCCCTCCCCCGGGTCGTGCCTGAAAATAGGCAGGATTTGCCTAGTGCACTTACCCGGTCAACAAAAACTAAATAAATAAATAATCATTGAGGACTGTGGTTCCCCTCCCAGATGGATGGAGATCATCTCCCTTGTACAGGCTGTATGACCTCCAGGTGGGATCCTACTACCCAATGTAGTTGAACCCTTTCTCTCTACACCAGACCTTTAACCATGTGTTGAAGCTCCTGGTATGGAGTATCCTATCCTTCCCCCTGTCATAGACAGGTAGCACATCAGAAAAAGTCACTGACCATGCTACTTGCCTAAGACCCCAACCCAGCTCCTAAAACTCACCCTGTACAGTACTATTCTAGCCTTGTTCCCAGCCAAGTCATTTGTCCTGAGGTGGACCATGACATTCAGCTCTCCTCCCTTCATTCTTCCCTAGTGATCTTCATGATCTGCTCCCAACCCCTCTGAGTCATGGTGCTGGGTAGGCACTTAACCTCTATCCGTTCCCATCCCCAACTCTATCCCCCTAACAACTGAGTCCCCCACCAGGAGTTGTTTCCTCCTCCTCTAGGATCCTGTACCACTTTCCTTGGGGTCTCCAATATGGATACACCCCTCATTCTCTTTGGTCACTACTGCAGGTACCTCTCTAGGACAGTCCCTCACTGCCAGAGTGGTGTAGGAGTTGTGTAGTGGTACCATCTGGGGGATGTGCTTCTGATCCACCACCTTTACTCTTCCTAGGCCGCAGTAGTCCAGTTGCCCTCCTTCCCCATGGCAACCTTTGGGGCAATGGTGGAAGACTTGGTGGTCCCTGTCTGAGGGAGGAGGCCCCTCCCACATCCTAGCCAACTTGGCCTGGAGATTAACAATCTCCCACATCAGCCCAGAGAGATGCATGCAGATGAAATAGCACCCCAATCTCCAGAAAGTCTCCCTGAAAACTGCTGCTCCACAGCCACTGCACTGCACCACTCCCAGCATATCTATTATTAGCCCTGCCTGTTTTTTTTTTTGCTTACTTTAACCCCTTTAACCCTTACCCTAGATAGGGTATTTTACCTGAACCCAAGCTTTTTCTTACTCTTGCCCTTTTTGTACTCCTATCGTAGATTCCAGTTATTTGCTTCCTCTAGACCCTTGTTGTATCCCTACCCTAGATAGGTGTTTCACATAAACTCAAGCATTTTCTTACTCTTTCTGTTTTTGTTCTCCTACCCTAGATTCCAATTTGTTACTCCCTGGAAAAGCTTGTTGTACCCCTACCCTAGATAGGTGTTTCACCCAATCCCAACAGTACTGAGGCAGTATAGTGCATGGGTTAAAGCTCTAAGCTGCAGATCTGGAGACCTGGGTTTGAATACCACAGCTGCCTAGGTGCATACTGTGTGATCTTGAGCAAGTCATTTAACTTTCTCGTGCTCCCAGGTCACATCTTGAAACAAGCTTCAACTTAGTGTGCTACCCATGGTTAAACAATGTTCCCTTTTCTTCCCAATATTTTACTTACTCTAAGGTCCATTCATTTTTATTCTGTACCCATGACAAGGTATTTCACCTTTCCCCAAATTTTAGCTTGACCCTACCATCCTCCCTCCTTTGTGTTGTGTGAGATACAACAAGAATGAACTAGGAATCTTACCTTAGTTGACAAGTAGAATTCCTGGTTCCATAATTCCACCTGCCATGTCCTGGTGCCTAGTTTTTGCTCAGTTGCTAATTCAAATACAAAGCTCTATTTTTTTGCAGACTGGCTGTTTTGATAGGTAAATGGAAATTGAACCATGAGGCAAATTATAGACACTATTTTTGCCTCATGATTTGAAGACTTCTTTCAAAACAATATGGAATGGTTGCAAAATTAAAAATTCTTATAGTTTCTGAGCTTATTGATGTCAGGAAATATCCATTTAAATCCAGGTCCAGCCAATATCTGTTCAAATCAGGGGTCAGGCAATGAGAATATGTATACAGCTGATATTTTACAAAGCAATAAGCTTTCGTTTGTTCAGTTGAATGCTAGGAGTTTTTTTCCAAAATTTGATATGACAAGGGAATGGATTTTGGAATTTAAACCAGATATTATAGTAATAACTGAATCCTGGCTAAATAAAAAGATACAGGATGGTGAAATACAGGTACCTGGTTACCAATTATGGAGGCACGACCGTGGGAAAAGGGGTGGGGGCGTTTTGGTCTATGGTACTGTAGCTCTGGAAATTAAGAACCTTAATTGTGCTAGTACATCAGGCATGGAAAAGGTAGCTCTGGAGATAAAAATCCCTCATTGTAGACCATTGTTGCTGGTGGGTTGCTACCTTCCCCCTAGGGGAGATGACCAACAGTTTCTTGTTCTCCTGGATCTTTTGCTTCCCTATAGGGAAAGTCATGAGCTTATGATTATGGGGGACATGAATATAGATTGGATGAGGGTACCACCCACCAGCAAAATAATGAATTTAAAAACAATATTGGGATTGTCCCAATTGACTGCCACAGCTACAAGACTAAATGCTAAAACTCCCAATTCCTCCACTATTCTGGATCTGATATTTACTTCTGATTCCACTAAATATTCAGTGGCTGGAGTGCTTCCAGATTCGTTTAGTGACCATCAGATAACTTTTTGTGTTAGGAAAACAGCTAAGCAACTGACAGTTTCTCAAATTAAATTTTATCTTAGTTTTAAGAATTTGGACTATACATCCTTTATGGTTGAACTGGAATCAAGAAATTGGTCTCAATTAACTTTGATTCTGATATAGATAGTGTTTGGTCATATTTCGTGGTGAATTTATATCTGTATGTGATATTTTGCACCTATCCAAAGTAGGAAAGTTAAACAAAAACCCTTTGGTATACTGCAAAGTTAAGAGTCTATCATAAGAAAAGGATGCTGCATGAGATTGGCAAAAAAAAATGAGAGCGTGCTTGGGAAATTATCGAGCAGCACGTAATCTATATATTGTACAAATAAGGAAAGCAAAATCAGATTTTTATCTTTTGGGAATGGCAACTGACCAGTTTAAAAAACCCAGGGATTTCTGGAATATGGTTAAAAACTTACAAGGAAACAAGACCTCAGAACTGCCAAATGATTTTATGACAGAAAATGGCCCAGTAAAACTTTCAGATGGGCAGCTCATATTGAATAAAATGTTTGTTGATATAGTCTTCCTAGATTAACGTATGTCCCTTTGGTATAACTAAGCAAGTGAGAAATCAAGAAAAGAAAGATGAAAATGGTTCACCATTTTGTTTTCAAAATATTATTCCAAGTCAAGTCTATCAGGAATTATTAAAAATAAATATAAATAAGGCCCAAGGTCCAGATGGGATTCCATCTTTTTTGCTTAAAATTGCTGCCCCAGTAATAGCACCAATATTGACAGACATTTTTAACCTCTCACTGAAGATGGGTACCTATTCACTAGTCTGGAAACAGGCAGAAGTGATACCAGTGTTTAAGGGAGTTGTGAGAAACGATATGCGGAATTATAGACCAATATCATTGCTCTCGGTTACTTCTAAAGTGTTTGAAAAAATTGTGGTTTCTCAATTAAATAGTTATCTTGAAAAAAAAGGAAAATATAATAAATATCAGTCAGGTTTTAGGGCACAACATAGTACCACTACTGTACTTGTTAAGTTTGCAATGGACATCCAGGTGGCCATGGACAGGGGCTTTCTGCTTGGAGCAATTTACATTGATTTGTCAAAGGCTTTCGATACTTTGGGACATCAGGTATTGATGGAAGAATTGAGATCTGTAGGCCTCAGCCAGGAAGCCCAAAATTGGTTTCATGGCTACCTGGATGGTAGACAACAAAGGGTTAGGTTAGGTTGTAATTTTGTGTCCGGTTATCTAGATGTTAATTCTCATGTTCCTCAGGGGTCAGTGCTAGGACCCATCTTATTTAATATATATACAAATGGTGTCAGACATCTGATGAATGATGTCCGGCACCACTTGTATGCAGATGATACAATTTTGTACCTTGAAGGGAAATCTGTGGGATATATACAGGACAAATTGCAGAAATGTTTTAATACATTACAAATATATTTTTCAGAACATGGTTTGGTCTTAAATTCACAGAAGTCACAGGTAATGTTGTTTTCAAATAAAAAAGTACCTGTGGCGTTGGATATTAAGACACTGGATGGGTGTAGCCTGGCCTCTGTGGATCGTTATAAATACTTGGGAGTATGGTTGGACTCTCATTGTAGCTGGGATTCTCATATTGATAGCTTGACACAAAAATTGTTTAAAAGTTGGGCATTTGTACAAGCATAGAAGCTGTCTTTCATTTGATGCTAGGCTGAGGATAGTTAATCAATGATAATTCCGTATATCGATTATGGTGATATCATATATAGAGGGGCAGTTAGGAGTAATTTAGAAAAGCTTGATGTCATATATAATAGATATGCGCACTTTGTCTTGAATGCACCTCGGAAAACACATCATTGCATTCTTTACAGGAACTTAAATTGGATATCCTTGACAGAACGGCGAAATATGCATGTGCAATGGTTAACCTATCGCTGTTATTGTAAAAAAGCTCCAGGATATCTAGTGGAGTTTCTGGAGGAATGGAATGTTAAGGTAGGCTTGAGATCTGAAGAGGAAGTAAAATTTAGGGTACCCCTTATGAGAACAGTGAAGGCCAACATTGTTATTTATATGAAGGTCCAAAACTGTGGAATTTATTACCAGGTTATCTGAGGTCAAATACAAATAAAATATCTTGGAATGAAATAAAATCATGGCTTGTAAAGGAAGCAATGTCTTTAAAGATTTGTTGTACTTGAGATGTTTATATATATGGTTTATTGTTGTATGAATTTTGTTTTATGTATGTATTGTGTTTGCATCTGTATGTATTTAAAAATGAAACTGATATTTTTTGTACAGTAGGACCCCATTGTAAATTAGCTAATGCTAAATTTTGTTTTATCCTGTTTCTGATATCAGAAATAAACTTTTTACTACTACGACTACTACTACTACTACTACTACTACTACTACTACTACTAGTTTACTCCTTTATTATACCTTTGTCTCTCTTCTGTGGTACAGTGTCCAGCCACTGGCTGCCTCATTGGGCTACCTCTGGTGGACAGACTCTGCTGTGTTGTCCTTGTCTCAGGGGACCTTAGTGTCAGGAAAAGCCCAGTGTGGGGGAGCCACTTAGTGGCCTACCCCTTTAGTATAGACAAGTAGCAAATGGCTGAGCACTAGACTGGACAGGCTTCCTCTGCTGAGCGTGTCCTCTCCTCTGATTCACTCTCCTTTTGGAGCTGCTGTCTCTGATTGGTTCCCTTTAGAGCATCTTACTTCCTCAAACTCACTCTGCCAGCTGAAGATCTACGTAGGGGAGAGGATCTCCCACTAAATCCTCAACCTCTACTAGTCTGTGGAAGCAGCAGGAATGCCTTCTATTTGTGGCTGGCTCACAGAATGCATCAGAGGGTACGGGTCTCCTCATGGAAGTTTTAAAGCCTTGCTATAGCTGCTTTCATAATAGTCAAGCTCTGGATTTGCCCAGCATCTTCTGCTGGGTATAGTCTCTCCCCTGAATGGCTCCCCATTGGAGCTACTGTCTCTGATTGCCTCCCGATTGGAGCCGCTTGATTCCTCAAGCTCTCACCACTTCAGATCTCTGTAGGGGAGAGGGTCTCCCAATAAATCTTCATCCCCTTCTGGTCTGCAGGAGTGGCAGGAACATCTTCTGTTTGTGGCTGTCTCACAGAAAAAAGCAGGATATTCTGATGTCACAGGAGATGGAAGCCCACCATTTGCATATAGGCATGGTTTGGGCAGGTACAACTCAGCCTTACACACAGTGATGAAGTTTGTTCTTAAACAAAGTGAGGAACTGTGATTGAAGATTTCTGTGTAGCAATAGGCTGGGTACAGTGTGTGTTTTCCAAGCATTCATACACTGTAATAAATGTAGTGCTTCACAGTGTGAATGACCACAGTGTAGAGGCACTCTGTTTAACCACAGGTTGCTGGCAGGCACAGTGTAGGCGTACCTTGTGGTGAATTTAGTTCTTATAAAAGGACAGTACTGGAGACATGTTCTTTGTTTATCCACAAGTACAGCATAAGTAAAGGCTTCCATGCACTACGATGGTTCTGAAATGAAAAGAACTGACAGGACAGAAAACTGAATCCATCAGAGTCAGCCACACATTAAGGTTTTTCCTCAAACTTCCCCCACACTGCTCTGCTAAAACTTGTCATTCACAGTGCAGATCGATGACTAGTATGACGTTTCATTATAACTGTGTATGGGAGATTAGTTATAGTAGTATGCTAATGTAGACTCAAAGCCAGGTCTGGGCATGCAGTACCTACAGTACTGTATCAACTATCTCCAAGTCTGCCTCAAATGTTTCCCAGGAGTTCTTCCTATGTTTGTCACTTCCATCACTGAAAAGTAAACATTTAAAGCATAAATTAAGTTTTGTGCACTTTTGTTACTTTTCATTCCTAGATAACTGGATAAGGCCCACTGGGCACAAAGTCCATTTATAGAGCAACCTAGCAGCAAATGAGGTAAAGTGACTTTGTCAGGGCCGCAGTGCATGCAAAGAGAGGCTGTGGGAATCAAACCAGGTCTGCTTGATATACCAAGTTCTTTTACAGCTCATTGATCTAACCTCTAAGCTATATTAACAGTATTTAGGCATCAAACTACTTACTGTGACAGCAGACAATGAAGTCACAAACATAACAAATATGTGCTTGGTGATAGTCAAATGTTTTAGACATAGAATGGAATAAGTACAAGATATATATCGGTACAAATAACTACTGTATATATAAATAAAAGTCACCTCTATTTAAAGCTGAAGCTTCTAAATGAGGCTTCGAATTGAGGGCAAACTTTTCACCTTCACAGATTACCAGTTTTATGTCCCATTTCTACCTAATAGGTTCACATTGAAAAATAAAAAAAACAGTAGTACATGCAAGAAGTTCAAAGATCAAGCATGAACAGAACTGATGATCATCAACTTGTATGAATTATGGTGGCTTGAGAAGTCAGCGACTCCAAAATGGTGAGTTCAAATGTTAGCAACAGAAGTTTGATGAGGATGACATGGTGACAAATGTTTTAGACTTTTACACCCTCCTCAAGGTGCTACTACCATGGAGTTAGATAAATAAGTAAGGGGGTGCAGGGGGTGAAGTCCTCAGAAAAAAAACAGTCCTCATCGCAATTCCATCATGATTCCGGACTTGAGTCCCTGATATCAGATAGAATCTGCAATTACTTCTCAAGTTCCTAGGATTTGATATTGTTCTTGGTGCAGGAATGGCATTTCAGGAGATTGGCCTGGGGTCTTCTAGATACACCCTCCTATTTAGTGCAGTGTCTTTACATACAGTGGCAGCTTGCAACAACTCAGTTAACAGCAAGGATAAACCAAATCTTTCGTAACAAAGCTCAGTCTGTTATTTAAAGTCTATTTGGAGTGCACCACTCATTATTGGCTAATTAAAGAGCTATTGCAGCCAGAACAGCAGACAGGAGATTAATACAAATTTTAAGAAATGGTCAGTTCTAACTTTTCATTTCTGAAGTATTTTTCTTTTTCTTTTCACTCATTAGAAAGTCTTCTATGTGATAATTCTGTGATAGATATGTGGAACAGTTCTTTGCTTGGCAGCTGACATTTCTGTCTCTACCAACCCCCCCCCCCAGTACATCACCAGCATTGTGGTCTCACTGACAGTGGCATCACAAGTGACTGATCTAGCAACCACTGAGTGGCTGTTCTGTTCCTAAGAAACATTGATGTCACAGTCAGTGAGATCTCACTGCTGATGATGTAGTGGGGGTGGAGATAAATATGTCAGCTGCCAGGCAGCATGGTGTCTCACACATCACACCTACCAACATCAGGTAAACAACTTCTAATTAACAAAAGGGAAAAGAAAAAGCACCTTAGATCTAAAAGGTAAGGAATTACATTTTAAAAATTAATGTTTGTTTTTAGGAAGAACACTAGCTAGATTGGGCTCAGTTTTCAAAGGTCTGGGAATGATGCACAGTGCTTGCATCAGAAAGAAATGATGTGAGGGGCACCTACAGCTCAACTGTGTGCCATTTCCAATTTTTGTATACTTTTTGTGGCTAAATCAGGTCTGCCTGCACCACAGCAGCATTCACTAGGCTTGAGCCAAGGAACCAGCTGTGAACAGCTGGACAGAGGCCCTGCGACAAACAAATGGAACACATGGTGCAGCTCTCCAGTTTGGGGAATTTGATAACCTGCATGGCCCAAATGCATGCAGACCAGCAAGGGCTGGTCTAACAGCGACTGTGCCAGCATGCACTACTGTGGAAGTGGTGGGCTGCAGACAGACCAACCAACCCTGTTGTTGCCACTGTGGCAGAAGAAATCTCATGCAGCACTACTTTCACAATCAGGTGGCATGAATGAAAAGTATAGAACAGTGTCCAATCACAAAACTCTATTCTCAGTGTAAAATCATGACAGCAGGCACCCATCTCATACAGCAGTGTGTCACAACATTACAGTACCCACTGTTTGTCTTACAAAATGTTCAAAGTTGCATTATCCTAAGGAAGAACTCTGTACACTGCACTATGGCATGGCACCCGTTTATATCACTCCTGTATATGGGACAGTGAGGAAAACTAGACAAAAGTTAGTGCACAATGCATATCAGACTGTGTCCCACAGTGTGCAGTGAAAAACCTCAATCATGCCCATGTGGCTGCTGTAGAGGACTGTTTGCAAGATATGTTAGACAATCCAATTCATGACCGAAAAGGATTTAGGCATGGTGCTGATAAAAACTAAGTATTTTACTAAGATATTGACAGAAATAACAGTGCAATATTTAATGGACATGCATATGGGAATCTCCGGTGTACTGCCAAGTTCTATGAGTGATTTGATCTGGTGGGGTGTGTTGCTATATGCCAGCAAACTGCAGGTTAGGCCCATGCTGCTGTGGCCACCATTTGATGATAGCCAGTACATAGCATGTATGTGCACTATAGGTGACAGTGGATAGCAGCCTGCACTCAATACGGTACACAGTCATTCTGCAGGTGCTACCATACAGGTACTGGTAAGGGGACCACTGTATCTTCCATGCATGTTCTTGTCACACTGTACACTTTTAGGCAGACTGTAATTGTGGCTGCAGTGTTGGAGCTGTGTCCTGACATGGGAGATGTGTGCTGCTCTGTAGTCCCGGTCAGTGTGGACCATCATATAGAGGTAATCATGGATGGTTGTCCAGTGTTCTGGGCAGGAGTGCAATATGCCACTGTGATACAGTCATACCAGCCTCTGGCACCACTGGTGTCCCGTCGCAGTCTGTTTTGCTGACTGCAATATGTCAGGTTGCAGTAAAGTATGCCTTGGCAGCTGTCCATTTAGTACAATGGCCACATCTCTCCTACATGGTTGAGTGCCTCCTCCCAATGCCAAGGGCTGCTGGCAGCCTCCGTTATTTCTCTCCCATGTGCCATTTGATTGTCACATGGGAGAGGTTGCAGCAAACTGCAGGAGTTTGGTGCTGGGACCCTCCTTTTCAGGAATCAGGTGCAGGGTCCCTTGTGCACTGACTTTCAATGCAAGCTGCCGTTTGGTGCATCTTGCAATGATCAAGACCATTTTTTATCTACAGAAGAGCAGTCTGACCTCAGCTAACCTCATGAGTGGCATAAGCCATGAGAGATGTGCCCAAGATCAAACTGCTCAAGTGTGGAGAAATAATGTGCCCCATATGATCCATATTGCATATTCTGTTTATGCAACAGACTGGTGGGCAGCAGTGGAGATAATTGACAGGTAGTGTTTATTCAACATATGCATGATAAATTCTGAGTTCTCAAATTTATCATACGTATGTGGAAATAACATTGTTTAAGACATGGTTTTGTGTACTTGTATAATGTAGGAGCATGGTAGTGCCTCTATAGTTAGGGCTGAGTAGCCTGTTAAATGTTAACCCCCTATTTTTGCACCTTAATAACTTTGCTATCTTTTGGCAAAATAGCACAAAATGTGGCTGATGCAGTCAGGCTGTCAGAGTCTAAGGCTATAAAAAGTTTCATGATGGCATCATGTTCAATTTTTAAGATACAGAGTGCTAAAAAATAGAAAAAAAAACTATAGTTAACATTCTGAATTTTGGGCTTGCACCTATGGCCTAGACAGTGTGGAATGTTTTCATGAAATTCAGTATTGATGACGCCTATGCCAAGAGTGTGAGCCTTTTGAAGGTTTCATGAAAACATATTATATGGTCCCAGAGTTACAAGGACTTTTTGGATAACTGATAACTGCAAATATGAGTGCTTATTTTTGGGATATACTTGTCATGTGGAAAAAAAATATTGATTGTGTGATAAAAAATACAGATCGCATGGAAAATAATACAGATCGTGATGGCTGCCATCTTGTTTATTTTTTAAATCACACACACATTAAAAACACATGAAAATGATACACAACTACAGACCGGTCAGTCTTACCTCAGTAGTGGGCAAGAATATGGAGGCACTCCTTAAGGAAACGATAGTGCAACACCTGGAATCCATAGGGGCACAGGATCCAAGACAGCATGGGTTTACAAAAGGAAGGTCCTGTCAAACTAATCTCATAGATTTCTTTGACTGGGTAACCAGAGTGGTGGACCAAGGGGGAGCAGTTGATGTCGCCTACCTTGACTTCCAAAGCTTTTGACACTGTTCCACATAGAAGATTGATAAATAAGCTGGTAGGGCTCGGGTGGGTCAGAAGTTGGTCAACTGGGTGGCAAACTGGTTGACGGACAGAAAACAGAGAGTGGTGGTAAATGGTATACAGTCAGAAGAGATGCAAGTCACAAGTGGGTACCTCTAGGATCAGTCCTGGGGCCAGTCTCTTCAACATCTTCATTAGTGACCTTGCAGATGGACTAGAGGGTAAGGCTTGTCTGTTTGCAGATGACACCAAGATCTGCAACAGAGTAGATGATCCAGATGGGGTGGGCAGAATGAGAAGAGATCTGGATAAACTAGCAGAATGGTCTGAAGAGTGGCAACTGGGATTTAATGCAAAGAAGTGCAAAATCATGCACATAGGGAAGAGAAACCCTGAAGCCACCTATAGGCTGGGAGGGGAGTTGCTAGCAGTCACAAAGGAAGAAAGAGACTTGGGCATCATCATCACTGATGACCTAAAATCATCCAACAGACCTCTAAAGCAGTAGGTAAGGCTAGGGGGTGTTAGTATTAGTAGGTATCATAAGTCGTAAGAGGGTGGCACAATCCTCTGTACAAGACACTGGTTAGGCCCCATCTGGAGTACTGTGCAGTATTGAGGCCACACCTTCACAAGGACATTAACCAAATTGAGGCAGTCCAGAGAAGGGCAACCAAAATGGTGCAGGGACTGCATCAGAAGACATATGAGGACAGATTAACGGAGCTCAATATGTATACCCTTGAGCAAAGGAGGGAGAGAGGTGATATGATCGAGGCATTCAAACACCTTAAGGGCATAAACAAGGTGAAAGAGTCTAACATGTTTAAATATAAGAAAAATAGCAGGACAAGAGGACACAGCATGAGATTAGAGGGAGGCCGATTAAGGGGGCATGTGAGGAAATTCTTTTTCACAGAAAGGGTGGTGGATGCATGGAATGGCTTACCACAAGTGGTGGCTATGAATACAGTGCAGGGCTTCAAACAGGCATGGGATAGGCATAAGGGAGCAATACAAATGACTATGAATAGATAGGCCACTGACAGAGCAAAGGCCGATGGCACATTTATAAGGTAGAAAAAGAAATGGGCAGACTGGATGGGCCTTGCAGTCCTTATCTGCTGTCAACTTCTATGTTTCTATGTTTCTATTTTCAAAAAAAAAACCTGAACCTAGGTAAATGGGACCCATTTACCTAGATTCTGGTGTTTGTTGTTTGGAAATTGCTCTAGAAATAATGCTTCCAGGCGCCAGAAAATCTTAAATGATTTGGTCAGTGAGGGAAGCCATTCACTCATGTTCTCAGTATGAAAATGGCATGATTTTCTTGAATTCTGAAGCTGCAGCTGGAGTCATGCTACCGGCTTCAGTTGTAACGGTAACCCGACACTCACCTGCTCTCTCTGTCTTTGTCTCCACCTTTTTGTCTGTCTGTCTATCTATCTTTCTATCTTTCTATCTATCTATCTATCTATCTATCTATCTATCTATCTATCTATCTATCTATCTATCTCTCTCTTTCTCTCTATCTCTCAATTTATCTTTCTATTAGACTGGGGTGCCCACCCCCAGTACCACTTCCTTCTCTTCCTTATCGCACTCCCTCCAGGTCACCAACTCCCCCCTTTACATGTGTATTTTAGTATTTTAATAAGTGGACCAAAGTGCCCACCCCGGTACTGCTTCACTTCACTCCTCTCCTCTCCCCTCCAGCTCATTCATCCCCATTCCCCTTTTAGATGCCTGGTGGCAAAGGCAGTAAGCCCCCCACTGCTGAAGCACACTAGCCCAACACTGGGGTGCTCAATGCCTAGTGTTGATATGTCCCCCAGCAATAAAGGAAACCATCCCTCATTTTCTTTAACCTATTAAAAAAAGAAACAGTCTCTTGCCAATCTGACCCCCCAACACATGCCACGGCAACCTCCTACTCAGCACTCACCACCTCACACCCCTCATACCCCTTACACACCCACACTCACCTGAACATGTCCCAGAACATGTTTCTGCCTAACTTAGTGAGGAGAGCCATTAACCCACAATCTCAGTTTGAGAACAGCAGGACTTTCTTGAATTCTGAAGCAGCAGGGGGAGTCATGCTGCTGCCTTCAGTTGGAGCAGTGACCCAATAATCTCCTGCTCTCTCTGTCTCTGTCTTCATCTCTCTCTCTCTCTCTCTCTCTGTCTCTCTGTCTCTCTCTCTGTCTCTCTCTCTCTCTCTCTCTCTATCTCTCTTTCTCTCTGTGTGTCTATCTATTTTATTTATTGAAATGTTTCACCAGTAGGGCACACTGAGCAACAAGTTGCTTGTCTCACGGTGTGACCTGGAGGAAGGGGCTTACATAGGGTTGTGAAGGATGGTCAGTTAGACAATAGTATGTAGGTAGTACAAACAGTACAACAATGTAAGATTATGCAACAGTTGGAACACAAGGTAAAGTACAATAAACAGTAGTGGAACTTGGGTAAATTACAATACATATCCAACAAGCATTTGTCAATGCCGAACGTTCGATTGCAGGTATTTGCAGTGGTGTTTGGCATGTATGGTGCTTTACCCTAAAGCCCTGTGCGATTGCTGGTATTTGCACAATAAATTGTCAGCATGACCTTTTTGTTACCCCCATTGTGCGCTACATAGGAGGAAAAACGTTTTGGGCAGGATGTGAAAAATGACAGCTGTACTGCTTATAAGGAAGTGTGGTAAAATGGCAATGTTGGAAAATCTGGAGTGGAAATATTGAAAATTGCAAACCTAGGGAGCTGCATGTGGAACTGTGCAATGCACGCTTGTAAAACAGTCATTGTTGGAATTTTTCGACAAATTGTCAACATTGGCATTTTAAAACCTCTGCTTAATGAACAGTGTCACTGTGATTGTCTTACTAAAAGCTATAGGATTACCTTGCACAATCGACTGTGCCATTGTGCACTACATGCATGGAAACACGCTTTTGGGCAGGATGTGAAAATGACAGCTATACTGCTCATAAGGAAGTGTGGTAAAATGGCAATGTTGAAAATCTGGAGTGAAAATATTGAAAATTCGCAAACTCACGAAGCATGCGAGGAACTGCACAACGCATTAATTTGTAAAACAATTATTTTAGGAATTTGTTCACCAAATTTTCAACATAGCCATTTTAAGATCTCTGCTCATGAACAGTGACACTGTGATTTTCTTAATGTGTCCTATACACTGAGTTCACACAGCGACCGTGCCATTGTGTGCTACATGGGCGGAAACACGCTTTGGGCAAGATGAAAAATGACAGCTGCAGTGCTCATAAGGAGGTGTGTAAAATGGCAATGTTGAAAATCTGGACTGCAAATATTGAAAATTACAAAATGCACGAGCGTCGATAGAAAAGAATCATAAGCAACATGCCTCGTGAAACAGTCATTTTAGGAATTTTTTTCACCAAATTTTCAACATAGCCATTTTAAGACCTCTGCTCATGAACAGCATCACTGTGATTTTCTTCATGTGTTCCATACATTGATTTTGCACACCGACTGCACCATTGTGCGCTACATGGGCTGAAACACATTTTGGGTGAGATGTGAAAAATGACAGCTGTATGACTCATAAGAAGGTGTGATAAAATTGCAATGTTGAAAATTTGGAGTGAAAATATTGAAAATTCACGAACTTATGAGCCTGCATTGGAACTGCACAACGCACGCTCGTAAAACAGTCATTTTTTGGAATTTTTGCACCAAATTTTCAACATAGGGTTTTTGGAGCCACTTCTCATGAATTATGTCACTGTCATGGTGTTATTCGAGCCTGAAGGGTGATTTCACATGGTGACTGTGCAGTGCCTGCAAAATCACCCTTCGGGCCAGAATAACACCATGATAGTGACATCTTTCATGAGATGGGGTCCCAAAAACCCCATGTTGAAAATTTGGTGCAGAAATTCCAAAAAATGACTGAGATATGCAATAAAGTTGAACCCCCCCCCCCCATCTAGCCCATTATACAGCTTACCGGCATTTCCTCAGTTCAAGGTCGCCTTTGAAGAGTGCAGACATGTTCCCCAGTCCACCAAGATTGTTGCACTGGAGCCCGGAGGTAGTGGGGTGAGGGGTGTAGGGAGGCCATGCAGTGGTGGGTGGGCTGTGGGGGGCCTGGAAGACGTGCCGTGGGGACCATTTTTATTTTACAGGTTTTAAAAATTAAAACGCGACGATTGGAGATGTTTGCCACACTGGGGTGGGCCTCAGCATGGCAGAAGATGCCTGGAGAGGGGCGAGGAGCTGATGGCGGATTGGGCACCCGTAGGCAAAACAAAGAGAACGTTTGCCACGCTGGGGGGCTCCAGTGTGGCAGCAGATGGCTTGGGGGGTGAGCCGATGGGGGATTGGGCACCCCCATCGGCAAACAATGTTTGCCATGCTGGGGTGGGCTCCAGCGTACACCAAAGCTTTGGGGTGGCGGATGCGCATGGGGAGCGCGCGGACGGAGGGGGAGAAGTGATGGCGGTGTCAGTGCGGCAGCTGTGGCCTTTGAAGCAGAGGAACACAGCTGTCATACAGAGCTCCTTGTACCCATTGGGAGGACTGCCATGCCTGCTCAAGGGAGCAGTGCATTGGATGGGAGAGGACATCTCCAAAGTGTGCTACCTCCGTAAAATATCCCCATGATGCCAAGCAAACGAAAATGTACAAAAGAACCTATAAACATACAAAACAATAATAAAGTGACAGAACCATTTATAGTTCATGACTGTAGCAGGAGAAGGCTCGAGGTAGTATACAAGTACTGTTGGAGTAAAAAGGATTGGATAGGGCGTGCTCACGGATGACCCAGAAGGGCAGGAGGAGAAGAGGCAAGACGTGAATATGAGGAAAGTGGAAGTCATTTCCTGATTACCTCATTCAGATCAATCGATTGATCTATCTATCTATCATCTATCTATCTATCATATCCATCTATCTATTTAGAGTATATTTATTCATTTATTTAAAATGTGTTAACCGGGAAAAGAACCATGAGCAGAAGATAGTTTCCAGGAGTGACCCGGGGGTGGGGGTACAAAACAGAGGATAAACAAAAAGTAAGTTACATGGTAAATAAAAATGTACATAGAAGCAGTTTGTTCAAAGACAAGTGCATGTGAATGAACATTGAGTAATTACAATAATATACAATATAATACAAAGTACAGATACACACACATGATCAGGAGTTGCATATATGAAACCAGCAGGTGAACAGGAGGAGATAAGCTATACAGGGTAAACAAAAAAAAACAGAAAGGAGTCTGCTAATGCAGAGAGAGAGTAGAGCATGCTGATTCAGAGATGGAATAAAGGAGAAGCAAGCAGGGACAAAGGGAAAGGAAGGAAATTAGGAGGGGGCACAGGTATAGTAGGTGGAATGGGAAGGTCTGAGTAAGTGCTTATGGGTAGTGAAGGAGGGAGTGAGGTAGGTTTGGGAGGAATGATGTTCCAGAGGAACGGAAGCCTATGCAGAAAGACAGTTTGCCAGCTGAGGTGCGGGCATGCGGGAGTGCGAAGGAATGGGCACTAACCGACCCCAAGTTATATGGAGAGGGAGTGGCAGGTTTGAGGAGAGAGAGGCAAGCTATGTAGGGAGGGTCCCAAACCAGTATTTAGATATGAAGGTGGCACAGTGGGAATGGCACCTCTGGGAGAGGGACTGGAGAGATAGACTGGAATAGAGGTTGCAATGGTGAGTCAGATGGGGGGGATTGAGGAAAACCTAGAGAAGGCATGGTAAACACATTAAGTTTAGAGAGGGAGGTTGCAGGGTCAGCACTGAAATCAACGTTGGCATAATCAAAGTCAGGGAAGATCCATTTTACCAGTAGGTCACGTCTAATGGAGAGGGGATGTATATATCTAATCTATCTGTCTTTTCTACTCTAGCCTGATGGGTAAGAAAGCCCTCATGGGACTCACTCCCCCAACACTACATAAAAAGCTAAAAGATAGACCAACACCAGACAGTGAGACAAAATATGGATTACTATGTAAGAAGGGTAAGGGGGTGATAAAAAGGTGAAGGCCAGAGTAGAGCAGAATTTAGTGAAAGATAAACAGGATAATTATAAAAAGTTTTATTATTACATAGGCAGCCTTAGAAAAGGAAATAGACAAATAAGAAATTTAAAGGATGGTGTTGAAATATTAGACAATGAAACAGAAATAGCTCAGAAATTTAATGAATATTTTCTAAGCCTTTTTCATGAACATGGTTACAATAAAAACTAATAAACATATGTTTACTGATGGCCAAATTAAAGGTTATTTGATCTCAGATACACAAGTATATGAGAAACTAAAGACACTTAAAAAAACAAATCTAGTGGTCCAGATGAGATATAACCCCACTTCCTAAACTCAATGGCCAAGGAAATCTCAGGCCCACTTGCATTATTTTTTAATAAATCAACACAAACTGGAGAAACACTAAATCAATGGACAATGGCTGATATTACCCCAATCTATAAATCGGGTGACAAATCCCTAGCAGAAAACTACAGACCCATAAGTGTAACATCCAGTGTGGGCAAGCTGATGGAAAACTTCATTAAATGTTTTCTGGAAGATACTTTAAGTAGTCTGTGGATTGTGGATATGTCCCAGCATGGGTTTGTTAGAGGAAAATCCTGCACAAGTAATGTCCTGGACTTTTTTGAAACAGTGAGTCAGGCCTTGGATCAAGGATGACTCTGTGTCTCATTTGAAACTAATAAAAATATTGCAGGAAATGGGGTGGATACTCAACTAACAAGATAGATATGTTCATGGCTTACAGATTGCAGAGAGTGAAAATTAGAGGTCACCCCTTGGATTGGGCAGAGTGTCGAGTGGAGTGCCACAGGGGTCGGTTCTTGGCCTTGTACTGTTCTCTATCCTAGTGTCAAGTATGCAGGTCTCCAGTGGGGCATGGTTAAAACAGCACATTGATGATACAAAAGTGGGAGTCACTGTCAATAACCCAGTGGCTATATAGCTTTTACAGAACCAGCTAAATGAATTGGAAGTGTGGGCACAGAAACACAACTTAAGATTTAAAGTGCAAGATAATGCATATGGGGCACAAAAACCCTGGCACAATATATCAGTTGGGGGGTGAGGATATAGCATGCACCAAGCAGGAAAGGGATCTTGTGGTTATCATCTCTGATGACCTCAAGGTAGGGAAACAGTGTGACAAGGCAGCAGGTAAAGCAAATAGGATGCTGGGATGCATAGCCATGGGCATCACCAGCAGGAAAAGGTAGGTCATAATTCTACCATACAAGACCTAGTGAGGCCCAACCTGGAGTCAGTGTACAGTTCTGGAGACCTTACTCACGTAAGGACATAGACAGGGTAGAGAAGGTTCGACAGGGCAACAAAGATGGTGCATGGATTGCATCACAAGTCCTATGAGGACAGGTTGAAGAAACTGAACATGTACTCCTGAGGAGAGGAGGAGAGAGGATATGATGAGACATACAAGAATCTTACAGGGAGGAACAGGGTGCAGGAATACACTATTTGTAATCAAAAGATGTTCCAGGACTAGAGGGCATGGGATGA
Source organism: Neoceratodus forsteri (assembly GCA_016271365.2). Lineage (NCBI taxonomy): Eukaryota > Metazoa > Chordata > Ceratodontiformes > Ceratodontidae > Neoceratodus > Neoceratodus forsteri. The sequence continues at coordinate 53,569,070 of CM028130.1, read as the reverse complement.
AGTTGGAGGAGGACGATTCAGAGGAAACATGAGGAAGAATTTCTTCACAGAACGGGTGGTGGACAAGTGGAATACCCTGCCAGAGGAAGTGGTGGGGCTGAAACAATCACGGGATTTAAGAATGCATGGGATAGACATAAAGGAATTCTGGAGGTCAGGGGTATGGGGCAACAGACTTCTAGGAAAACATAAACTGAACTTACAAGCTCAAATGGACAGACTGGGTGGGCCATAGGCCCTTATCTGACAACACTTTCTATGTATCTATGTAATGAAAATAAATGCAAAGTAATGCACTTCAGTACAAACAACCAGCGAGAAACATACACAATAAATGGCTAGGCTGTAGCTTCCACAGAAAGTGAAAAGGATTTGGGGGTAATAATAACAAGTAATTTACAGTTTGATGCACATAGAAAAGAGGCCATAGAAATGGCTAACCTATTGATGTGGGAAATATTCAGAAACATAAAAAGTAGAAAAGGGGATGTCTTGTTGCCCTTGTACAAAATCATTGGTGAGGCCAGTCCTAGAGTATGGGGTATCATTAACCACCCCACAAGGATTAGGAATAACCAAATTTAGGGAAAGAGTACAGAGAAGGTACACAAAAAGAATCAAAGGTATGAAAAATTATGAATATGAAAATAGATTGAGATGCTTGGGTCTGTTCTCACTATCATACAGAAGGACTAGAGGGGACTTACATTTTGCATATGGGGCATACAAGGATAGGGTGTTGTGGGTGTCCACTGGGTTACAAGTATGAACTGGTAATGAAAGAGGAACCAGATTACAGAATAAGCAAGTAAAAGGAGAAAAGTTTAAAACAACAAAACATGGATACTGGTTTACGAACATATGAACATACAAAATTTGCCAGCAGATAAGGGCCTCTATCAAGTCTGCTGGAATGTGCATTCTGTAGCTGCCACTCCCTTCCACCCTTCCCCTCCATTGACCCCACCTTGTCCTGTCCCATCCCCTTTTGAAGCAGTCAACTTTTCTACTGGATACCACTTCTGCAGGTAACGCATTCCACCCAGCTACCACATTCTCTTGAAAAAAGTGTCTCCTCATCTTCCTCCTGAACCTTCCTCCCTCCAGTCTCATGTCATGGCCCCTGGTGTCCCTCACCTCCCCTCCCTTACTTTGAACAGCCCCTCTGTACCTGTCTTGTTTATTCCTTTCATGTATTTTAAGTTTTCAATCATGTCCCCCCCGTCCATCTTCTCCTACAGTGAGTACAGGTTCAACTCCTTCAGCCTCCTCTTGTATGATAAGCTCCCTAGCCCCTTGATCATCTTTGTCACCCTGTTCTGCACCACCTCCAGTAACTTAATGTCCCTTTTTAGATACGGGCACCAGTACTGCACGCAGTACTCCTGGTGTGGTCTAACTAATGACCTATACAGTTGCAGAATGACCTCCTCCCGCCTCAAGGAGATACCCCTTGCAATGCAACCCTGCATTTTATTGGCCTTTGCAGCTGCCTTCCTACATTGTACTGAGTTGTTAATTGACCCTGTAATGAGCACCCCCAGATCCTTCTCTGTCTAGGCTAGCTGCACTCCTCTCAGCTGGTAACTCTTCCTTGGGTTCTTCACCCCAAAATGCAGCACCTTGCACTTTTTGGCATTCAACCCCAGTTGCCAGGTGTCTGACCAGGTTTCAAGCTTTGCCAAATCATCCTGAAACCCCTGCCATCCCCCAGGTAATCCACCAGTGCTCCCATCATGGTATCATCAGCAGACAGACTGATCTTGCTCTTGATGTCCAATGATATGTCTGCAGTGAATATTCCAAACAACACTGGTCCCAACACTGAGCCCTGTGGAACATCGCTCCTCACTACTCTTGGGTGTGAGAACTCCCCAGCCACCACCACCCTCTGTTGCCTTCCTTGAAGCCAGTTCCCTACCCATCTCACCGCTTTGCACCCTCCCTGTGCCCTCTAACTTACTTTCTAGCCTCCCATGTGGCACCAAGTCGAATACCTTACTGACGTCCAGATACAGGACATCCACTGCATGGCCCCTGTCCAGTTGCCTAGTAATTCAGTCACAGAACTCTACCAGGTTGGATTGGCAGGATCTGCCATATATGAAGACATGCTGTCTGCTGTCCTGTAGTCCTTTGGCCTCTAGGAGGGCTATCAGCCTCTCATTCAGGATAGTCTCCATCAGCTTACCCACGATGGATGTGAGGCTCACCGGTCTGTAGTTCCCCGGTTCATCCTTGGGGCCACTCTTGTGGAGGGGCACCACATGAGCCATCCTCCAATCATGAGGTACACACCGAGTGTAGTGAGGCATTAAATAGGTCTGCCCAAGGTCCCTCAAAAATCTCAGCCAACTCCTTCAGTACCCTATGCCATCTGGGCCTGGCGTCTTGTCCACCCTCAGTGCCTTCAGACCCCCCGGACTCTGCCCTCCATGATTTCCCTATCTGTCACCCCCCCAATTTTGCCATTCCTCCCCCTTGAGTATCACCCCTCTTCTCCTTAGTAAATACTGAGCAGAAGTAATCTCATTTAGCATTTCTGCTTATCGCACCTGCTTCCACCCAACCCCCCCTCTTTTCTAATCCTTACTATGTGGTCCTTACAGCTCATTTTCTCCATGATGTACCTAAAGAAGTCCTTCTCCCCCTTCTTAATGCCTTGTGCCAGCCTGAGCTCTGTAGATGCCTTGACTCCTCTTACTGCCTGTGTCACCTTGTTCGATTCCATCAGGTACTCCTCCCTGTCCTCCCCCTTCCTGTTTTGTTGTACCTCCTAAAATGAGTTATTTTCCTCCTTACCTTTTCCAAGACCTCCTTGCTCAACCAGCTTAATTTCTTAGCCATAGCTTTTTGCTCTGGGTCTGTAGCAGGTTTTGGTTGCCTCCACTATCCCCAGCTTTATGTGCTCCCACCTCTGGTTAGTGCCAATACTAGGCTGAATTTTGGCCAGGTACCCTTTTGCCACTTCTCCCATCCTCCCAAAATTGGCCCTCCTGCACTTTTGTGCTGGATTTCACTACTTCCTTGCCCATATCCAAAGGTGAGTCATACTGAGTGGTGGTCACTCCCTGACAGTGGTTCTTCCACCATAAGTTCTCTCACAAAGTCCCCATTTGCCAGCACAAGGTCAAGGGTATTCCCTAACCTGGTTGGTTCACTGACAATTTGCAGCAGGAAGCTGTCCTGGAAGGCATCCAGCAGTACCTGCTCCCGTCTATTCCTGGTTGTTGGTGTACTCCAGTCCACTCCTGGAATATTGAAGTCCCCCATAATCACCACATTACCCTTTTCATGTGTCCTCCTGATCTGTCCCACTAGTTCCCCGTCTAACTCCTCTGTCTGAGAGGGTGGCCTGTACACCACTCCCATTCTGAAAATCCTATTCTTGGAATCCTGGATTTGCATCCAAAGTGACTCCGTACTACCCTCCTCCCCTTCCTCCCTTACACACTTCAGTCCTTCCTTCACATATAGTGCAACCCCCTCTCCTTTCCCAATCACCCTGTCCCTACCAAATAACCTGTACCCAGTACAGACAGATTCCAGTCATTGTATTGGGTGGCCCATGTTTCTGTGACGGCTGCAATATCCGCCTCTCCCTCTGCTATGAGCACTGGTAACTCTGCAGTTTTCCTAACATGGCTCCTAGAATTAAGGTTAACCACCTTCCACCCTTCCCACCCCTTCCCATCCTGTCCTTCTTTACTAGCATCATCAATAGTACTTGCCATTTGTCCTTTGTCACTGTTATGGGGGTAAGGTCATATGGTTTCCCAACCTGAGGTCTCTGCATGTCACTTGTCCACTTGCCACCCCCACTCCTAGTTTAAATTCTCAGCTTTCTCTATGTACTTCTCCATCTTCTGTTTTAAAACTTTCTTTCCCCTCCTCTCTCAAGTGTAGTCTGTCCTTGGCATAAAGACTACTGTCCTCCCAGGTCCCTTCCCACCCCTCCCAACAGCCCATATCCTTTAGCATGTCACCAGGTTCTTAGACATCCATTAAATTCCTCTATTCTCAGCTTTCTTGGTGTGCTTGCCTTGGGCACTGGAAGTATCTCTGAAAAAGTTACTGATCTTCTTGCCCCTTGACATAATTGTCCTATTTCCTCAAGCCTCCTCCAGACTATATCTACTGTCTTGTCATCCAGGTCATTCATCCCAAGATGTAAAATTAAATGAGGCTTGTCCCTACCCCTTAAAGCATATTTCAGAACAGATTGTCCCACCCTTTTCATTGTCATTCCTGACATGGCCTCCACCCAAATGTGACTATGCCTCTCCCCCTTGCTACCCCACCTGACTCCTCTTAGTATTGAGTCCCCCAGCACTAAGATTCCACCCCTCTTACTCCCTGCTTGCTTCCATTCATCTCCATCTCTCAATTCTGGCTCCTCTTCTTCCTCCTGCACACTATTTCCTCCATTTGCCCCTGTTGCAATTCTCCCAGCAGAACTTTTCCCTGATCCAGTTTGGTTCAGGCATTTATCAATTACTCCTCCAATTGCATCACCTCCCTCATCCTCATCCTCCTCCTCCTTCTCCTCTAGCAGTGAAAACTATTTTCTGAAGACCCTTCACAAATGCCCACTTCCTCTCTCTTCATAGTAACCTGTTCCATCCCTTCCACTCCGTGACTGTTGCCACTTCTTCTCCTCCTCTCACAAGTTCCTGTCTCCTCCTTCCATTTGTCTTTTGTCTCCTGACCTGGTTTCCCCGGCAATCGTTCTTTCTGGCCTGGGCCCCTTTGTCACTGCTTCCCTTCTTCTGACCCTCTCCTCATCACTGTTGGCTCAAATTGACTTCCCTCCCTCATCTCCCCTCCTCCCCCCTCCCTCCAGTATTGCACTAAACCCACCTCCTTTCTGTCTTTCCTGTCTTAGTTCATCCTGCAGACCCACAGTTTCCTTTCTAAGTTTCTCTATGTGGTTGCACATTAAACATCCCCCATCCTCCAGGCAATTTGTAGAAAGATTGGTGCACCAAAGTTGCTGCAGCCTATCACCCTACCCATTGCTCTCACTTCCCACCAGCGACCCTCCACCAGCCCAGAAGAAGGATACCAAACACTCCCCCCAAGTCTTTCCTCTCCCACCTCTATCAGTGCAAAACATTCTTCTCCTTTTCTTAATGTCCCTTACCACCTTTGTCGTACATGTCTAGATAGATTGAGCAACTGCTTTTTACATTTCTATTCTTCCTGTCCACACCCAAAAAGAGACTTTAAGTAACTATTGCACCACCTTCTTCAAACTCCTACTCCTCCTTTTTACAATGCAAATAGCAATGCAAAGAAGTAACAATGAAAGCTCCTTGATTTGCAGTTACTTCCCTTCCACTGAGATAGCAGTCACCTCTTCACGCGCTGTTGTTCCTTTCCTGGATGTCTGCTTCTGCTATGACAGGTGCATGCCCTTTGCCCATTTGAGGAAGTGATGTCAGAACCCCTGGTATAAAGGAAATCACAGACAAGTTGCAGGTTGTGTGATGAGTAGGGAGGGTGGGACCAGCCTGTGCCTTCCAGAAACAATCAGGTAGTTGAGGCACCTGGTCAGATCATTAGCACCCTTCACCCACTATGCACTAAACTTTGCAGCTAGTGAAGTCTGCAAAAATCAATCACAATTCCACTCAAAGCACAAAAGATAGGTTTGCTATCAAAAGAAACAGGTCTCTAATTCAAACAGCCCCACCAACAACACATCAAAATAGGCTTGAAATTAGAAGATATAGGTCTCCAATTCAAAGAAACAGCCCCAATTAAATCACACTAATAGGTTTTAAATCAGAAGAAATAGGTCTCCACAAATGCATCCTGCTACACAGTGAAACATCAAACAAATGAGCCCACTTATAGCCACCAAAATAGGTTTCAAAATTCCAACAGCCACAAAACAATACCCTGCTACCCATTATAAGTAGTAAGAAAGAAAATAAATAACTTTCTACCAAGTAAAATCCACAAGAAACAATGCAAAAACCAGCAAGAAGAAGCTACTGTACTGGAACTGATCTGATCCCTTACCCTTCTGGTTACTTCTGGTTTAGCCAATGGGTATTCAATATATAGAACACCTTGTGCCCTGCAGTGGTGGAAGCACCCACTATGAAAAATTAAAAGATAGGCTAGGCAACTTCATGGGAAAACAAACTACTGAATATTTCCACTAAATAGTGGCAAGTCTTATATGGTTTCATGACCGCTTGATTTGAAATCCTAACATATGAACAATGCAGTCTTTCTTCCTACAAACTGCCAATACACACCAGACAAAAAATGAGTAGAAATGCCCTCCAGGTTTCATTTAATAGGACCAGCCAGGCTATGAGATCCTACTGCTGATGTGCACCTCTTTGGCTAAACAAACTTCCTCCATCACTATTAAAGCAATCCAAAACAGGCAGTTTAAAAGGAAACTATGAAACCATCTTGAGCCCCTTCCATGTCCATGCACAAGATAGACTACCCCTTCTGTCAGTCTCTCTGCTTCCCTGACCTATCTCTCCCTCTTCATTTGCTCCCACCTCTCCCACCTTCTACCATCCACCTTTCAACTTCTCATCTCCCCTCACAACTCCTCCATTTACCATCCCATCTCTCAACTACCCATCTCCCCATCACCACTCCCCATCTACCATTCTGCTTTCCCTTTTATAGCCACCCTCCACCAATATTTAGCCTTTCCACCTCTACCTCCTCCTCAACCTACCTTAACCTTTCCCCTAACACTGTTAGGCATATTTTCCCACCTCAGCCTTTCCCATCTTTACAGTACCTCCCACTGTGCCTCTCCTGTCCTCCCCTATGCCACCTGGATACTCTTCCCTATCCTTCGAACCTCCTTTCACAGTGAACCGCTGTGTCTAGTCCAAGACAATGCCATGTGCTGCTACTCTGTTTTCCTCAGCTCTATTGCTACTTATTTTGTAATGCTATTGTCATACCTCTTCATTATTATGTCTGTAAGGTTGTACTGATGTGGAACCTTTGCAAATGAGCAATGCTCAAAGGTGTTCTCCAACACCTGAAATAAATAAATAAATACAATCAATTAATCAATCAATCAATAAATAAATCTATATTTGTCTATTAGACTGGGGTGCCCCCCCCCCGGTAACACATTCTCCCCCCCTCTTCAGGTCACCAACTCCCCCTGGGAAGCAATAACCCAGGGAAAGAATACACAGTAGCAGGTGAGATACTGACAACAATAAAAATGGAAAGGGACCTGGGTGTAATTATATTAGATGAGCTAAAGGTGGGCAAGCAATGTGAGAAGGCAGTAAGGAAAGCTGGGGGGATACTGGGATGCATAGGGAGAGGCATCAACAGTAGAAAACAGGAAGTTGTTATCCCTCTATACAGACAGTTGGTGAGACCCCATCTGGAGTACTGTGTGCAGTTCTGGAGACCCCTTCTCTGCAAAGACATAGACAGAGAGGAGGCTGTCCAGAGGAGGGCAACCAAAATTGTGCAGGGTCTGTACCAGAAGGCATACGAAGAGAGACTAAAGGAGCATAATATGTATACCCTTGAGGAAAGAAGGGAGGGTGGGACATGATAGAAACTTTCAAGTACCTCAAGGGACTCAACAAAGTCCAAGAGGGTAGTATCTTTCAGAAAAAGAGATGTGCAAGAACAAGGGGGTGCAGTTTGAAGATGGGGGGGACAGCTCAGAGGTAAGGTAATGCGAGGAAGTAGTTTTTCATAGAGAGGGTTGTGGATGCATGGAACAGCCTCCCTGAGGAGGTTGTGAAGTCAAGAACAGTGGGGGAATTCAAGAATGCATGGGACAGACATAAGGCAGTCCGCGTGGGGGCTAGGAGGAAGTCGGCTGTTGGTTAACTAGGATCTGCAGCTTATTCGTTAGGTAGGAAAATGGGCAGACTAGGTGGGCCAAGCGGTCCTTATCTGCCATCAAATTCTGTTTCTATGTTTCTTTCCCATGTGTACTTTACTGTTTTAGTAAGTAGACCAGTGTATCCAGCCCCGGTACTGCTTCACTTCAATCCTCTCCCTTCCAGCTTACCCATCCCCATTCCCCTTTAAACACCTGGCGGCACAGGAGGTGAACCCCACACTGCCACTAGACATTAGCCTGACACTGGGGTGCCTAATATCCAGTGGTGGAATATCCTGCTGCAATAACAGAAACCATCCCTCATTGTTTTTAACCTCTTTAAAAAAGAAAACAGTCTCTTGCTGATTTGACCATCCCACACCCCACACACATGCCACACCAACGTCACACACAGCACCCACCAATTCACCCCCTCCCCCCACACACACCCTCACCCTCACTCATTTGAACTTGTCCCAAAACATGTTTCTGCCCAGCTTAGTGAAAGGAGCCATTCACCCACAATCTCATTATGAGAAGAGCGAGCTGGACTTTCTTGAATACTTAAGCAGCAGCTGGAGTCATGCTGCAGCCTTCAGTTGAGGCAGTGACCCAACGATCTCCTGCTCTCTCTGTGTCCATCTCACTCTCTCTCTCTGTCGCTGTCTGTCTGTGTACCTGTCTGTCACTGTCTTTCTGTGTACCTATCTATCTGTCTGTCCATCCAGCCATCCCTCCCTCCATCCATCCATCCATCTATCTGGTGATTTAGTGGATCAAGATGCCCACCCCTAGCATTGCTTTCTTCTCTCCCCTCCAGACTTACAGCTCCCCCTTTCCCATGATTACTTAATTATTTTTATAAGTGAATCAAGATGCCCTTCCCAGTACCACTTCACATCACACCCCTTCCATATGGATTTCCTGCCCTGTTCCCTTTTCATTTTTTATCATTGAACAATTTTTATTTTATATTAGTTTCAACAACACTAAGTCATAGCATACATATACAAATAGGGTGTAAATTCTTGATGATCACTATTAACCTCTATGAGGGTCCCATTTGAACTAATCTCTCCCTAGGCCTTAGCAAGGGTCAAGAGTCACTATCGACTAGACTCTGCTCTTTAAAAGACTCGTAACAAACAGTTCTAACAAAGCAGTCTTATCAGTGCACAGTTAAACTAGATTAAACTAAAGTAGATATTACATAAATCAGCAGTTACCTTGCAACAAAAATCATCATGATAGTATTATATGTTTCCCTTGTAATACTATAAGAAGAATTAAAGAAAGTAACAAAGCATCAGCAGGAGAAAAGTTGTAGTTGAGTGAAAGAAGAAGTAGCAGAGTCACATGATGCTGGCTGCCTGAGAGGATGCTTACTCCAGGGCACCGACCCATCAAGTCTAATTTTATAATAAAATCCCCCCTTTTTTGGTGCGATAGTCCAGTGTTGCTTCTTTGTTGGAGTTTCGGGCGTCTGGGGTGTGGGGAGACCAAGGGACTGTGCTGGAAGCCAGAAAGATGGAAGCAGAAATAAAGAAAATGGGCCCCGGCAGAAAGCTCTCACTGCTCTATCCTTGACTCAGCAACCCCTCGCCAAAGCAGAGCAAGAGACTCTTACCCTGGTGGATTTCCTGGCAGAATTTTGCCCGTTCCAGGATGAGTTGAGGAGCATGGCTGCTGAAATTAAGGCACTGTCTGCTGCTGTGGAGAAAACAGGGAGGAGAGTCTCGGATAATGAGGCCAGAATGGTCTTGCTAGTGTGGCAGTCAGAGAAAAGGGATACTGAGGTTCTCGGACTGTGTCGAAAGCTTACCAAAGTGGAGATGAAGCAGGAAGATCTGGAGGGGCACAGCCAGTGAAATAATATTGTCGTTATAGGGCTCCGGGAGATAGAAGGAGGCCCTGATGCAGTATTGTTTGCTCAAAAGCTGGTATGCGAAGTGGTGGGTCTCTCACCTTTTGGCCCCAACTACATTATCGAGAGGGCACACAGAGCCCTGCACCCTATGCTTCAACCCAGATCCCCCCCCAGACCACTGATACTACACTTTTTGAATTACTTAGACAGCATTTTTTGGCCAAGGTCAGAGAGATACAAGATTTGCAGTGGGAAGGGAAAAGGTTTTGGGTAACGCAGGATCTGTCTTTAACCATCCGCCAGCGTAGGCAAGTGTTTCACCCTCTGGTTGCCAAGATTATTGCTGCGGGTAGTCATTTTTGTATGATCTACCCAGTGAAATTACGTGTTATGGTTTCCAGTTCTTGGATGTCTTTTGAGGATGCTGAGGTGGCCAAAGAAGAGCTTAAAGTTGCCCTTCCAAATCTGTTTCGAGGCTCCTGAAGTTTCTGATTTTCAAAATGATTCCTCGGGAGGAGTGCAGACTCACAGAAAGTTTTAAGTAGACTGTCTACAAGGACTATTCTTTTAAATGTGGAGCAGATCTATCTCTGTTTACCAGTGCAGTATCTCGTATTAAAGCCCTGCTCTGGGTTTGGGTTCTCGGCTTCATTGGGGAATGTGGTAGGGCGCAGGTGTAAGTGGGCAATCATAGAGAAACATACATCTCCAGTTCTTTTTAAAAGTTCCAGTTTTAATTAACTCTTCTTCAGAAGTTGTTTACATCAGGAAAAATTTAATACAGCAGAATAATCTGGCAGCTTAACTACCATTTGGAGCAGCAAATATTCACATAGAAACTCTACAGAGCACCTTCAATAACATCCTAGAGTGTACCTCCAGACTCACAGCAAATCTGATTACCATACTCAATGTTCAGCATGTATACACTGCAGGGGTCAGGTGACATCTTAACCCCACCACTATACTTTATTTCAAAAATTATCTCTTTATTTTCAACATTTAAATTTTATATGGTATGTCTAAACATTTTCTATTTGACATAACAACTCACTCTCATACAGGGAGGTGAAATACAGTCTTTCTGTGAAATATTTAATTCAATCTCTAATCTCAGACAGCACCACCCCTTCTTAGTCAGTATAAAGGTAGTCAGGAAATGGCCAGCTGACTCCTAAGGAAACTACTGCAGCTGAGAAAGGATCCACTTGGGGCTCTGAAACACTAAAAGAAACACAGCAAAAAACTTTGCTTTCAAGAGGTCCCAACTGCAGCACCAAACCTCCTTATTCCACCTTCAGAAGGTTTGTAGCATACAAAATGTTATGTTTTATTTAGTACATTATAAAACAGCGCCCTATATTTACAGAAATGAGTGTTTGCTTAAGGCTACAAGTAGGTATTTTATTAAGGAAAGCAGGAGAGAACCAACAAGTTCTCACTATTATTTATAAACTCAGCCAAGTCCTTGAAAGCACAGCAAGAACAAACTAGGGCTGAAAACAGACTTAGCCCTCCATATTGCAAGACGCTGCTATTTCCTCACAAAAGAGAAACCCTCACTACTAAACATACAAGCAGGTAGCCTGCGCTATTGGAAACAACTTTTAATGTGAGACAAACTGGGAGATTCTATTCATTACTAACTAACCTAGAATATCACTTATAGCATTTAAAGCCTTACTGTTTTCTTATTTCTTTCCTTTCCATATCATTTATGTTTTTCATTTACTTCAGAAATGCAACACCTAAAGCACTCACTTCTATCCTAAGTGCTAACTTCCTATTTTATAATGCAGAGAAATGGGGGCACCATTAAGAAATGTTTTCTATACCCATAGCTCTTTTCATTCATTATTTTAATTTTTAAACACTAAGTTATAAGGTTATAACAAGTTTAAGACTCAGCTGCTAGGTCCCCTTCTTTTATTATTTCAAAGGATGCCTGCAAGAATAGCGGTTGCCTTAAAAACAAACAAGACACATAAAGACGTACATCAGGCTGAACTAAACAGCCTGCCTGTGTGACGATGTGCACTATCACAGAACCTTTAGGGCAGTAAACAGCTGGACCTTCAGGTATCCAGCATTTTTATAAATATAATTTTGAGGCCCTCAACCCTTCACAGGGGCACCCTGTGACAGGGAAAGTTAGCCATTTTGCATTGGAACCTTGTTTGGCTAAAAGTCCCCCTTGTTTAGACATGGACAATTTGTTCGGATTTTCAGTTCTTTATTTAATGTGACTGCAAGTTTGTTCTATTTGTGGGAGTGGCAACAGTGTAGTGATTATGTTCGGATCCCTATGTGGGGACATGGAAGATGATGTCTATTGTTTTATCTGGTCTCTAATCTCATATTTCATATCAGGTTTACTTTTCAATTTGCCCACTAGTACTTTTGGTATCACGGGGAGATCTCCCTTATTTTCGTTTCTGAATCCATTTCAATTTTGGGGAGTTGTTGTATGGGGCAAAGACTAGACTTTTTCTAGGCCTGGACAAGGAGGGGGAACGATCTCTGTCTTTCTTTGTTCCTGTAACATAGATCTTGCTCTCCTCGTATCTGGGCATAACGTAATCCGATGCTAGGGCAATCTGTCATTTCAACAGGTTCGGAGAGGAGAGGTGGGATTTAAGGTTGTAGCAGAACATTTATCTGGATAGGTTTGGGGGGGTGGGGTTTAAGGGGATGGAGGTAGGGAGAGGGGTGCTTATATGGGTTAATGTGGGGGGTGGGTTGGGTATGGTGCAGTAGTCTACCAGGGGCTATGGTGCTGGATTCCCATTGCATTGATAAATGGAGGGCATATATATGTTTTTATATTACTAATTTAGATGGCCAACAGTCTTAACTTTGCAACTTGGAATGTGAAAGGGATAAGGAAAAAACTTGAACAATATCAGGTGTTGAAACATCTGAATCTGCTGCGATCTCATGTCACGTTTTTGCAAGAATCCCACTTATCAGATTCCGAAGCTTTGCAATTTAGGAGGCAACAGGTGGGGCAAGTTTTTGCTGCACAGGGGTCTACCAATAGCTGTGGGGTCATGCTAATTCTCAATAGATATGTTCCCTATATATCTACACACGTTATCAGGGACCCAGGGGGTAGATACATTTTAGTACAAGGCACTCTCTGGTCTATGCCGCTCTTACTATGTAGCATCTATGGGCCTAACACAGACAGCCCCAGTTTCTTTATGAAGCTTATTACTCTTATACTTCCCTTGCTCCACACAATGATAATAATGGGAGGTGATTTCAATCTCATAATGGACCCTAACATGTACAGGTCGGGAGTGGCTCTGAGAGGACTTTTCCCTGGGCAGAGAGCATTTCGAGATCTATTGGATCAATGTGGGTTATGTGATATATGGCGTGTGTTGCATCCCAATAGCAGGGCGTATACTTTTGTTTCATCAGTGCACGGGACACATTCCCGCATTGACTATCTACTAGTATCCTTGTCTCTCTAATCAGGGGTTATGTCCACCTCAATCCAACCAGGACCTACATCTGATCATTCCTTGGTTACATGTGGTTTGGGCTTCATTAATATACCTAAAAAGAGACCCGGTGGAAATTGAATGAGCAGCTTTTGAAGGATGCACAACTTTTTAAGCAAATTAAGGAGCAGATAGATTTGTTCTTTTCAATCAATTCAACAGGGGGTTTGGCACCAGATATTCTATGGGACGCTTTTAAGGCCTACATGAGGGGAATCCTGATTAGTTTGGCAACGAAGAGGAAAAAGTCCTGGGAGGCTGAATTATAAGCATTATTATCAGAGGTCAGGTCCCTAGAGGTTACCCTATCCCCCAGCTCATCTGAAGAGCATAAACAGAGTCTTCTAGTAGCTAAGGATAGGTACCTAGGTTTGTTAAAGGAAAAAGCTGAGCTGGCCATTATTCGTACCCGAGCTAGCTATACTGATCAGGGAGAAAAAGATGGTCGCTTGTTAGCCATAAGGATAAAACAGGAATCAGCAAGATTTATCCCACCTATAAGGGCCCAAGTGTATGGATCCCTGAAATTGTCCTCTTCAGAGATTGTGCAGGAGTTTGCAGGATACTATGAACACTTATATAGGGATATGGAGAACTCTCCCTCAGCGGAAGCATTAGAAACTTATCTCAGGGAGTCTCATCTCCCTTCTCTTTCTGACTCACAGAGGACATTTTTGTCTTCCTCATTATCTTTAGAGGAAATAACTAAGGTTGTCGGGGCTTTACCTTCGGATAGAGCTCCGGGGCTGGATGGATTCTCTTCTCTATTTTACAAGGTGTTCCTAGAACAACTGGCTCCGGTATTACCCTGGGTATTCTTTCATATCCTTTCCAGTGCGTTGGTGGACTCTCACATGTTCGAAGCTTTGATAGTTCTCCTTGCTAAGCCTGACAAAGATCCCGAGTTAGTATAGAGCTATAGGCCCATATCTCTTTTGAATCAAGATATCAAAATACTATCAAAGATACTGGTGGATAGGATTACTTTAGATCTCCCAGATTTGGTTGATATCTCACAGGTGGGGTTCATGAAGGGGCGATCATCATCAGACCATCTATGCACTCTTTCACATGCCTTTTCGGAGTCCAGAGATGCCAATTTTCCAGCTGTTCTGGTGTCCCTGGCTGCTGAGAAGGCATTTGACTGAGTGAATTGGAATTTTCTATTTCAGACACTTAAAGCATTTGCTTTTCCCCCCCATATTCATAGACTGGATACGGGCCCTTTATCAGACTCCTTCAGCCAGGGTTTCTGGCAATGGGGCATTCTCAAAGCCCTTCCGTCTACATTCAGGGACAAGGCAGGGCTGTCCCCTTTCCCCCTTGTTATTCAAAATATATCTGGAACCACTAATTCAAAATATTTTAGATAACCGGGAAATACAAGGGATACCGATACGTAACAGTGTGGTGAAGATAACAGCATATGCTGATGACCTTCTTCTTCATTTGTCCTACCCTGTTACATCGATACCAGCCATGCTAAATGAGATTATGAAATTTAGTTCCTTTTTGAATTATAAACTGAATTCTAACAAATCGTCTGCTTTTCCCCTTAACCACAAAGTTTTTAAGCAAAAGCTTTCCCCTTTTAGGTTGCTCTGGTTACCTGGGTCCCTTAAATACTTTGGTATTAGACTCTCCCGTAATCCATCTATGTGGTTCAAGGAAAACCTGGAACCCCTTCTCCAGGTGATCATCCAAGATCTTGATAGACGCTCAATGCTCCCTATCTCACTATGGGGCCGGAGCAACTTAGTTAAAATGAACGTATTTCCTCGTCTTTTTTATCCCTTATCTCACTTAAACTCGTTCATTTCACTATCTTGGTTTCAGAAAGTGCACAGACATTTTTCCAAGTTTATCTGGTCTAAAAAGTGCTCCAGATTGGCATATCACAAGTTGGCTGCCCCAAAATTGGATGGAGGGTTGCGTATTCCTCATCTGGCTATCATTTATTGGGCTAGCCATTTATCAAAATGCCTTAAGTGGGTGCACCCGGGGCCAGAGGACTCGAGGCTGGCTTGGCTTAATATAGAACTAGACTTTATCCAGTCTATGAAATTGGACCCTTAACTCTATTTTAAATCAAGCTCTCCTCTTTGCAAGAAACCCACAAATGTGTGGTCATTAGGAACTCCTTAAAAGTACATGCACAACTGTGTTCCTTCTTGTGTCACAATGCACACCTAGATTTTTCCCAGTCTATATGGAACTCTCCATCCTTCATTATTAATAAGCAGCAGATTCTTCCTACGTGGCTTCCCCAATTAGGGGAAGGAATAGTATCTACTTTCATGGATGATAAGGGTGCGTGGCTCCAGGTAATTAACATTGTCTGGAAATTTAATATTCCAATGGCCCATTATTTCAAGGTTTTACAACTAAGACATCTCCTTACAACCTCACTGGGTAGTACACCTCGCAGACCTTCAGGTTTTTCTTTCATATCCAAGCTGTCTTCCCTACTAGGACCCTCCAGGGTAGTTTCAAAGATATATCAAACCCTGTTTCAGTGGTGGTATGGTGGTACATCTGGTCCAACAGACTTTTGGGCTTCCACCTTTCCCCAGCATAACTTGGATTGGTCCGCATTATGGCAATATTGTCATACGTATGTGTAGCAAGACAGACTACGTCTTATGCAATATCACATCTTGCACAACCTGTATTACACTCCAGCCAAGTTAGCGAAATGGGGGGCTTCTTGAATCTGGGCGGTGCACCAGATGTTCTCAGGAGGAGGGTACGCGTCTACATATATTCTGGTCATGTCCCAAAATAGTCCCACTATGGAATTCAATTAAAGCTAAATTAGACCCCTTACTAGGGCTGCATGAGAGCTTCATCCTGGAAATCTGCCTGTTGTGAGATTTGTCCCTTCTAGATACTAAAGTTCGGAGGTTTCATATGGCTATGATAACATTATCGGTTAAAAAAGTCATACTTAAAGCATTGGAAAGATGATGTCGCACCATCCTATCAAGAATGGGTTCATGAGATCCTTGCTAATCTCCATACTGAAAAAGCTATAGCAAGTCTCTATAACAGACAACGAGCTTATAAGCATATCTGGGATCCTTTTCACACTCTAATTACTGTTGTTATGGACAAGAATGTTGTAGATAATTGTACGTCTTAGACCAACCATAGCATATGTAATAAGATACTGTATTAATAGTACTTCAGGATGCTGCTGTATGGTGGTGGGGGGTGGGAGGGGGTAGATGATATTGTACATGTTTCCTTTGCTGTGAAATTTTTCATGTCTACCTCCTGTATTGTGGAAAAGTTGTTAATAGAGCTTGAATGGGAACTACAAAAAAAAAAAAAGAAAGAAGAAGTAGCTGCTCCGACACAGTTCAAAGCCAACCCCATAAGGCATTATGCTCTTCAAGTTATGCCATCTTCAAATACTCATTGTTCAGGGGTGGTTGAGCAGTGGAGAATAGGGAGCCCTGCATAAGGCGGAATTCAAATAAGCTCCCCATTATTGATAATAAATGGGGAACTGTCCTCGATTGGTGAAAGTTAGTCTTTTGAAAATACCTAGCCTTGCAACAACAGAGTGCCATAGGGTAATAGCCTGGGGGTAGTGCCTGTCTCCATTACCTAAGTAGGAGCCTTTTAGCCTCCAACAGAACTACTAGAAGCCATTCTCTATGAGGTTTTGATGAGAAGCCCATTGAGGTAGTGTTTCCTAACAAATGTAATGGGTTAGAGATGTCTACCGGTAAGCCCAGCACTCCAGAGCAGTCCATTGAAATGGCATTCCAGAAGGGGACTAGGGTCTCACACTCCCATAAGATGTACAGCATGTTTGCTGGATCATGGTTGCATCACCAACATTTTGCATGAGGAAGAATTCCCCTCGAGTGGAGAGCTGCTAGTGTACGATACCATCTGAGGATAATCTTAAATTGTATCAACTGACTCCTTTCATCCAGGTATGCAGAATGGGATAAGTGGAGGCAGCAGAACCATGTGTCTATAGTGATTGGGGTTTGAAGATCTGCTCCCCAACTATCCCTGCAGGCTGTAGTGTGATCCAGTTGTGCTTCCCACCATGTGCCATAGAAGCGTCAGACTAGACCCTGTTGGGAGACTTGGAGGTGCAGAGATGAAATCCAGCTATGTAAGCCCAGTGATAACTTTGCAGCTATGGTAGTCCCATACCACCTTTAGTCCAGTGTGCCTTTAATTTACCCCGACACCACCTAGGTGTCTTGCCTTCCCAAAGAAAGGAAGCAATCAATCTATCTATCGGGTTGAACATTCTAGTTGATAGGGCTATAGGGAGATTATTAAGGAGGTAGCTACTCTGGGTAGGAACAGCATCCAAATCGCTGCTACTTTGCCTATTAGAGAGAGATTCGGGTGGTGCAAATGATCCAGCTCCACCATCAGGGTATTTATTAAGGGACAAAAGTTGGCGCTCTCGAGATGTTGCCACTTGGCAGTGATTTGGGTCTTGAGATACGTAAAATTGTATGGAGCACAAGCCAGGATTAGGCTGTGCATGCACAGCATTGTACAGGCCACATTGAGAGGGGCTAGGCTGGTCTTTTTTTTGATTAATTTGCAGTCCAGACAACTGTGCAAAATGCTGTAATACTTCCAGAACCTTGGAAGGGACTCCTTAGGAATGGTTAACATTAAAAGCAAATCATCCGCATATGAGGCACTCAGAAAATTCTTGTTCCCTGCCTGTATACCTTTGACTTCCTCCGCTATCTGTAGTCTCCTTGTAAGGGGGTCCAACTTCCAAGGCCACCAAAAACAGTACAGGGGAGAGGGGACAACCCTGTCTAGTGCCCCTCTGCAGAGAAAAGGGGGATTATATATCTTTGATAGTTAGGATTCTTGCTAAGGATGTGTTGTGCAGCACCCGTATCCACTGACTGAAAAATGGCCCAAACCCATAGTGTTGAAGGATTTCATGGAGGTAAGGCCACTCGACAGAGTCGAAGGCCTTGGAAAAGTCCACTGCCATTGCTGCAGTTGGTGGTTTTGATTGCATTGCCAGCCACTTCAAGTTTAGCACCGATCTTATATTATCCACCGCTGCTTGACCTTTAGTAAATCCTACTTGGGTTGAATGAATAATTGAAGGCAGTGTTGTTTCTAGGCATGTGGCCAGCATTTTAGCTACTGTTTTGTTATCAACTGATATTAAGGAAATTGCATGATAGTTGGCACAGTTCTGGGGATTATCTGATTTTTTTGGAAGAAGAGTAATTAGAGCTTCACGCATGAATGGCAGGAGAATACCAGTGGTAAATGACTCCTGCAGTGCAGAAAGAAGGGGCGGGGCAGTAATTTCAGTACACATGGCTTGATAAAGCTAGTCATGCCATCTAGGACCAGAGATTTACCTTTGGCCAGCTGACTGAGGGAGTCCAGGAGCTCTTTTTCTGTAAATGGTTTGTCTAGAGCAATCCTGAGACCCTCAGAAAGTTTAGGAATTTGAGCAGCTGCACAAAACTTTGCCAGTTGCTGTTGAAATTGATTGAGGTCTAGAGTGGAATGCGTCTGATATTTGTTTTGGTAAAATAGCTGCATGCATTCATTAATTTTTTTGGAGGTGTCGTGACCACCTGACCCCTCTCATCCTTAAGGGCATGGATCCAGGAGGCTGCCTGTTGCTTTCATAACTGATAAGCTAACAGTTTGCCGCCTTTTTCCCCTCCTTCCCAATGTGTATGTTTGGCCCTAACAAGAGCCCACTCTGCCTTCTGATGAAGTAGGGAGTTGACACGGTACTTTAACCCAACAATATCCCTGAGAAGAGTGGGGTCTGGTACTCTGGTAGTGGAGTTCCTAAATATAGTTTTGAGTGTAGAGAATTCTATTTGCAAATTATTCAGTTCCATTCGCCTATTTTTGTTACGATGTGTGGAGTAGGTGATAATTCGCTCTCTCAACACCGCCTTGAAGGCCTCCCATACCGTGGTAGCTGAGGTGTCTGCAGCCAAGTTGTGAGAGAAGTAATCCTTGGCAGTATCCCTGATCATAGAGTGGAAATTGGGGCCACAGAGGAGTAATGGGTTGCATCTCCATCTGCCCACACCCCTTGCCCAGAGGGGGTATAGAGGCATGATACTGGTGCATGATCTGAGACCAGGATATTGTGAATTCTAGTATCAGAAATGTTGCCTGCTGCTGAGGAACCTGTGATCCAGAGGTCTATCCAGCTATATGTGGAGTGCACCACCAAGAAGAAGGAGTAATCCCTTCCAGATGGGTGTTCTCTGCACCAAACATCTGTCATACCCCACTCTGACATAATTTCTTGCAGTGCCAACAGTGTCTTAGGGTGAGATTGGGGGGGGATTGGTTTCAATTTGTTGAGAAAAATATCTGGGGTAAGACTGAAGTCCCCCCCATCAGTATAGGAATCTACAGATGATCAGCGGCTAGGGACTCCACAGCCTTGTTAATATTTAACAAGGTGCCTGGGTCATCCACGATTGAGCCATAGGCATTAGCTATCAGCACCCATCTCCCCAGGGTAGGCAAAGCGTACCGCTATCCAGTGACCCAGTTTGTCCATAGTGATCTGTTCTGCAACCCTTGGACATGAGTTTTTAACTAAAATTGCTACTCCCATAGTTTTAGTGGGTGCAGAGCTCGCTAGGTCCATTTCCACCCATGTCTTTTTAAGCCACAGTACAGTTCTTGTAGTGAGGTGGGTCTCTTGGATGAGTGCAACATCTGCCTGCAAGGAATGTAAGTGCCTAAGAACCATAGATCTCTTGATTGGGTAATTAAGTCCCTTCACATTCCAAGATACAATGTTTATTCTTAAGTTAGAAGTCTGCATATTTTCTTGAAAATATGTAATATACCAGTACTCATCAACCTTGTTCAGAGGAGATAGAGGAGCAGGAGATCGCAGATTGAGGGAAACCAAGAGAAAGGAGATAGATGACAGATGCAGCAAGGTTGGCTATACACAAGCAGCAACTGCAATAGTAGTCTAATATAGGGAGAAAGATATAACAATTTAAGTTACACCACTAACTATGTTCCAAATAGACTTAGTAACGAGAGAGTACAAACTTTAGCAGAATCCCCTAACCGGGGTATAAGGATGAAACACTCAACTGTAACGCTTAGTAGCTTTAAAAGAAATTAACTGTAGCATTAAGCTAATGGTGAGTGGGTGAATACACAATGTGCTATCCTTCACAATAATGAGAAGGAGCACTTGGCTGTGCCACCCAGTATCCTATGCATGGGAATGTGGAGATAAGCCAAGCAGTGACCAACTCATCTCCTACCCAACTATATGTATAGAGTGAAGTGGGACATTCAGGTCTAGGGATCATGGTGGGGGGCGAGCCACCACTTCAGATAGGGAAAAAAGGGTACCCAGGCACAAAAGGGGGGGGGATTCACATCCTTGGTAGCAGGAGAGGTAGACGCATTCCCCAGAGAGACGCCAGTGGAGACAGTCCTCCATCCCCCACAGACCCTCCCTGGGCGTAAAGTCAGAGTGATCGGCCCATCTTTGCAAGGACCTCCTATATGTAGCATAACATCCTTCACAGCACAGCCATGCATATATCACCCATAAGATGGTAAAAGTGAATGGGGTAGGGGGGAGGACTAGTGTAATTTAAGAAAGAAAGGAATCATACCCAACTACCCAGTCCTTATAGCCACACACAGCAGCCAGCAAATTCCCACTGTATTGTAAACAGTGTTGCCAGATAATGGGGCATTATAAGGAGTACTGGGCTGCCATGAATACTGGGCAGCTGTTATAGCCTCTCAAAAAAATGAGGAGAACATAGAACAACCAATGACCAGGGTAAAAGAATATAGAGCTCAGTCATTTGAACTTGGTCCATCAAAATTGTCCAAAGCCTCAGCATGTGAGGGAAAGTCCTTTGCCACCATCTCTGTGTAGGTTGACAGGCCTGGCTACACCAAGATATTAGAAAAGCCCTGAAAACCCTCAACATCTGAATGATAGTCCACCCAAGAGGTACGCTCTGCCACTTCCATGAGGATTTCATCCGGAATGTCTTCTGCGTAATCCATATTGGGGTGGTCCTCCTTTGTTAACTTGGCAGCTGGAGCTTCCTTTGGGCCCTTAGAGGGGGAGCTCTGATCGCTGAAGGAGCATTGATGAACTCTGGTCATCTGAGTTGGGCCCCTCGGAGGTACAGTAGGACAGAAATAGGCGACTAGTCCGTATTGTGACTGATTATTGTTGTAAGAGGGCTTGGATGACTTAAGGGAGGGAGAAGACCTGTGGGGGGTGTTTAAGTGTGACACAGCACAGTCCATTTGTGATTAGGGTTCTTCCAGGAATTGTCCACTGAGGAACTGGTCTGAGCCTCTCGCATTCTTGTTCCAGGCAGCCAAAGCTTCTTGGGGGATGTAGTCCTGAGGGATGGCCTGGGCTAGTATTTATAGGCCCATTCCTCGATTTCTTGAGGAGATTCTGCAACCACATCTCTCCCCTCTCTGGACACATAGAGGTAAGCCAAGTTCATGAAGCCATAGCATAAACCTTTTTTTGAGCAGATTTTTAATGGGGGTGAAAGCCTTCCTCCGAGCAGCCACTTCAGACGAAAAGTCTCTATAAAAGGAAATAAAGACCCCTTCCACATCAGTTCTCCCTTATTTTGAGCAGCCCTCAAGATTCTTTCCTTGGTTGAATATCTCAATATATAAGCAATGATGGGTCTTGGAGGGCTGTGGCAGGACCTAGCATCACTGGGTATGCTGTGTGCTCTCTCAGTCTCAACCAGACCTACCCATCTTTCCCCTAACATTTTGGGTATCGCATCCTTAAGGAAGGATTCAGTGTTTTGCCCTTCAGCCCCCTCTGGTATCCCGAGTATTCTAATATTATTAAGCCTTCCCCTGTTCTCCTGATCTTCAGCCATCCTCCATAGAATATCCAGTTCTCATCGTGGTCCTTCAGGCTCTGCCAAATTTTAGCCTGGTCAGCTTCAATGTCCTCAGCATGCTGTTCCACTACATTTAATTTATCATTAATTTCTTTCACCTCCTTAATGGTACCAGACAGAGTTGTGTAAATAATGTCCACCCTAGACAGGAGGGTTTCCAGCATGGTAGTGATGTGCTGTAGTGAAGCACTGACATCAACTTGTTGCGCAGCATCCTCCCTATGTATGTATTCGGGATGTCTTGCAGTGTCTTTGGATAAAGCCATGTTGTAGTATAGGCTGGTTTGGCCATGCACTATAATCTCCGGAGAGGAAAGACCAGCTCATTTTCTGCCCTCCATCTGTTATGCATGTAAGGAGTCAGCCCCAGGTGTGTGGCTGGCTGTGAGACAAAGTCACCACCGATTCGGTGTGTTTATGGCCTAAGCTGCACACTCCATGTTGCTCATGGACCGATGCCACAAAACAAATAACCAACAGATGAAAATGAGCTGCAAACCCACTTTTTGTAAACTTGGGGAGCTCTGACTACTTGAGATCACCCTGGTGGGGTTATATATCCCTGAATATCCATAATACAACCCGGAGTTCGAAAGCTGGGGATCGAGCCGGCAGTTTAGGCAATAATCTGCATCGGCACTCGAGCGATGCCCCTGCCCTATTCCCTTTTCAAGGGTGGTTGCAGTGGGGTGCCCATTTCTAGTGCTGCTGAACCCTCGCACAGCACTTGGTTGCCCAGTCCCCAGTGTTGGAATTTCCCCATGCAATTAAGAAAACCATCCCTCATTTTTATGTTCACTTGCTTGCATGTGCAAGGAACGTTCTGTAACAGTACCACTTTTTGGAGGTGTGCAACCCTCCTGTGCAATCCAGTGCTCAGTGTAGCAGGCACAACTGTACCGTGCCAATGCATGCATGAGCTGTCTATGACAGCAGTTCGGCTGCCATGGTCTTCATGTCTAAGAAAACACCTGCTGCAATCAGCGGTGGTAACGTGTATGTAGTTAGCATATTTACATCACCCTTTCCCTCTGCTCAAAATCCCTCCCACTTCTTCCCTCTGCTGCTGTCCTCCCACTCCCTCATTACTGCTCTCCCCCATGTTGTGTGCCAAGGAGGGGTGATCAGTCTCCCTTGGTACATGTGCCCTCCCAAGTAGAATGTGTGGCTGACAGGGTTGCCCAATCCCCATCGGCTCCAGCATCCCCCTAACAAACACCCAGGTGGCATGCTGGGAGGCCATCCCAGCTTGCTCATCTCTCCCCAGAGAGTATGTATGGCTGATGGGGTGCCCAATCCAGCCCCCCCAAAGAAACACCCAGGAGTGCCGGCATGCTGGGAGCCCACCCCAGCATGCCAAAAGCATCCCACATTGCTTTTTTTCTTTTCTTTTTAACCTGTGAAAACAGAAAACGGTTCCTCATGGTCTCTTGTGCCCCCTCCCCCAACTCACGCCCACCCTCTGCGCACCCCACCTCCCCTTACCCCACTTACCCCATACTTACCTCTGGAGCCTGATGCAACAGTCTTCAGTGGGCCAGGAACATGTCTGCACTCTTCAAAGCTGACTGCAATCTGAATAACTGCCAGTAAGCTGTATAATGGCATACATTTTTTTTTTCAACGTTGGTGCATATCTTGGCCATTTTTGTGAATTTTGACACCAAAATTTCAACATGGGGTTCTTGGGTCCCCACCTCATAAATTCAGGCACTGTCATGTCATTATTCATTTCTGAAAGGTGATTTAACAATCACTGCATGGAATCACCTTTTGGGACCGATTACCAAAACTACAGTGTCACTGTTCAAGAGGTGGGGTCCCAAAAATATATATTTCAAATCTGGTGAAAATTTTAAAAAAAGTGGCTGTGTTATGAGCGTACATTGTGCAGTTTCCACGCACACTAGTAACTTTTCAAATTTGTTAGCTTTTCACTCCAGATCTTCATCACTGGCATTTTTCCACACCTTCTTATGAACAGTGCAGACGGCATTTTCCACATCCTGGCCAAAATTTGTTTTCATGCATATGGTGCATAATGGCATGGTCGATGTGGGAAATCAGTGTGCAGGACAGATTATGAAAACCACAGTGACAATGTTCATGAGCAGAGGACACAAAATGCCTATGTTGAAAATTTGGAGAGAAAATTCTAAAACATGACAGTGTTACCAGTGTGCGTTGCGTAGTTTCCATGCACACTTGTAACTATGATAATTTGTAATATTTTCATTCCAGATTTTCGACATTGACATTTTGTCACACCTCCTTATGAACACTGCAACAGTTGAAACAGAAGGTAAAGTACAATAAACAGTATAGTCCAAATATACTAGCACCCCCCCCCCCAACATTTAAGCTTTCAACTGCCAAACTTGGCTATATTTACTTTCAAGTTCCATGTGAGGAGAGGGTCCTCTTAATTTCAGACTGGAATTCCAATTTGAGTAAGCTAAATCACCAGCATCAAGGTGGGACCCTTCGATTTAGTCTGTAACTTTCCAGTGCCTCAGTGGCTACTAGCTAACTCCTTTTATACTGTGCTCCCAGCAAGGATTTTGCACAGGTGATTAACTTTCAAGTGCCCTTAATGGCTGCTAATTGACTCACTTTATACTGTGCTCCCAACAAGGATATTACACAGGTATTTTAAAGGGAGCATGCTAAAGAAGAGCACCACTCTGTGGATTGATTATTTGCCACAACCTAGCAGCACCCCCTTATAAGAAATGCGAATTCCAGTGTGTGGTAACTTAAGAGTTTGAGCACGCTATTTTTGGATTTTTAGTTTTACCATAAACAGTAGCTGAACTTGGGTAAATTACAATACACATCCAAAAATGTACAAAAGAACCTATAACATGCAAAACAGTAATAAAGTGACAAAACCATTTATAGTGCATGCGTGTACGAGGAGGAGGCTCATGGTAGCACACAAGTGCTGTTGGAGTAAAAAGGATGGGATAGGGTGTGCTCACAGATGACCCAGAAGGGCAGGTGGAGAAGAGAGTAATGGCAAGAAATGAATATGAGGAGAGGGAGTAGCCATTTCCTGATTACCCCTACCAGATAGACCTATCTGTCTGTCTGTCTGTCTATCTATCTTTCTATCTATTTAGAGTATATTTATTTATTTAAAATGTATTAACTGGGAAAAGCACCATGAGCAGAAGCTCATTTCCAAGAGTGACCCAAGGGCAAGGGTACAAAACAGCTCTTATATATTAAGCCAGTGAATTAATTTGGGCTGCCTCTGTTCAAACCCTCTGGAACTAGTAAATAAATAAATTTGTTTTTCTATCCATCTTGCAGCTGAAACCCTGCACTTACAGGGTTCCTGTATCCCTTCAAGCGCAGTCCTCAGTTTCAGTGCACCAAGCTTCCCCTCTACTGATTTTTCCTTGTGCTTCTACCTGCAGTCTTTTTTTGTATTGTATATAACCTGTCACCTCAGTTGCTGTGTCGATGTTTATTAATGTACAGAATTTACAGTCAGGATTCAGAGTTAAAATTTCTTAGCTGAAAGTCTACTTCTCATACTGAATTGTATTTTACTCCAGTGCAGCTACCATTTTAATTTCTCTCTTAGTTGCCCCCAACCCCCAGTTTTACAAATCTCAGTTACAGAGCTGGTGCCTATCTGATCTGTCTGCTTCTTGACCCATTATTTGTCCCTCTTTTAGTAAATCACAGCTCTTTTGTCTCTGTGCTAATCTTAGTTTCATTCCCACCCTTTTGGAGGGCTATAAATCCCTGTTCTGTCCTTTTTCCAACAGGTGTCCTTGTAGCCCACTGGGCTACCTATCACACCCTTGGTT
Source organism: Neoceratodus forsteri (assembly GCA_016271365.2). Taxonomy (NCBI): domain Eukaryota; kingdom Metazoa; phylum Chordata; order Ceratodontiformes; family Ceratodontidae; genus Neoceratodus; species Neoceratodus forsteri. The sequence goes on along the minus strand of CM028130.1, from coordinate 53,543,103 downwards.
CACCTCCTGCATTCCTGGATACCTCTCTGTGCCTCTTTCAGTGCCAAGGAGCCTGCTGCCACCAGCTCCCTGGAATTAAGCATCTGGTACGACCTATACACAACTTCAGCCTCTCTGGCTGCTCCTCCGGCTGCAAAATCTTTCACCCACCCTCCACCTCTTCCCTCCCCCAGGCCACCTTTAAATACACTTAAGCTCTTCCCTCCCCTATCCCATCCTGCCACGTTGGTTTCCAGTACTAGTACTCTGACCTTAAAGCTTTCTGTCTCCCCATCACCTTTGTCGATCCTTGTTGATCGTGCCCTCCTCTTAAAGGCATCTTCACTATAAGACACTTTCTCCTTAAAGCCCTGCTCTCTGTTTCCCTGGCTGTGGTTTTATAGCTCTAGATAGTACTGTTTAATTAGATAGTGTAATAAATTCAAGAGATGGCTTCCACAGCCCCCATTCTCCTCACTGGCTACATGCTCCTTCTGACAGTGGAGCCAATTTTGGATCCCAGGAAGACTCATCCTGCCTGAATACTCCTATAGGACTGGAAATAAGCCCAATGGTGTCTGCCACACAGTTAACTCCCTCAAAAGGCAGTAATCCTTACACATTTCCAACCCTTCACACCTTCTACTGCCCAACATTCTCTAAGCAGACCCCCCTTACCCTCTCTGCTAGGGTAGTATCTGCTCTGATCAACTTCCACTGCCCACAAAACTCTCGCACCACTGCCCTTGATAGTGTCCAAGGAAAACAACCAAACAAAGTCTTCATAAGCAATGGGCAGGATCATACACTTGACTTATCCTTCTCCAAAATAATGTGGAATGCAATCCAACTTCCGGCCCCAACTACAAGGTGCTCTGAGACCACCTCTGGCAATCCCACTATGCCACACCTCTACCATTCCACAAGAGTAGGGAACGCAGTTAAACATACGTCCGCTATCCTGCCAGCTCAGCAGAATATGCTGATAAGTCACCACAAAAGTGAAGAATAAAATAGCCAACTCCCACAGCAAGTCCTATCCAATCCAATCCAATGAAAATCAAATGAAACACTTAAAGCTACAAGCTCTTAGAATTGCCTGGCTACTCCTTCTACTCTCGGGCAATGTTCACCCAAACCCTGGACCTAGTACTAGTGCCTCAATACCACCAACAGACCACAAGGCTGGTGCAATAACTATTGCATCTCTTAACATATGCAGCCTGCTGGTAAAATGTGATGCTCTCCAGGTATGGATGGCCCAACATAAACCAGATGTCATCTAAGTCATGGAGACCTGTCTCACTCCTAGAACCCTTGACTCTGCTATCCAGCTTGAGGACTACACAACTTTCAGGGTGGACAAGTGAGGGAAATGAGGGGGAGGATGTGTCATTTATGTTAATGACTCAATTCAGTGCAGGGCACTCCTCATCCCACTCTGGGGTGGAAGTTCAAGAAATCTCTCCATCCAGGTTCAACTTGGATCCCAGAGAAAGTGTTTAACTATAATTTTGGTGTAGATACCCCCGGAAGATCAAAAGGCTGGTTTCAAACTAGCACTTGATTATTTATCTAATAATCGCCATCAATCTGAAATCATAATTTTAGGGGACTTTAATATAAATTGGTTATCCCCAGATGCTGCACCTTACCACGATGCAATAGCGGCCATAGACATGGTCCAACTCATCAAGTCCCCCACTCGTGTAAACTATCGCACCAGTTCAAGTACTCTCATAGACTGGGTACTAACCAACTGGCCACAAAGAATAACTAGAACCACTGTGCTAGCTGACTTTATCAGTGATCACTTGCCAGTCTTATGCTCCTGGACAAACAAGACCCTGAACCAAACCCCCAAAAACAGTAACCTCCAGAATTATAAAAGTTGTACATCTTGCCTCACTAAAATTCTACCTCTGCCAGCTTGACTGGGAGGGGGTCTACGCTGCTGCTGACGTGAATGCTGCTCTTGAGTGCTTTATCGACAAGTTTAACATGGCCTGCAACATCTTTGCCTCTCAAAAAATGAGGAAAATCAAAGGAACCAGCAAATCATGGATCACACCACAACTCCTTGAGCTTGTGTGGGTCAAGGATAGCCTGTAGCATGGGGCTAAGAGCACTGGGCCCCCCTCTGACATACAGAAATACAAAGCAGTACGTAACAAGTGCACTCAAATCATCCACCTAGCAAAAAGATCTCACTTTAAAAGTGAACTGGACAACTCTTGGCATGACAACCACAGATTCTGGGGCAATATAAAAACTCTAACAGACAGAGCAAGTAAATCACCACCATTGCAAATAAACTTTGATGGTGAGATTACCCAGGATCCTAAAACTATTGCAGATGGCTTCAACAAGGCCTTCACAGACCTTAGAGGGGTCCTTCCTCCAGACAACTCCAACCTGTACATAGCTCCACCATTAGTTGTACCAACATCCTTCCAACACACACAGCATCTCCCTTCTACCTGAAGGTAATCTCTACAACTGAGGCAAAAAAATACTTGGAAAAGGTTTTCGGGAACACTAAATGCAGTGGGGACTCGCTGAACCTAAAGATTGTGGTTCTCACTCTGGATGTGTTACTCTCCCCTCTAACCTGGATCCTGAATCTCTCACTAACCACTGGCATTTTCCCTCAGTGCTGGAAAGCTGCGGTGGTCACCCCAGTCTTTAAAAGTGGGGACAGAATCTGCCTGGCCAACTAGAGGTCAATCTCAGTTCTGCCTCCCCCACCCAATGCACTAGAGAGGATAGTAAATGATCAGTTAGGTACATACATTGATAAATAGAACCTTCAATGCCAGATTCAGCATGGATTTCGGAAGGCAGATAGTACTTCAATGGCACTGGTTGAGTTTACTGGTCATTTCCATGAAGCACTTGACGGAGGGCACTTGTTGGGGGTCACTTTCATAGACCACACCAAGGCCTTCGACATGGTCAACCACGAATTACTTCTCACACAACTCTCTAACATTGGTATATCCTCTGTCTCTCTAGGCTGGTTCCAGAGTTACATCTCTAACAGAACCGAGCAGGTCAAGATTTTTGACGTTTTATCCAACCATCAGCATGTCAACACAGGGATGCCCAAGCTTCCATTTTGGGACCCCTGCTGTTCAGCCTATTTCTAAATGAACTCCCCAAAGTCTACCAGAATAAGATCCTTCTATATTTATTTATTTATTTTTATTTATTTGCTTTTGTTGACTGGATAAGTCACACTAGACAGCCAAGTGCCTATTTTCAGGTGCGACCCGGGAGAGTTACAAACTTAAGTAGGTAGATACAGTGACAAATCAGTCTTGCATACAGTGGGATAACAGGTGATGGAATAGAATGACAACCAGTAACAAGTCACGAACCCAAGGGGTGTTACAGGTGACCCGGGAGAGTTATAAGCTAGAGCATACACAAAACAATGAGTGAGTCAAGATTTACACATAACAGGAGAACAGGCTAAACCAATATGGCACTCAAGGAGGAGATGGTATGCTTTAGAAAGATTTGGGAAGGTGGTTGACAGTCCTCAAAAGGGATTGGGACAAGTGCACACAGATTCAGTCATATGTTAAGCCAAATAAGTGCCTGCATGTGGAGGGGGGGACCTAGGGAAGAGCTGATGGGGCGAGGGCCTGGTGACCTTGTTCGGGAGGTAGGACAGGGGGGCAGCCATTACTTGATCAGTGGACGGGAGAATAAGTGTGGTAGACCCCAGGCGGTGCAGAGACCCCCCATGCCTTCATAGTGCAGGGGGCTACAAGGTGCATAGACAGGTGGAGGAGCCCTTCAGGAACTTCCAAAGGGAAGTTTTAAAGCTTGGATGAGAGGGGGTGGACCAAGTAAGGGCTGGGAACTAATTCCATAGTTTAGGGGCATAGTTAGCGAAGGCCCGATCACCCACTTGGGTGTGTGTCCTAGGAACCGGACAGTTGAGTGTCGTGCTTGACCTAAGGTGGCAGGAAGAGGTGTCAGGGTTGAGGGGAAGGGCGAGGGCAGCAGGGGTGGCTGATCTTACAATGCTGTCAATGAAGTTCCCTACTACAAAGGTGCAGTGTTTCTCGGGAGGGAACCACTCGAGGCATGTGTAGAAGTTGCAGCGGTGAGTCAGGGGTGGGGCAGATAGTGCAAAGTGGCAGATGCTGTTGCAAGCTGTGTCCCATTTTGAGAGGCTGGATTTTTGCAGGGGGACAAAGGTCACTAGCCCATAGCAAAGAGAGGGGAGGAGAACACCCCTATCTAGGGCTACCTGAGCAGTCGGTGTCAGGCAGTTTTTGGCTCTCTAGGCGAGACCAAGTTTGATGCTTGTAGACTTGCTGACGTTATGGATGTGCAAGAAGAGATCCAGCTGAGGGTCCAGAGTGATGCCCAGGTATGCCATCAGCCCCATAGATTAGTAGGGGGGCAGAGCTGGATTTTGTTTTGTTCAGGGAGCCGAAGAGCATAGCCTGGGTTTTCTTAAGATTGGTGGTAAGCTTGTGTTCCACTAGCCATGATTGGATCCACTTGAAGTCAGAGTTTAATTGGGAAATGATGGTGTCAATGTTGCATGCACTGTCCAGAATGACAAGGTCTTTGGCATACAGGGTGGTAAGCCTATGGGTGGTGCCAGAGAGTAACTCATTGATGAAAAAGGAGAAGATCATCGGACAGAGGATGGATCGATGTGGGACTCCACATTGCACGGTGGTGGGGTTGGAGAGAGTCTGGTTAAAGTTGGTGTATTGCATCCTACCACTAAGGTAATTGAGGAACCAGGCATGGGCAGAGTTTGAGAGTCTGAGAGAGAGAAGAGTGGAGCTAAGGAGGGAGTGATCTACCCTGTCGAAGGCTTTGGACAGATCCATGAAGATCGCTCCAGTGAGGTAGCCCTGGTCAGTTGCAGCTCTGATCTGCGAGGTTACTACTGCGAGGGTGGTAGTCATGCTATGTCGCTTCCTGAACCTGTGTTGGACTGGAGAGAGGAGGTTGTGTTCCTGTAGGTACTCAGTTAGCTGAGAGGCCACAACTTTCTCTAGAGTTTTGGAGGCGGCCAACAGGATAGCTATAGGTTGGTAGTTCAGGGGGTCATTGGGGTTTCCTTGTTTAAGAACAGGGGTAACCTTGGCCACTTTCCAGACATCTGGGATGACACCAGTGGTTGGAGAAGAATTGAATAAATGTGTTATGGGCCTGGCGAGAAGGTGAGCTCCTAGCTTGAGCAGCTTTGGCTGGAGGCTGTCATGCCCTGCTCCAGTATGAGGGGAGAGGCTAGCAAGCAGCCTCTGGGTCTGTGTGGTAGATACCTGTTGTAGGAAGAAGGAGGGTCAGGTCTCAGGGCCAAGTCAAGGGGTGATAGGAGACTTGGACTCAGGTGGTTGAGAGTTTGGGGACTTGGGGGGAGTAAGCTGGGAAGGGGGGGCTGCTCTGAGAACATAGTGTTAAGGGTATTAGCAATTGTGTCTGGGTTATTGCAGCTATCCCCGTCAATGAGCAAGTCCGTGATTTGCGATCTTGCAGAGCATAATAAGCAAGTAAAATGAGAACAGTTTAAAAGAACAAAATGTGGATACTGGTTTAGTAAATGTGTAGTCAATATATGGAACACGTTGCCCCCTGCAGTGGTGGAAGCACCCACTATGAAAAATTTAAAGATCGGCTAGATAACTTCATGGGAAAACAAATCACTGAATATTTCCACTAAATAGTGGTAAGTCTTATATGGTTTTAGGACTGCTTGACTTGAAATCCTAACATATGAACACTGCAGTCTTTCTTTCAACAAACTGCCAATACACACCAGACAAGTAATATGAGTGGAAATGCCCTCTAGGTTTCATTTTGAAGAACCAGTCAGGCTATGAGTTCCTACTGCTGATGTGCACCTCTTTGGCTCAACAAACTTCCTCCATCACTATTAAAGCAATCCAAAATCAACAGTTTAAAACAGAACTACTGTAAGAAACCATCTTGACCCCCTTCCATGTCCATGCATAAGATAGACCACCCCTCCTTTCAGTCTCTCTGTGCCCCAGCCCATCTCCCCATCTCCATTTTCTCCCACCTCTCCCACCTTCTACCATCCCCCTTTCAACTTCTCACCTCCCCTCACAACTCCTCCATTTACCATCCAATCTCTCAACTACCCATCTCCCCATCACCACTCCCCATCTACCATCGTACTTTCCTTTTTATAGCCACCCTCCACTGATATTTAACCTTTCCACCTCTACCACCTCCTCAACCTACCTTAATCTTTCCCCTAACACTGTTAGGCACTGTTGCCCACCCACCCTTCCCACCTTTACAGTACCTCCCCCTGTGCCTCTCCTGTACTCCCCATGCCACCTGGCTACTCTTCCCTATCCTTTGAACTTCCTTTCACAGTGAACCACTGTGTGTAGTCCAAGACAATGCTATGTGCTGCTACTCTGTTTTCCTCATCTCTATTGCTACTTATTTTGTAATGCTATTGACATACCTCTTCATTATTAATATTATGCCTGTGATGTTATACTGATGTGGAACCTTTGCAAATGAGCAATGCTCAAAGGTGTTCTCCAAAACTTAAAATAAATAAATAAATCTATATCTGTCTATTAGACAGGGGTGCCCACCCCTGGTAACACTTCCTCCCCCCCAGGTCTCCAACTCCCCCTTTTCCATGTATATGTTACTATTTTAATAAGTGGACCAGTGGACCCAACCCCGGTACTGCTTCACTTCAATGGGCTTCCTTCCAGTGCATCCATCCCATTTCCCTTTTAAATGCCTGGCAGCTCAGGGGGTGCCCCCCACACTGCCACTGAACACTAGCCTGACGCTGGGGTGCCCAATATCCAGTGGTGGAATATCCCTCTGCAATAATGGAAACCATCCCTCATTATTTTTAACCACTTTAAAAAAGTAAACAGTCTCTTGCTGATTTGACCAACCCATACCCCACACACATGCCACACCAACCTCTCACTCAGCACTCACCACTTCACCCCTCCCCCCACACACACACCCTCACCCTCACTCACTTGAACTTGTCCCAAAACATGTTTCTGCCCAGCTTAGTGAAAGGAGCCATTTACCCACAATCTCAGTATGAGAAGAGTGAGCGGGACTTTGTTGAATACTTAAGCAGCAGCTGGAGTCATGCTGCAGCCTTCAGTTGGGGCAGTGACCCAATGATCTCCTGCTCTCTCTGTCTGTCTCCATCTCACTCTCTCTCTGTTGCTGTCTGTCTGTGTACCTATCTGTCTGTCGCTGTCTCTCAGTGTACCTATCTATCTGTCTGTCAGTCCTTCCGTCCCTCTGTCCGTCCATTCATCTATCTATCTATCTATCTATCTATCTATCTATCTATCTATCTATCTATCTATCTATCTTTCTGTCTGTCTATCTCTCTCTCTCTCGATCTATCTGTCTATCTAGTGATTTAGTGTACCAAGATGCCCAACCCTAGCACTGTTTTCTTCTCCCACTCCACTCCAGATTTACAGCTTTCCCTTTCCCATGTGTACTTTATAATTTTTTTAATTGAATAAGGATGCCCTTCCCAGTACCACTTCACATCAAACCCCTTCCATATGAATTGCCTGCCCTGTTTCCTGTCCAATGGTGGTTGCAGTGGGGTGCTCATCTCTGATGCTGCTGAACCCTCACTCAACAATTGGTTGCCCAGTCCCCAGTGTTAGAATGGCCCCATGCAATTAAGAAAACCATCCCTCATTTTTACGTTCGATGGCGCGCATGCACAAGGAATGTTTTGTAACAGTACGACTTTTTGGAGATGTGTGACCCTCCTGTGCAATCCAGTGTTCCTTGTAGCAGGCATGACTGTACTGTGCCAATGTATTCATGAGCTGTCTATGACAGCAATTCAGCTGCCCTGGTCTTCAGTTCTAAGAAAACATCCACTGCAATCAGCTGTGGTAACATGTATGTAGTTAGCATATTTATGTCACCCTTTCCCTCTGCTCAAAATCCCTCCCATTTCTTCCCTCTGCTGCTGTCCTCCCCACTCCCTCATTACTGTTCCCCCATGTTGTGTGCCAAGGGGTGGTGCCCAATCCCCTCGGTTCATGTGCCCCTCCCAAGCAGACTGTGTGGCCGACGGGGGTGCCCATTCCCCATCGGCTCCAGCACCCCCCAATAAACACCCAGGTGGCATGCTGTGAGCCCACCCTGGCATGCTCATGCCTTCTGCCATCTCACTGCTTGGCTGATGGGGTACCCAAACCCTGTCGGCTCTAGCCCCCCCAAAGAAATGCCCAGGTGTGTTGGAATGCTGGAAGCTCACTCCAGCATGTCCAAAGAATACCACCTTGCTTTTTTCTTTTCTTTTTAACCTGTGAAAACAGAAAATTGTCCTTCTTGGTCTCTCATGCCCCCTCCCTCAACTCGCACCCACCTTCTGGCAACCCCACCTCCCCATACCCTCTCACCCCATACTTACCTTTGGAGCCTGGTGCAATGATCTTCCGTGGACTGGGAACAAGTCTGCACTCTTCAAAGCCAAACATGAACTGAAGTATTGCCAGTAAGCTGCATAATGGCATAAATGGATTTGTTTCAACATTGATGCATCTCTCAGCTATTTTTGCAAATTATGACACCAGATTTTCAACATGGGGTTCTTGGGACCCCACCTCATGAATTCAGTCACTGTCATGCTGTTATTCACTTCCAAAATGTGATTTCATGGTCACTACATGGAATCACCTTTTGGGACAGATTACCAAAACAACAGTGTCACTGTTCATGAGGTGGGGTCCCAAAAAGTCTATGCTGCAAATTTGGTGAAAAAATTGAAAAAAAATGGCTGTGTTATGAGCGTGCATTGCGAAGTTTCCATGCACACTTGTAACTTCTCGAATTTGTAATATTTTCACTCCAGATTTTTAGCATTGGCATTTTTTCATGCCTCTTTATGAACAGTGCAGTTGTCATTTTCCACATCCTGGCCAAAATGTGTTTTCATGCATCCAGTGCACAATGGCGCAGCTCATGTGGGAAATCAGTGTGCATAACAGATTATGAAAACCACAGTGACACTGTTCATGAACAGAGGTCGCAAAATGCCTATATTGAAAATCTGGTGAGAAAATTCCAGAGCATGACAGTGTTATGAGTGTGTATTGCGTAGTTTCCACGCATACTCGTAACTATGAGAATCTGCAATATTTTCACTCCAGATTTTTGACATTGACATTTCTTCACACCTCCTTATGAATACTGCAGCTGTAATTTTTCACACACTGGCCAAAATATGTTTTCACACATCCAGCACACAATGGCGCAGTCACTGTGGAAAATCAATGTTTGGGACAGATTTAAACTTTATTAATACATTTCCATTTGTGAAGGGAAGTTATAGCAAGTCAAGGTGTGACATACCACATGTACAATAAGAACTGCCCAGCCCACCTCTCCCACCCCACCCCTTACAGCAGCAACAAGATTTTATCTCCGTAAAGTGCAGTGAATATTTCTGTTGGACATGTGAGTAAGACTAAGGTGTGGTGTAATCCTCAGTGAGACAACGAGAGTAAGGAATAGAGAGGATCCCATATTTTACCATAAGCTGCTAGTCTGTTATGAAGACTTGCAATCACTGTCTCTGTTCGGAAATTATCAATGATTTCATGTAGCCATTCCTGGAAAGAAGGGACAGATTGGTCCTTTCAATTACATAGAATGAGTTTTTTAAAAGATAGAGCAACCATGGAGATATGGTATTTCCTGATTCAAGCTCTAACTAGGGACATGTCCCCTAGGAGACAAACTTCAGGAATAAAATTCTCCTGAAGGCCCAGTAAGGGATCGAGATTCCTCTTAATTGAATTCCATAGAGGGAAAACTTTGGGACAGGACCAGAACATATGAAGGAACATTCCTTCTTCTTGCAAATACTTAGTACATGTACTAGAGCTGGAGAAACCTCATTTTTTTAGTTTAATGGGGGTACAGTACATATTATGTAAAATATGGTATTGCATGAGACACAATCTATCTTGGGAAATGTACTTATGACAGGATCTCCATAGGGATTGCCAAACCAGCTGGTATTGAGGGAGGAGTGAGTTCCAGAATCTAGTAGGTACGAAGGAGTCCCCATGTTTTTTGTAATACAACACCCTGTATAACTTGGATACGATGCCTGAGAATCCAGACGATAGGGAAATTTCGGGTGTCAAGGCTGACACTTTCTGAGAAGAGGTAGAGTTCCCCAGGGCTAAAGTGAGAAGGTGTCTTAACTGCATGACCTTAAAGTGAGATGAGACCAGAATGAGAAACTTATCAATAATTTCACCTGGAGACAGCCAGTGTCCTTCCCCATCTACCAGGGAAAGCAGTTTTCTATCACCTAACTGTGGCAATAATTTGCAGGGAATTTGCTTTCCATTAATAGTAAAAGATGGGGAGATCCAAATAGACAGCTAAATCAGTCTGAGGAGAATCATGAAGAAATAAACATAACTGTGCTTAAACTCGTAAAGAGATACCTATTGGGGTGCAGTCAGCCATCTTTACATGAGACAATCTGAGGTAAAATAAAGTAAATGGATCCAGGCATTTAGATTTAATTGCATCTAACTCAATCCTAAGCCATACTGGTTGTGCCATTTCAGGGCCAGGGGATATCCATCTCACAAATTTTGCTAGATGACTAGACCAGTAGTATAGTGCCATATGGGGAATCCTCACCCCCCCCTCAAGTTTTGGGGCAGCTAGCTTGTAATAGGCCAAATGGGGATATTTATCAGCCCAGATAAATCTAGTAAATATATCTTGCAATTTCTTAAACCAACGTATAGGAATAAAAGAATTGAGAAGGGATAAGAGGTAGAAAATTCTGGGAAATACATTCATCTTAATTATGTTAATCCTGCCTCATAGTGATACAGGAAGTTTGGACCATCTGTCGAGGTTGTGAATAACAACCTGCGAGAGAGAGTCCAGGTTATCTTTAACCCATGCTAGGGGGTTATGGGATAACTTAATGCCCAAGTACTTAAATGCTCTAGGAGTCCAACCTAAGCCTAAGGAACAGATATCATCCTTAAATACCTTGTGATTTAATGGGAAAAAATTAAGATTTACTAGCATTCAACTTATAGTTGGATAGCTCGCTAAATCTGACTAATTCAGTAAGGGTGGTATAGATGAAACCGGATGGGAGAGATGTATCAACAAATCATCTGCATACGCAGTGAGTTTAATTTCATGACGCCCAACCCGGATACCTTGTATAGAAATGTATGTCTGTGTCAGTGGCTCAGTAGGTAGCACACTCGCCTCTGAGGCTGGGAGATCAGAGGGCTGTGGGTTCAGTTCCCACATCTGGCACTTGGGTTAATATCCCAGTACTGACACTGTAGTGCAGCATGAGAGGGGTGCTGCACTTCTGAGGTGCTGTCTTTCAGATGAGACATTAAACCGAGGTCCCAGCTGCCTGGATTGGTGGTAGTTCAGGTGGATGTTAAAGATCCCATGGCACTTATCAAAAAGAGTAAGGGAACTTCCCCGGTGTCCTGGCCAAATTTTCATCATTCACTAAAAAAAAAATACCACCAACAACTTAATCTGGTTCAAGGTCAGTTGGCATTCATCTGCATCCCCCTCCCCCGGGTCGTGCCTGAAAATAGGCAGGATTTGTCTAGTGCACTTACCCGGTTAACAAAAACTAAATAAAAATAAATAGAGAAAGAAATATTTTGGAGGATGTTTTGAATGAGAGGTTCCAAGTATAAGTTAAACAACAGAGGCGATAGAGGGCAACCCTGCCTAGTACCTGAATAAAGTGGGAAGGAATTAGAGAAGGCCCCGTTAGCTGAGATTCTTGCTGTAGGTAATGCAGCAACCCAGGATATGAATACCGGAGGGAATTTAAAGGTACTCAATACCTTAAACAAAAAGCTCCAATTCACCCGGTCAAATGCCTTCTCGGCATCCAAAGAGACCAGGCCTGCAGGGAACTCAGCATCTCTGGTAGCCAAGAAGACGTGGGATAACATACGCAAATGATTCGCCGGTGATTGACCCTTCATAAATCCTACCTGATTCATCCCTATTAACTCAGGAAGTACCACGGATAACCTATTAGCTAAAATCTTTGAGAAGATTTTAATATCCTGATTTAGGAGGGATATAGGCCTATTGCTCTTGATGAGCTCAGGGTCCTTGTCTGGCTTGGGGAGAAGCACTATCAAGGCTTCAAAGAGATGGCAGTCAACCTCCATCCCAGACAGAATATGCTGAAATAATCTATTAAGTATTGGTAATAAAAGTTCTCAAAATATTTTATAGAAAGAGGAAGAAAATCTATCAGGCCCAGGGGTTTTATCTGAGGGTAAACCATTAATAACCTCAGCGATTTCTTCCTGAGTTATAGGAGAGACGAGAGAGTCTATGTAGTGTGCTGGGAGGGAGGGCAGATGAGAATCTAACAGATACTTCTCCACACTTACAGGGCTGGGGGGTGCTCCATGTCCCCGTACAGTATTTTGTAGTATGCTGCAAACTCTGAACTATCTCCAGTAGGAGATGTTTTCAGAGACCCTCTACAGATGTTCTAGTAGAGGATAAATCTCACTGATTCTTGTTGCTTGTCTACAGTGCCAATAGGTGCCCTGCCTTCTCACCTTGATCGGTATAACTAGCTTTAGTGCATATGATAGCTAACTCTGCCTTTTCCTGGAGTAATTCTAAATCTTTATCTCTCAACACTAGGAGCTTCACCTTGTCCTCTTCTGGGGAATTAACTGAGACATTGGATTCAAGAACCAGAATTTGGGATAACAAGGATAATAATTCCCTTTCCCTAACTCTTTTCCTAGCCGCTGAGATGCTAATAAGAACACTTCTCATGTAGGCCTTAAAAGCCCCCCATATAATATCCAGTTTTGCACTATTTAAAGGGTTGGACAGAAAAAAGGCCTCAATGTGCTCCCTTATGGTTTTGCAATATTTAGAGTCTTTAAGCAGTTGGTCATTAAGCTTCCATCTTGTTTCTCTCTTTGACGCATCCTGGATTTTCAGTTCACACAACACTAAGGAGTGGTCAGAGACAGAGCCAGGCTGGATCGACGAGGACCTAACCCCAGGCAGGAGAGTCTGAGAAATGAATATGTAATCAATACAGTACTGAGAGCCATGTGCCAAAGACCTGTATGTGAACTCCTTGGAATCTGGATTTAGTACACACCAGACATCACAGAGCCTGCACTGATCCAGTAAGTCTCTAAAAGCCCTCTGACCTAGGGAGACCCCCCTCCGATCCACCACCTGACTTGTCAAGGTTTGAGTCTACTACTTGATTAAAATCACCCCCCAGGATAATCCTTATGGGTAGGAAAGGCAGGATTACATTTACAAGTCTCATGAAATAGCCAGGATCATTTGCATTAGAACCGTATATGCTATCCAATAACAGTGGTATTGACCAGAGAGTACGTATAACTAAATCGAACCTACCCTCAGGGTCCCTAATAACTCGTGTTGAAACAAAGGGAATGCCCCTGTTAATAATAGGCATGACCCCACAGCTATTTGAGGAGCCTTGCGCCTCATACACCGTCCCCACTTGTTGTCTCCTCATTTGTGAGGCTTCCGTTTCTAATAAGTGCGATTCCTGTAGAAAAGTTATCTGAGTATGTAATAGGCTTAAATGTTTGAGAACCTGATATTGCTTAGCTTTTTTCCTGATCCCCTTAACATTCCACGTTGCAAAAGTCACCTATTTAGTCATCTACTAAAGACTACTAAGGGTAACAGATTCGGCCCTGCACTCAGGGTGTATAACACTCACAATTCAGCCCTCCCATTGCTGCTGTAAGGCCCTCCCACCACCCCACCCCACCCACCAAGAGTCCAAGTTTAAACCCCAGTACACCCCAACCCCCCAACAAGAACACATGGCACTCACCCCTCCCAACCCCCCAAACTGCCACAAGCAATGCTTAGCACAGCACTGGATCATGTCCTCCCCCTCCTGCTTCCCGAACCTATTCCCTGCTAATGATCACCCTCATATCTCTAGATATAAAGCAGTTAATGAATTGCATTAATGCACCCTTAATGTCTAAAGAGCAGTCTCAGATTTCCAGAGCCTGTGAACATATATTAGTGAATCCACTAGATATTGAGAAAGAAAAATGAAACTGGATGTCATAAATGTGAATATGGCAGGTCGCCACAAGAGTCCAAAGTGAGAGTTGAAAGATGCTTGTCCTCAATGGGGAACTACATCGTGAACCAGAGCCAGAGGAAAAGTAGTACGGAGGGTAAGCCCATTATCGAGATGAGAACATGAAAATGCGAGAAGCCAGGTAAGAGCTGAAATGGGATCCTGAGATGGGAAGACACTAGGAATAATTACCCAGGAGTTACTGACCCCTAGTTCCAAACCCCCACCCCACAAAGCCAGGACGGCATAGCAATTGAAAGCAGTCTCTCTCGAAACAAAATGACCAGACCTACATTACATGGGTGAACCACGCCCTCTTGTGGTCATAACCTAATCCAACCGACCTGCCAAAAACACCCCTTAAAGCCCCAAACCACTCAGAAATCTGAACTCACAACATATAAAAACTGATCAGAAGGCATAATCGAAAACCTTCCCCTGTATGCTTCCCCCAGAAACCAAACATGCAACTTTATCCCGGATACAGTCTGAAGCAATCCATCAGGAGGTCCCCCCAAGGATCCTCCCTGAGACACTATTCACACCAACAGGCCAGGGCCTGAAAAAAGTAATAGTCAGGCTGTATACTAGTAGCCCAGTTCTATTACAGAGCATAACCTCAACTGAATTCCATCATTAGAAGGAGCGTTTTCCCTGCCCCCCAAAAAAGCAACAGTTCACTCTGAAGTTCCCGGTGAATCCCGGAGATCAGGAGGCCCTCTCAGGTCATACGGAACAAATCTGGCAATGCCAATTTAAGGCTTAGTAGCCCAACTTCGGGATCCTCAAAACTGAGCCATGAGCAATTTACAGAGACTTGTAACTTCGCTGGGTACCCCATCTTGAACTTTAATCCTGCCGCTATGATCTTAGATACAATCCGGTGGAAGGCTTTCTGTTTCAATTGGACCAAACCAGGGATGTTTTGAGCAATTCTCAGCTTCGCCTTCTCCCATCTGACTTCTTGCAGGGCCTTGAATTTCTGTAAGAAATGCTGCTTTTCTAGATAGTTCAGAAAGTGGCAAATGATGGGATCAGGAGGTGCATCAGATGGGGGTTTTGGTGGCAGGGACCGGTAAGCCCGTTCTATCATATAAGTTGGGCCAAAAGGAGAGGGACCAGTGACCCTTTCTACCAGCTTCTGGACAAAGACTACCATATTCTGGCCTTCTTCCCCTTCAGGGAGCCTGAGAATTACCACATTGTTTCTCCAACTACGGCCTTCCAAATCTTCAAGTTTAGCTTCTAGACGAGATATCTTTTGTTTTGTTAATAGGAGTTCAGGATCCAGACTTTCCAATTTTATCTTGATCAAAACTATTCGGGCAGTGTTGTCCGAAACTGTAGTGGAGACATCCTCTAACTTTCTGGAGCGGGATTTCAAGTCAGTTGCCATATCTTTCATCTCTTCCCAGAATGGTTTAAATTCCTCCAAGAATCTGTTAAGAGTTAAGGGGTCTTGATCCCCAGCTTGACATGAAGGATCCAGTTTGTCTGGGCCACTTGAGGCTTTGGATTTCTTTGAGGCCTTCTCAGGAGTGGTGGGGGGTATGCTTCTGCTGGGCTTTCTTCATATAAGCCTCCATTTACCACACAGATACCCAAAACTGGAGCACAAGCTATTTAGATGCAATGAGAACTCATAGGCAGAGGAATTAGTAGAGATGTAACGTTATTAAAAGACGAGATTATATTCAGGAGGCAGGAGCTTAGCGGACGAGCTTCTACTCAGCACTCTGAATCACGTGATCTGAAGTACATCCACTCTTTGATTGAAAACACATCTCCTTTGTGAAACCACCTTTCAGGAAATATTTTTAAATTTCCACAGCCCTTGTTCATGAGGTGGGGTCATAAGAAGGATATGTTGAAAATTTTGGGTAAAAATGACAAAGTTATGAGTGCACATTGATATTTTCTATGCTCCAGCATAACTTTGGTAGTTTTAAATATTTTGATCCCAAATTATCAGCAGTACCATTTTTTCACACCACCTTATGGACTTGACAGCTGTTATTTTTCAAATTCTGGCCAAGAGGTGTTTTTGCACCTTTGACACAGAATGACTTTTTAGCGGGGATTTAGTGTTGACCTACTAGGTTCATGAGGCCTGTATTAAGAAGGCTATGCTGAACATTTGGAGTAAAAATATAATAAATTGCCTAGGTCATGAGTGAGTGTTGTAATACTCCAATGTTCACACATAGCGTCACTAATTTTCAGTATTTTGACTCCAATCATTCAATGTAGCCATTTTTCCACATTACCTCTTAAACATCACAGGTGTCATTTTTAAATCCTGAGCAAGATTTGTTTCGCACTTCTAGTAAAAAAAAATGTTTTTTCAATATACTAGAAATGCTACATGTCATATTTAAAAGGGGAATCATGAAACAACTATCTTGAAATACATAAAAAAAAATAAAGTTAAGAAACTTTGTGTGTAGTGCCAGTCTTGACCCCAAAGGGTATGCTTTTGTGTGCTATGTCAGTTCAGGGGTGAGCTCAGTGACCCACGTGAAAGAGGTGGATTTTTGGTGTCAGGCCAGTGCCTTTGAAAATGGATGTTATATCTGAAATGCATCAGGTGGAGTTTTTGAACTCTGCATGGCACTGAAAATAAAATGAGCACATTTGTCACAAGGACTTGGAACAGTGTCTTTTTTATAGCCTTGAGGGTAGTAAGTGCCTGAATTTTTGGTTTTATGACTTCTGTTTGTGGACACAGTCTTCCAGTTCTTTTGCTGCTCCATGCATATCTTCATGTTTTCATGAAGGGCCCAATGGAAACTGCATAAATAAGGATAAGATTCCACTATCTCAAAAAAAGAGAAAATCTTTTGCAAACAACTGCACTAAAGCACCAGTTAGGGTTCCAGTTAATGTCAAGAAAAGTATGGAAATGTGGTCTTAGGGTTTCCAACCATAACTCCCCACCAGCACCTACAACCAGCAAAGTGAGAAAATATTAGAGTTTTGTGTCTCTAGAGGCTTGGCAAATCAGTGGTGGGGTTTTCCTTGGGGGTGTCAACCCTAATGTATTCCCCATTCCCTGACCAATGAAGGTAATATGGATGTACGGTGTCTCACACAGGGAGAAGGAGGTAGGAAACAGGGAGGGAAGCTATAAAGGTAATCAGGATTGAAAGAGAGAGGGAGGGAGGGGCTAATGACCCTGAGGGAGGACAAATCCCCAGGGCCTGAAAAAAGGCACCCCAGAGTGCTGAGAGAGCTAACAAAGGTGAGGTAATAAGAAAGGCTGGGTTTGCCAGCCCTAAAGATCACCCCATTCTCATACTAAGGAAAATACAAGAGCGAGAAGGCCGAAGCCCATGAAGCTCCTATTCTAATCCAGTATGTAGTAAGAAAGATCATACCAATTGCAAATAAGGTTATCTAATCATTTTTAAAAATTTTTTTAGTTTCACTAATGACAACCTCAAGCAGGAGTCTATTCCACTGACCAACAACTCTTATGGTGAAAAAATATTTATGACTTGATCTCACCGATCTCACAAAGGGTTTTCTTACTAATTGTAAAGGATGTCCCCTAATGTTGTGATAACAGCTTTTAAATTCAAGTCCAAGTTCACACAAAAGATAAGGGCTTTGAATGATGTTAAATAATAACTTTAAATTGCCACGAAGCCGAAGTGTAGATTGAGGCATAAGTTTTAGGATGTTCAGCCTAACCTCATAAGAGACATCATATCGCCCTGAAATCTTTTTGGTAAATTTACTCTGTACTGATTCCATCAAAAGACCTTCAGATTTTGTATATGGACACCATAGCTGCGAGGCATATTCCAAATGTGATTTAACGTATACACGATACAATGGTAATAACACGTCGCTCTTTCTAGATTTAATATTTCGTATGATAGCCCACATGACTTTATTAGATTTATTAATAGTGTTATGAATGTGTTTATTGTAAGAAAGGTTGTCTGAAATGGTTATGCCCAGATCTCTTTCATCTGAAGTTGTGTCGAGAATTACGCCATTCAAATAATAAGGGGTTTGTAAATTACTTGAGCCTAAATGCATCACCTTGCATTTAGATATATTCGAAGACATGCCCCAGGTCTTAGCCCATGTTGAAATAAGATCAAGATCTTTTTGAATAATGTTAGTTTGATAATCAAAAGCACAGGGGCCACCTATTTTTGTGTTATCTGCATATTTGATGGAAAAGGATGAACAACCTGTAGTAAGGTCAGCGATGAAGGCCTGAAACAGGCATGGGCCAAATACCGAGCCCTGAGGTACTCCACTCGTTACAAACCCCTGAACTGATTTATACCCATCCATAATGACTTGCTGAGAACGGTTTTGAAGCCAATTGATTATCCAGTTAATTAAAGTCAAATTCTATTACAATATTGTTTATATGTAGTTTAAGGATTTCAGAAATTAGTGCCCGATGAGGCATGATATCAAAGGCTTTGCTAAAATCAATGTAAATTATATCACATGGTATATTTTTATCAAGTAAAGAACTAATCTGTTCATAGAAGCAAATTAAATTAAACAGCTTCTGCCCTTCTTAAATCCATGCTGTTCAACCTCATAATGATTCAAAATAGGTGATATCATATCTTTGATTAAACCTTCCATTAATTTACAAACTGAATATGTTAAGCTTATTGGCCTATAATTTTCCAAATTATTTTTTAAACCTTTTTAATATATTGGGATAACATAAGCTTCTCGCCAATCCTGTGGAACAAAATTCATGGCCAAAGAATAGTCAAACATCAACTTTAATGGAGA
This sequence comes from Neoceratodus forsteri, assembly GCA_016271365.2. Lineage (NCBI taxonomy): Eukaryota > Metazoa > Chordata > Ceratodontiformes > Ceratodontidae > Neoceratodus > Neoceratodus forsteri. The sequence goes on along the minus strand of CM028130.1, from coordinate 53,524,178 downwards.
GACAATAACATCCACCAATAAGAATAATAAATGTCCCGCTATGTTGTCTGGACCTAAACTGTATTTGCCTTTTAATATCAATATTTTTTCCTTGACGGCATTTATAGAAAATTTTACTGGTGAAATATTAGTAGTGTCTATCAGAGCTGAGTCATATGATAATTTGGAAGTATTAGAGAAACTATTACAGAAATTGTGATTAAACAAATCAGCCATTTTTATTGGGTCATATAATAAAGTGTTGTTGTCAAGAATAGGACCAACTTGACAAGTTGGTTTCCTTAGTGAATTAATATAGGACTAGAAATGCTTGATATTGGATTTGTTAGCAGTAGATGCTAGTTAGTATTCCCAACAGCTTTTAGCCCTTTTTATCATGACCTTGCATTTTTTTTGTGCCTGTATATAAGAAGTCCAGTTTAAAGAGGTTTTAGCTTTTTGATATCGGATGTATCTCTTGCGTTTTAATTTAATGCATTTTTTAATAGACTGGTTCATCCGCTTGGGAGCTTTATTTTGGCTCTTATTTTTAATTTTGGATGGGATATATAGTTCCTTAAGTTGACAAACTGTGTTCTTAAAATTTTCCCAGTAGGATTCCGGGAAAGAGTATGCCAATAATGATTCCCAGTTAATGTTATCAATAATATGTTTTATAGTGCAATAAAATATATATATATATATATATATATATATATATATATTTATAGTAAATCAGCTTTGTCATAAAGATATATTTTGGTATAATTGGAATTATAAATGTAATTTTGCACAGTATTAAATGTAATGGTATTGTGGTCACTAATACTAATTGGTTCCCTTACTACAATATTGTTAACTAATATACAGTATCATCATCACAAATTACCAGATCTAAAATGTTGTCGCCTCTAGTTGGGATGAGCATGTTCTATTTTAGTCCCAGCTGAGTACATGTGTGTAATAACTTATTACCCTGACTAGTTGTGGCACATAATTTCTGCCAATCAACAGATCCAATATTAAAGTCACCAGTGACAGCAATTTTGCCTAATGTCTTTGTGTGTTCTTTTTCAGATAAAATAGCATCTAGGATATTAACTGATGATTTAGGTGGATGGTAACAAGAACCCAGAATGTGGGTCTCAGATGTAGAAATACTAAGCTTAACCCAGATTGTCTCAGTATATTGATCATGTATTTTAATGTTATTTGTTACATCGATAGAATTGAGATGATTTTTAATAAATAATGCCACTCCACCGCCGTTCCGATTAAGTCTATTGAAGGTGTAAGAAGTATAACCAGGTATAATAGTATCCCACGATGATTTATCATCACCCCATGTTTCACTTATTGCAATGATGTCAACATCGTTGTTATGTACTCTGCATTTTAATTCGTCCAGTTTTTGAGTAAGGCATCTAGCATTAAAACATAAAAATTTAAACTCTTTAGACATCATAGAGCAACCAACAGGAGATTTTAGAGATGGTGGTCTGAGCATCTTCTCTCCCCCAAGATTTAGTTTAAAAGGTGATTAATGGATGTCATAAATTGTCAGCCCAGTACAGCATTACCCCATCTACTTAAATGCAACCAATCAAAACAGTATAATTCTGGACAATATTCAAATTCTTCCCAGTGAGTTAAACATGTCAGGTTCTGATGAAAACACCATTTTCTTAGCCATTCATTCACAATTTTGATTTTATTATTGAGAAATGAAGAAAAACATGGGATTGGTAAAATTTCTGATATACAGATGTTACAACCCATATCCACCAGCTTATTGGTTAATGCAACATAGTCTTCTTTGATTGATTGAATAGTGTCCTAGTAGATGTTATTAGCACCCACATGTATAAGTGCGATATGTCACAATCCTTCATGATCTCAGGCAACATTAAGGTGAGATCAGAAATGTTGCAACCACTGAAACTAGAACTAGTTCTGTTGGCTTTGTCTGGGTTGCATATAGTCCTGTCTAAGAGTTTTGTCAATGAGTCCCCTAAAACATAGATTTGTCATGGCCCGGGGGTATTAGAATTATCATGAGAACCAGACAAAGGGGAAGCTGTGAAATCAATGGATAAGTCTATAATTGGAGTGTCACTGATATGTGAATAAATAACTGGTGGAATGTAATTAGTACAATTATCAATTTGGCCTATGAGGGTATCTGGGGTCCCATTTTCATCATCCAGTGTAAGGGCAGTTGAGGGATCAAACCTGTTAAATTGCTCTAGACTGAAGTGTTGGGCCTTTCTCCCTTTGTTTGCAACTCTGGTAGTCTGGGTAAGGAACCAGCTGTCTTCAACACTTTGATTGTCATCATTAAGACAATCATCTTCTCTGGCTCTTTTTCTAATGCCCTCAGGAGGAGGAGGATGAAGACTATTAGTAACTGTCGGGATGAAAACATCTGGGGTATGGGAGGTGTAACACTGATTTTTCCTTCAAGACCATGATCCACTTCTAAATTCAGTGATACAGTGGTAGCCTTAAAACAATTATGCATATCAGATTGGCTATTCTCAAGTGCAATTAGCCGTTGATTAAATAGCCCAATCATATTATGCAAATCCACAATTTCAAGGCATTTATTACATGTGTAAGGGTGATCATAGAGGTCTCCCATCAATAATGTATACATAGCACATGCTATACATTTTAAACCACTCTGTCCGGTGGAAGTAACAATAGTGCAAATGCTGCCTTCTGCCATTATTTAAAACAACAAACCTTAAGTGATAAAGTTTCACTAAATATCTAAATTGTGAAACTTCCAATATGTGAATAGACAGTATATTCAAACAACACCAAATGAAAAATTAATTTTGTTTGTTAAAACAGAATCATATCATCAGTTAAAAAAAAAAACCTACCGTGAAACACACAAACACTGGACTTCTGTGGAGATAAATGTAATTCAGAAGCACAAAGACACAAGAGTGTGGCAAGACAATCACACTACCACGCTAAACACCCGGATAATGTGCGCGGTTCGAAGGGCAGCATTCACAAGATGCGATGTGCGCCATGCTCGCTGTAGGGAAGATCTATACACTGGCAGGACCCGAAGTGTGATACCACAGCCCAAATTAGTCACTCATTCACAGCTAGATTCTGTGCAAAACAGCAACTAAAATTAGTAAATAACACACATTTAAATGGTATATGAAGCCAAATCGGACAGAACGTCCCTCTGCCTGCTTAATATAGCAGGGCTCATAAAAACAGAGTTTCAGTCACAGTAAATAGTTTAAAACAGACTAAGCTGTGCAAAGCAGTGTCACACACAGCTTCAGTATATTTAAGGTGAAATGACTTGCTGCAGGGCAGATTTGTAAGCCAGGCGGGATCCAGAAGTGTGAAACCACAGCCCAAATTAGTCACTCGTTCACAGCGAGGTTCTGTGCAAAACTGCAGCTAAAATTTGTAAATAACACACATTTAAATGGTATATGAAGCCAAATTGGACAGAACGTCCCTCTACCTGCTTAATACAGCAGGTCTCGTAGTGTTAAAACAGAGTTTCAGTCACAGTAAATAGTTTTAAACAGTTTAAAACAGACTGAGCTGTACAGAGCAGTGTCACACACAACTTCAGTATAGTACTGTGGCATGAAACTTTTAAATACACATCTAACATCTATCTAGTTGACAAAATATATATTAGTCTGCCACTCAGAGTCAGTAAAAAAAAAAAAGAGTACACATGGAATTGAACAGGGAATGCGAAAAGGTATTGTCAAAGGGGGGGTAATTCCAATATACTCTTTTCCTCAACTTTCAAAAATCCAGGTGTCTCAATTCAAGCAACAGGCTAGGGACAACTTTCCTTCATATCCCAGAAGTGAGAGCACTTGATTCCAGTTTCAGCTCTGCACTCCGGCCCTGCAGACAGACTCTCTCCCCGATTCTGACCTTCCCGAGGGTCACCCTGAGTCCCGTAATCTGCCTTATTCCGATACTGCCAGCTCCACCTACCCAAGCTTTTTCCTGTGGGAAACAGAGAACACCAGGGAGCAAAAAAATGCCAGACCAAGGAGACACAAGAAAGTTTGGTAAGGCTATATAATATTCAAAAACTGGTAGCATACCTTTACAAAGAAAGGGAAAAGCTTTTAGATAGCCCTGCTATCATGGCACTCCTTAGCTCACCCAGTGTGCAGTCACCTCAGTCAACTATCCAAGGAAAGTTTGAAAACTTGATCTCTGCCATAACTAGAAGAAAAGTTGTCGCCTATTGACATCTTCATATTAACAAGTTGGGAGCGAGGGAAAGGGTGAAGGAAAGCCAGGAGGAACTGTTTGCAGCTTAGCCTCAGATCAGCGGTAGGGGGAAGATCTCTGCCAAATAAATGCACTTTTCAGCTTCAGAATGGTGGTTGCATGGGTTCCCACTGCACCACTCGCCTTCTCCCCCAACACACAGTGCCGCAGTCTGTCCACTGCAGGAAGGCTTGTGGTTGCACTGCTCACTTTTCTTACAGTTCTCTGATATACTTTACTACCTTAGCTTCCTTCATGGTCAAATGGGGTGAGCGTTAGGGTGAACAACCTTGAGGTGCACCCATATCTGACTACCATAGATGCAGGTGAGGCGAAACAGTAATGTTTTTTCCTGTTGCTGTCCGGTGTGTGGGGGTGGGTGTTAGGGTTACATTTCCCTACTTTTATCACTTTAACCCTAGCTAGTGCATTAACAAAGGCTCTGCAAAGAATATATATATATATATATATATATATTGCAAAAAAACTACATTAATGCATCAGTTAGGGTTTTTATTAAAGCACAAAAAGCTGGGGACTTCAATATTAGAGTTACCAATCTTACCCCCCACCCCTCCGCACCAACAGGTGTGGGGTGTGCTTTGGAGTCATCAGCTGTAACTCTCACCCCATTCCATGTGTGAGATGGTACAGTATATGAGAATAGGGTGAGTGCTAGTCCCAGTGACTCCAAGGCACACCCCCACACCTGTTGATGTGTGAAAGGTGGGGGTAGGGGGTGTTAGGGTTGGTAACCTTAGTGTCAAATTTCCCAGCTCTTTGTGCTTTAATAAAAATCCAAAATATTGCAGTAACATAGTTTTTTGCAATGAATTTCCCTTCTTTTTGTAGTGTAATGTAACTGGTATGTGTTTGTGGGATCGTGGGCCTTCTGGGGCCCTGCACTCCCCTCACGTTATCTATTGTTGTGTAATGATGTGCATAAGTGGAAGTGCAGGCCCTCTGGGCCCTGCGTTTCCACTTACACATAAGTACGGATATACCACAGCCTTATAGTCATGAAAAGTAACCCTTGTAACTGCTGGTGATCTGAATATGCCAGATGTTAACTGGAGTGCAGTTGCAGCAGCCACTTCAAAGAGTGAGGTTATTCTAGATGCCCTACAAGGGGCATGCCTTAGACAACCAGTATTGGAGCCCACTCAAGAGGGAGCAATCTTAGACCTGGTTCTCTCAAATGGAGATGAAGAGAGGATCACAGATGTAGAAGTGGGTAGCCATCTGGGAACTAGCGACCATCGAACAGTATGGTTCACAATAAACACAGCAATAGAGTCAAGCCATACAAAGGCAAAAGTACTGGACTTTAGGAGGGCTGACTTTGCCAAAAGGGGTGAGTGCCTAAGGAATGCACTAGCAAATGGGCAGGAAGGAGGGATGGAAGAACAATGGGAAATAATAAACACTGCCATCACAGAGGTAACAAGCCTTTGTGTGAAGCAAATTAACAAAATGAAAGGATGTAAGAAACCACTATGGTTCTCAAAGGAAGTGGCAGTGAAGGTTCAAGAGAAAAAGAAAGCATTCAGGAAGTACAAGGAATCGCAGAAGGAGCAGGACAGGGAACTGTATCAGTTAAAGCAAAAGGAAGCTGGGAAGGCAGTCAGAACAACAAAGGCCCAAACCGAGGAAAAGATAGCCAACTCAGTTAAGAAGGGGGATAAAACCTTTTATAGGTACATCAGGGAGCGAAGGAAGACCAAGGGAGGGCTAGGGAGGCTTAATAAAGAGGAGGGAGGGTGAACAGAGGGTGACTGTGAAAAGGCAGAGATACTAAACAAATATTTTTGCTCAGTAATTACAAAGGAAGTGGGGGAGGTACTTAAAACAAACAGTAGAAACACTCTAGATACAGAAGTTGATACTAGCCCATTTACAGAAGAAAGGGTTCTGAAAGAACTCTCAAAACTGAAGGTGGACAAAGCAATGGGGCCTGATGGGATTCATCCCAGAATTCTAAAAGAACTAAGGGTAGAACTAGTGACACCACTGACTACCCTCTTTAACTAATCATGAGAGGATGGGGTGGTACCCTAGGACTGAAGAAGGGCAGATGTGATTCCCCTTCACAAAAGTGGGAGCAAGGCAGAAGCAGAAAACTACAGACCTGTTAGTTTAACCTCAGTGGTAGGGAAAATGATGGAATCACTTCTGAAGGAAAGAATTGCTGAGTATCTAGAGGCCAGAGGGGCTCAGGACCCAAGGCAGCATGGATTCACACTGGGAAGGTCATGCCAAACAAATCTGATAGATTTCTTTGACTGGGTGGCCAAAGTAGTAGATCAGGGAGGGGCTGTGGACATGGCCTACCTAGACTTTAGCAAGGCATTTGACACAGTCCCACACAAAAGATTAATATACAAGTTAGCCAGCCTGGGAGTGGGTCCCAAGATGACAGCCTGTGTAAAGAATTGGCTGGAGAATAGGACACAGAGAGTAATAGTAAATGGAGTCCACTCTGAAGAAAGGGGTTACTAGTGGGCACCGCGAGGTTCAGATTGACCAGTCCCTTCAATGTCTTTATAAGTGACATTGCAGAGGACTGGAAGGAAAAGTATGTCTCTTTGCAGATGACACAAAGATCTGCAATAGAGTTGATGCACAAGGTGGGGTGGAAAGGATGAGAAGGGACTTGGCAAGGTTAGAGGAATGGTCAAATGTATGGCAGCTTAGATTCAATGCTAAGAAGTGCAAGGTAATGCACCTGGGAAACAAAAACCCAGGGGAAGAGTACACAATGGGGGGTGAGATACTAACAACAACAAAAATGGAAAGGGACCTGGGGGTAGTCATATCAGATGACCTAAAGGTGGGCAAGCAATGTGAAAGGGCAGCAAGAAGGGCTGGGGGGATACTGGGATGCATAGGGAGAGGCATCACCAGTAGAAAACAGGAAGTTATTATCCCTCTGTACAGACAGCTGGTGAGACCCCATCTGGAGTACTGGCGGCAGTTCTGGAGACCCAATCGCGAAAGACATAGACAGGATGGAGGCTGTCCAGAGGAGGGCAACTAAAATGGTGCAGGGTCTGCACCAGAAGACATATGAAGAGAGACTTAAGGAGCTGAATATGTACAGCCTCGAGCAAAGGAGGGAGAGGGGGGACATGATAGAAACTTTCAAGTATCTCAAGGGAATCAACAAAGTCCAAGAGGGTAGCATCTTTCAAAAAAAGAGGTGTGCAGGAACAAGGGGGCACAATTTGAAGATAGAAGGGGGCAGCTCAGAGGTAATTTAAGGAAGTATTTTTTTCACAGAGAGGGTTGTGGATGCATGGAACGGCCTTCCGGAGGAGGTTGTGGAGTCAAAAACAGTGGTGGAATTCAAGCATGCATGGGACAGTCATAAGGCAATTCTAGGGGGTGGGGGTAGGAAGAAGTAGGCTGCTGGTTAACTAGGATCTGCAGCTTATCCAATAGGTTAGGGAAATGGGCAGACTGGGTGGGCCAAGTGGTCCTTATCTGCCATCAAAATCTATGTTTATGTGTTTCTATGTAATTTGGCAATATCTCAGTAACCATAGCAACTATGGAAAAAAATCTACTGCAGTTGTAATCATGATTTCAAAACCTCCATAGGTGCTTAGTCCACCTCAGCTGTGGGGAGCAAAAAATCCATATCATGAATCATTTTCAACATACAAGTGCCAAAAGGCATGGTGGGTGCCACAATTTAATGGACACATGTAACTCTGCCATTTTCATGATTTTTTTTCACCTAATTTTTCAACGTGGCAATTTGGGGACCCCACCTCATGAACAATGATGTCACTGTCATTTCGTTAATCTGTCCCGAAAATTAAGTTAGCACAGCAAATGCACCATTCTGTGCCACAGGTGCAAAATTATGTTTTGGGCAGGATGCGAAAAATGTCAGCTGTATACTGTTCATGAGGAGGTGTGGAAAAGGGCAATGTTCAAAATCCGGAGAAAAAATATAAAAAAATTGGTGAAGTTACGAGCACAAGTAGAAACTGCACAAAACATGCTTGTAACATGGCCATATTTTGGAAAATTTTAAACCAAATTTTTAACATGTGCTTTCTGAGAAATCCCCTCATGAACACTGGCACTGTGATTTTGTTAATCCATCCCAAAAGTTGATTTTGCACAGCAATCATGCCATTCTTCACCACAGGTGTGAAAAGACATTTTGGGCAGGATGTGAGAAATGACAGCTGTACTGTTCATGAGGAGGTGTGGAAAAATGGCAATGTCGAAAATCTGGAGTGAAAATATAAATAATTGGTGAAATTATGAGCGTGCATAGAAACTACACAATGCACGCTTGTAGCACAGACTTTTTTGGATTTTTTGCACCAAGTGCTTGACATGGGCTTTTTGGGACCTCCCCTCATGAACACTGGGACTGTCATTTAATTAATCAATCCTGAAAGGCAATTCCACACAGCAACTGAGAAATGACCTTTCAGGACAGAGTAACGAAATGACAGTGACAGTATTCATGAGGTGGGATCCCAAAATATCTATTTTGAAAATTTGGGGAGAAAATACCAAAAAAGTGACTGTGATATCCACATTTAAATTCTATGTTTCTATCAGAGTCATATGAAATAGGACCTTAGTTTGTATGATAAGATGCAAACTAAGATCTTACGTCGTATGGGTCACAAAGCAGGATCCTAGTTCATATCTTGTCATACGAACTAAGATCCTACGTCATATGGTACCACTACGAACAAAGAATTTAAATGATAAAAAACACACATTTTTTTTTTAGTTGTTTTTAACTAGGTATAGCACACTAAGCTGAAAGCTTTTTTACAGGAGCAATCTGGGAGCACAAGGAGGTTAAGTGACTTGCTCAGAGCCACACAGTATGCAAGCGAAAGCTGTAGGATTCAAACCCAGATCTGGTCTGGTGGATGTCACCAGATTTGCAGCTCAGAGCCTTAGACCACTGCGCTATACTGCCTCCATTTTAAGGGCATTTTCCAAACAGAAAAGAGTAGAATGCACCTAGGGGGTCACAATAAGCAAGATACAGTACATGTATTGGTTCCTCCCCTGAATATCATCTTGGGAGGTTTCCAAATTTGAATTTCAGGCAACCTGGAAAAAGAGATGGCAGCCATATGAAAGAGGAATTTTCTCATAAATTGCAGGATTCCTCTTTTGTATCATACAGCTATATTGAAGTGCCTACTGAGCATGCTCAGCAAAGATTTTTCAAAGTTTTAAATAGCAATAACTTAAAAATGGCTTATTGTTTTTTCACCAGACTAGCAGAAGGTACATCTGTGGGGTAGTCACTTTCTGTCCTGAAAATTTCATATCAAACAAACAACCTTCTGGGCAGTTGGAAAGTTCAAAGAAAAATCCCAGCAAAGTCAATAGGTAAAAATATGTTAGTTCACCTCTCCGTAACATGGAGACCATACATCCAACCAGAAGGAAACTTGCCAGATCAAGAGATCTGCAACACTGGAAGGTTCATACCATATTTCCATATTTTGTGCAAATACATTCAAAGGTTGTAAAGTTATTTAAGTGCAGAATTTTGAATTTAGCATTGAAGTGCCTACTCAACCCTAACTATAAGTGCATAACCGTGCCTATATACATACATATATATATATATATACACACACACACACACACACACACACACACATATTAAAGACAAAGAACCTCTGTGCGCAAACACTGAGGCAAGGGTTACACCAAAGGGCATTTGGCTGGGAAGCCAAGTTTCAAGAAAATATAAAATCACACATGCCTACACAATGCAAAGCATCATGGACCGCATATGCAAATCACCACAGAATGTTATGCTGGTTCAACTTTAAGCAGAATTGCATGGTGCCGAAAGACCTCTCACATAGTTTGCAAAGGGTCCTACAAGGACTCATCAGTATGCCTCATCTGTTTGACACCCCAGTGAAATGAACCAGCTACCCTAAGACAGTTTGTCTGGGTTATGTTGTGGTGAACCCACTAAAATAAAAAAATATTTAAAAGACAAAGAACCTCTGTGTGCAAACACTGAGGCAAGGGTTACCCCAAAAGGCATTTGGCTGGGAAGCCAAGTTTCAAAAAAATACAAAATCACACATGCCCACACAATGCAAAGCATCATGGGTTGCATATGCAAATGGCCACAGAATGTTGTGCTGGTTCAACTTTAAGCAGAATTGCATAGTGCCGAAAAGCCTGTCACACAGTTTGCAAAGGGTGCTAACTGATGACATAGACACGTATTTCGTCCTACCAGGATTCATCAGTATGCCTCATCTGTTTGACACCCCAGTGGAATGAACCAGCTACCCTAAGATGGTCTGTCTGGATCTGCTGCTTAAAGTTGAACCAGTATAACATTCTTTGGTGGTTTGCATATGCAGTCCATGATGCTTTGCATTGTGTGGGCATGTGTGATTTTGTATTTTCTTGAAACTTGGCTTCCCAGCCAAATTCCCTTTGGGGTAACCCATGTCTCAGTATTTGCACACAGAGGTTCTTTGTCTTTTAAATAGTTTTTTATTTTAATGGGTTCACCACAACATAACCCAGACAGACTAGGGTAGCTGGTTCATTCCACTGGGGTGTCAAACAGATGAGGCATACTGATGAGTCCTGGTAGGACGAAACACGTGTCTATGTCATCTGTTACCACCCTTTGCAAACTGTGTGAGAGGCCTTTCAGCACCATGCAATTCTGCTTAAAGTTGAACCAGCATAACAGTCTGTGGTGATTTGCATATGCAGCCCATGATGCTTTGCATTGCGTGGGCATGTGTGATTTTGTATTTATATTTATATATATATATATATATATATATATATATATATATATATATACACACACACACACACACACACACATATATATTATAGTGGCACGGTAGTGCCACTATTGTTAGGGTTGAGTACCCCATTTAAAGTTAAAGTGTAACATTTTGCATCTTAATAACTTTGCCACCATATGATGGATTTGCCTGGAATTTGACAAGCATGTAGCAGTGCCATAGATCTCTGGATCAGCTAGGTTTTGTAATGGTTGGATATACAGTTGCAGAGTTATAAAGAGACATTCTGTAGCGCATTTACCCCTTTTTGAGCATTCGTTGCTTGTGCCTACAGATTGCACAATTTGCGTGAACAGTCCAAAAATTTCAGGAAACATGCAGCCAGGATCTGCAATGTGCCTTTCAAAGATTCCGTGAAACAATTTTATATGGTTCTAAAGTTATTCAAAAAACAAGTTACCCATTATAGTCAATGGGAAAAGTTAACAAAGAGTTCAACAGTGTTGCAAATGCAGTTTTTAGTGTCACAAATCACCCCTGTAGTGTCATGAGTCAGCCATTTTTTTTCAGTTAGTGGTCATCATACAGTGATCACTGGACTCCAAGTAGCTACCCACCACAACATCTGAAACTCTGTCCCCATTGGTGATTACTAGATCTAAGTACTGCCCTCTCCCTGGTGGGTTCTACCACTAACTGCCTGAGGCATATCTCCTGCAGGGCATCCAGAATTTCTCTGCTCCTGGCTGAGGTTGCAGCTCGGATGCTCCAATCAGCATCCAGCAAACTGAAGTCTCCAACCAGCAGCACCTCCCCTTTAGTTGCCATTTTATGAATAGCTTCTAATAGAACCCTGTCCAACACCTCCTCTTGTGCTGGAGGTCTGTAGATCACTCCAGTGCGAATAGCAGTGCCCTTAACCATCTCTCAGGTGACCAATAGTGCATCCATCCCTCCCCGCATTCCATGTACCTCAGTTACTTTTATACCATCTGTGATATAAAGAGCCACTCCTCCTCCCTTTTTACCCACCATGTCTTTCCTGGATTCAGCATTACTTGGTATGGCTATATCCCAGTCATTGTTCCCATTGTACCATGTCTCAGTAATGGTGACAATGTCCAGGTCAGCCTCTGCCATCAAGGCCACTGTGTCCAGGATTTCATTTCCAAGGCTGCGAGCATTCATGCACATGGCCTTCTAAGTTATTTTACCTCTCCTTCTGACAGCTCCCTTCTTATCCTCATACCTTCCTTCATTACCCCTCCTGTCTTTACTCCCATTTCTATGCAATTCTGCACTTTCTGGTTATAGGTACCTTTGGTGATTTCTTATACTTAGGCTCCTCCCTACTGATTGCTTCCTCCTGTGGGGTGGGGCATATTGATTCTTCCTGCCTTCTTCTTCCTTCCTCCTTGGCTAGCTTAAATGCTTGCCAATGAAGTATTTAAACCTTTCACTGAGGATCCTGGCTCCCCTGGATAGATGCAGACCATCTCTCCTGAATAGGCCTCCATCCTTCCAGGTGGGATCCCAGTCCTGAATAAAGCCAAGTCCCTTAGGTCTGCACCAGTCATTCAGCCATGCATTGAAACTCATAGGTGCAGTGCACCCAGTCCTCCCCTTGTCATAAACAGGTAACATCTCTGAAAAGGTTAATGAGAGTGCATACCACCTGTCTAAGAACCCTTCCCAACTCTCCTGAACTATTTCTGTACTACCCTACCCTACCTCTTCACTAGCCAGGTAATTTGTCCCCAGGTGGACAATGACATCTAGCTCACCCATCCATCCTGCTGCCCCAGTGATCCTCAGGATGTGCTTTTCGTCCCTCAGAACCCAGGTGCCAGGTAGGCACTTGACCTCCCTTGCCCCCTCTCCTGCCCCAAGTCTACTCCCCTAATGATACAGTCCCCCACCAGGAGTTGCTTCCTCCTCCTCTTCCTCCTCTGGGATCCTCTGCCTTCTCCCAGGTCTCTTCTGTGGAGAACCCCTAAATCCTCCTTGGTCTCCACTGTGGGTGCCTCCTTGGGACAGTTCTGCCCTCCCAGGGCAGTGTACGAGTTGTAGGGTTGAACTATAGGAGAGATGTGCCTCTGTCCCATCACTCTTACCCTTCTCAAGCCCACCATGGTTCAACTGTTTCTCCTTGGCATACTTTCTGGCAGTAGGGGTTGACTTGATGATCCCTGGGTGGGGGAAGTGATTCCCCAAGTCCCAGCCAGCTTGTCCTGCAAATGAGCCACCTCCACCCTCAGCCTAGAGAGGTGCACACAGATGGGCAGCAAAAAGTCTCCCTGATGACTACCACCCCACAGCCACTGCACTGCACCACTCCCATCATGTCATTTCTTGCCTTCCTGTTTTAACTTTATCTTACACTCCCTTTCTGTTTTAGATTTATCTTACACCACCTTTCTGTTTAGCTTTGTTAGCGTACACCTTTGTTTTTTATCCTGCACTAAAGAACCCCCCCCCCAGAGAGATTCAACATGAATCACAGAAGGCATTCAGTATATCATAGCTTCACAAGTAACATGTAAAAGATTTGAAAACGAACACAGCTTCCAAAGCAACCACTCCAAAAATAGTCAAATACTTTTTTTAGCAAGATTCAATACAATCCCAGCTTCATGCCAAGAAAACTCTGTAGAAAGAATACATTCTCAACATCCTACTTTCCTGCCTTTGTAGTCTGTTCTGGTTAATTCTTTTATGTTGCCCCATTCTGCATTCCTTCATACAGAGGCCCCTACCTTAACTTTTGAGAAGCCTTTGCCCTGATGTTAGTGTGCCTTGATATTGTCCATCTTCCTTCTTCTCAGTCAAGTGTTTATGTGCCTTGGTAGTCTCCTTCTTCCTTGCTCAGAGTCAGACCTCCAGGGGCTATGGGGGAGCTACTATTTTCTTTCAATGATGGTGAGTTTTATGTGTCTTGGTAATCTCTCCCTTCCTCTTCCTAAACAGGACGTTCATGTTATCAGTCAAATCTAGTGCCTATAAAAGTTAAACTGACTAAGGGTGGGAGAGTGGAAGGGTGGATGGGAAGGCAAAACCATTTTACACCTGGGGGACATATTATGTGTAGGACTGATGCATAAGCAGAAAAATGCATTGCACAAAGATGGTGCGCCGTTTGACATTGATACAATATACAAAGAGAATGTACCACCAGTACAGGGTGTGCATACAGTGAAGTCCACCAGGATGAAGTGCAGCACTGCAAAATTCTGCAGTAGAGTTAATGCAGCAAACTATGCAATTTCAATGGGAATTAATCCCTTTTGTCATGCCGTAAACCTATTACACTGCGCTTCATCCTGGCAGGCTTCATCGTACCTGTTGAAAATGTGACCCTGGATGGGAGTCACAGTGCAGGTGGCTGCCAAGTCAGGGGCATCCAGGGTGTCCCGACTGAATACCTTCCAGAGGGAATGTGTGGCACCACAGCCACCATGGGCGATATTCAGCTGAGTAATGCAAATGAACTAATTGAGCATGCAGGGTGCAGAGGGGCCTTATGCATGCTCATTACTGGCCCATTTGCATGTTGGCATGGGGATGAATGTGCCGCAGCAGCTCTCGCCCCCAAGCCCCAACCCCAATCTCTCCCATGTGAGACAAGCCCTGAAATCACTGGTGGTAAAGTGGCACCCCCTACCCATTCCACCAGCCCCGATTGTACCAGAGTCCAGGCTCTATTGTTTCCATACTGTAGGGACCCCGATGCCATCCCCGATTGCACCTGAATACACCTACAGTCCATTTCTATAGTGTAGTGGTCCCCGCTCCCCCTCAATGGTAAACAGACACCCCCCCCCGCCCCCACATCCCATCCCATTGCGACAACTGACTCTGTGATAGGATCATACCACTATATTGGAAGGTGGTGGAACACTCGCAGTAGGATGCTGGAATGTGTTATACATAGGCACGAACTGTGTGTGGGTGATAATGCCGAGTGACCATACACTTTAGGCACTCACATGTGGATCCATCATCCCAGTGCCATTGCACTGCTCAGTGTGGGTGATGGCCAATGCTGTACCCATTCACACAGGTCCCAAAACATGCATGTTACAGCTGATGTCCCATTCATTTGTACAATTGGGGAACTGCAGATGAGCTATCTGAAGCCTGAAGCGTACACTGCAAATGGCATTGCAGGATACTGCACCCCATGGCACTCAGGATACCTCAGCAGTCCAGAGAGTGGCATGTTAAACAGGGGAATGGGGGAGACTATGGACTTGCAGTGGTGTATGACAGCAGGCAGATACAGCATTAGCAAGGTATGCATTGGAGGTATGTAAATTCCCTCTTACAGTTTGCCAAGGACATACACATGGCTGCACATGCTGGTGGGTCCACAGCTTGTGTGATGCCATAATGCATAGTACAGCCAGTTGGGTCATTCCAGAGTGCAGGTCCCTAGCCTGGGTTCAGTGCAGTCAATGGCTGGCCATTGCAGGGTGTGGATGGCAGTGCCAGTCTTTGCAACAAGTCAGATATGGTGGGAGTGAGGGTGTCTGCATACGGGGCGGTGGGTGGGGATCCTCTATGCTATGGATATGGATTATGGTTTCCTCTGGTGAGATCGGGTCTGAGGGGGCCCTACACTATACAGCTCTTCAGGGATGGAGTTGGATAGATTGGGGATGAAAAGGGGGTACCTCTAGTCCACCAGGGCTAAATAAATAAAATAAAATATCACATTTTACACACATCTTCAATAAACATAGAAACATAGAAGTTGTTTGGAGATAAGGACCTCTCGTCCCACCTAGTCTGCCCAGTTTTCCCTGCCTACTGTGCCACCATAGACTCTACTCAATCTCCGGTCATCTCATCCCCTTGCCTTACTACCAAAGTCCCCTGGTATCTGTTCCAAGCATGCTTGAATCCCATCACAGTTTTGGCACCAACCACCTCCACTGGAAGACTGTTCCAGGTGTCCACCACCCTCTCCATGAAGAAGTATTTCCTCACATTTCCTCTGAGCCCCCCAACTTCATAGCATGACCCCTTGAATTTGAGCTTCTTTTTCTACAGAAAGTGCTACCTTGCTGTATCTTATTGATACCTGTTAGGTATCTGAATGTTTCTATTATATCCCCCTTTCCCTCCTCTCATCCAGAGAGAACATATTCAGTTCCTTGAGTTTCTCCTCATAGAGCTTTTGATGCAGGTCCTTCACCATTTGTGTACTGCCTCCACCTTATCAATGTCCTTCCAGAGGTGGGGCCTCTAGAACTGGACATAGTACTCAAGGTGGGGTATTACCAGTGATCTGTGCAGGGATATTATTACCTCCTCCTTCCTACAGGTGATACCCCTCCCTATGCACTCTAGCATCTGGCTAGCCTTCCCCACTGCTTTATTACACAACTTGGCTATCTTCAGTTCATCAGAAACGATTACCCGCAGGTCCCTTTCCTGCTTGGTGGTTGCCAGTACTTCCGCTCCCAATTGTTACATAGACGCTGGGTTTTTGTGTTACATTTAAACTCAGCTGCCAAACCCTTGACCATTCCTCCAATGTTTTCAAATCATCCCTCATTTCTTCCCCACACACTCTGGTGTGTCTACTGTGTTGCAGATATTTGTGTCATCTGCAAACAGGCATACTTTCCCTTATAGCCCTTCCACAATGCTACTAATAAAGACATTGAAGAGGACCAGGCCTAGTACTGAGCCCTGAGGCACCCCACTGGTCATCTTGCCTTCTGCAGAGTGGACTCCATTTACCACCACCCTCTGACTCCTGCAGCATAACTAACTTCTTACCTAGCTTATAACTTGTTAACCCACTCCCAGACAGACCATCTTGTTCACCAGTCTTCTATGTGGAATGGTGGTGAAGGCTTACTGAAATCCACGAAGGCCACATCTACTGCTCCTCCCTGACTCATTACCCTGGTCACCCAGTTAAAGAACTGAAACAGTTTTGTGTGGTAAGACCGCCCAAGTTTGAAGCCATGTTACTCTGGATCCTGTAATCCATTGGTTACATGGTATTCTACTATCCTTTCCTTCAGTAATGTTTCCATTACTTTGTCCACTACTGAAGTCAGGCTGACAAGTCTGTAATTTCTTGCCTCCTCCCTGTTCCCACTTTTGTGAAGTGGGACCACATCTGACCTCCTCCAGTCCCTGGGAACCACCCCTCTTTCTAATGATAAGTTGAACAGAGTTGTCAGAGGTGTAGCCAGGACCACTTTGAGCTCCCTCAGTATTCTGCAGTGCACCTCAATCAGGTCCCATTACCTTGCCTACTTTAGATTATGCTAGTACCTGTAAAACTTTCTCCTCTGTAAATGGACTAGGGTCCACCTCCCTACCATTTATGCCTTTGTCCCTTATATTTGGCCTATCACCGTCCTACATGTTCTTCTGTAAATACTGAACAAAAGTATTTGTTCAATATGCCTGCCTTCTTTTGGTCCCCCTTTTTGCAAACACCATCTTCCCCTTTCATCCGTACTATTCTCCCTTTGGTCTTCATCTTCTTGTTATATATCTAAAAAAAAAGTTTTATCCCCTTCTTGTACTGATTGGGCAATATTCTTCCCTGTGTGTGCCTGAATATGACAGACATTCCAGGATGCATAGTACTACTGTTTACTAAAAGACTGAGGTGCAACTCTGAAAGAATGGTTGGGTATGGACTGTGGAAGTGAATGGTGGGAAGTCCCCCATCTTGAGTGACCAGTTCAGCACTACAGGTTCTATAAGAATGCCTGCTTATTCAGAACATGGTGGCCAATGCCTGAAGAGAAAGTTTATCTCCTGGTGTGGGTTGTGCTAATTTTGAGCACCAGTGTGCTCCATCATGGCTAATTGCTACATTGCCAAATGTTTAAATCTTATGCCGTATGGGAAATGTACAAAGTTGTGGCCAGTGCCACTAAAAGAAATTGCTTGCTCCTTTGTGGCCAGTGCCACTAGAAGAAATGTGTGTTTCAGCTGAGGCTTTGCCATTGAAGAGAGTTCAAAGTCCTATGCAATATGGGATGATTAGAGTTTCTAAAAGCAAAACAAAATGGTTATATTAAATGCACGCTGAAAATAGAAAATAGAGTTAAAAATCTACGTTTCAACCTTAGGTCTTCTTCAGGAAATATCTAAAAGAGAAAAAAACAAGTTAGTGTAGAGGAGAGGTAATTGTAACTGAGATTCGGGGGCCTGCAGGTGTTTTTCACATCACCAAGGAGTTCTCATGCACCTCCACTAATGTAGTGTACTGTATTCTTTGCAGGAGGTGTTCAGCTATTTACATCGGAGAAACTGGTAGGCGTCTTGCTGACCGTTTCAGGGAACATTACAGAGCGTGTCAGGAATGGTGAACTGCTAAACCCATTGTATCCCACTTTATCTCCAGGGACCACAATGTCAATGACCTTTCTGTTTGTGTCCTTCAGCAGGGCTTCCGGGATCCTAACCATAGAAAATATGAAGCTGTTGATCATCCGCCTTGGCTCCCAGCAGCCCTCTGGTTTAAATGATAGACTTATTTTCCACTAACATCTTTCAGCCTCCCTTTTTTTCCCTAAAGTCAATTTGTTTTTGTACTGATTTATTTTTCATTTTCACCTTATGTCTCCATTTCTGTCTCCTTCTCACACATTTGTCACCTTTCAGCCTTCTTACAAGGCCCTGTTAATCAGTCTCTACCTGGGAACTTCCCCAGCTCTTTCTCTCCCATTATGTTTTATCTTTCCCATCATCACCTTTTTGTTTCACAGATTCTCCTTTAATCTTACCATTTATCACTTCTTCTCCTTAGCCTCCCCTTCTTCTTTCTCCACATATATATCTCTCTCAATTTACCTCTCCTCTACACTAACTTGTTTTTTTTCTCTTTTAGATATTTCCTGAAGAAGACCTAAGGTCGAAACGTAGATTTTTAACTCTATTTTCTATTTTCAGCGTGCATTTAATATAACCATTTTGTTTTGCTTTTAGACCACATGCTGACGCAGCGCCTTGTCTTTGTTTTTTACGATTAGAGTTTCTGTCCACCACAGACTTTTTGTTGTCCTGCATTGCCTTGTGCCATGAATTGTAAACCCTTGGGGGTCCACCTTTGCTTTTGTGTACCATCTTTGGAATAAAGCCACATTCGAGTAACCCAACCTGGTTTGGATATTCTTGTGACTGCTTCCTGTGTGTAATAACTGGGTACCCCACCAGAAGTACAGATGTAGCATAGCTCCTAGCAAAAGTGCTCTCCTCAGGACCTGGGTATTTTGGTCATTTGTGTGTATTTCCTTTTGTACACCCCACCACTTTTTGACCACTAGAAGTAATGAGCCTGGTATACATTCCCAAACCTAAGATGGCACCACAAAAGTGTCTGGAGTAGCCTGAGTGCCCAGTCAAGGGTACCAAGGGGTAGCTTACTGTGCAAAATAGCAGGGGGTGGTTACAACAATAACACTTATTAGTATTAGTTAGACATCTTATATAGAAATATGTACAGTACCACCATCTCTTACGTTCCTAGCAGTTCATATGTAAAATCACATGTGAAATCAAATTAAAATGAAGCATACCTCCTGTCTGACAAAACAAAAAAACAGCACAATCCATATGTTAATACAATTAAGGCATAGTCACACTTTCATTTCTGTAGACAATTTCCTCTCAGCTTGGCCCCCTCCCACTCCCATTTTCATCTGCTTAGCAAGGAAACCTTTGCAACTTACTGTAGCCCACAAATATTGAATTCCTGGATTTACTAATCTTTCTGTACCATCTCATTCTCTGTAGATACATGAACATTCACCACGAGAACTGTGCACACACCTGCTTTCCAAAACAAAGAAACTTTCTATCTGTTGAATGTCTGCATGTATACATGCTTAAGACCTAGGAAGCTGGTTTGCCATGATATAGCTTGGATACAGGTTATTGAGGGGATGGAAAGGGAGGATGCTAAGCAGCATGGATTGTCTGTTTCATGAACTGGCTAGGCATTGGAAGGAGGTGACTCCTGTAGGCACCAGGTACAACCTTTTCAAAATTGAGGCCCTGATGTCAAAGTGCCATGCTTGTTCAATAGCAAAGACACAATATGTACATATTATCATAGTGCTAAAGGCTGTGTATATTATTTTTTTGTGCGTATTACAGAACATCTGAGCACAGTAAGTGTTTCATATAACAACAAGTATCTGCTAGAGTAACATATGTCCATTGGTTGAATTGCAAGTATAAATACAGTATGTATGTTTTATTTTAGTGGTAAAGTTTGAGTAATATACTTTTCAGTGTGTATTATGCAACATCAAAGTATAGCTGTCTTCTACAACACCACTAAACAATTGAGCTGTCATATCTTAGTAAACAATAGCAATACTTCATTGTCAAGCTTCACAGTAACTATATGCATTACTAAATGTTACAATTATAGAACATCAGGAAAGGGCTGATAAAGTACAATACAGTATAATATTCCATATGACAATAGGTTAAATAGGAAGAATACAATATCTATGTATTAACATAACACTATAGTGTGTGTTTTTTATGTTTGTATTACAGACCAACCAATTCACAGAAAGAACACCAATGGTCCCAATGAAGAAGGGCCAGAGTGCGGTAGCCAGATAGCCCCATCCCCTTCTGTGACTGGAACTGAGAGACCACTGCATGCTGGTGGCTCAGGCACAAAACACCAGCCAGATGAAGAGCCCAAGTCTGGTCCCTCTGGTACATGCCTCATAAACGTTACAGGTGTAATTTTTTAAAACCTGGACACAATGTGTTTTTGCCCTTGTGCAAAATGATGCTTTGGCCAATATATAACAAATGCTACATGTCATGTTTATAAGGGGAGACATAAAATGACTATCTTGAAAATTTGGGGTCAAAAATAAAAAAAAAAAAAAAGAAACTGTTAAGAAATGTTGTGTGCAGTGCAAATCTTGATCCCAGTGAGTATGCTTTGGTATCCTGTACTGCTGAGCTGAGTTTAGCGGTGCGCTCAGTGACCCAGTTGTATGGGGTGGATTTTTGGTGCCAAGCCTTTTAAAATGGATTTTATATCCAAAATGTATCAGGTAGAGTTTTTTAATTGTGCATGGCACCGAAAATAAAATGAGCACATTTCCTGTAAAGGACTTGTAGCAGTGTCTTTGCTATAGCCTTGAGGGTAGTGAGAGCCTAACTTTTTTGTTTTATGACTTCTGTATGTGGACACAGTTTTCCCTTTCTTTCATTGTTCCATACCCATTTGTATGTGCTCACAGAGGTTCCGATGGAACTTGCATGAATGAGGATAAGATTCCACTATTTCAAAAAGAAACAAAATTCTTTCAAAAAACTGCACTAAAGCACCAGTTACCTTTCCTATTATTGAAAAAAAAAAGTATGGAAATGTGGTGTTAGGGTTTCCAACCCTAACTCTCCACTTGCAACCCTCAAGCAGCAAAATGAGAAAATATTAGGGCTCTGCATCTCTGGAGTCTTAGTGCATCAGTGGTAGGGTCTTCCTTGGGGTTGTCAACCCTAATGTCTACCCCACTCCCTAGCCAAAGAATGTGAGCTGTGATCACCTTCCTTCACAAAGACCCAAAGGGCCCTGCATGAAAAAAATAAAACAAATTGTATTTGCAACATGTGGTGAGACAAACTTCTCTACCTTTGAAGAGTGAAGCAGTATGAGGCACTAGCTTGGAGCTTTACCTTGTGCTTCTGTCAGGAGGCTACATGTTGGAGGAGGGGTAAGTATTAGGATTGACAACCCCAAGGAAGACCCCACCACTGATTTGCCAAAACTCAAGAGACCCAAGATTCTAATGATTTTTCCTTTTACTGCTTGGGGGATGGGATGAGAAGTTATGGTGGGAAACCTTAATGCCACATTTCCATACTTTGTGACATTAACTAGAATCCCCAAGCAATCGGGAGGAAGAGAGGAACAAGGCAGCCATCACACTGTACATGGAACCAAAGCAGTGGAGGGGCAGAGCTTCCCCAGACTGAGGAGATAAGCAGCAGGCCTTGGATTCTTGAAGCAGGGCTTCCAGTTCCTGGACAGGCCAATCACATGGTAGCAGTGGCTCCTGGAAGGAGCCAATAGAGTGGTGAGCATGAGGATTTGAATTGTGGACAGGCTTTAAAAGGTCTAGCCACATCTTGCTCCCACAGCAGTTGGGAGGAAGAGGGGGAAAAGGTGGCCATCATGCCGTACAGGGAACTGGACCAGTGGAGGGGCAGAGTAGGCCCAGACTGAAGAGGTGAGCAGCAGGCTTTGTTTTTTTAACCAAACAGGGAACCTAAGCAGAAGAAAAAAAAGCAGAGCGGCCCTGGACTGAGAAGGTGAGCAGTAGGCCATGGATTCTTGCTGCTGGGCTTCCAGTTCTAAAAGGGGCCAATCATAGGGTAGCAGTGGCTTCTTGACAGAGCCAACAGAGTGGTAAGTGTGAGGATTTGAAGAGCAGACAGGCTTTAAATGGCCTAGCTGCTTTGCATTCCCACAGCAGTTGGGAGTAAGAGGGGAACAAGGCGGCTATTACACCGTACAGAGAACTGGAGTAGCAGAGGGGCAGAGAGGCCCCAGACTGAGGAGGCGAGAAGAAGGCTTTGTTTATTTGTCCCACCCAGCCCCAACCACTATGAAAAAAGGTGATGTGGGAGGATTTGGAGCAGCAGAGCTGGAGAAAAGCTGAAGGCATGTCCTTTGGAGGAAGATCCTACAAAGGAGAGGGTCAGGAAGGAGCTGATCATGACTTGGACTAAGAGCTGTGGGTGAGTCTGTTTATGGCTATACTGCCTATGGGGTGAGGGGAATGTTGCTGGCATTGTGTTGTAGGGGTGGAGAGGACAAGTGTGTAAGATCTAAGATCTGGTAAAGAAGTATAGATAGTGCTGTGCTGTGTGGTACTGAAGTGAGTAGGATCTCAAGCTTTGATTTGGGAAAGGATGTAGGGTCAATACTGGAAATTGTTTTATTTAGCACTGTTTGGGCTAATGAAAATTGTTTTATAGTCAGTACTGTTTTGGGCATAAATTTCAGTACTGTGTTCTGGTAGGTGGTAAGATTTATGATCTGTACAGGTAGAGGGTGTGAGGATGTGTAGCTAGGAACTGCATGGGTAACAAACTTTTATATAGTACTGTAGAAGTAGGGCTGGACTGGTTAGGAATTTATAGATAGTACTGTATTTTGGTTAGGAATTTATAGATAGTACTGTATTTTATAGCTGAAACTGGTATCATGGGTAGGAAAGTGGTCTGCAATGGATGTGGGGTGGCAGTATGGATGAACATATTGTGGAGTCTGGGGGGGATGTCCAATCTGACACAGGCTAAAAAGAGTCAAGGAGGAGGTACAGTGGCATGGTAGTGAGTTGGGGAGGATGAGGGGTTGGGGAAAGCTGAACCAAGGGGATCTCCCTCAGGAAGCAACATGAGGACATCACAGGAGAGGAGCAATGGTTCAAGGAAGGGGATGGGGATGAACATGAGAAAACCCCATGGTTGGAGCATCATATTGAGGGAGGGGACAGGGAGGGGATGAGGGGACAAAATGAATGGGAGGCCAGGCACAGGAGAGAAGCCTCAGGTCAGGAGGAAGGTGCCAACGCACAGCATAGCAGAAAGGGAAGTTAGTAGGTTCATGGTGCTGGTGACATTTAGGTCAGAGAAGGAGGGAGAAAGTTCTCCAGGAGGGGGCAGCAGTGGGAAAGGGAGGGGAATGCACAAGGTGTGGTAGTCAGTTGGCAGGGGTGGAGGGGAGAGGGGCACAGCTAGAGGGACAGTCGAAGACAGCAGGGTTGCAGTGGTGCAGAGCAGGGTTAATAGAGAAGATGTCAGGTGCATAGCAGAGGTGGCAGTGAAGAATACTGATGGGGAAGGCAACAGGGACAGATGGGGAAATGGTGTGCAAAAGGGAGGGATGGGTAGGACAGTAACAGCGATAGGGACAAATGGGTGGAATAATGAACAGGAGGAGGAGTCTGGTTGAAGAGAAACAGTGGCAGGGATGGGTGGGGGTATTTATGGGCAGGAGGAGGAGTCAGGAAGGAGAGGAACAAAGAAGGAGAAACAGGAAGAGGAAAATATGGGGGGAATAATAGTACTTGGGGTTTTAATATTAAGAGGTATAAGGTATGGTAGCAAGAGGGAGTGGCATAGTCATATATGGGTGGAGGCTATGCCAGGGATGACAGCTGCAAGAGTGGGACAATCAGTCCTGAAATATGCTAGAAGGGGAAGGGTGAGACCTCATATAGTTCTACATCTGGGGACAAATGACCTGACTGATTGTACAGTAGAGGTAGTCCAGAAGAGGTTTGAGGAGATGGGAAGTTTATACGAGGGGGAATACAGAACAATAATATTTTCTGAGGTGTTATCAGTGTTCAATGTGAGCATGGCTAGAAAACATCAAATCAAGGAATTTAATGAATGGTTGGGCAAGTGGTGTCTCACAAAAGGATATGGATTAGTGGAAGGGTTGGGAAATAGCAGGGAGGACAGCAGTCTATACGTTAAGCATAGACTTCACCTAAATAAAGAGGGCCAAAAGGTGCTGAAACGGAAGATTGGGGAGTATATTGAGGTAGCTGGACATTTCAACTACGAGTGGGGGGGTGGCAGGTGGAGAAAGGGCATACAGGGGCCACAAGATGGGAAGCAGATAACACCTGCCCCCCAGATCAAGGGCGATGAACTAGGTAGAAGCAATAGAGGAGATGCTGGAAGTGGAGGGCAGAGGGAAGGAAAAGGGATGTAAGGTAGTCACCATGAATACTCGGAGCCTGGGGGATAAAATGAATGACCTTAAGGCTTTCATGGTGGTGAGGGAGGTGGACATGACAGTCATAATGGAATCATGGGCCACCCAATACCATGACTGGGACCTGGTGGTCCCGGGGTACAGAATATTCCACAGAGATAGAGAAAAGAGGAGGGGGAGAGGAGTGGCACCATACATAAAAGAGGTGTTCAGGAGCATTAGGGAGGAGGGGGGAAGGAGGGAGAAACAGAGTCATTGTGGCTGCTAATCGAGGATTCCAGGAATCAATTAATCAATCAATCAGTTAATCAATCAATCAATCTTTATTTAACCAGGTGAGCATCAATGAGAAGAACTCATTAACAAGATGAGCCTGGGCATTCACATATGTAAGTACAGACAACAGTACATACAATGTTACAACAATTGGGAGTCCAACAACACAGTAATTCAAAAAAAGAAAGTAAATAAACAATAGGTACAGGGCAGGGATATATACAGTGTTACAACAAATTAGTGTTCATACCATGCAGTAATGCTGGCGTAAATAAGGAGAAAGTGCACATATCTTAGATGAAAGTAGCATATATATTATGGTACAAAAACCTATGTACATTAGCTGTAACAGGAACTTATGCAGTAAGAAAGGGTAAGAAGCAGGGGGAGTAGAAAGAGGAAGGGAACAAAGCCAGAGGGGGAGGAAGAGTGATACGTTTGGGGAGTGCATTACATATTTTAGGAAATAGGTCAGGGTAGCACTAGACTGTGAAAAGAGTCAGGGCATGGAAAAGAAACAGAGGAGAGGAGCTTGGAATAGAGAGTAGGATAGGTGCAGTAAGAGTGCCATTAATGGAAGCAAGTACAGGTTTTTTGGAAAAGAACGTTGGTAAAGGGATTTGAAGATGCTCAGTTTCACAGGGATTAACAACTTTAGAGTTTTCTGTATTATGTTCCAAATGACAGGAAGACCATGACTTATTGCATATTTGCTATATCTGGTTCTCACCTTAGAAATGAATAGTGAGACGTAAGAGAGGCTTCTCAAGGTGTAGTTTCCAACCCTACAGGTGGGCAGACAACTCACAATATAATGCAGGAGCATATTAATGATTTCTGTGTAGGTCCAGAGCACTGCATTCTTTTGTCTTCTGAATGTTAGTGAGCGCCACCCTACTTTGACATAGAGCTCACGGTGGTATGTGGCATAAGGGAGACCAGTTATGAATTGAATAGCTTAATGGTAGAGTATATCAAGGTTAGAGAGGGAGAGCTTTGGGCCTTGGCCATACAGGAAATTGGCATAATCTAAAAGTGGCAAGAATGTAGTCTCGACCCAATGCCATAGGAAGGTATTTTGGTGCCCTGGGTAAGACTCTAGGTTTGCACCCCCCCAAAGACACAAGCCAGGTGTGGCCCCCAGAAGCTCTGAGGGGTTTGCATGCTCTGTAGTGAGTTTTGGGGCCTTTTTCAAAGAAAAAAATGACTTTTGTTACAGTTACCTACCCCTGATTTCAGGCAGGGAATATTTTGCTCCCAATGGAATATGAGATGTGGGAGACTCTGAGTGGGTGGTATAGAGTGTGGAGCCGCAATTGTTGTGAATGAGTGCTGACCAAGAATGCCATCAACCACCCACCCTAAAAGTATTTCTGAAATATATTGTGAGAGATTGCTACATACAGCATGGGGGACTGGGGGCTACAAGGCTCCCAGAAGATCTGAGATGTTTTCATACTCTGTGATGCATTTTGGGGCTTTTCTTGAAGAAAAAACATACTTTTATTACAGTTTCCTACCCCTGGTTTCAGAGAATACTTTGCTCCCATGGAATATGAGATGTGAGAGACTCTGACTGGGTGGTATACAGAGTGTGCAGCCACAATTGTTGTGGGCAAGTAACCAACAATGGTATCAACCACCCTATATGCATTTCTGAAATGTACTGTGAAAGATTGCTACATAAAGCATGGGGGCTAGGAGTTCTCTAGGCCCACTGAAGTTCTTGGAGGGAGACGGTTACATGCTGTAGCCTGATTTAGTAGTTGTGGGTCATCTACTACTGAATCACTCCCCTACTGAACCAAAACACACTTGTGTTACAGGTTCTTCTGAATTGAGTATCCCTAGAAACCCCTTATTTCAGATTTTTTTTTTCATCATGGAATCAGAACAAACTGTATTGTAAAGTGGCCAAATGAGAACCAGTGGTTAGTATTTAAATTAAAAGCAGTTTGCTAACAAAGGATTCTGCATTGGAAAGTAATGCAGATGCCGATGCCAGTTCAGTACTCCAACTTAATTGATAAATATATAAAATGTGAGAATTGAACAATCCATACAACACACAGGAACAGTTACACAGCAATACAAAATATGGAGCTGGAGCTAAATGAACCAAAGCCCCACACACAACAGCACAGGACACTGAGTACTAAACCAAAAACCTCAAGGCAATCAGGACATGAGGGGAAACCTGGTAACTGATGAGAGGTGATGCTATATATTTTCATGCAGATAAGTTATTCGAACCAGAATCGCATATCTACAGTAGTCAGATACAGCGTATACATTTCACAATTGTCTGTCTAGTCTATGTGTAAACCTTTCTTGCCTTCAAAGAGGCAAATTCATCAATGACTTTGTTGAAGTTAATGGCACTGGCTACAGCATTTTCAATAGATAGTATAGTAAGATTTGGCAGTCTTTCTTGTCCCATAGATGATTTTAAATAGGACTTGATCAGCTTCACTTTGCTGAAACTACGTTCACAAGAAGCAACAGTTACAGGGAGCATCAAGAAGAGTCGGAAATCAGTTTCAATGTTTGGATAGGAAGTACTCAAAGACGATTTGTGAATGAGCTTCAACAAGCTGAGGGGTGTGGCATTAGAAAAATTGGGCAGTATTGAAGCTGCCTGAAATTTGAAGCTCTCTACCTCATATACTATTTCACAAGCATCTAGATCCTTGGCATATTTCATTGCCAAATTTGCTGCACATTTCTTTAACTCGCTAACTTCCATTGTTGAGAAAGATAGCCCTGTAAGGAAATTAAAGTCAGCAGCCACTCCAGACAATGCCTCATACCTCCACTAAATCTAGGAAGTGAGGGTGTCTAGAACATTGTTGAACTGCATTTTGAAATCCTGCTCAGCAGAAGTCAAGTGCCCTTCATCTTCAGCATTCTCATCGGCCATCCTTTTCACCTTTCATTTTCTTTTTTCTGTGAATTCTGCATTCAGTGACATCTGTTCAGCAAGTTCTGCTGCATGTTGTACAACATCATGTATTCCATCATCCCGTAAGTGCTGCAGTACATCTCTTAATCCACTGATGTGTTTTGCGGCACTATTGACAGACTATCCCTTACATTGCAACAGTTGGTTTACTCATTCAATCAGGTTCAGTATTTTGTCCCACATTGCCAGGGTACAAAGAAATGTGAAATCTATCTGTTTGATTAGGCTCTGGGCTGTTGATACCGCATCAGCATTGGTTGCTTCTTCACTTATTTGGTACAATGCCTTTAAGACATCAGGTATTTGAGGATGAAGGGAGTGAACTGCACAAAACTTTGAAGACCATCTTGTTTCAGTGTGACCCTTCAGAGTGACCTTTACTGCTTGGAACAGCACCTCTCAGCAGCTTGTTGAAGCTACAAAGAATGTAAATAATCTCTGCACAGTGCCAAAAAATGATACCATGTCCACTGATTTACTTGCAGTATGGACCCCAACTAAATTTAGAGAATGAGCTGCACATGGGACAAATCTAGCATATTCATTCACTTGTGCTATATGGGCGTGCACACCATGATACTTTCCTGCCATATTAGCGCCATTGTCATACCCTTGGCCATGACAGTTAGCTATATTTAAGCCATCATCACTTAATTTCTTTTCAATTTCTGCAGCTAGCCCACTTCCTGTCTTTTCATGTGAGATGATGAAATCAATGAAACTTTCATCAACACTGCAATCATTATCCTGTATCCTCACATGCCAAATGATTTGAGATATTTGCTCCTTGTGAGCCATATCTGGCATACAATCAAACATAATAGAGAAATATTTTGCCTTCTTAATTGTTGCGATTATTTCACATCTCACAGTGGAACCCAACAAGTTAATAAACTCATTCTGAATTGTAGGAGAAAAATAAGTGGTAGACCCCTTCTTATGGTTGGCAATGTGCCCTGCAAGCTCTGGATTATAGTGACTTATCAGTTCTAGCAAATTAAGAAAAATTCCAGAACATGTGTGTCCAATCATCTCTGTGGACCCCCTGAGAGCCAAATTGTTCTTTGCGTAGAAAAGAATAGCATCAAGAATAATTTTCAGAATGGTATGCCACTTTTCTTTTTCTGAGGCAATTTACAGCTGATCATTTATTGTGGCCCCTGTCTTCAAGCACATTTCAAAATTCTTTCAACATAAATAACTGTCACGGTGTTCAGGGGAGTTTTCATGATCTGGAATTCTGCGATTTAAATGTCTCCAGTCACAAAATTCCTTTTTTTGGATTTGCTAGACTCGATATAGTAGATGATTTTTTTTGCAAACAGCATGCATGGGAAGCAATAGATTGCTTTCTTGGTCTCACCATACATTAGCCATGTGCGTTCCACAGTTTCTCCATTAGGAAGAATTTCTGTGAACCAATCCTGATAAAAGTGCCTGCCATTATCAGACACTGAGAAAATAAAATCAGCATTTTTCTTTTGTTCAGGGCCATGTTCCATCAAGCAACATCTAACTTTGTCAGTCATGTCAGGCCATGATGTTGGGTCATTAAAATTAAGTTAGAGTACTGAACTGGCAGCAGCATCTACATTACTTCCTAATGCAGGATCCTCTGTATATTTTCAAAGCTACAGGCAGACAGTGTCGGCTGGCAATCTTCATCTTCTTCAACTTCTTTTTCTTCTGTAATACTGCCCTCGACATCTGTCTCAGTAGGGGTAGGCTCATTGATGTTAATTGGTGTTGCTACTGACAGAGTCACTGAACTTCCCTCCTGCTCCTTAGACTTATTAAGCCAATTTTGCCACTGCTGGGAGAGTTTTTGATTTTCTTCTTCTCTTGCTTTCCTTAGTTTTCTAAACTCTGCCCCTGATGGTATCTTCAGTAGCATCTTCAAGAATCAGACCTTCCTTTACAAAATACTGAAGAGATAAGTGTACTGTATAATAGGTGTACTTAACTTCAGAGCATCCCAGTCAATGTCCTATCCAACTTCCTGTTTGTGTAATCAATAAGGCACAACAGAGTGTGGATTACTGGGGGTTTACCCATGCCTTGTGGGGTGTGTCATGAGGCGCAGCCGAGTGACGTAACCATAACCACACAAGAAGTGGGACAGGTTATTGACTGGGATGCTCTGAAGTTAAGTACACCTATTTACCCAGTCATGTGACATGTTTTGACCAATGAGGTTATAGGATTTTCCTACACCATTGTATAATTTGCAAGTAAGACCTCAGGTGTGACAGAAGTGCTTGTTATCACTGATCACAGCATTACATGAAATCAAAACACTGATCAATGAGCATCTCAAGTCACCCGAGCAGTGCTGATGATTCTACAGTAGCTAATCTACAGAATCAAAATAATGCACTTAAGTTCAGTGTATGTGTAGTAGATAGATTTACACACTTCTTGTGTGGTTAATAAACTCACTCGGCTGTGCCTTGTGACACACTACACAAGGCTTATGTAAATCTTGCAACAACACATGCACTGTTGTATACTATTGCTTAAATCCAGCCTTGTCGAAATGCTGTTGTTCCAAAGTTCATGTGATGATATTAGTACCATACCATACCATTCCTATCTGTGATAGGACATCTGCATTATAGAGCCTCGAGAGAATGCTGAAGATCAGAAGGCAGTTTCATTGTGCAATATACACACACATATATATATATTTGAATTGTCAGACTTTGCCAACTGGGTTAGGCCTACTCAGCACAAGTGCCTCATTTCAGGGGTGACCTGGGAACACTGGGCAGTTAAATGAGTTTCTGCTGAGACTCAGAGTCACACAGTATGCAAGTGGAGGTTGTGGTAATCAAACCCAGGCTGCTGGATGAAAACAAGCTCAGAATTCACAGCTCATTACTCTAACTTCTTGGCTATACAGCCAGCCCCCAGCCTAAAGTCATTTGACTGGCTTGGCTGTTAGGATCAGCATTACATTAATCCCTGTTCAATGAACTGTCATGTATAGCCTGATTGCCATGGCATATTGATTCTTCCTGAGTTTTAGCATTCCGTCCTGTCACTGCTGACTGAATGGAATGCTGCACTCTGATTTTGAGCCAACATTCCTAAACTGTTGGTGGAAGAACTTTTTTTTTCAAATATCTCTGTTTAAATTATATAAACAGTTGACACTATTGTAAGATCGACTTTTAAGAAAAAAGTTCCTTCTTCCAATAACAGTTTTCGAATGCTGGCTTAAAATCACAATGCAGCATTCCAGTCACTTGTTAACTCTAGGCTGCAGAAAACATTCATAAAACATACTCATAACACTGTTCTTTTTGAATACATTTCTATAATGGCAATAAGGCTGTCACAGGAGTTAGATTAACAGCCAGTTAATTAAAACCTAGGGGCAAAATGTAACTGGGCTATCCATCTCATGCTGCATATTACATTGACATCCCTAGATAGTGACTACTGACTATTAATCTAACCTCGGGGAGTGCCTTATTGCTTAGTAACTAATTTCCATGCTCTCCAACCACCACTGCTATGGCACTGCCCCTACCCCTGTACTCCCGCCCTTACCCCAACCTGGAGAGTCAGACAAACTACCAGTCAATGCTACACAAATGCAATCACTATAAACCCGTCACCCAATTTAAAAAACACATTGACTTACCTTTAATAAGACTGACTGTTGGAGCCAACTCCTTGCATGGCCTCTGCTGACTGCTGCAACTTATGAAGGACAGGAACTTTCTGATCTGATGGTGATGGTGTCTGCACTCAAGTTCGGTCCTACAAATGAAAGTTCACATTTAAATTAAGTACTTAATTTATTGCTATTTTCAATCAAGAGCAGAGCACCTCCTTACACACATACAGAAATTAAGAAATGAAGTACTAATCATGGTTTCCATTGCTGGTGTTTCTTTGGCAACCATGAAAAATAACCCTGGCTCCACATTACATACTATACCAGCTTTCAAGGGTAAAACTGAGCTGACAGTGGGTTCTGCCGGAATTGATCAAAAATGTATATTTGAAAAGGGTCATGGATAATACCTGATGTAAAGGTCATAACCACGGTGTAATTACCTCAAGTGGCTGCTAGGGTATCAGTAAACCTTGAGAGCACAGCTTGAGAGGTTTGCCATTTCCCTATCAACCACAACATGTGATTATACTGTGGTTATCACCTGTACATCAGGCATTGACATTTAGAGGGTATGGGACTCAATATGAGAAGTTACTCCCACCCCAAACATGATTAATTTAGCCCTACCTTATTAGTGAATCTGCACTATGGCCACATAAATGTGTAGGAAAACAATTTATTATGATACACAGATTGAACTACAGCAGGACAAAATAGCACCAGAGTTAACATCTCTAACAGACATGGTGATCGCTAGACTCAGCAACAGCAACGTGTGATAATTGGAATGATGCTATTTAAATGAAAAGCCCTTATCATTGTCCCAATTTCCACAAGTTTATGTTGCTATGGTATCGATGTGATGTCAAGAGGTTCTTCACCCCCTCTTGAGTATGTTACATCGATACCATGACAATAGGAGTGGATCTGCGCATGCGCAGGACGCGAGTCCTTTACACACGTCACACAACAGATGGCTGTGGTGCCAGTAGTGAGAGGTTCTTCCACATCTAATATGCTAGCAATAGTCCAGCACTGTAATTCAACATTTGTAACACCATACGGTTGTCCCATACACAATCTGCTGGCCTGGTGGCGCAGAGAGCTGAGGCACTGGATGCTACACCTTAAACTACGCCGGCAACCCAGGTTCAGGAATGGACTCGGTCGTTGAGGGCTGGCCAGGGAAGGAGAGGATTGAACATCAGGAGGACTGCTCTCCTCTCCTGGAGTGGGTTGGGTGGGAAGCAATGCTCTTGTAGAGGCCACCAGTGGAGACATGGGGTACTCCTACACAGAGACGCAAGGGGGACAACCAATAAAAGCCAGAAAACAACTTTGGTGCCAGCCAGATGATGGCCTCCACATTATCCACACCTCTGGAACCTCCGGGAAACTGCTCCTCCACAGCAGCACCCCCAAGCCAGTAAAGGAAATAGAGTGCCGGGGTTTACCCTTCCCTGGTGCCTTTCCCCTTGGAGGACCCAGCTGGAGATGGGTTACTAGTGTGGGATGGCTAGGAGGGGTGGCTGCAATATGTGTTGTGAAGGCAGCACTCGAGAAAGAGGATGGCCAGGGAGTGGAGAGGCTAGGGGGTCTGAAGAAGTGGCAGATGCAGGAGCATCATAGGAAGGTAAAAAGATAACACAAAAACATAAATTCCAAATTTAAAAACCCATTGCCATTACCTTACCTTATAAGACTCAGCTGAGTTGTGCCTTTCTTGTCCACTCCAAGAGTCGTCTGCAGACTGTACTCAATTTGGGCACTGGCTATAAAATGAAAGTTCACACATTACATTAAGTAGTAGTCTACTACAGTAGCTAGTCAGCTACATTTATACACTATTATTTTCACTGAAAAGCATAGCCCCTCCTTAGACATATTACAGAGTACATTTCTGATTACCTAAAGCCTAAAGGTGGGCATGCAGTATTAGAAGGAATTCGGAAATAGGGAGGGTGAGTGGGGGAGGGATGCTGGGACATGGGTGCAAGTCAGTAGAACAAAGAGGGGCTGTGGATATGGCCTACCTAGACTAGCAGTCTCACACTGTCAAAAATGATTAGTAAATGAGAAAGCCAGCCTGGGAGTGCATCCCAGGATGGTAACCTAGGTAAAAAATTGGCTGGGCATGAGCCACAGGACATAGGGTAATAGTAATCAATGAATGGAGTCCATGCCGAAGAAAGTGGGGGGTTACTAGTCATGTACTGTAGGGTTGGAATTGGTCGTCTTTACTGTCTTTATAAGTGGCACTGCACTGCAGAGGGACTGGAAGGAAATGTATGCCTCTTTACAGACAACACAAACTTATGCAACAGGGTTGATGCACAATGGGGGTGGAAAGGATGAGAAGGAACTGACTTGGCAAACTTGGATGACTGGTCTAAAGTTAGATTCAATGCAAAGAAGTGCAAAGTGATGCACCTGGGAAACCAAAACCCAAGGGAAGACTACACATTTGGGGGGGCGGTACTAAGTAAAATGGAAAAGGACCTGGTGGTAGTCATATCAGAAGATGACCTAAATGTAGGCAAGCAATTTGAGAAGGCAGTTATGAGCCAGGGCTCGTGGATCCTCTGATGCATAGGGAAAGGCATAGCTATTATAAAACAGGGAGTTGTCATCCCTCTGTACAGACAACTGGTGTGAGACCCCCATCTGGAGTACCGCTAAATGGTGCAAGAGTCTTAACATGTTTCAATATAAAAAAAATAGCAGGACAAGAGGACACAGCATGATATTAGAGGAAGCCGATTAAGGGGTATTGTGAGGAACTTCTTTTTCACAGAAAGGGTGGTGGATGCTTGGAATAGTATGACCGGGCCTACCTCAGGGAGTGGTGGATATGAATAAGTTCAGGGCTTCAAACAGGCATGGGACAGGGTAGGCATAAGTGAGCAATACAGATGAGTAGATAGGCCATTGACAGAGTAAAGGTCTATGGCATATTCATAAGGTAAAAAAGAATGGGCAGAGTAGACAGGCCTTTGCGGTACTTATCTGCCATCAACTCTGTTTCTATGTCAGTTATCTGGCTGTTTATCATCAGCCAAGATGATAGCAATGTTGGGCACTCCCAGTTCTGTTTGGGTTGGAGTGAGTCAGTTGCTGACTCACTCCCTCCCAGACAAAACTGAGAGGGACCCACCCAACCCAGCAAGTACAGTGCCACTAGTACTACAATTGGTGCTGCTATCCTCTAGGCTGATGATAGCAGTCAGATAACTGACATAGAAACATAGAGTTGATGGCAGATAAGGACCGCAAGGGCCTATCTATCTAGTCTGCCCATTTTAATTACTGGAGTCAGGTGAAACCACACTACACTGAAGTGACTACTGGACTGGCTGGTTCTCTGTGACTGGAGCAGATAGCCCGCCACCTCTGGTGACAGCTGAGTTAGATACAACTGCATACAGTATTATTCTGCTTTCCTGTCTGCTCAACTCTCAGAGTACGAAGCCTGCTGTACCTATTTCTTAAAGTTTAAAAAAGTGGGCAAGAGTGAGCAGCAGGGTCTGCCTGACATGATACATCAGCCCCCACCACTTACAATATAATTACAATTTACATGATACTATTTTTCCCCATGACCCCAGTCAGCTGGGATGCAGTATAATTGCAGGGCATTTGTGGAGGACATTGGACCCATGGTGCACTTTTTTGGAAATGCCACACACTACAGTAGAGGCGTGATCATGCTGTGGGCATGGTCCTTTCGCAAAGTACAACTGCCTCAACAATCGCTGAAACCTAGCAATGAGGGAACTCATAATTATTGACAGGGGGTGTGGGGGGGTGAAGTCCCCCACCAAAATAGAAGAATTTTTTAAAATATTTCACTATGACTGCTTGTTTAACCTCCCCGTACAACGTGATGCAATAACTACAACTGACTGACAATTGGCTGGAGCACAGCAATGTACCAGGCTGCTAAAAAGGCAGCACAGAATCAGGATCCACAATAATTTAGCTGCCTAGTTAGTTTTGAAATTGGTTTATGTTTTGTATTATTCCGTGATATTCTTTCTGTGGGTGTGCACCACCCCCCAACCCCCAGGTAAAAAATACAACTTCATTAGTTCACCCATGATGTGTGTGGGGTGGAGCGCCTCCACAGAAGGAATAATATCATGCAACATCACAAAACAGAAGACCCGAAGCCATAAAAAACTAAAGGCATTGGCGCATTGCTGTGAATGTACAGTATGTAACAGGGGCAACTGTGGCATTTGTGGAGGATGTTGCACCAGTTGTAGTTATTGCAGCGGGTTGTATGGGGAATTTAAACAGGCAGTCCCTTATTGTAAATGTAATTCTTGTAATTGGGGGGCTCCATCCCCAGTCATAATGGTATCTTGGTAACTATGGGTAGGGGGGAATAACTTCCCTCCTTATGAAAGAACTAGTCTAGAAGAAGGCTAAGTTGAACGTACTACTTAGCCTTCTAGTCCTGTCATAAGGAAGTTATTCGCAATTTAAATATCCCCATGTTCACCATTGTAATTTGTTGTTGAGGTAATAAAAATGCAGTTTCCCTTTAATACATGTAATGTATTAACATTTAAACAACTTAGACTCAAGACTAGTTGAGTCTAAAGTAGATGAATTTGAAATCGTGTAGACTCACTCTCAAAGGGAAGGGCATTTGTATTACATCAGCAAGGAAATTACAGAGTGCACAGTGGTGTGTGTGTGTGTGTGTGTGTGTTTCTGTGCTTGTGCAGTGCTTACACAGTGCTTCCAGGTGCTTGTGCTGATTATTTTTAGACTAGTGCCCTCCTGCCTGGCTAGGGCCTAATGCCTTGCATGCCAAAGCCTATTAATTATATTACTTTATTATTAAGCTTAAGCCTTTCCTGACTTGACTGACTGTAGCTAATAGCGATCATCCCTCCCCCCTTAAAATGAGGGGGGCACTGACACTGCACTTGCCTCGCCCACTCTCACAGACAACTCAGAACTCCCTCCAGTCCAGTCACAGCCTATCCGTTGTGACTTGGAAGTTGGCCCCTCTCTCACATATTCCAAAAAGAGCTAGACAGTTGAGAGACAGGGCATGGGCAAAACAGGTTCCCAGTCAGTCACTGATCCTGCCTGGTGTGTGGTTGCTGTGCCACTGCTGCCTGGATTAATTTGTGCAGGTCTGCAGGAGGGGACTCAGGGAGGTAGGATGCAGGCATCTTTTTCCACTGACTACCCCTTTTAATAAATAACGGAAGGATGGTGTGTTACCTGAGGACTGGAGGAGAGTGGATGTGGTTCCCCTTCACAAAAGTGGGAGCAAGACAGAGGCGGGAAAATACAGACCTGTCAGTTTGACTTCAGTGGTAGGGAAAATGATGGAATCACTGCTGAAGGAAAGAATTGTTGAGTAGCTAGAGGCCAGTGGGGCATGGGACCCAAAGCAGCATGGATTCACAGCAGGAGGGTCATGTCAGACAAATCTAATTAATTTTTTTGACTAGGTAACCAAAGTAGTAGTAGACTAGGGAGGGGCTGTGGACATGTTCTACCTAGACTTTAGCAAGGCATTTGACACAGCCCCACACAAAAGATTAATAAACAAATTAGCCAGCCTGGGAGCGGGTCATAGGGTAGCAGCCTGGATAAAACACTGGCTGGACAACAGGATACAGTGGGTAATTGTAAATGGAGTCAACAGTGAAGAAAGGAGGGTTACTGGTGGGGTACCACAGGGTTCAGTACTGGGGTCGGTCCTTTTTAATGTCTTTATAAGTGACATTACAGAAGGACTAGAAGGAAAAGTATGTCTCTTTGCAGATGACACTTAGATCTGCAACAGGGTTGAAATGCAAGGTGGGGTGGAAAGGATGAAAAGGGACTTGGCAAGGTTGAAGGAATGGTCAAATGTATGGCAGCTTAGATTCAACTCAAAGAAGTGCAAAGTAATGCACATGGGAAATAAAAACCCAAGGGAAGAGCACACAATGGGGGTTGAGATACTGACAACAACAAAAATGGAAAGAGACCTGGGAGTAGTCGTATCAGATGACCTAAAGGTGGGCCAGCAATGTGAGAAGGCAGTAAGGAGGGCTGGAGGGATACTGGGTTACTCATCCACTGATGCCTGCAATAGCAGAAAAAAGCCTGGGCCTGACTTTGAATGTCCCTGTGCACAATTCCCGGTGCAGGGCAAAATCTGTGCAGTTGTGAAAAAAAAGTGATGCTATTTTCATTATTATTTTATGTGCATAGGTGTGTGGTATTTACCTTTTTTCCCCACCACTGTGGAAAAAATGCTTAATGCTACATTGACTAGATAATACCAGTCATTGCATTTTTCTGCAGCAGCTGTGAAATACAAATTTATGCACAAGCAAGATTAGCAACCAATAAGACTAGAAGAGAAACTAAAGAGCATCTCCATGATGATGTGACTGGAGTGGATGGATCAAGTTGAGAAGGCTACTGTAGGGCACTCACACAGCCTCCACACACTTGCTCGCCCTCCACCTCTAATCCTCCAACCTCCATGGCCATGCATCTGATGACTGAGTCTTCTTGACTCAGTCAGTCAGGTGAGCTGGCCGTCGCTGCAGGTGGCCACCCCTCGGCTCTCACTCTCAGTCTCTCTCACTGACTCTCGCCATCATCACAGATCTGTATCATCTGAGAATTATCTTGAAAGATTGGATGAGCAGGCTGCAGCAGTGCAAATCAGGAATCAGTGTAGAGTGTGAGACTGACTGAGACAGACTGAGTCCATTGACACACACACACACTCTAGTCTCAGTCAGCATCAGCAGTGCACTGCACATAGGCTAAACTACAGCCAGCAACCACAGTAAGGGATTCTTGTGGTCACACACTCGCTCAGCACTCACTCACACACCGACCGACTCGTCTTTCACAGTTCATCACTAGCTCACCTGGCTCACAACAGACCACAAGACGAGACCACATTAATTAAACAACTTTAAGTTGAGGGACACCCCTGACGCAGTAAGCCTCTGTTGTGGATATCAGGAGTCAGAACCTATGCTACTATGCCACCCCCTGATTGAATATAAGGAGCAAGCAGGCAAGCAGCTGCAAGTGATTGAGGATGTGAAGAATAGGATGCAATAAAAATCTTGTCTTGACTTGAATCATATGGGTGCATTTTATTTTTGCTTGCCTTTTGCCTAAAAAACATTACTACTGTCTCTGGTCTCCGTGCTCCGCCCCACTCAGCTCTAGTCTGCCTGCACTCTGTCTCCTCTCTCTGTCCCTCTTGACTTTTTTATTAAATTATCGCCGCTCACTCGCTCTGTGTCAATTTTTTTTTCTCTCAGTCTCCTCTCTCTCAATGTCTTGATTGAACCATCTGTCTCTTCTCTAAACCCACTCCGAGTCTCCCGCACCCCTACCTTATATACTGTCTGTTTGGACCCCACCTGACTTTTTCTTTCAAAGACAGAGCAGACCATGTGACACCCCCCCCCCTGCGTTGATGCAACCTTCCTGGCAGAAATTAGTAATTCCATCCTGATGGAAAATGTGTTTTACTTTCACAGCTAGCAGTCCCAGCACAGATTTATCTAAACTTTTTTATTATTATTATTGCAGTGCGCCCCTTGGAGGCAAGTGCCTGGGGCAGGTGCCCCACCTGCTCCACCCTTCCTACAGTACTGTCTGGACCTACCTAGTTTTAGCTTCTGACATAAGTGAGATTTCTAATACGGAAGAAGAGACCAAGTTTCTGTTTCAGTTTTTTTGAGAGTTCATCAATATGATGAACAAAGGAGAATTTGTGGTCTATCCAAAACCCAAGATACTTAAATTTCTCAATGAACTGCAGCGGCTCACCCAGTAATGTGTATACGAAGGGAGCAAAACCAGGGAGACAGTATTTAGTTGCAAAGGTAGAGTGAGCAAGTATCATAGCTTTGGTCTTTTTTGCATTTAGGAGGAGCTTTAATTGAAGTAGATTTTTCTGTAAATGATCAAAGCCTTGTTGGAGATCACTGCAGGCAAGATCCAGAGTAGGTCTGGCAGTGTACAAAACAGTATCATCTGCAAACAGGTGGATGTTTGCTGCAGAGATACCAGTATTAATCTAGGGTTTAACAGGGTTTTTTGAGGAGAGAGGCCCCCCTCAACCTTAACTAGCTGTTGATGCTCAGTAAGGTAGATAGTAAACCAGTTCAAGGCTGATTGGTCTGCTCCAATATTACTTAGAACACACAGGAGTAAGTCATAGTCCACAGTATCAAAAGCTTTGCTGAGGTCAAGAAACAAAGCACACACATAATGTTTTGTATCCAAGGCAGTCTGCCAATTATTAGTGACCTTAGCCAACACCGATACAGTGCTGTGGTGAGGTCTAAAGCGTGACTGAACTGTGTTCAATAGGTTGTAGGTCTCCAGATAGGACCTAAGTAGCTTATTGACCACCTTTTCTAATAATTTGGATAAGATGGGCAACAGTGACATCAGTCAGTAGTTATTTTGGTCACTGGGGTCTCTGGATTTAAACAGGGGAACTACATGAGCTATCTTCCAGACTGGGGGGAGTGCTTCCCATGCAAGGGACATATTAAAGAGGTGGGTAATAGGGAGTGACAGAATACAATATCCCAGCTTTATGTAATAAGGTTCAATATTGTCAGTGCTTGCTGACTTTCTGGTGTCAAGGCTCAATAATAGATCCTCTACTTGTAATCGGAGTGAAGGAGAATAGTTCTTCATGGGAGGGGATAGCTGAGGCATGGCACGCCAGGTCATGGCTGTTCAGCTGTGAGCAAAGTTTAGATGCTGGAGAGGTGTCAAACACCAGACCAGTGTTGCAAAGTGGTTATTGATGAACTCAAGGATCTCATTTTTGTCCGTAGTGGAAATACCACCAGATGTGATTTCCTGGGGTAACGAGCTGGCTGGGCATACTCCTTCAATGTCCCTGAGTGTTTTCCAAAATTTGGTTGAGCAATTAGATGCAAATTTGAGTTTAGCATGGAAATAATTTTCTTTCTTAGTCCTGATTAGCTTAGTGCACATGTTTCTTACAGCTCTAAATGCTGCCGAGTCTGCTGGTTGCTTAGAATTTCTCACCCTTTTCCATATGTAATACCTGTTTAGCAATGCAGTTTTTAGGCTTGCCATGAACCATGGACAGGAGTTCTTTTTGGTACATACTTTGCACAGAAAGGCATATCTATTTATAGCATCAGTGATTATGGATTGGAAAAACTCACATGCTTCGGATACCATGCTAGCCAGATAGAAATGTTGCCAGTTAGAGTGTTGGGGTTCATAAAGGAAGGCATAAGGATCAAAGTTCTGTTGACTTCTTTTAAAGACAAACCTAGATATAGAGATCACTTTTGGGGGCAGACCTCACCCAAGCAATGGCGCAGTGCTCGCTAAGGTCATTAAAAAGTGTGTCAGAATGAGAAATCATGTGAGGCTTGTTCACTAAGATTAGATGCAAAAGTGTACTATTCTGAGGATTTTTCAGGTTTGGTG
This sequence comes from Neoceratodus forsteri, assembly GCA_016271365.2. Lineage (NCBI taxonomy): Eukaryota > Metazoa > Chordata > Ceratodontiformes > Ceratodontidae > Neoceratodus > Neoceratodus forsteri. The sequence continues at coordinate 53,483,046 of CM028130.1, read as the reverse complement.
GGGTAGGTTCCTGAATAAGCTGAGTGTGCCTAAATATATCACAGACATCATTCAGAGGCTTAGAGGTAGCAGATAGCCAGTCCATGTTGAAGTCACCCATGATGATTAATACAGAGGCTACTGTAGGTAGAGTCTCACTCAAGAAGTTCAGGATTTTTTGCTCCGCTGAAGAAGGCCAGTAGCATCCAAGGATGTGAATGGTGGTTGACTGGTGTAGTTGAACCTTTACAATAACACACCTGTATTCTTTAGACAGCAAAAGGACTCTCCAGATGGGAGTGGTGTAAAGGCCAATATCCAAGACAGAAGAGTTGGACAGGGGACTTGTGGGGCAGATTCGAAGGGCTTGCTGGAAGGGGAGTGCGGTGGTGGGGGACTTCACTCTGACTGGGGTAGATTGGGAAACTCCAGCTACAAGCAATAAAAGGGAACAGGTACTGCTGGATGCCTTTCAGGAAAGCTTCCTGACACAAGAGGTCAGTGAGTCAACCGGGGGCACACCCTTGACCTAGTGCTCACAAATGGAGAGTTGGTGAGGGATACCAAGGTGGATGAACCACTAGCAGGGGATTTTTATTTATTTATTTATTTATTTGTTTGTGTATTTATTGTATTCTATGAATTAATACCTTTGAGCAAAGGCTCTTTTATAAAGGTTCCGCATCAAATTAGGTACAAACAATGGGGTTACAATGAGTTGCACATTTAGATTACATTGTGGAAATAAACTGAGACATGAAACAGTTAAACATCAAAGACATTTATGAACAAACAGATAATTACCAATTAAACACTTTCCTCATTTAGAAAACATATGGAAAGGGAAAGATAGGTAAGGGAAGTGTGATAAGTAGTGCAAGAGAGAGAAAGGAAGGGAGGAGCGGACCATAGTTAGAGAAGATGATCCTCTACCAGGCCTTTGTCAGGTAAGTGGGCAGGGTGGAGAAGTGAAATAGTTAGGATTTAATTGAGGCAGTCATAGGAGTTGGAGGTGGCAAGGTGAGAGAATAGGCTAGATTTAAATGCCCCTAAAGAGTTAGAGGAGGTAATAGAGGTGCTAAGGGTATTTAGCCAGTTGGGGGCACGATAGGCAAATGATCGTTGACCCTGGGTGGTCCAGCAATGGGGGACCTGAAGAGGCTAATTTTCTGATCTTCTGGTGGGTCAGACACTTGTGTTCTGGCATAATTACCACAACTCAGTATGGTCCAGATTGATTATGGGCAAAGAGGGGGTGGAATCCAACATGAAGGTACTGGATTTCACGTAGGCGGATTTTGCATGGATGGGGAGGTAGTGTGTGGGTACCTGGCAAGGATCCAGCCTAGTATGAACATGGACCAGAGATGAGAACTCCTAAAGAAAGGGGATACTAGAAGCTATCAATTCCTGTAGCTGGACTTGGAGTAAAAATGCAGAGCTGGATGAGCAGGGGGGTTGTGAAAATGGGCAGGAGAAAAAGGGTAACCTTTTGGAGATACAAGAAATCCGGGGGGGGATTTGGAAAAGTACCTACAGGAGGCAAGGGAGGCGATAAGGGCAGTTAGAGCAGCAAAAGCCACTGAAGAGTTCAAGCTGGCACAAGGCATTAAGGAGGGGGAGAAAAGCTTCTTCAGGTGCATTAGGGAGAAAATAATCTGTAAAAAGCAGATTGTAAGGATTAAGAAGAAATGAGGATGGATTGAAAAGGGAGAAGAAAAGGCAGAAGCACTCAATGACTACTTCTGCTCAATATTTATGAAAGATAGAGGGGGAGTGCTACCTGGCAGGGTGTGGGGGCAGAAAAGGCTGGGGAGGGAGTCACAGAAGGGGTGATCATGGAAAGTAGAGGGCTGAAGTGCATGAGGGCACTGAGGGTGGACAAGGCACAGGGGTCAGATGGCATTCATCCCAGGGTACTGAAGGAGCTAGCAGAGATCCTGGTGGGGCCCTTGGCTGGCCTACTGAATGCCTCACTGAATTCAGGATGTGTATCCGACAATTGGAGGTTGTCTCATGTGGTTTCCCCTGCATGAGAGTGGACCTAAGGATGAACAAGGGAACTGTAGACTTGTGAGAGTCATGTCCATCATGGGGAAACTAATGGAAACTATCCTGAAGGAGAGGCTGGTGTCCCTGCTGGAGTCTAAGGGGCTGCAGGACAGTAGACAGCACAAATTTGTAGTGGGCAGATCCTGACAAACCAACCTGGCAGACTATTATGACTGGTTAACCAGGCAGATGGACAAGGACCATGCACTGAATGTCCTGTTCCTGGACTTCAGCAAAACATTCTATTCAGTGCAGCACTGGAGACTTGGAATAAAACTAAAGGCACAAGGGTGGGAGCAAAAATGGTGAGATGGGGAAAACCTGGTTGCAAGAAAAAGACAGCAAAGGGTGGTGGTGGGAAGGTTCCCCAGGGCTCGGTACTGGGACAAGTACTATTTGGGATATTTATTGCAGACATTTCCATGGGCATTAAGAGCAAGATCAGCCTGTTTGACAATGACACCAACATAGAGGTGGCAGTGGATGACATAGAGGGATGGCACGGTCTGTAGGAGAATCTGAGAAAGCTGTAGACCTGGTCAGACACTTGGTAGCTGGGGCTCAATGCCAAAAAGTGTAAGGTGCTGCATTTTGGGGCAAAGAATCCAAGGAGAAACTATCAACTTGGGGGGTGCAGCTGGCAGAGACTGAGGAGGAGAAGGATCTAGGAATAGTTATAAAGGGATCAATTAACAACTCTGCACAATGTAGGAAGGCAGCAGCAAGGGCCAACAAAATGCTGGGCTGCATCACAAGGGGGATAACCTTGAGAAGGGAGGAAGTAATTCTGCCACTCTATAGAACACTTGTTAGACCTCAGCTTGAATACTGTGTGCAGTACTGGAGACCATACCTGAAAAGGGACATTAAATTACTGGAAGGGGTGCAGCACAGGCCAACTAAGATGATACATGGACTGGGGGACTTACCATGTGAAAGTAGGCTTAGGAAGTTGAACATGTACTCACTGGAGGAGGGGAAGAGGGACAGGGAGCACAAGATTGAGACATTCAAATACTTGAAAGGGATAAACAAGACTGATATGGATGGGAACTTCAGGGTAAGGGTGGGGAGGGATGCTAGGGGCCATGACATGGGATTGGAGGGGAGTTCAGAAGAGAAATGAGGAGGCACTTTTTTAAAGAGAGGGTTGTGGCAGAGGGGAATGCATTACCAGCGGAGATGGTAGCCTGTAGAACTGTGGGCTGCTTCAAAGGGGGCTGGGATCAGGTCGGGGGAGGATAAAGCGAAGGGTGTGAGGAGGTAGGGGCAGCTGCAAAATAGGGCTGCAAGTTGCAAAATCAAGAAGACTAGATAGACCAAATGGCCTTTTTCTGCTGGCAATTTTAGAATGTTCATATGTTCGTATAAACTTAGTTTCTTCTTAAAGAACATTATATCTATGTGTATAGTTAGATAGATATAGTATATGTAGGTTATTTTCCCTCAGAAGACTGCATTAACGTGCATTAACACAGTTTTGCAAATAATGTTATATATGTGTGTGGATATATAAGTTCTTTGCAGGTCCTACATTAAGAAAACAGTTCATATTTGACCTTGTTTGCTCAGGAAGAGGGTGAACATTAGGACTGAAAACCTCAAGGAAAACTCCACCATTGATTGGCTAAGACTCCAGAGACCCAAAACAGTAATGTTTTCTCCATTTGCTGCTTAGGGGTTGGGATGGGGAGTTAAAATTGAAAACACTAACACCACAGTTCCCTACTTTTGTTGCATTAAGTTAAACAATAATTGGTGAATTAATACATATTATGCAATGAATTTCCTTTCTTGTTGAGATGGTGGAATTTTATCCTCATTCACAAGAGATGCAGAGATGCCGGGTCCCCTGGGCTCTGCACCAAGAAAAGACTCAGTATGACTATAGAAATGCAGGGATGGATGTTAAGAATTCACAGGGTTATTCAGTGGGTTGTGGAAGTGCTGGACCCTCTGGGCTGTGCACTTCCATGTGGCCGCTGATATAGACACAGAGGGCAAACAGTCCATCTCTTAGGAAATGCACAGAGCCCTCTGGCATCCATACACACAGAGGTGGAGGGTCCTATGCCAAAAGAAGAGTTGTCTTCACTATATGGTACATGGGCCTATGCTGGCAGCCCTGAACCCTTCCTTTTAGTCTGGGAGGGTTTTGCATAAAAGCACCATCCCCCATCCTCACTGCATCCAGCTGGCTCAGTGAGCTTGCCTAGAAATTAATTTCACCTTTCTGAGATCTCAAAGCACTACCCACTAGGGCAAAGCCTGGCACTACATGCAATGTTTCTTAATACTTATTTTATTTATTTTGTTTTTGAGATCTGGTGAGCTTGCTTGAGCCACTGGTGCATAGATTGTGGCTCAAGCACCCCGATCGTCCCCTGGAGTTCCAGTATGTAATTAATAATATTAATACCTGATCACTCATAAAATGTAATTTTCCAGGGGGTGCAGCTGGGATATTGAGAACTAGGAGATAATGCTGGCAAATATCATGATAAGATGACATGGTTTTGCCTCTTCCTCTCTATTGCCCATATGTACAGAGATATTAAAATCTCAATTTTTAGTATGCCAGGTGTTATTTCTATAAAGGTGCATGTGTGCCATGTGGGCGTGGCACCCATTTGTCACAGATGCACCTTTTGTAATATATACATATATACATCCTGCCCAGGAGGGCAGGTATAGTTATGGTTTCATGGCCATTTTTATGTTTTTTTTATACCTTCTTTTTATTCATAGAGAAATTTTAGAGAGAAGAGGAGAAAAAAAAAGAACCATACAATAAAGCTCATCTCGAAAATGAGGTTCACAAAAACATAGCTCTAAAAAGTATAAAAATGATTTTTTTTTGGGGGGGGGTAAAATGAAATCCATTCTAAACATGAGCTAAGAGCATTTCTTAATTTATATATTCAAGTTTATATATTCTGTTTCCCACACTCCAAGCTTTAACTTCCCACTAAAAAGAATTTAACCAAAATATTTAAACTTCTCAGGCAAATGGACTTCTCTGTCAGATATCACATTAGATGGAGTAAGTAGAATAAATGTATCCTTAAAGTTATTTGGAAGAAAATAATAGTCAAGTGGACACAGGAATATACTGGGTATTGTCTACCGATTTCTCCCTCTGATTCGTCTTGCTCAGATCCCAAATCCATAGCAACATTTTTGTCATAGAAAACCCTTGCAGCATCCACATCTTCAAAGAAATAATCCTTACTCTGAAAAATAACCTGGAGCCTTGCAGGGGCTTATAGTACTGCAGTTACCCCCAGCTTGACAAAATTCAGATCTCAAATTCAGTGAGCACTTTCTTCATCTCTGTGCGGTAGGCATAAATCTGGATAAAAGTGAATCTTGTTTCCCTCATGAAATAAAACTTTTGTTAGCCTGGCAGCATGCAGCATTGTATTCCTTTGATCTAAAGATGCAAAAGTACATATTGCATATCTTGATAAAAGTTCTGAAGTAATTTTTATTTCTTGCTTCAGTCTCGATTGCGGACTAAATACTGACACCAACAACACTTACTGGTCAGGTGAAAAAGCCAATGTTATTATTTTCTCCATCTCCGCCTTTAGCTCAGAATTAGGGATATTCTCTATAAGCCCAAATCAGTCTCAAGTTTTTCATCAGGAATGTATTCTCTATTTTCTTTTATTTTGCCATTGTATTAATTTGTTTATGAAGGGAAGCATTAACCACTCCTTCCACAGTCAGGACCCTTGGAGCCAGTTGTTCTGTTTATTTCTCAGAAGCTTCAACCCATTCTTCATCTTTTCTAACTTTCTCTTCTATAATCCCACAATGCTGGGAAATCTTGGAGAGAGAAGTTTGCACCTTTGTAAATGAGTCTTTTATATCCACTTGAAGCTCCACCAAAAAAGCTTGTAAAGAAGTCAGAGTTGACTTCTGCGGGTTGTTTGCCTTGGCACCCGGTTCAGGATGCAACATTGCTGGGGAAGATGTCTCTTCGGTAGGGAGCTACACACTTACTGCCCTCCATTGCAGAGCAGTATTCCCTGTAATCATTTTGGGGGAAGGAAATGTATCTATTTGCTCTAATCCAGCATCAGCTGCTTCCTTCAACTATAGACCTCTTTGTACAGCATTACGATCTTTCCAATGCAGCAACAGGGTAAGTAAGTCAAAAATAAAAGAGGCAGATTAAGCATAGGTTATGACAGAACTGAGGGAATGTACGTGCATCCATCTTGCTCTCTCCAGTGTCCCTCGAGGGTTACCCTGCCCCTTGATCCGCCACAGCTATGTTAAACCCCACATTTTGAATGTTGATAACTTTGTAACTGTTTGTCCGATTTACCTGAGATCTGGCATGTGCATTGCTGCGCCATGGGTCTCTGCATGTAATAATTTTTGATTTGGTAGGATTTTTAGTCACAGAGCTGAGGATCATCAAATGGTGTGAAAAATCTTCAACTTTTGTGAATTTTTTGCTCATCTCCACAGTCCGAACTCTTTGTCCATCTGGTCAGAAATTTTCAGGGTATATGGAGACTGGACAAGGATGTGCCTTTTGAAGATTTGGTGAAACAATATTAATCTGTTCAAATGTTATTAAAGTTAAAATGTTTCCATTATATCCTGTGGGGAAAAATTATATGTTCCATGCAACAATGAGATTCTTTCACGAAAGCATCTTTTTCTGTCACAAATGCCCTCAGTATTGTCATGGTGGCCATCTTGTTTTCAGTTAGTAGTGGAGAAAAATGTTATTGTTTAAAAACTACTGCCCCTGGTAAACACCAACTGTTGTGTTTAACTAAACAGGGTCACGGGAAAAGCACCCATGTATCAGAATCTTAAATAGTACTAAGAAATATGTTTATTTAGATTGGGTCATTCATACTGGACTGGTTAGACCCCACCTTGAGTACTGTGTTCAGTACTGGAGACCACACTTGAAGAGGGACATAGATCTCCTGTAGAGGGTATGGAGGAGGGCTACTAGGATGATATGAGGACTAGAGGATTTGATGTATGAGGACAGACTTGAGCAGCTCAGCCTGTTCTCATTGGAGGAGAGGAGAGACAGGTGGAACATGATTGAGGTCTTCAAGTATCTCAATAGAATAAATAGGGTAAATACGAAGGAAATCTTTAGACTAAAGCAGGGAGGTCTCACCAGAGGGCATGGTTTGAAGGTGGAGGGATGAGGGGGGAAGAGGAGGATGTTTTTCACAGAGAGGGTGGTGGATCCTTGAATGCACTGCCTGGTGAGCTGGTTCAGATGTCCATGGTGGAGGGCTTCAAGAGGGGTGGGACAGATACAGAAAGTGGATGTATCAGATGATAGCCTGGCCCAGGGGGGTGGGGATGGATGATAGGGGTTTCTGAAACACATGGGGGAGGGCCTCGGTACCCAACTAGGGGTCTGAGGTTTGAGCAGACTCAATAGGCCATAAGGCCTAATCTGCTGGCAATTTGTATGTTAGTATGTTATAATGTTAGTATGTTAGTACTGTCGTAATTTGCAACCGTACAAGCATTACATTTTCTCAAATTTGTGAAACTTTCATGTTTGTACTGTCATAAATATGTCGAAATCATTGCAGTTTGCAACAGTACTGCCCCCCAAAAAATACCATTTTTTGCCACCACACAGTTTGGACTTTGGGCTGAAACTGGCAGGGTGGTAAGCCCTTGCACCAAAGATGTGGCTTTTTGTGGTCTGTTGAAAAAGTTCCATTGGTTCCATAGTTACAGCACTTCAAAGTTGGGAATTTTTTCCATTGGTTAAAATTGTGGCATCTGCCAAAAGCATGGTTTATTTGCCACCTCACTACCACTACACAGTTTGGAGTTTGGGGCTAAAATTTGAAGGGTGGTAAGTCTCATGCACCACAGATATACCAGTTGCTCATTTTATGAAAAAAAAGTACACCGATTGCACAGTTACAGCACTTCAAAGTTGCATATTTTCCCCCTAGGATTACATTGTGGAGGTTGTGATGCCTTTTGGTACCTATATCTCGAAAACCATATAAGATATGAATTTTTTGCCAAGTGCAATTTAGTACACATAAGTGCAATACGCATGTATGGAGGTGGCTAAGTCATGAATACAACTGCAAAATAATTTTTCCTCAGTTGCTACAATTACTGAGCTATTACCAGACAAACATAACAAGGGTTGCTTGGAATGCCTCTAGGCCTGCGCTACGTGTCTGTACTTATGTGTAGGTGGGAGAGCAGGGCACAGAGAGCCCTAGCTCCCACCTATGCATACTATTTATGCTAAACTTGGAGCACTGGTCTCTCCTCTGCTAGGCCTCTACAGTCATGGGTGGGTTGGAGTGCAGGGCCCAGAGGGCCCATGCTCTCTTGTATGTATATCATTTTGCAAACCTTATGACATAGTTATGAGTGGGTTGGAGCACAGGGCCCAGAGGGCCCATGCTCCTATGTATGGATAACATTTTGCAAACCTGAGGACATACTTATGGGTGGCTGGGAGCACAGGGCCCAGATGGCCCTATGCTCCAACCTATTGATTGCATTTTGCTAACTTGAGGACACAGTTATGGATGTGTGGGAGCACAGGGCCCAGAGGCCTTGCTCTCCCTCCTATGGAGTCCATATGAGCAACATTTCACTTTCTCAAAAAAAGGTAAATTCATTGCAAAAAACCTCCATTAATGCATCAGTTTGGGTTGATTCCACACCAAGAAAAGTGTAAAATTTGATATTAGGGTTACCAACCCTACTGCCCCACACCAACCCCACCCTCCACACACCAAGAGGCATCTGGGTTTGCGAAGGGGTCATCCGGCCTAACTCTTACCCCATTCTCCTTTACTGTACCACCTCAGTTCATTTACAAATGGAATGGGGTGAAAGTTAGGCCTGATGACCCCAATGCACACTCCAATGCTTGTTGGTGTGTAGATGGTGGAGGTGCGGTGGTAGAGTTGGTAACCCTAATGTTGAATTTCCACACCATTGTCAGTGTGGAATCGACCATAACTGATGCATTAACAGAGTTTTTTGCAATCTATCTACATATATATACATATATATATATATACACACACACACACACACACACACACACACATATAGTGCAGCCAAAATGTTGCAGTTGAATAACATTTAACAGATTTGCATAACCTTTGGAATGCACCATGCTGTGGGGTAGGTCTCTTGATTTGGCAAGTTAAATTCCTGTCAGATGTGCGGTCTCTGACTTATGGAGAGGTGACTAAAACATGTTTTTGCTCATTGACTTTGTTAGGACATTTCTTTAAACTAGCCTGCAGGCCAAAGGGTTTGGTTTTTGAGTTTTAAATTTTCAGGACAGAAAGGGATTACCTCATAGTTGTTCCTTTTGCTACTCTGGTAAAAAAATAATAAACTGTTTTCAAGATATTGCAATTTAAAAATAAAAATAAAGGGTTTCTGTGCATGTTCAGTAAGCACTTCAGGATATAGTAGCTGTATGAAATGAAGTAGGAATCCTGCTTCGTATGGCACAATCCTACTTTGTATGGCCCTCATCCTGCTTTCAGTTCTGCCACAAAAAAAAGTTTAAAACTGCACAAAATGTTATTTTGGTGATGAACCAACACATATAGCTTGCTTACTGGGACCCTATTAAGTACATTCTGCACTGTACTGGAAGAAATGTGCCCAGAAAATGTGTTTTATTTCATAATTTAAATCCTAGGTCGTATGAGCGTAGTATGACTTTTACTTTATATGCCGAAATACGACATAGGATCTTAGTTCGTGAGCTGAAACTCCTAAAAATAAATGTTTATGTTGTCATTGGGGTGCCCAATCCCCACGTTGGCACTAGACATCCCCATGCCAGCAAGGAACACTGGGGAGTCCACTCTCAGTGTCTTCAACAGAAGAAAACTGTCCCTTACATTTCTAACAATGGGATGCCCATTCCCAACGTATGCAGTCGCCCTCCCCCCCCCAGGTGGAACACTTGGGAGCCCACATCCAATGTCTCCAGTTATATTATAACCCCTCACCACCACCACAATTATAGAGTGACTCTAGAGAGCCCACCCCCAGTGTTACAAAATGGTTTCCACTACTGTATACCTGTAAAAAAGGAAACAATCCCCTGGGTCACGAGATGGCTGACAGGAAGAGCAACTTCTTTTCATTGCTCCTGCTTTACCTACAAATAACCCACTAGAAAAGATAGCGCTTTAGATCTTTGAGTGGCTCAAAACATTTCTAATACCCAGAAACACAAGTTAAACTATGAGAGGCCTCACTTTATGGAGATAGAAATGTAGAAAACATAGAAACATAGAAACGTAGACTTTGACGGCATAATACATAAGGTCTGCGACCCAGATGGGCGCTATATTATTCTTCACGGTCTATTGGAATCCCACTTTGTTTTAATTGGTTCTATTTATGGACCTAATGTAGATTCTCCACAATTTTTCTACCATTTGAAAACTCTAGCTGTCCCAAACCCACCCAAGTTGGTAATTATGGGGGGAGATTGGAATATAGTATTTCAGATGGAACTGGATAGGTCAGATAGTGTTAAGAAGGGACTAACTCCAGCCCAATGAGCACTTCGAGACCTATTAAAGGGAATTGAAACAGTGGATGTCTTGGGGGTTAAGAACCCCCAAGATAGATAATACACGTACCATTCCCCTGTGCACTGTACCCTTTCCCGCATAGATTATTTCTTGTTAAGCTCTTTTGGACTAACTAACAGGAGTCCTGGCAACCGCTATACATCCAAGAGTTATCTCAGATGACTCACCAGTAAGTTTTTCCTACTTACTAGGGCCTGGAATCAGCAGAGCTTACATATGGAGATTAAACACCCAACTTCTAACATCCTCCCAAACACTTGTTCATGTCCAAGATTTCATCAAACACTTCCTTGAGGCAAATCTGGAGTCAATAGATAGATATTATATAATCTGGGCAGCCCTTAAATGTTCTCTGAGAGGAGAACTTGTACATCTTGTTACAATCAAAGCCTGTAAGACTAGGGAGCAGCTGACTTCCCTGTTAGCCAAAATGTCCCTATTAGAACACTCACCGAACTGTTCTTCCAATGTGTTGGACTGGACACACCTACATAAACTACAGATGCAATACTATGGCCTTATGACATAGAAATCAAAACTTGCTTTGCGTCGCACCAAGCTTAAATACTTAGAAACCAGGAAAGGGCTAGCAAGCTTCTGACCCTGTGACTAAGACAAGCAGAGTCAAATAGATCTGTGACCTGTCTCCAACCACTGTCTGATGAAGCTGTCATCATGGATCCCAATTAAATTGTCACTGCCTTTATTATACTAGACTTTGGAAAATGGGTTAGGAAATCCTTAAAGCTGATTGGCTTAGGCTACCAGCTACCCGGTCTGGTATCAGGTAGCAGAGACTGGGGAAATAATGAGTCCCAATCTCTACTATCTGATTGCATTCCAAATGCTTGTGCCAATAGAACTTTCAATTTCAAAATACCGCCATCTTTTAAATCTCGGTTAGCAAGAGAAAGCTCCCCCCGCCTCCAGAAAGCACATCTATCCAGACAGCACCATGATTTAGAAGAGTAAAAAGAATAAGCCAAACTTACTGTTGTAGTCAAACATGGAGCTTTTTGTGTGCAGGGTTTTTAGAAAAGGGAGCAAATGCAGGTAGTAAAAAAGCTCAAAGTGAGGTCCTGTGGCAAGGTACTCCCGCTCGATTTAACCTGCCCAGTGTGACCAGTGGAATTAATGCCTTTCCTGTTCCTTGATTGCTCCCGCTTGACTACCCTCTTGCCGCTAGGTGAAAAAGAAAAAATAATAAAAGAAGTACTTTATTTTATAAAAAAAAAATGTTAGGTTTTCCAGCTGCTCGTTTCAACCGTGGGGATCCACAGGCTTGAATTTACAGTAATCTACCTCCCTCAGCTCCACTATCCAATTGATTCCCAGATCCCACTGTGACAAGAGTAAACTCTCCCCAAAAAGTAAAGTATCTGCTAACCCACTCCATCCCTGCAGTAACTGGAAAAAAATGTTTTCTTTTTAAATAGCGCCAGCATAGTCACGTGCACAGCATTGTTATACCACTTCCCATAACTTTCTCCCAGACATGCCTACCTCCTTCACACTCGTTGCAGAAAAAAGTTAAAAAAACTGCCCGAACAGCACAACTTCTCCTAGCCTGCTCATTATGCCCATGATTGATCGCTCCCTTAAAAGCATGTAAAAAAAGCAGCACAACAGTTTTTGTTAATTTAAACTGTATCTTTTTCAGAATGCAGGATTCCCCGACTAATACACAGAAATGCCGGTTCAGCTCCTGATGCTGGAAAAGAGCTGCTAAGTTAAAAATTAAAAAATGAAAAATAATTCTTGTAACAATTGAGAGTGCTGATGTTTCCTATCAGATTTCTGCATCTCCACTTCCTGATTTTATGTGCTGGCTCATGCAAGGTTGCCCAACAGTTGCATCTTCTAACTATCTCATCTGAACTCCCCTCTTCTGAACCATGCAGCTCAATGTTTTTTTCCCTACCACTCTCAGAGAGTGCTTCTAAACTGCAATAATGGTCAGTATAAATGGCCAAAAGGGTTTAACTTAAGCCCTCTCTGTGTGAGCGGGGAGTAACCATAGCAACCAGTCCAAAAGGTATAACTTAAGATAAAAGTAAATGGGTAAAGGCGGAGGAACTATTTTATCACAAAAATAACTTAAACAGCTAAGAGTTTTAACAAGCAGAATAAACAAAAAAGTATTCATTTTTCAAATACATACGGTGACACAGTTGCCCATTTTGTAAGTGCAATAATACCCACCAGAGTGGTCAGTATGGGCTATACCAGACCTTCCAGGGGCAATAAGGCCCTCCACCTGTGGTGTCGGGCCTCATTATGCCCCAGGGCGGTCCGGTATAGCCCAGTACTGCCCACCCTGTCTGGTATTATTGCTTACATATTCCACTCATAATGATATTGTTCCCCAGGCTACAACCATTCAAGATTATTTGATTTCAGCTAACCTTCCTAGAGTGTCAACTTCTGATACCACTCTCTTAGCAATAAAAATCTCACAAAAGGAAGTGCAATTGGCAATCTTGCAATTACCCCTAGACAAATCCCTAGGTCTGGACGGTTTCTCTAATAATCTTTACAAGTCCTGTTCTTTTCAGCTTGCTCCTATTTCAGTAGATGTTTTAATTGCTGGTTTGAAGATGGAATAGCAGACACATCCTTTTGGGAAGCTCTTATTACTGTCATTCCTAAACCCCGTAAAGATCCCTTACTCCCTGAGAATTATCGCCCCATTTCCCTGCTCAACACGGTTGTCAAGATTTTGGCAAAAATATTGGCCAACCATCTCTCCCCACTCCTGGGAACCATTATTAGTCATGAACAAGTGGGTTTCATGATAGGGAGCCACTCAGGAGATCACACAAGGAAACTCTTACACCTAATGACAGCTGCTTCGACCTCAGATATACCCACAGCCCTGGTCTTATTAGACACAGAGAAGGCATTTGACCGAGTTTCTTGGGATTTTCTTTTCGCCTCCCTCCAACGTTTTGGCTTTCCTCAAGATTTTATCAAATGGGTTCGAATTTTGTATATGTCTCCTACAGCATGTGTTTGGTGTAATGAATGTTTGGCTGACCCTTTTCCTCTTCAACGTGGTACTCAACAGGGATGTCCTCTTTCACTCTTGCTATTTAATATTTATTTGGAACCCTTCATTCGTAACCTACTCAATTCCCTGGCTTAAACAGGTATCTGCATTGGAACCAATCATTACTCCCTCTCAGCATATACAGATGATTTGTTATTGCACTTGGAACATCCACTCACTTCTATCCCGTCTCTTCTGGCAGAAATAAATGAATTCTCAGAAGTATCTTATTATATATTAAATCTCTCAAAGTCCAAAATATTTCATCTAAATATCCACGTGACCCAAGCTGAATTTGAAGACACAGGATAATCCTGGGAACCCACTTTATTAACATATCTGGGTGTTAAGATATCCAGAAGTATGCCTATTATGGTGAAGAAGAACTGTACTGAACTTCTTTATACTTTGAGTCTAGACTTGGACAGATGGGGTGCCCGTCCTTTGTCCCTGTGGGGTAGGTTTAATGTAATCAAAATGAATGTAATCCCTCATATATTATACCCATTGGGCATGTTGGGGTTCTACTTCCCAAACAGATGGTTTACTCTCTTCAATAAACCTTAAATACCTTCCCTTGGAAGGAGAAGAGAGTTTGTAGAGCTTTCAACAAGTTTACTTCTCCTAAAATGGAAGGTGGACTAGCCCTTCCTTCCCTTTTTAAATACTACAGAGCCCATCATATCAGTAAAATTGCACTCTGGGCCTCCAGCTTGGCCTTACCTCAATCCCAGGGATATCCACCCTTTTGCCTTGAAACAGAAAAATCATTAGTGAGTAGAGAAAACTATTCCCTTGGTGCACTGGCATATGCATCTTATAACCAACTCCCAAAATCCCTTAAAAATTCCCTGCTAGATGATCAATGAAAGCTTTTTACCAAGTTCAGAAATCCCTCTCACTGGATTGGCAGTGGTCTCAGTAACGACCTATTCTGAATAATCCCCATTGTCAGATAAACAATCGACCAATTACAACTTCCTTTTGCCCCCCCCCCAACAGGTGTACCCTCTCTACATTCCTGGTTAATGGCTCTTTCACTCCGTTTCCATTGTTTCAATCCCAATTGCAACTACCCGGTTTAGACCTTTTTAAATTTTTGCAAGTTTGAGCAGCCATTCTCTCTTTTCTGGGCTCCAAGCCTTGGCCTTCACCTCCAAAGGATACTCTGGACTAATTTCTTAAAAAAGCAGATCAGCCGCATGCAATATCAAGAATATACCAACTCCTTACTACCCTAGACTCACATATATCCCAAGGAATATGTTATTATTGGGTGAAGGAGTTATCCCTTCCTCCAGAAGCATTATTTTTGCAGAAAATGTTGTGCTCAGTGTATAAATTTATTAAGCAAGACTGACTTCAGCTTAGCCAGTTTAATATCCTACATAATTTATATTATACCCCAGTCGAACTGTACAAGATGGGTAGAACTCTTTCCCCTACTTGTCCTAAATGTGAAAAGACTGATGGAACACAGTACCATATTTTATGGAGCTGTCCCGAAACCTAGGAGTTTTGGACCTCCATTAAATGAACACTTGACCCATTATTAGGGTTGGATCCACTTTTTAATCTGGAAAGCTGTATTGTAAACATCTTCCCCCCAAGGCACACTCAAAATACATAGAGCTCACTTAGCATTAGTAGCTGCCATTGCAAAGTTAACTATGTTGTGACAGTGGAAAGATAAATCTTTTCCAGTGGTAAAGGAATGGAATCATGAATCCTTATTGGCACTGCAATTGGAACAACATGTAGCCCATATGAACCACAGACCTCAGGTCTACCAAAGGGTATGGAAACTGCTATGCACTCTTCTATCGCTATGGAGGCCTTGAATTGTTTTTTCCCCTTTTTTTCATGCTTGTCTCCTTTTTTCCCCCTTTTTCCATTTTTTCTTTTTCTAATTTTTCACAAACACCAAGGTTGAGCTAACTCAATGGGTACTGGCACAGGGCATTATTGAGGGTGGGGGTAGGAGGCATAGGGAGTGAAAGGATCTGTTTTCAATTTGTTAATTTTTTGTTTAGCCTATCCATATGTATATATTATGAAACCTTGCACAACACTCCTATTACTTTATCCTTATCTAACTTGTTTGTTGTTTTATGTCTGAAAATATCAATAAAGTATATTGAATAAAAAAAAGAAAACAGTCCCCTGATGTCTTTTTTAAATCCTGTAACAAAGAAAACTGTCCTTCATTTTCTCCCTGTCCCACTCCCCCATACTCTTCTTCTGTGCACCCACCTACCCTTCCCCCCTTACCCTATATTTACCTCCAGAGGTCAGCGGCAGTGATCTTCTCTAGACTGGGACATCTGCACTCTTCAGAGCCCAACTGTGAACTGAAGAATCAAGGTAAATTCCGTATAATGGTTGTCTATGGTGTTTTGAACTTATGTTGATATCTCAGGCATTTTTTAATATTTTTGCACCAAATTTTTAATGCAAGCTTTTTGAGACCCCACCTCATGAACACTGCCACTGACATCTCGTTACTCATCCCAAAAGATGATTTTGGGGTCATTGTGTGGAATCACCCTTTGGGACCAATTAATGAAATGACAGTGCCAGTATTCATGAGGGGCAGTCCCAAAAAGCCCATGTTGAAAATTTGGTGCAAACAAATCCTAAAAAACTGCCATGTTACAAGTGTGCATTGTGCAGTTTCTATGCATGCTTGTAACTTCATCATTATTTAATGTTTTCACTCCAGATTCTCAACATTGCCATTTTTTCACACCTCCTCATGAACAATATAGCTGTCATTTTCACATGCTGCCAGAAATGTGTCTTCATACCTGTGGCATAGAATGTCACAGTTGTTGTGCAAAATCAACTTTTAGGATGAATTAACAAAATCACACTGACAGTGTTCATGAGGTGGGTTCCCCCAAAAGTTACATGTGTCCATTGAATTTATTTTATGCCCACATTACTTTGGTGTTTTCAATATTTTGCTGCCAAATTTTCGGCATTGACATTTTATCACACCACCTCATGAATAGTACAGCTATCATTTTTCACAGCCTGCCCAAAATGCATTTTCGCACCTGTGATGCAGAATGGCATTGCAGTTGTGCATAATCTTGTTTTGCCTTGCATTTCACTATTTCCCTGTACCAGGATATATGGGGTGAGGAAATATGATGGCTACGCTGACATTTGGGTCACTGCTGTTCGACACCTGGAAGCACAGGGCCTAGAGGGCTATGGACTTCTACACCTATATACATATGCACATGTATGGAGGAACTGGAGTACAGTGTCTTTTGCTCCCACAGTTAAATAAGAATACTATTATATTGCCTCAAAAAGAAGGGAAATTCATTGCAAAAAAAAGTCCATTATTGCATCTGTTAGGATTTCTACTACAGTGACAAAATACTGCAAATTCAGTGCAAGAGTTATGAACCCTACCACCCCACCCCAACCCCACCTATCGTCCATACAACAACAGGCATCAGGGTGTGCCTTAAGGTCATTGGACCTACTGTAACACTCACCCCATTCTCCTCTACAGTAACATCTCAGCTTGTATACACATGGAATGGGGTTAGAGTTAGACACAATGACCCCAAGGCACACCCTGATGCCTGTTGGTGTGTGGAGAGTTGGTGTTGTGTGTGGGGTTGTTGGGTTAGCAACCCCAACACTGAATTTTCAGTCTTTTGTCACTGTAATAGAAACCTTTACTGATGCATTAATGGAGTTTTTTGTAATGAATATATTGATAATATATATATATATATATATATATATATATATATATATATATGTATGTCAGCACAGCTCTTAACAAAGCTTGACTCCCAACTCTAGGCACTTCTAAATATTCCTTGTTTGCTCTGACCTGGCCTCCTGGTCTCTAGACTCTGACTATATAGCACATAGTTCTTTAACTTTGTGTTACTAGTATCTAGGCCTCTGGCCATTGAATTATACAATATTAGTCTGCATTGGTGTATGTTAAAAATTTTGCATCTTTTCATTGATATTGCATTGTATACTTGTATTCCCCACCCATCTATTGTACCTCCTCCCCAAGGCAGTTCTGGAAATGAGCTGCTCATTCAACTCATGTTATCTTTTGTAGTGAAACACTTTATAAATAAAATAAACAAGTAAATAAATATATATATATGAAATATCAGGGTTGAGCCCCTAACCCCCCACAGATCCCACACCCTCATCCTCTACAGACTGACAGAGGCTGGGGGGAATTGGGGTTGTGAGGCCCAACTCTCACCCCATTCCATGTGTAAGCAGGTTGACATACCACTGTAAAGGAGAAAGGGGTGAGATGTAAGCTTCATGACCCCACTGGCACACCCCTCATGTGTCAGTCTGTGGAGGATGGGGGTGTGGGGTGTGTGTAAGGGGAGGTTAGGGGCTCAACCCTAATGTTTCATTTCCTGTCTTTTTTTGATTTAACCGTAAATGATGCATTAAATGCATATTTTTGCCATGAATTTCCTTACTTTTTGAAAAAGTGTAATATAACAAGTAAAGAACATGTATTGGTGGGTGCAGAGTCCCGTGCTCCCACCAAGTTCCCATTTCTGCATAACAGTATGCATCTGTGAGGGTCCGTGCTCCCACTCATGCATAGCTACAGAGCCATACAGCAGCCCTATAGGTCACCAAATGCTTGTAATAGTAATTTGTCCATATCTTGGGAACCGTAACAGCTAGAAGAAAATTCAAGTGTCATTGTAACTGTAACAGTCAGTAGATCACATGACAATCACTGATCATACCTGTATCTCACACAGTTCCTGAGATATGGGCACCAAAAAGCACTGGACAGGCTCTCTTTGAATCCTTGTGACAGTAATTTCACAATATCTCGTGAACCATGCAACATACAAAAACAATTCCACTGCAGGCTTACTGAACTATTTCAACTCGTTTTCCAATGGCATAGTTCACCAAAAGGTGATCTAAGCTGTCAGTGGCAAAAAGTCTGTATCTCAGTTCATTTCTGAGATAACGGTGCCGAAAGTCATGACACAGACGACAATGTAATCCTATGGTAAAAATGTCAACTACATCATTGAATATCTCTGCAACCAATTAATTCCACAACACCTAGGCAGCATAATTCACATCTCTAGGACATCCTCTAAACACCCAGCAAATTTTAAGTAAAAAGTCCAAACCGTTATGGAGATCTGGTCATCCCAGTTTGGGACATCTGGTTTTCCCTATGGTCATCTGGTCTTCCCAATGGACATTGCAAAATACTGTATATACATTTTCCCATAGTATATAATGGGAACTTCAAATTGTAATCACATTTGAATGGATTAATATTTTTTCACCAAACAAACACTGGCATGTTACTTGGCCCAAGAAAAGTGCATTTTTTGGTGCTTCACTGTGTAAAACCTGTATGTCTGACCAAAACACAACTTGGTAAATCAAGAGATCTACTATAACAGACCATGCATTAGAAATGTTGTTCAAATCTGTTGAACAGTTGTAAAGTTATTAATGCACAAAATCTGAGGTATAACATTAAAGAGCCTATCCAACCATAAATATAGAGGTGTGACTGTGCCTATAATATATATATATATATATATATATATATATATATATATATTCTTAAAAAAAGAAACTGAATTAATGCAAAGAATTTCTTACTTTTTGAAAAAGCATACTTTAAATACATTCTGAATAAGTTGGTGGGACCGTGGGACCCACCACCAATTTGCACATTTGTGCATAACATAACAATATAAATACCTGAATAACATGTGTAGATTGGAGCATGGGACCCAGAGCCCCATGTTCCCATGACATTCCCTGGTACTGCATAGCCACATACATCTGCTATACCTTTTGAACTGCCCTATACCTTATAATGGCATCTTCCTTAACAACCAAATCAGTGCTCACCATGGCTTTCACAATACACCAAAATACTTTTCCATTAGGTAAAAGGAACACCTGCCACAACTCAGCAACCATAAGTGGCACTGAAACAAAAAATATTCACAATCTAAGATCCATGATTAATCTTTCTACATCCCAAATTTCAGGCAAATCGTACACTCGGTACAAAAGTTATTGAAGCAAAACTAACCAAATTTTCATTCATTGGAGTTGCATATTTCTGCACCTGTTTACATTTTACACACCAAACCACTGAAAGGAACCTCTGTGGCACCAGGGCTACCTACCCTATAAATTTCAAGCTACTAGCACGATGCATAACACTATGCACAAAATGTTAAGTGCTTCACGCAGTGTCTCTGCAGTGAATTCATTTTCCAACATCTAAACAGCACAATTCACATCTTTGGAACATCCCCCTCAACATCTTCCAAATTTCAAGTTAAAACACCAAACTGTTTCAGAGATATTCAATTTCAAACTTTGTACACCTTTAAGAATTCTTTGATCACCAGAATTGGCAGTGACTGCCACAAAATGGTGGACCTTGCGTCCAAAATATCTTTGGTCTCGAGGGGGGGGCATTTCAAATGTTTATAACTCTGGAATGGAACAACATTTTTTTACCCTCAAAAAAATTGGCATATGCCTTGAACAAAGGTCTTTCAAAATGCCAAGTTTGAGAGAAATCAACTACACAGTAAGTGTGCTATTTGAATACAGTGAGCAAAAATAGAAAAAACAGCATTTCTGCGCTTCACTTCACAAAAAACAAATGCACCAGTGAAATAGAAATTGGCAGATAAACAGATGTAGCATGCCAGTCCATGCATACCAAATCTTATACAAATCTCTTCAATTGTTTTAGAGTGGCACGAGCGGAAAACTGCACACGAGTGGCGAAAAATAAATTTTTGTCTCTTCACTGTGCAAAAACCGTTATGCACCCGTCAAACAAAAATTGGTAAATCCAAAGAAGTACCATAGTAGACAAAGTATTACAAATGGCACCCCAAATCCGTTCAACAGTTGTAAAATTATAAGCACACAAAAAATGTGACATGTAACATTTAAGTGCATTCTGAACACTAAAGATAGGGGAGCTATCACAGCACAAGTGGCATCAACAACACAACAACTTGTCACCCACAACATATGCACCCACCAGTACAATGCAGCAATACAACAGAGTCCCACAGAAAGAAATAGCTAGGACAATGCTTTGCAGTCATGGTACCACAGGAACAGAAATTTTCACACTACACATATGTATTTCCCATTAACTATAATGGGACACAAAAACATGTCATAACTTCTCAACAGAGCAACATTTTCTCATGAAATCTTCAAACAAGAGCACCACAGTCCAGCACCAACGTATACAAAAGAATCTGAAGTCCGTCAAATACATTTTTGCTGCACACCAAAAGATGACATCATCACTGTTTTTACAATACACATACATATATTTTCCCATTGACTATAATGACAGACCCCCAAAAAAACTTAAGTTTAGAACAGATCAATATTTTTTTATGAAATCTTCAAAGGACACCACCACAGCCCAGCACCATGCTTACAACCCAAACTGAAATCACTCAAATGCGTTGTTTCACTGCTGCTGGGAACACAGGTCTCAAACTTGTACATTTCTTCACAACATCACAGTGTAAGTACTGAATATCATACGTATTGGTGGAAGCGTGGGGCCTCACTGCATACCCACATACATCTGCCATACATTTTGAGCTATCCTATAAGTTATAATGGCATCTTCCTGCACAACCAAATATGTGCTCACCATACCTTTCACAATGCAAATAAATACTTTCCCATTAACTATAATGAACACGCACCACAATTGAGCAACCATAAGAGCCACCAACACAAAAATTGACACAACTGAAGGTCTATAATTAATCTTTCTACATTCCAAATATGTGAATCGGACACAAAGTTTAAAAGTTATTGAAGTGAAACAAACCAAATATTCATTTATTGGAATGGCATAATTCCACACCTGTTTACATTTTAAACAGTAGACCACTGAAAAGCACCTCTGTGGTACCAGGACTACCTACCCTATAAATATCAAGCCAGTAGCACAATGCAGATTGCTATATGCAAAATGTTAACTACATCATGCAATATCTCTGCAGAAAGTTAATTTTCCAACATCTAAACAGCATAATTCCCATTTGCAGGACATTCCTTCACCATCCTCCACATTTCAAGTTAAAAGACCAAACTGTTTCAGAGGTTTTTAATTTTAAAGTTTAACACCTTTAAAAATTATTTTGTCACGAGAATCGGCTGCGACCTTGTGATCTAAGATCATTTTGGTCATGAGGGGACATCTGGTCATGAAATTTGGGCTATCTGGTCCCTCCCAGAGCAAATTTCTGGCTATCTTGTCCCAAAGTCGCGACCAAAGAATTTGCAGGCTCGCAATCAAAGATCGTTGGGGGCAATTTCAAACCCTTATCACTCTGGAATAGAACAAGATTTTGTTCACCAAACAAAAACTGGCATATTCCTTAAATAAAGGGTGTTCTACATGCCAAGTTTCAGACAAATCAACCACACAGTAGCTGAGCTATGCATCACAGAAAATAGTGTGCAAAAATAGCAGAAACTGCATTTTTAGCACTTTGCTGCACAAAAACCATATGCACCAGTGAAATGGAAATTGGTAAATAAAGAAATATACCATGCCAGTCCATGTATACCAAATCTTATCCAAATCTCTTCAATGGTTCCAGAGTGGCACAAGCAGAAACCTGCGCCTGAGTGGTGAAAAATAAATTTTTGGCACTACACTGTGCAAAAACCGCATCCACATGTCAAACAAAAACTGATAAATCCACAGAGGTATGATAGTAGATTAAGTATTATATATACTATGCAAATCCATTCAACAGTTGTAAAGTTATAAGCACACAAAAAATGTGACGTTTAACATGAAAGTGTGTACTGAACCCTAAAGACTGGGGCGCCATCACAGCAAAACTGACATCTGTGATACAACATGTCACCCACAACATATGCACCACCAGCACAATGCAGTGATACAACAGAGTCCCACAGAAAGAAACAGCCAGGACAATGCTTTGCAGACATGGTGCCGCATGAGCAGATGTTTTCACACTACTCATATATATTTCCCATTGACTGTAATGGGACATCAAAAAATTTCATACCTTGTCAACAGAGCAACATTTCTCATGATAGCTTCAAACAAGAGCACCATAGCCCAGCACCAGCATATAAAAAACAATATGAAGTCAGTTTACAGTCTTGATGCACACCAAAAGATGACATAATCACTGGTTTCACAATGCACATACATTATATATATTTTCCCATTGACTATAATGACATACCCCCCCCCAAAAAAAAACAAACATAACTTTAGAATGGAGCAATATTGTTTTACAAAATCTTCAAAGAACATCACCACAGCCTAGTATCCATGCATACAGCCCAATCTGAAGTCACTCAAATGCATTGTTTTACTGCTGCTAGAAGCGCAGGTCCTGACCGTGTACATTTCTGCATAACATCACAGTATAAGTATTGAATGTCATATGTATTAGTGGGACCCACCACATCGCCTAGCACTGCATAACCACATACATCTGCCATACATTTTCAGTTGCCCTATACCTTATGACATCTTCCTACACAACCAAATATGTGCTCACCATGGCTTTCACAATGGACATAAACACTTTCCCATTAACTATAATGAACACGTGACACAACTCAGCAAATGTAAGTGGCACTGACACAATTGACACAATCAAAGATCAATGATTAATCTTTCCGCATCCTAAATTTCAGGCAAATTGGACACATGGTTCAAAAGTTATTGAAGAGAAATGAGCCAAATTGTCATTTGTCAGAGTGACATAATTCTGCACCTGTTTACATTTTACACACCAAACCACTAAAAAGTATTTCTGTGGCACTAAGGCTACCTACCCAATAAATTTCAAGCCATTAGCACTATGCAGAATGCTATGTTCAAAATGTTAAATAAGTCACACAATATCTCCACAGTGAATTAATTTTCCAACACCATAGCACCATAATTCACATCTGCATGACATCCCCTCAACACCCTTCAAATTTCAAGTTAAAAGACCAAACCATTTCAGAGATATTTAATTTTAAAGTTTTACCACCTTTAAAAATTCTTTGGTCAAGAGAATCGGCCGTGACCTCGCAACCTAAGATAATTTTCAGTCATAAGGGGACAACTAGTTGTGAAATTTGGTCTATGTGGTCCTGCAAAAATCTGGCCATCTTGTCCCAAAGTTGCAAAATAAGCTCACGATCAAAAATGATCTCTCGACCAAAGAATTTGCAGCCTCGTGATTAAAGATCATTAGCGAGCCGCGACCAAAGAATTTCAAACTTTAAGACTCCATTTTTTGACACAATTACATTAAACCACAGGCATGGGTCAATAGAGAGAAGCCCTCTGAGCAAAACCCATCCTTGTTTTACTTCACAAGTCATCCCTGGGCTGAGATATTTGTTTTTTTACTGACCACAAACTAAAAAACAAGACGGTGGCCATTGTGAATGATAAATTTCTCACTGTCAAAGATTCCTTGATCACGAGCCTGCAAATTCTTTAATCATGAGGATAGACCATATGGCCAAAACCTCAATCTTCTTTGGCAAAACAACCATATAAATTTTCACACAGACTTATAATGTGAGCTAAGAATTTAAATAACTTTTGAATGGATTAATATTTTTTCACCAAACAAAAAGAGGCATGTTCCTTGTCACAAACTCATTCTGCATGCAAGGTTTCAGACCAGTACACCACACAGTGGCAATGCAGCACCACAGGCACAATTCCAAAAAGCGCCCACAAAATTAGTGAAAAGTGAATTTTTTGGTGTATTGCTGCACAAGAACCATGTGTCCAACTGAACCAAAGCTTGGCAGATCAAGAGACCTATAATGCCCCACCACGCATACCAAAGTTCATGCAAATCCATTGAACAGGTCCAAAGTTATTAATGTACAAACATCCAAGTTTAACATTAAAGTGCCTTCTCAACCTTAACTGTAGGGTACGACTGTGCCCCTATAATATCAATTAATTGCAAAAAAAGCAGGGACAATGGTTTTCCGTTTTTACCGGTAACACCGGTAAAAATTACGGAATCCTGCTTGGTATGCGGATTTTGAATTCTTGTACCGGTGCCTCACGGAAATTGCATTTCACTGCACAGAATCCCTAGGATTTCAGCATATTTTTACATTTTTTTATTTTCTCTTTCTCTGACCCCTTCTCACAGCATCAGTCTCCACTTTTCAGAGATCCTTAGGCTGGGTATACCTTAGCTTCACCCCAGGTAATGCTTAGGAGCTCTTATGAGCCTGCACCCATCCTGCCTAGGCTGTACCCCCCCAGGTGGGAAGGGAGGGGATCCCAGATCACCCCCTCCACTGTCCTTTAATGTGTGTCGGGCAGCCCAGTGGGTCCCTCATGGAAACTGGTTATGAAGTTTGGGGCAGCTGGGTCCCTTCTACCAGCAGCCAATGTGGGGTGATTGTTACTGGTTTTCTGGTCTCTGTCCCTGAGGGCACCAACACTCAAGGGTATCCAAGGAAGTAGGGCACATAGAGACATGCCGCTACTCCAGATCCTGGCCAGCTTCCTCTCTTCCCAAATGCCCTGCAGCCTCATTGCACCACCACCTGTGGTCACCCAGGTG
This sequence comes from Neoceratodus forsteri, assembly GCA_016271365.2. Taxonomy (NCBI): domain Eukaryota; kingdom Metazoa; phylum Chordata; order Ceratodontiformes; family Ceratodontidae; genus Neoceratodus; species Neoceratodus forsteri. Next base: position 53,457,709 of record CM028130.1, on the reverse strand, counting down.
GCAGTAAAGCATCAGGACCTTCAAGCCACCGTTCCCAGAGGAGGAGAGTGGCCCCCAGCTGCTCAATCCTACTCCCCTGGCCAGGCCTCTAGCAACCCGAATTCACTTCTGATCCCGAGTCCCTGGCATTGCAAGCAGTAGTGCTACCTCAGGCTATTTACAGTGCTCTGTCAACTATACACCCACTTTGGTGTAAGAAAACATAAGCAGATGGAGAGGGAAATAATTCAGTTTTAGTAAAATGTTGCAGTGTTCAATGTTCATAATTTGCACTGTAGGTACTTTGCACTATTATTGAAATCATATATTAAAACATTATATATGGGTGTTATGGCTGGCAGTATAGCCTAGTGGTTAAAGTAACAAACAGTGATCGAACTGAGTACATTTAGAAGACTTGGGTTTGATTCCCACAACCTCCACTTGCATACTGTGTGATTCTGAGCAAGGCACTTAACCTCCACAGTGCTCCTGGGTCACCTCTGAAAACAGGCAGTTTTGCCTAGTGGGTTTACCCAGTTTACAAAAAAACAGCAATATATGTTTACTACATCATACAGTAGTCAGGGTACCATGTAATTTATCTGAGTTGTTCTCGGGCTGCAATGATGTTGTATAAGTAAATATAAATGTTCAGATACATTTTGTGTTTTATAAGCTTGTTTTCAGACTTTAGTCAGGTTTTTATTGTATTTTTTGCATATGAACATCTAGGATATATATTGCTAAGCGCAGGATCACTGTTACCAACTAGTTTATTCAAGTTTATAATCAGCAGGGCCATCCAAACTCCTCAGCTGTTTGATTGAAAGTGAGTCTGAATGAAAGTATGTTCACAAGGCACAAGCTTCCTTACTACTTATTTAGGTGAATGGGGTAGAAACACAGAAACATAGAATTTGACAGCCCACCTAGTCTGCTCATTTCATCATTTGCACCTTCTCTCCTGCCTGTTGTGTCAGTCTCCGTGACAACACAATGTTTTCTGACAGACTGCTTTAATAAAAAGCAAATGTTACGTGCTTAAGTGTACTTATGCTTGGTCGGTGCATTGGAAAGCACATTCAGTGACACATGGAAGGTAAGACCCCAGGGGCTGTATGATACTGGTGGGTAGAGTGGTGCTCAATTCACATCTGAGCTCAGACATGAAAACTGAGAGACACCCTTTTCATGGAGACCAAGGGAAAAAAAGGAATTCACATGTTTGTGAGATGCATTAGAAGGTCCTCCACTAATCACTTGTGAATTTTTTTTAGGTGAAGACACTATTTCAAAGAAGCAAATTCAGGCAGTTTTTTTTTTGTTCCTCCTACCCCTGGCCATCCACTCCTTCAGGCCTGCCAAGTCCCCCTACCACTGCTGCTGAGTCCCTCCCACCATCCACTGCCCCTTATGGCCATGCTACCAGGTAACCCAAATTAACCCTTCATCGGTGGACCCCTATCCCTGTGGGAGGCTAACAAGGGAAGATAATCACCCTAAAGAGCTTCCTGTATATCCTAGGCATGGCAGGAGTCAGAACAGACACATGTGTCTGGGACTTCATGCTTATGGAGGGATCAGAAGCCATTCTCTAGGTAGCCAGCAGGTGTTTTTCCATTTTTGTGGGAGTGTGACAGGCCACATGATGTCAAGACACAAACTGACGTCCATCACACTCTCTTCCGCAATGAGGGCCAATGTGTTGCCATGCCTCCAGCCTCCACCTGGGGCCAGCAAATGCTGAGCTGTGAATATACCCTCCCTCCCAGGAGAAGGCAAGTGGTTGTTGGACACTCAAACCTTCACCCCCCCAGCCGGTCTTCCAGCACCCAAACCTGTTCCCAAACCCTGGTCAGTGGTGTCACTGGTAGAAATCCAATTCAGGCAGTTAAATGATAGGAAAAAACAAATGTGCTCCACCTTAGTAGTTGTGGTGGTTCAGATTAGTTCACATCTGAGTTCTAATAAGCAAAGAGACTAAGTAATTTATAACATGTGCATGTGGGGTGTTCGGGGTTGAAGAAAGGGGGTCATAGTGCTGTCACTACTGCCAACATCCCTGAGGGATGTGGACTGCAGTGTTGCTACTGCCATCACACCTGAGAGGTGGGGGGGGCATAGTGCTTCTGCCATAACCACTGATGGATGGGGAATGTTGTACTGCTGCTGTTCTACCTGAGAGATGGGGCCATAGTGCTGTTACTGCCATCACACATGAGGAATGCGGAACGTGGTACTGCTGCCATCACGCCTAATGGATAGGGACCGCAGTGCTGCTGCTTCCATCACACCTGAGGGAGGGGGAACACAGTGTTGTTGCTGCTGCCATCACACCAGCGGGATGGGTCTGTAGTGTTGTTGGTGCTGCCATTGCACCAGAGGGATGGGGGCCTTACTGCTGCTTCCATCACACCTCAGGGATGGGGGCTGTACTGCTGTTGCTGCCATCATATTTTGTACCTAAAATAACTTTAAATTGGTACAAGGATGGAAGGATGTGCAATAGTGGAGGTCAAAACTGCTAAAATGCATGTTAGCGGAGTTAAAAATTGTTAAATAAAGTACACAAAACCAAACACCGGTAAAACCGGACTTTGGCTTAGCAGACACCGGTGACAGTACCGTTTTTTACAATGTGCAAAATGGAATTTGGCCTTTCTCAATCCCGGTAAACCAGTGTCCCTGAAAAAAAGTTGTTACTGCATCAGTTAGGGTGCCTGCTATAGCCACAAAAGCAGGAAAAAGAGATGTTAGGGTTTCCAAACCTAATACCCCATCCGCCACCTTGCAGACACTAACAGGCATTGGTGGGGTGACTTGAGGTTATGGACTCTAACATTCACCCATTCTCATAAACTGTACCCAGCTGAGCTTATTTAATTATAGAATGGGGTGAGCATTAGGGTCCATGATCCCAAGTCACTGTTGTTGATGCCTGTCGATGTCTGCAGGGTGGGGGAGGAGCATTAAGGTTGGAAACCCTAACATCTCATTTTCCTGCTTTTGTGGCTATAGCACTCACCCTAACTGATGCCTCAATGAAGTTTTTTGCAATGAATTTCCCATCTTTTTGAGATAGTATAATAGTATTGTTAGTTTACTGTGGCAGCTCAGGTTCCTTTGGACCCTGCACTTCAATTCCTCTACAGATGCACTTATGTATATAGAAGTGGAAGTGCAGGGCCCTCCTTGTGTCCAAGAGCAGTGATCAATTGTCAGCATAGCCATCATATTATCCCACCTTGTGTACCCTGCTACAGAGAAATTGTGAAATGCAAGGCAAAACATATAGTAATGATTCATAACTGCATTGCCATTCTGCTTCATAGGTGCAAAAACATATTTTGGGCAGGAAGTGAAAAATGACAGCTGTACTGTTCATGAGGTGGTGTGATAAAATGGCCATGTTGAAATTTTAATGACCACTGTTTGAAAAGTACCAAAGTTATGCACATGTGTACAATAAATCAGTGGACACACATAACTCAGGCATTTTCAATAATTTTCTTATCAGATTGTCAACATGGCCTCTTGGGGACCCTGTCATATGAACACTGGCACTTTGATTTCATTAAAGCATCCCAAAAGTTGATTTTGCACAGTGACCATGCCATTCTATGTCACTTGTGTGAAAACATGGTTTTGGGTAGGATGTGAAAAATGACAGCTATACTGTTCATGAGGAGGTGTGAAAAAACATCAGTGTTAAAAATCTGGAGTGAAAATATTAAAAATTGGTGAAGTTACAAGCGTGTGTAGAAACTACGCAACACATGCTCGTAATGCAGCCATTTTGGGGATTTTTTGCACCAAATTTTCAACATGGGCATTTCATGATCTTCCTTCATGAACACTGGCACTGTCATTTTCTTAATCTGTCCAGAAAGGTGATTCTGTACTGTGATCGCAAAATCTCTTTGGGGTCAAAATTCTGGAAAATGGCTACAATTTCAACATAAGAAAACATTGAAAGCCATTATACAGCACTTACCTTGATACCTCAGATCGCAGTTTGGCTTTGAGGAGTGCAGATGTGTCCTGGTCTAGAGAAGATCATAGCCACCAACCTCTGAAGGTAATTATGGGGTAAGGGAGAGGTGCCGAGAGGTGGGTGTGCAGAGGCAGGGTTGGGAAGGGGAAGGGGATGGGGTGAGATGATGGAGACCATTTTCTTTTTTTCAGGATTTAAGAAAAAGATGTTGGGGGACAGTTTTCTTTTTTTCAGCTAAATGTATAATTTGTGGACTCTGGTCAGTGAGCTTCCCAGAGTCCAAGAAGAATAGTGTAATGGACACAACTGAGGACACTGGGAGTGGGCTTCCTAGTGTACCACACTGTAGGGGGGAACTGCCAACAGGGGATTGTGCACCCCACTGTTGGCAATTAGCACACTGCTGGGGGGGCAGACCATACTGGGGATTCTGGGACTGGGCTACCCAATGGAAAAGTTGTCTAAAGGACACAACTGGGGACACTTTGAATGGGCTACCCAGTGTCCCACATTTTGGGCAGGGGGCAACTGCAGACATGGGGATTGGGCACCCTGCTGTCAGAAAGGGGCACACTGCTTGGGGGGAGATAATACTGCGGACACTGGAAGTGGGCTACCCAGTGTCACACACTGTTGGGGGGAGATGGGCCTACTAACTAAGTATAGAGGATGGGGTACGCCACTAGACACCAGGGCAATAAAAATGGGAGGTGCCACTAAAGACCAGAAGAACGAGCAGCTTAAATGTGACTCTCCAGCTGGCAGTACGAGTTCCAGCTGCTACTGCTGCAGAAGTCATGAAAATACCACTGTTCTCATACAGAAAACAGGATACTATTGGTCCTCTCACTAAGCCACTGTAGCACCCAACATTTCACAAGCTCAATAAACTTCTTTTGGCCATCAAAACAGTAAAAAACTCATCAGAATCTAGGTAAATGTGTCCTCTTTAGCTAAGTGCTAATTTTTTTTGTATTACATTATTTTTTCGCATATTTTCAACATTTGTTGGTCTTTGCTAAGAGGAAAACAAAATGGCGGGCACTACACAGCCCCTGCTATCAAACCAGATACTTTGTGCAAAATATATCCCTTCTTTTGAAAAAAAAGAAACTGTATTTTGTGTAAAGTATCATTCGTGCAAAAAATAAAATCTTTCATGTCTGACATAAATTTTCCCCTAGGAATTAATGTGAACATTAACATTTTAATAACTTTTTTATCAAGCCTTCAAAAGGCACATCTGTGACCCAAAGGCTTTCTACCTAGAAAATTTCAGACCAAAACCTAAAGCCATTTCTGAGATCCAGCTGGACAAAGAAATGGCAAAAAACATGGGTTTTCTGTTTTTTCAACACTGTTTCTCAGCAACCATAAAATGGATTCACACATAATTTGGCATATCCAGTGTGCTACCCCTAGAGATTATGCATGCTAAACTTCATGTGAATCCGTTGAACGGTTCCAAAGTTATTGAGGTTCAACTTTTTAATATAGGTTTAACATACAAGTCACATTTCACCCTAACTATACTGGCAGTACTGCACCAGTATAATATTATAGCTGCACGTTAGTGTAGCTATAGTTAAGGTTGCATGGCCATTTCTTTGTTAAGCCACATTGTCAGAGGGAGATTCCCCTGGGAAATAACGCACAGACAACTTCTTAGTGGGTGATTGACTGGCAAATAATTTATTTCTATACATCAACATCATTTTCTTTACTTTGTCCACATTTTAACTTTTACATATTTACAACATTGCTTCTTCCATTCACCACGTTACCAATTATAAATCCAACAATTAATATTTTATACAATCACATAAGTTCCAACTGTCTTTTATAAATGTCTCTGCTTCTCCTGTCGTCTTCTCGGGGTCCGGATGCTTGTAAAGTCCCATACCCCTTCTTCCCCTTATTCTTGAACTGTCTCAGCTTCTTCATCTTCTTCTCAGGGTACAGACACTTGAAAAGCCCAATACCCCTTCTCTCTCCCCCATTGCTGAAAACTTCTTGGGTCCGGGTGCCAACGGCAACTGCCCCCCCTTTTGCTTAATTCCTTATTGTCCCCCTTCTTTTTCATCTGCCTCCACATCCAGGTGCCTGAGCCTGACCCATGGATCTTACCTGCCCCCCTTCCCGCATTTTATTTTCCCCAAACATTCCACTAGTGCATTTCCAGCTTAGATGATGGAATGATGGGCTTCCCCCCACCACCCCTTCATTTTTTGCAGTGTCAGTGGCTCAGTAGGTAGCACACTCGCCTCTGAGGCCGGGATATCAGAGGGCTATGGGTTCAGTTCCCACATCTGGCACTTGGGTTAATATCCCAGTACTGACACTGTAGTGCAGCATGAGAGGGGTGCTGTGCTTCTGAGGTGCCATCTTTCGGATGAGATGTTAAAACCGAGGTCCCATCTGCCTGGATTGGTGGTAGTTCAGGTGGATGTTAAAGATCCCATGGCACTTCTCGAAAGAGTAGGGGAATTTCCCCAGTGTCCTGGCCAAATTTCCCTCATTCACTCAAAATACCACCAACAGCTTAATCTGGTTCAAGGTCAGTTGGCATTCATCTGTATCCCCTTCCCACGGGTCGTGCCTGAAAATAGGCAGGATTTGTCTAGTGCACTTACCTGGTCAACAAAAACTAAATAAATAAAAATAAATAAATAAAAAAATTTTCCCCAAGTCCCTACACTGTCCCCCAACTGTAGCACATATGATGATATGCTCACTGTCGAAAGGTGTACTCCATCCTGCCTGTAAACCCTGGGGTTCGTAAATGAAATGTCATTGTGTGCTATGTATGTTCCCCCGACCCCCTTTAACCATGCTGCCATCTGTCTATTAACTCTTGTCCTAGGCTTTTCCACCCCTTTTATGCTCATGGCCTGCTGCCAAACCATCCTAGGGACTATTTCAGACCAACCCCAAGGCCAACACTGTAGTATTGTACCTAGATCCTTAACACATCATTGCATAACAAACCCCAAGGTCAATCTCCTAAATCAATGCCCCCCAAGTATATCACCAGCAAATCTGGTTGTGGCCATTTTAACTTAAGCTCCTCCAAGGTAGGCATGATCAGTGCCCATCTCATGCCCCGGACCCATCTCCAATAGACTCTTACTTTGTCAGGATCTTGCCCTAGTTGTTTTCCTCTCAGATAAATGGCAGCCCACTTCTCTGCCCAAAAAACGTAAGAATGCCCAATGATCCACACCTGCCTGCTCCTTCCCTGACCTGTGGAAGACAGAAACAAACATGTCATAACAGTTTCCTCATATATCTTTTATAGCAGTCTGACTTCCACCTTCTGGCTTTCTTGATACTTAGATACATAGATACATAGACAGTGTCAGCAGATAAGGACCTATGGCCCACCCAGTCTGCCCATTTGAGCTTGTAAGTTCAGTTTGTTTTCCTAGAAGTCTGTTGCACCTTACCCCTGACCTCCAGAATTCCTTTATGTCTATCCCATGCATTCTTAAATCCCGTGATTGTTTCAGCCCCCACCACTTCCTCTGGCAGGGTGTTCCACTTGTCCTCCACCCGTTCTGTGAAGAAATTCTTTCTCATGTTTCCTCTGAATCGTCCTCCCTCCAACTTCATCCCATGCCCTCTAGTCCTGGAACATCTTTTTCGCTTAAAAATAGTGTTTTGCTGCACCTGTTCCTCCCTGTAAGATACTTGTATGTCTCTATCATATCCCCTCTCTCCCTCCTCTCCTCCAGGGAGTACATGTTCAGTTCCTTCAACCTGTCTTCATAGGACTTGTGATGCAATCCATGCACCATCTTTGTTGCCCTCCTCTGAACCTTCTCCACCCTGTCTATGTCCTTACGTAGGTATGGTCTCCAGAACTGTACACTGTACTCCAGGTGGGGCCTCACTAGTGTCCTGTATAGCGGAATTATGACCTCCCTTTTCCTGCTGGTAATGCCCCTGCCTATACATCCCAGCATCCTATTTGCTTTACCTGCTGCTTTGTCACACTGTTTCCCTACCTTGAGGTCATCAGAGATGATAACCCCAAGATCCCTTGATCTCTTCTTCTGACTCCCCCTTTCCACTGCCAGCATTGCTGTGGCTCCAATCAAAAATGAATGGGAGGAGTAACTCTGTGGGTTCTCTCCCAGGTGTGCCATGCCCTTTTTTAGGACCCCCGTTACTTGAAAGCATGTAACTGGCTTGCTATCGTGACATATGAAAAACTGTCATCCACCCTTTGGCCGCCTCTCTTTGGGAATACAACTGGGAATATTGTTTTCTTTTCTTGTCTTCCCAGTACAATCTCCACTCCTGTTCCCATCTGATCAGTCTTAGAACACCTCAGCCAAGTTGTTTCCCTCCCTTCTTCTACTTGCAGTTCCTCTCCCCATAACCCTCCTATTTCATCCTTTTTGTTGCCAACCACCACCTCACTGACCTTGAATGCTCCTTTAGCCATTACCATAAGGAAGACATTGAATAGGCAAGCCTTGAAATGTGACATACATATCTGAGCCAGGGGCTCTACTAGCTCATTAAGTTTCTTCCCTGCCACAGGTTTCTTCAAATCCACCTTCCCTCCTTAATCACTGCCACCCCATCAACATGCGCTGGACCACTATAAACTTATTCGGTTCTGCCCATTCTTTCATGCTGCAAGCCCATCCTAACCCTGCCAACTGGACCCCCATTGTCCCACTAGCCATTCCTGCTTCCCATTTTTGCACCGTGTATTTTGTTATCTGGTCCTGTGAAACTGGCCCATTTCCCTTGAACTCTTCTTGCTCCCAGAGCTCCTGGAATGACCCCACACCCCTTCATATGGCTTTAGTGTGTTGGCATACCAGGAGCTCCTATATAGCGGTCAGGTTCTTTCAAGCCAATTTCCCATGTTTGCTCTGTTACCTATGTTCTTTGTGCAGCCGCTTGTGGTGCCATGGACCTGAACCTGTCAGACTGTAAATGGGAAAGGCTGTCAGCTATGTCATTTTTTGGCCCTTCAATAAGTTTTGCTTTAAATAACATATTTAACCTTAGACCCCACAGCACAAGTTGTCTTAACACCCTGTTGGCTGACACTGAATGCCCTCCTTGCCAGTTGATAACCTCCACCACCGCTCTATTATCACACCAAAACATTATTTTCTTGTTCCTTGGGTGCTCCCCCCAGCAGCAGGGGGAGGCACTGATAAGCAGCAGGAAAATCCCAGCCTCTCCCTACAAAACAGGGTACTAAATGAGAAAAAGACCGAGGTAGAAAGGTCAGTGGGGGATGCTGCAAAAGAAGGTAAAGCCATCAAAAAATGGAGAGCAATGAGTGCCAATGCTTGTAGTCAGAGTAACAAGCTTCCTGAATTAGTGGCCTTGATGGAGGAGGAACATCTGGATATCATGGCAGTCACGGAAACATGGTACACACAAAACCATGACTGGGATGTAAACATACCAGGATACACTATCTAGAGGTGGGACAGGGAGGGTAAAAGAGGAGGAGAATGAGTAGCTCTTTACATAAGGGAAGGAATCAACGCAACAGAACAAAAGGGAAAACAGGGAGGAGGAGAAGAAGCTCTGTGGGTAAATTTGGAGACCGACAATGGCACCACAATCTGCACAGGGGTTGTATACAGACCCCCTTCTCAGAGGGAGGAAATGGACAAGGAAATGATAGAAAAGAAATACTTAGAATGGCAGAAAAAGGGGAGATATTGCTGATGGGTGATCTGAATATGCCAGATGTTAACTGGAGTGCAGTTGCAGCAGCCACTTCGAAGAGTGGGGTTATTCTAGATGCCCTACAGGGGGCATACCTTAGACAACTTGTATTGGAGCCCACTTGAGAGGGAGCAATCTTAGACCTGGTTCACTCAAATGGAGATGAAGGGAGGATCACAGATGTAGAAGTGGGTAGCCATCTGGGAACTAGCAACCATCGAACAGTATGGTTCACAATAAACACAGCAATAGAGTCAAGCCATACAAAGGCAAACGTACATGGACTTTAGGAGGGCTGACTTTGCCAAAATGGGTGAGTGCCTAAAGGAATGCACTAGCAAATGGGCAGGAAGGAAGGAAGGGTGGAAGAACAATGGGGAATAATAAAAACTGCCATCACAGAGGTAACAAGCCTTTGTGTCAAGCAAATAAACAAAACGAAACGATGTAAGAAACCACTGTGGTTCTCAAAGCAAGTGGCAGTGAAGGTTCAAGAGAAAAAGAAAGCATTCAGGAAGTACAAGGAATCACAGAAGGAGCAGGACAGATAACTGTATCAGTTAAAGCAAAAGGATGCTGGGAAGGCAGTCAGAACAGCAAAGGCCCAAACCGAGGAAAAGATAGCCAACTCAGTTAAGAAGGGCGACAAAACCTTTTATAGGTACATCAGGGAGCGAAAGAAGACCAAGGGAGGGTTAGTGAGGCTTAATAAAGGGGAGGGAGGGTGGGCAGAGGGTGACTGTGAAAAGGTAGAGATACTAAACAAATATTTTTGCTCAGTATTTACAAAGGAAGAGGGGGAGGTACCTAAAACAAACAGCAGAAACACTCTGGATACATAAGTTGATACCAGCCCATTTACAGAAGAAAGGGTTCTGAAAGAACTCTTAAAACTGAAGGTGGACAAAGCAATGGGGCCTGATAGGATTCATCCCAGAATTCTAAAAGAACTAAGGGTAGAACTAGTAACATCACTGACTACCCTCTTTAAAAAATCATGGGAGGATGGAGTGGTACCCGAGGACTGGAGGAGGGCAGATGTGATTCCCCTTCACAAAAGTGGGAGCAAGGCAGAAGCAGGAAACTACAGATCTGTTAGTTTAACCTCAGTGGTAGTTAAAATGATGGAATCACTTCTGAAGGAAAGAATTGTTGAGTATCTAGAGGCCAGAGGGGCCCAGGACCCAAGGTAGCATGGATTCACAATGGGAAGGTAATGCCAGACAGATCTGATAGATTTCTTTGACTGGGTGACCAAAGTAGTAGATCAGGGAGGGGCTGTGGACATGGCCTACCTAGACTTTAGAAAGGCATTTGACACAGTCCCACACAAAAAATTAATATACAAGTTAGCCAGCCTGGGAGTGGGTCCCAAGATGACAGCCTGGGTAAAGAATTGGCTGGAGAATAGGACACAGAGAGTAATAGTAAATGGAGTCCACTCTGAAGAAATGGAGGTTACTAGTGGGGTACCGCAGGATTCAGTATTAGGACCGGTCCTCTTCAATGTCTTTATAAGCAACATTGCAGAGGGACTGGAAGGAAAAGTATGTCTCTTTGCAGATGACACAAAGATCTGTAACAGAGTTGATGCACAAGGTGGGGTGGAAATGATGAGAAAGGACTTGGCAAGGTTAGAGGAATGGTCAAATGTATGGCAGCTTAGATTCAATGCTAAGAAGTGCAAAGTAATGCACCTGGAAAACAAAAACCCAGGGGAAGAGAACACAATGGGGAGTGAGATACTAAGAACAACAAAAATGGAAAGGGGGTAGTCATATCAGATGACCTAAAGGTGGGCAAGCAATGTGAGAGGGCAGCAAGGAGGGTTGGGGGGATACTGGGATGCATAGGGAGAGGCATCACCAGTAGAAAACAGGAAGCTATTATCCCTCTGTACAGACAATTGGTGAGACCCCATCTGGAGTACTGCGTGCAGTTCTGGAGACCCAATTTCCGCAAAGACATAGACAAGATGGAAGCTGTCCAGAGGAGGGCAACTAAAATGGTGCAGGGTCTGGACCAGAAGACATAAGAAGAGAGACTTAAGGAGCTAAATATGTATAGCCTCGAGGAAAGGAGGGAGATGGGGGACATGATAGAAACTTTCAAGTACCTCAAGGAATCAACAAAGTCCAAGAGGGTAGCATCTTTCAAAAAAGAGTTGTGCAAGAACAAGGGGCACAATTTGAAGATAGAAGGGGCGGCTCAGAGGTAACAAGGAAGTATTTTTCACAGAGAGGGTTGTGGATGCATGGAATGGCCTTCCGGAGGAGGTTGTGGAGTCAAAAACAGTGGTTGAATTCAAGCATGTATGGGACAGTCATAAGGCAATTCTAGGGGGTGGGGGTAGAAAGAAGTAGGCTGCTGGTTAGCTAGGATCTGCAGCTTATCCATTAGGTAGGGGAAATGGGCAGACTGGGTGGGCCAAGCGGTCCTTATCTGCTGTCAAAATCTATGTTTCTATGGTTCTATGTTAACACTGCTATCCATAGGGGAAAAATCTCCAATCATGTTATGTCCCTCAACAACCCCTTCTCTCTCCATGACTCTGGCCATGCCTTAGCCATCCACATTCCCTTAAAATATGCCCCCCATACCAATCGACCCAGATGCATCGGTGTATAGAGCTAGGTCGGTAATCCCTAGCCACTCTTCCTGCCAGAACATGACCCCATTGTAGTCTACTAAGAAGGGTAGTTTTGCTCCCCCAGTTGCTCTGCCTAATCTCCTGGTAAAAACCCTGCCTGGGGCCACCGTCCTTCAAGCTAAATTCATGTGGCCAAGGAGCTGCTGTACCTGTCCCAGTGGGACCCTTCTCCACTTCCTGACTTCTTGCAGTATTTCCTTAAGTCTGGACACTTTCTGTTGGGGCAACCTGAAAACCTGTTTCTCCACATCCACCTCAATACCCAGAAATTCCAGTTTCCTTGCTGGTCCTTCAGTCTTACCCTCTGCTAGCGGTACCCCTACCTTCCTGCACGTGTCTTCGAAATCCTGGAGCATTAACCCCATCTGTGCCATGCTCTCTCCTACCAACAGGAAATCATCTAGGTAGTGTACCACTGCCTTGTGCCCGTATCTCTTCCCAAAAGCCCATTGCATCCAACTACTAAATGCCACAAACTTAGCACGGGCTGTGGAACAGTCCATGGACTTTGCCTTATTGAAATAAAAGAACCCTTGGAAGCAAAATCCCAACAGGTCCCAATCTTCTTGCCTGACAGATAGTAACCAAAAAGCCGACTTGATGTCGGTCTTTGCTAACCATGCCCCTTCCTTTGCTCTAATCAACTGTCCTGCCTGTTCCAGTATTGCGTATGAAACTGCACCACATTCCCCAGAGATGTGATTGTTCACTGATGCCCCTTCTGGATATGACAGGTGACGGATTAACCTAAACTCCCCCTGTTGCTTCTTTGGCACTAACCCCAGTGGTGACACCCACAGACTGGGAAATGGTGGATTCTGAAATGGACCCTCTATCCTTCCAGCATCAGCTTCCTTCCTTATTTTCTTTTTTACTATATCCTCTTTTCCTTTTTAATGAGGCAAGGTTCTTGGCTCTCATGCTACTTCTTGCCCCTGGATACTCCAAATTAAAACCCCTCTCAAACCCTTCCAGTAGAAACCTATCTGCCCTAATATCTGAGTACCCTTTTATTCATTCTTAATCACTCCCATCTTGATAGGAGTCCTGCTAACCCCACTCCCCCTGCCCCTTACCAGATAATCTCTCATTGGCTGCCCATGCCAACTGAACCATACCCCCCTCTCCCTTGGAATCCCCTTCCTCTCCAGTTTTGGTAGGCCCCCTCTTGACCCTCCCCAAAAAACTGCCTGCTACCCCTCTGCCAGTTTGTTCTTGCCCCCATTGCTCTGCAGCATGTCACAGGATGCAGCCCTGCACACTTTGAGCAGGCATGTCTGAACTTGCTATTGGTTCATGAACACGATGTTTTGTTGAACCCCCAGCATATTTTTACCTGCTGATCGCTTCCCTTGCCTACTGACTCCCCCATACCCTGACAGACTTAGAACCCATAACTGGATGTATGGAGGCCCATCTCAGATCTCCCCTGACCGCCATCCACTGGCTGAAAGCTTTGTCGTACTTCAGCCACCCCAGGCCCAACTTTGTCTTATAGGCGTCCTTTATTGTGGTGGCATATGTGAGCAGTGGAATGGCCAATTCTGGTTTCTTTTCCAGCAGGATGGCACTTCATATGGAAAACCCCGCCTGCCATGTTTCTATATTTTTTCCTTATAACTTTTCTCCTCAGCCTTATTTCCCATTATCGTTAATGCTACCTCTATCTCAGATTTCCCCACCATTCTTTTTGGGCATGCCTCTTTGCAGACTCTTTGTCTACTAATGCAAATATATCCACGTATTTGCCTTTCCATCTCTTTTCTTTAATAGTTACAAGTACATGATCCCCCAGTGTCATGCCCAGTATCCCATCATTGCCTACTCTGGTTTTTGTGCTCCCTTTCTCCCCCGCTGCCTTCAGTTCCTCTAGAACCCTTTCCATTTTCTCTATACCCTTCTCCCCCATATCCCCCAGCATACATTCTAAATACCCAGTCAGATCCCTCTTTAGGTTCTGATCTCCCTTGTCCTTACCACTTGTGCCATCTTCGCCATCTGGTTCCTCAGCCTGCTCCTGTTCAGGCACCTCCTGTGGTGTCCTTTATTCTGCTGGGTTCTTCCCAGAATCCCCTGCCAGTATCTTCCTTTTTCCCGAAGCTTCCAATGCTTCCTTCTGCTTTGCTGCTTCTCTCAATTCATTCACCTTCTCCATCAGGCTTCCCCCCCCCCCCCAACGACTTTTTGGCTTTTACCCTCATGGCTTCTTCTTCTTCTGCCACTCTCCTTCGAGCCACCTGCAGCATCTCATTGACCTTCAGCATCACTTCCACCGCCTACTCCATCATCTGGACGCTTGTGATTTCTCTGTCTCCTGCCATTCTGAATAAGTAGATTATTGGGGGGCTATATAAACAAAACATGGTTATCCTCTCTCCTATTCATCCTGAGCCTCCTAGTCTTTGCAAGATCCTTACAGCTCTAATCATCCCTCAGAAACTTCCACTCTCTCAATCTGAACTGTATTTGTCTTTAGTGTCTTATTCCACTTTGTGTTATATAGCTTACCTATCTTTCTCTCTTTTTTTTTTTAAACAAACCCTCAGGCCCTTGATGTTCATCATTGTCCTGCTAATTGCCCTTTAACCAGCAGGCCCTAACCCATTTAAGGCTCTCTTGCTTCCTTTTTTTTTTTTTTTGATTGCACCTTACCCTCCTTCCTGGCTGCCCACTCCTTCGGGTCTCCTTCGCCCTTACTGGCTGCCTGCCCGATTCCCACACCGGCTACCAACCCCACATTGTGACTCGCCCAGGTAACCCGGTGTTTCCCTTCACCAGATAGGCCCCCATCCTCCGAGGGGAAAGGCATCAGTGGGGGCTGGCCAGTGTACTTCATTACTGGTCCGGGGTGTCGCTGAGGTGTGTCGGTCGTGGGTTCAGGGGCATCGGAGGACAGAGAGACCGTCATCCGGCCAGCCGGGAAGTGTTTCCTGGTTTTCTGTGGAAAGTGACGTCCTGATGTCAAGGCATATGCCGATGCCTGTCACTCCCCTGAGCACTGAACCTGGTTGTCCCTGCCATGCTCCCAGCCTTCGCCAGGGGCCAGCAGGCACCAGTGCACATTTTCACCCTCCCCCCAGAGAAGGAGAGCTGTCCCCGGATGCTCCATCCTCCTCCCCCACGCTGGCCCTCCAGCGACCCAAGTCAGTTTCCAAATCCGGGCTGCCGGCATCACAGATGGAAATCCAACCTCTCCGCCATTGGGCCAGCTCTCTTGCTTCTATCTGCAGCCCATAGCCAGTTCCACCTCTCTACAAGCTGCAACTTTTTTTTCCCCAAACAAGAAAATTTTGCTCCTTATTTAAATGTATTTATTTATTTACTAATTAATTAATTTATTTTTAATTTATCTCCTTCATGGCTAAAGAACCTACCAGGGATCAAGGTCCATACTCAGCCCAAGCTGTACAATGATGTACATACCCTAACCACTGCATCACGTGACCTCCATGATCTAAGTCCTCTAGTCAGACCCTTAACAGACTCATCCTTATGTTCTGCCTGGCTTACAAAAATCAACCACGGGTTAAATAGTGACCGTACCCTGCAAAGGCTTAATATATCCTGCCTGTCTTTGTACCAACATCTGTTTGCAACAAACCCTTTTCTGCCCAGCTGCATTATTGTGGGCTGTAGTTCCATCCACCTGCTTGAAAAACTACCAAAATGGCTCCCTTTCCATGATCCACGCATGCACGGTACACTTGGGTCTGCGCGGACCACCTCATATCAATCCCATGGTGCCTGGGCCTCCCTGGTACCCGATATTCTCTTTCCATGATTTCCTTTTCCATCTGATATGGCTCCCTTCCAGATCTACCCTGACCCTGCAAGTCCGCTGCTGCTCAATATCACTCTTCTGGACTCCCAGTTCCAAATATCCACCAATTTTGTTTTCCTACCACATTCTCTCATCCCCGAACTACAAACATGGTGGTCTCTTTGTGAATTGCGCATGCCTGGTGATGCTCTGTCCACCGAGCCACCTGGCATATGCGGAAACACTTTTGGTCTGGTCTGAAATCTTGGACCTACTCTCCATCCTCTGCAGCTGTGGAGAACCAAGGGGCCACCCCAGCCAACAATTTATTTACTTATTCTAGCCATCTCTGATCCTGTGCACCTTAGTCCTCTTACTCTGTTGTTCTCCTCGGGGACCAGAAACAGCAAGATTACAGAGCTCTTCCCCTGGCAGTTACCCACTGTAATGCCTCCCACGGCCCACTTTACCGATCACAACTCTCAATGCCTGGGATAGCCCACTGCCTTCTGCCAGGCAACTAAACTCACTCCAGCTGCTTCTATGTCTGTGCCTTGTGTTTTACACTGCATACTTTTTTTTTACTGCTACAACCAGCAAGCCCTCCTATACCTTGTCCCTTGGCCAGCCTAGCATTTTCCATGAGGCACATCTGGGCCAACTAACTTTAACGACCTTAAGGCCTAGAAACATAGAAACTTAGACTTTGATGGCAGATAATTATGCTTGGCCCACCTAATCTGTCCATTTCCCTGCCTACAGGATAAGCTGCAGGTCCAGGTTAACCAACAGTCTGTTTCTTCCTACCCCCCACAAGAATAGTGTTATATCTGTTCCATGCATTCTTCAGTTCTCCCAAAGTTTTAGACCCCACAACCTCCTCAGGAAGCCTCTTCCATGTGTCCGCCACCATCTCTGTGAAAACATATTTCTTCACATTGCCCCTGAGCTGTCCTCCCTCTATCTTCAAATTGTGTCCCCTTGTTCTTACACATCTCTTTTTCTGAAAGATGCTACCCTCTAGGACTTTGTTGATTCCACTGAGGTACTTAAAAGTTTCTGTCATGACCCCCTCTTCCTCCTTTCTTCAAGGGTTTGCATGTTAAGCTCCTTTAGTCTTTCCTCATATGGCTTCTCTTGCAGACCCTGCACCATTTCAGTTGCCCTCCTCTGTACTGCCTGCATCCTGTCTATGTCCTTGTGGAGATGGGGTCTCCAGAACTGGACGCAGTACTCCAGATGGGGTCACACCAACTGTCTGTACAGAGGGATAACAACTTTCTGTTTTCTGCCGGTGACACATCTCCCTGTACATCCCAGTATCCTCCAGCCCTCCTTACTGCTTTCTCACATTGCTTGCTAACCTTAAGGTCATGTGATATGATTATCCCAGGTCCCTTTCCATTTTTCTTGTTGTTACTACCTCTACCCCCCACTGTGTACTCTTCCCCAGGGTTTTTATTTCCCTGGTGCATTATTTTGCACTTCTTTGCATTGAATCCGAGCTGCCATACTTCTGACCATTATTCCAACCTTACCAAACCCCTTCTCATCCTTTCCACACCTCCTTGTGTATCAACACTGTTGCAGATCTTTGTGTCATCTGCAAAGATGCATACTTTTCCTTCCAGTCTCTCTGCAATGTCACTTATAAAGACATTAAAAAGGACTGGACCCAGGAATGATCCCTGTGGTACCCCACTAGTAACCCTTCTTTCTTCAGAGTGGACTCCATTTACAATTACCTTCTGTGTCCTGTTGTCCAGCCAATGTTTTACCCAGGCTATGACCCTGGGACCCACTCCCAAGCTGGTTAATTTGATTATTAATCTTTTGTGTGGGACTGTGTTAAATGTCTTACTAAAGACTAGGTAGGCCATGCCCACAGTCCCTCCCTGGTCTACTACTTTGGTCACCAAGAAATCAATTAGATTCATCTGACATGATCTTCCCACTGTGAACCCATCCTGCCTTGGGTCCTGTGCCTCACTGGCCTCTAGGTACTCAACATTTCTTTCCTTCAGAAGTGATTCCTTCACTTTCTCTACCACAGAGGTCAAACTGACAGGTCTGTAGTTTCCTGCTTCTGTCTTGCTCCCACTTTTCTGAAGGGAAATCACATCTGACTTCCTCCAGTCTTCAGGTACCTCACCATCCTCCCATAATTTGTTAAAAAGGGTAGTCAGTTTTGTCACTGGTTCTCCCTTTAATTATTTTAGAATTCTGGGGTGAATTCCATCGGGCCCCATTGCTTTGTCCACCTTCAGTTTTAGGAGTTCTTTCAGAACCCTTTCTTCTGTGAAAGGCCTGGGATCAACCCCCCCCCCCCCGCATCCAGAGTACTTTTGATAATTGGATTAGGCACCACCCCCTCCTCTATTGAGAATACTAAGCGGAAGTATTCATTCTGTAGCCCTGATTTTTCACTGTCCCCCTCTGCCCACCCACCGTCCATTCTATTTTTTTTTTATTATCTCTTTTTGCCCCTACTAATCCCATCAGAATTATCTGCTCTGGTCACGGACCCCTGCTGTCCCCACCTCCGGATATGACCGCATCCCCTCGGTCATCCCTGGCTTACCCCCCAGAGAGTGGGACCACAGCTCCGACCCCCTATATCAGGCCGCGGAACTGTATCTAGTCGGGGGATCAGCTCGGGGGCTAATCAGGGCACCCTGGGGCAGAGCGCCATTAAGACGGCGAGGTTCAGGATTTTAACCCCCTTTAAGCAGGATGGGGACGTGCAATGACGACCTGGTCTTCCCCATCCTGACGTGCCAATGAGCATCGACATGGTGTGGCCACCCAGCCTCCATTAGGTGCCACTCGTATGCCGAGTGCTGCCCTGCCCTCCCCTCAGAGAAGGAGAGCTGTCCAAAGGACGCTCAATCCTTCTCTCCCCAGCCGGCCCTCCGGTGACCCAGGTCCGTTGCTGAACCCAAGTCGCCGGTGTCGCAAGTGGAAATCCAACTGCTGCGCTGATGGGCCAGCTACCGTCCATTCTACTCAGCCTCACTATCCCTCCCTTTGTCTTTCTATGCTCCCTGATGTACCTATTAAAGCTTTAATCCCCTTCTTAACTGAGTTGGCTATCTTTTCTTCAGTTTGGGCCTTTGCAATTCTGACTTACATCCCTGCTTCCTTCTACCTTAACTGGTACAATTCTCTGTTCTGCTCCTTCTGGGTTTCCTTATACTTCCTAAATGCCATCTTTTTCTCCCTAACCTTCCCCGCCACCACTTTTGAGAACCATAGTGTCTTTTTCTTTCAGTCTGATTTGTTTATTTGCTTCACACAAAGTTGCCTCTGTGATGGCAGTTTTGATGTTTCCCCATTGTTGCTCCACCCCTCCTTCTAGCCTGTTTGCTAGTGCTTTTCTAAGGGACTCTCCCATCTTGCCAAAGTCAGCCCTCCTGAAGTCCAGTATCCTCACTTTTGTATGGATTGACTCTGTAGTTGAGTTTATTGTGAACCACACTGTTTGGGGGTCACTTGTTTCCAGCTGATTACCCACTTCTAGGTCTGAGATTATCTCACTCTCCCCATTTGAGAGTATGAGGTCTAAGATTGTTCCCTCATGAGTGGGTTCCAAAACTAGCTGTCTGAAGCATGCCACCTAAAGAGCATCTAGAATGGCCCTGCTCTTGGATGTGGCTTATGTAAAGGTGTTCCAGTTAACATCTGGCACATTCAGATCCTCCATCAACAGTATCTCCCCTTTCTCTGCCATCCTTAGAATGTCTTCTATCATATCCTTGTCCATTCCCTCCCCCTGTCATGGGGGTCTGTATACAATCCCTGTGCAGATTGTGGTGTCATTTCCAGTCTCTAAGGTGACCCACAGTGCCTCCTCTCCTCCCTGTTTACTTTTTTGTTCCTTTGCTTTTATCACTTCCCTTACATAGATTGCTTCTCATTCCCCTCTTCTATCCTCCCCGTCTCTCCTGTAGGTTGAGTACCCTGGAATGTTAACATCCCAGTCATGGTTCTCTGTGTACCATGTTTCTATGACTGCTATGATATCCAGGCATCCCTCTTCCATCAAGGCCACCAGTTCAGGGAGCTTGTTACCCAGACTATGAGCACTGGTACTCATTACTCTCCATTTCTTGATGGCCTTACATCCTTTTGCCTCTCCCTTTCCTTATTTCCTTTGTCATTTTCTCCGTTTACCCCTGCCCTGCTCCCTACTGACATCTCTATCTTGTTGTTTACCTCACTTACTACCTTGTTTTTCTGGGGGGTGCTAGGATTTCCCTGCTCCTTTCCAGTGCCTCCCCCCTTGGCTAGTTTAAATACTTACCAATGAAGCATTTATAAACCTGTCTGCTAGGATCCTGGTTCCCCTCCTGAACAGATGCAGACCATCACACCAGTATAGGCCTACATCACTCCAGGTGGACCCCCAGTCCCCAATGAAGCCAAATCCCCGAGCTCTGCACCAGTTTTTCAACCACTGATTGAATCCCATGGTGTGGAGCTCCCTAGCCTCACCCATGCCATAGCCAGGCAGCACCTCCGAGAAGGTTACCGTGCATACTACTTGTCTAAGGCCCCTCCCCAAGTCCACAAACTCTTCCTGCACTGCTATGATCCCTTTCTCAGCCATGCTATTTGTCCCTAGGTGGACAATGACATTCAGCTCCCTCCCCAGTGCAGCTGCTCCAATGACCCTGAGGATTTACTCTCTGTCCCTCCAAGCCATGGCACCAGGGAAGCACCTTATCTCCCTCTTCCCTTCCTCCCCCAGTTCTACCCCCTAACAATGGAGTCTCCCACCAGGAGTTGTTTCTTTCTCCTGTAGAGTCCCAGGCCACCCTCATGTGGGTCTCCTTTGTGGAGGTTCCCATCATCCTCCTTGATCTCCACTGTGTCTGCCTCCATAGAAGAACCACACTTTGCCAGAATGGCATATGAATTTTGGAGAGGTACAACTGGAGGAATGCACCTCTGTTCCACCACCCTTACCATCCCTGAGACAACTGTGGTCTAACTGCTCCTCTTTCTTGGCAACCTCTGAAGCAATGGTAGTGGCACTGGTGATCCCTGGGTAGGAGAGGAGGTCCCCCAAATCCTGGCCAACTCAGCCTAGAGATGAGCAACCTCCTCCCTCAGCCCAGAGAGGTGTCTGCAGATGGGACAACACCGCATTCTCCAGAATGTCTCCCAGAAGACTGCTGATCCACAGCCACTGCATTGCACCACTCCCATCATGTCTTATTTCTGACCCCTTAACTGTTGTCTGGAATACCTACTCTTTCCTCTGTTTATTTTTTTTCTCCCTAATTACTTATTGCTTCTGTGCCCCTTAAGCTCCTGATCTTCCTGGTCTGAGACAAGAAGTTCCTATATTTCTCAGTATTCTCCTAACTGGCTCAGAGTCAAACCTCCAGCAGTTGGGGGGATGAAGAGCTACTCTTTTCCTTCTAGGTTGGTGAGTCTGTTGTGGCTCTGTGATCACTCACTTCCTGCTCCCAAACAGGAAGTTCCTGTTGTCAGTGAAATCCTGTGCCTATAAAAGTAGAAATGACTTAGGGTGCGGGGGAAGGAAGGAGGGCAATATAGTTCCAGTAAAGAAGTATAGCTATAACAGCAGCTCCTTCTTCTTGGTGTTCTCTGCCTGTTCTGCCTAGTACCACGATTTTCCCCACCTGCCTCTTAATTAGTGATACCACTTATCCTTTCTGGCCTTAAAAATTGAACTCTTGGCCCAGGGCAACATTATCCTACTACCTTCTCCCACAAAGGTACATTAATGTAGCCCCAAAAAACACAAACATCAACCTTCTACCTCACGTCCACTTCATCAGAGTAAAAACTCTTATCTATGATCCTTTGTCTTCAAAATGCACCAAAACCTACAAAATCACCAGTCGATGTGATGAGATTATTGCTAACTTGAGTCTCAGCAAACAGAGGGGGAACTCTAGCTCTGCTGGCCCTTAAATACTCCCTCAAGCCACTCCCCCTCTCTAACCCCATCCAATCCTTTACCTGCTGCCACCTGCCTCATCATATTTGTCATCCAAGGATGACATCATGACCACCCCACTCTCACCCCTACCTTAGCCTAACTTCCTACCCTCCCCTCCTCCTCAGCCTACCTTCCTAACCTCCTCCTGCCAGTCCTGCCCCCTTTGCTTTTCCCTAAGGACTCCCCCTGACAATTTAGGTTGTCCCTTAAGGGCAACCGCATTTTTTGCACTTTAATAATTTTGCAATTATTCTATCAATTTGCCTGAAATTTTGATTGCACTGTCTGCTATCACAGATCTCTGGATCTGGCAAGTTTTGTTCTATCATATAAGTTGTTGCTAGTGCTGTACAGAATTCTCAATTTCCCATGGAACGAATTCCATGTAAATTTCAAAATTCCATCATTATTCTGCCAAATTTTGCCACAAATGGAATGATAGAATTCCGTGGTAGAAAATTGTTGTGGAATGATTTTCCACAGCAAAATATGCTGTTCCATGGAGCATTATTCCACAAATCTCAATATTTTCTTCAGAAATTGATGCAGAATAATTTTCTGCTGAGAAATTGCTTTTCATAGTAGAAGGAATTCCGCTAAAGAACCAGCTAAATTCCAGCTGAAATTCCACCACTGGCATGGCCATTTTGCACTAATTCCACTGGTGGGATTTCTGTATTCCACAAAGCACTAGCGTCTGTGCAGCTGTGGAGTACCAAAAAAAGTGCAAAACAACACTTTTTTGATATTTTTGGAAAATTCTTTGCTTGTCTTGGCAGCCCAAATGTTTTGTGCATCTGATCTGAAATTTTCAGGGTCTATGGGGAGTGGGTCGGGGAAGTGCCTTTTGCAGGTTTCGTGAAAAAATATTAATCCATTCAAAAGTTATTAAAGTTTCAAGTTTTCCATTATAGCCAAAGGGAAAAATATATATGGTCCCCTTGAAAGTACTTATAACTTTTGAAAAAGCTCTTTTTAATGTCGTGCTTGGGCTTTTTACTCTTGTGCTGCCACCATCTTGTTTTCAGTTAGTGAGGCAGAAAAACAATTCTAGTTCAAAAATACTGACCCTTGGTGAACACTAAGGGTTTACCTAATCAGAGCCCTAGGAACACAACCTTGGCATTTGTTTTTCACCAGGATGCCCAGAAATATGTTTTTTTTTTTTACATTTTCCACCATATTAGCCACAGAACTTTGGCACAAAATCCGTAGACTTTTGTGAAGGTTCTGCAGGTACTTTTGTGAAAGTCCCAGATCTATAGCGGCAGAACTTTCGCAAAAGTTCCGCAGTACTTGAATAAAATGTCCCCCACATGAACCAATGAGACTTTTGCAAAATGCCATGAAACTTTTGTGGAAGTTCTGCAGTTCAAGAGCCCCAAAATACCAGTTTCTTTCCCACTTCATACCAAGACAATGGTTAGGACCTTTGGGCTAAAATTTGCAGGGTGGCAAGTTCTTGCCCCACAGATGTGTCTTTTGCTGGCTTAGTAAAAAAATGTACACTGGTTCCAGAGTTACAGCAGTCCAAAGTTGTAAATTTTCTCCTAGGATAATATTGTGGTGGTCAGGGTGCATTTCGGTGCCTATGTCTCGAAGATGGTTTGGGATACGGATGTTTTGGTGTACTAAGTATGCATGGAGGTGGCTAGGTCATGAATATAAATGCTAAAGAGTTTTTTCTGCAATTGCTATGGTTACTGAGATATTGCCAAATACGTTTTGCATGGGGTTACTTGGAATGCCTCTAGGCCTGTGCTATGTGTCTTTACTTATGGGTAGGTGGGAGTGAAGGGCCCAGAGGGCCCATGCTTCCATCTATACATACTATTTATGCT
The DNA here is from genome assembly GCA_016271365.2 of Neoceratodus forsteri. Classification (NCBI taxonomy): domain Eukaryota; kingdom Metazoa; phylum Chordata; order Ceratodontiformes; family Ceratodontidae; genus Neoceratodus; species Neoceratodus forsteri. The sequence goes on along the minus strand of CM028130.1, from coordinate 53,433,802 downwards.
AAACTGGGAGCACTGAGCCCTCCTACGCAATGCCTGTACACTCATGGGTGGGTGGGAGTGCAGGGCCCAGACAGCCTGTACTCACACCTATGGCTACGATTATGCAAAACTAGAAGCATGGGGCCCTCCTGCACTATATCTTTACACTTATAGATAGGTGGGACTGCAGAGCCCAGAGGGCCTGTGTGCCCACACATATATATCATCTTGCAATTGTGGGAGCACAAGGCCCTCAGGCACTACATTTTTACACTCATGGCTGTGTGGGATCACAGGGCCCAGAGGGACCATGCTTCCTCATATGCATTCCATTATGCAAAACTAGGAGCACAGTGCTCTCCTATGCCATGCCTCTACACTGATGGGTGGGTGGAAGCGCAGGGTACAGAGGGCCCATGCTCCTACCTATGGATACCATATGAGCAACATTTCACCTTCACAAGAAGGGAAATTGCAAAAAACTCATTTAATGCATCAATTAGGGTTGGTTCCACACCAACAATAGTCTCGAAATTCAATGTTAGGGTTACCAACCCTACCCCCCCATGCCCCCATCCACCTTCCACAGACCAACAGACATCATTGTATTGTTTGGCTAAAGAAGGGAGAGGGTGAGTGGGTGGAGGATGACCTTGAAAAATCTGAGATACTGAACACATATTGTTGCTCAGTATTTACCAAGGAAGAGGCAGGGGAGGGGCCAAGACTCACGGGGAAAGATGTATGGGGGGGAGCGATGGACACAAGCCCATTTACAGTGGATAGAGTCTTGCAGGAACTACGAAAAGTAAAGACAGACAAAGCACTGGGGCCAGATGGGACTCACCCTAGATAAGGAACTCAAGTAAGTCCTAGCAGGTCCACTGACAACCCTCTTCAGCCAATCACTAGAGACAGGGGTGGTACCTGGGGACTGGATGATGGTAGAGATGGTCCCCTGCACAAAACTGGAAGTAGGGAGGAGGCAAACAATTACAGATCTGTAAGTCTGACTTCAGTGGTGGGGAAACTGATGGACTCCCTGCTTAAGGAGAGGGTAGTGAAGTTCCTGGAGTCAAGTGGTGCAAAAGACCCAAGGCAGCATGGATTCACTGAGGGTAGGTCCTGTCAAACTAATCTTATTGATTTCTTTGACTGGATGACCAGGGTGGTGGATCAGGGAAGGCGGTGGATGTGGCCTACCTGGATTTCAGTAAGGCCTTTGGCACTGTTCCTAATAGAAGGTTGCTTGACAAATTGGGGAAACTGGGTGTGGGCCCTAAAGTGGTTAAATGGGTTGGAAACTGGCTAAAAGGCAGGACCCAGAGGGAGGTAGTAAATGGTATAAAATCAGGAGAAGGGGAGATGACCAGCAGAGTTCCACAGGGATCGGTGCTGGGTCCAGTTCTATTTAATGTCTTGATAAGTGACATTGCAGAGGGACTGGTGGGTTAAAGTATGCCTATTCGCAGATGACACCAAGATCTGTTGAGCAGAGTCGACACACAGGAGGGGCTAGATAAAATGAGAAATGACCTAAGACTACTTGAGGAATGGTGAAGGGTTTGGCAGTTGGGTGTCAGTGCTAAGAAGTGCAATATAATGCACCTCGGAATCAGAAACCCAAGATAGGAATACAGGATGGGGGGCAGGTTCTAGCCACCACAAGTCAAGAGAGAGATGTGGGGGTTATCATATCCGATGACCTGAAGTCAGCCAAACAATGTGAAAAAGCAGAGGTGGAGGCAAACAAAATGCTGGGGTGCATAGGAAGGGGCATAACCAGTAGGAGGAGTGAAGTGGTGATGCCACGGTATCACTGGTGAGGCCTCATCTGGAATACTGTGTCCAATTCTGAAGACCGCATCTCAGGAAGGACATAGACAGAATGGAAGCAGTCCAGAGAAGGTCAACAAAAATGATACAAGAACTGTGCCACAAGTCTTATGAGGAAAGACTCAAGGAACTAAACATCTAGTGACTGGAAGAGAGAAGGGAGAAATGGGATATGATAGAGAATTTCAAATACCTTAGAGGAATCAACAGGGTACAGGAGGGGAGCATATTTCAGAGACAAAAGTGCACAAGAACAAGGGGAAATAACATGAGGCTGGCAGGAAAGAGGCTTAGGGGGAATGCTAGGAAGTATTTTTTCAGAGAGAGGGTGGTGGATCAGTGGAACAGCCTACCAGTGGAGGTGGTGGAAATGAAAATAGCGCAAGATTCAAAAGTGCATGGGATAAGCATATAGGCACCCTGTTGAATAGCAGAGTAGGGGAAAGACAGTCCAGATAACAGTTGGGATTGCCAAACCAGACAGGGAAATGGGCAGACTAGGTGGGCTGTATGGTCTTTATCTGCTGACAGATTCTATGTTCCTATGTTTCTATCAGGACTAACTCTCACCCTAGTCTCCTATTTTGTACCATCGCAGCTTCTTTACACATGGAATGGGGTAAGAGTTAGGGTCCGGTAGGGCCACTAGAGTTAGGGTTGAGAAGGTAATTCAATGTTAACTTACGAATTCTGCATTCTAATACCTTTGCAAGTGTTCATCAGATTTCCCTGAAATTTTGCATGTGCATTGTGTTGGCATAGATCTCTGGATCTGGACAGTTTTGATCTGGTCGGATTTGCAGTTGCTGAGCTGCGGAGTGTGAAAAAGTGTGAAAAAATCATCAGTTTGGTGGAATTCTTTGCTTGTCTCCACATCCCAAACAATTTGTTCGTCTCGTATGAAATGTTTAGGGTATATGGGGACTGGGTCAAGGAAATGCCTTTGGAAGGGAAGGTTTGGTGAAAAAATATTATTCCATTCAAAAGTTCTTAAACATTTTCTTTTCCTATTATAGCCTACAGGAAAAAAATGATATGCACAACAAAAGGTTTTGTAAAAGTACTGAGGAACTTTCACAAAAGTAAAATTGGTTAACATGAGGGGCTGTCATGGAATTCTGCAATACCTTCTTGAAAGTACCATGTACTTTTGCTTAAGTACCGTTGGCTTACATGGGGGACTTTCACAAAATTCCTCATTACTTTTGCGAAAGTACCACGTTCTTTTGTGAAAGTGCCATTTGTTTACATGAGGGATTTTTGCAAAATTTTGCATTACTTTCATGTAAGCTGTGCCAGGTAAACCAATGGTACTTCCACAAAAGTCCTGTGCTCCCACTTATGGATACGATTATACAGAACTGGGAGCACAGGGCACTTCTGCACTATGTCTGCATTTTGCTGGCAGTATAGCCTAGAGGTTAGAGTAATGAGCTGTGAATGAGCTTGGTACATCCAGCAGACTAGACCTGGGTTTGATTCTCACAACCTCCACTTGCATACTGTGTGCCTCTGAGCAAGTCACTTAACCACCAGTGCTCCCAGGTTGCTCCTGAAAACAGGCACTTGTGCCTTGTGGGCCTTACCCAGTTACCAAAGACTAAAATACAAAAAAAAATTAAGAAGTGTCTCTATACTTATGGGGGTGGGAGATCAGGTCTGGAGAGCCCATGCTCCCAACCATAAATACCATCCTGCTATATTGGGAGCAGAGGCACCTCAGGCACTACATATCCACACTACATTAATATGCATCCCATTATGCAAAACTGGAAGCACAGGGTCCTCCTACACTATGCTACTACCCTAATGGGTGGGTGGGTAGGAGTGCAGGGCCTAGAGGTCCCACACTCCCACACTCCCACCTATGGATACCATATAAGTAACATTTCACTTTATCAAAAAGAAAGGAAATTCATTGCAAAAACTCTGTCAGTGCATTTTTTAGGGTTGAATCCACACCATCAAAAGTCTGGAAATTCGATGTTAGGGTTACCAACCCTACCCCCCACACACATCTCCATCATCCATAGACAAACATGCACCGGGATGTGCCTTGCTGTTGTCAGGCCTTACTCTCACCCCATTCTCCTGTACCATCTCAGCTTGTTTACACATGGAATGGGGTGAGAGTTAGGACTGAAGACTGTGGATGGTGGGTGCATATGTGTGTGTGTGGGGGGGTTAGGGTTGGTAACCCTAACATCGAATTTCCAGACTGTTGTCGGTGTGGACTCAAACCTAACTGATGCATTAACAGAGTTTTTTTTTGCACTGAATATAAATATATATACTATATATATATATATATATATATATATATATATATATATATAGCTGCAAAAAACTTTGTTAATGTATCACTTAGGGTTGAAGTGACAAAAGCAGTGAAATGAGACATTACAGTTGAGCCCCTAACACCCCCATCCAACCCCACCAGCCACTCCCCACACTCACCCTCCATAGACCAACAGCTGTCAGGTGTGCCTTGAAGTCATCAGGCTTAACTCTCACTCTATTCCATGTGTAAGAAATCTGACAGGGTACTGTATAGCAGACTGGGGGGAGAGTTAGGCCCTAGGATCCCAAGGCACATCCTGATGCTGTTGGTCTGTGCATGGTGGGTGTTGGGTGGGCTGAAGGGGTTGGATGGGGGGTATAAGGGGCACAACCCTAATGTCTCATTTCACTACTTTTGTCACTTCAACCCTAACTGGTGCATTAACAATGTTTTTTGCAATTTATTTCCTCACTTTTTGAGATAGTATAATAACATACTTATTTTACTGTGGAAGCACAAGGTCCTTCAGACACTGCACTCCCATCCCTCCGCAGATGCACATATGTAGGTTGCTGTGGAAACACTGGGGTCTCTGGCCCTGCACTTCCAAACATTGTTACAAGCAGGCATAGTGAAATTGCAAGAAATAGTCATAAATATGCAATCTTACATAATTTTCATCCCAAATGTTCAACATGATCTTTTTATCACCTCAGTGCATGTACCCAGTACAGAAAACTTTCAAATCCCTATCGAAATGTAATTCTGCACAACTGCAAAGCTGTTTTGTGACACAGGTGCAGAAAAACAATTCTGGCAGATTTGAAAAATTACAGTTATACTACTCATGAGGTGGTGTTGTAAAATGGTAATGTTGAAAATCTGGAGTGAAAATATGAAAAATTGGTGAACTTATGAGAGTGAGTAGAAACTGTACAATGTACGCTCATAATGTGGTCATTATTTGGAATTTTTTCAGAAACATTTTCAACATGGGTTTTTGGGACCTCCTCTAATGAAAAGTGGCACTGTGGTTTTGTTAATTTGTCCAAAAAGTTGATTTCACACACCGACCATGCCATTCTGCGCCACAGGTGTAAAAATATATTTCAGGCAGGATGTGAAAAATGACAGCTGTACTGTTCATAAAGAGCAGGGAAAAAATGGAAATGTGGAAAATCTGGAGTGAAAATATTAAAAATTGGTGAAGTTACGAGCGTGCATAAAAAGTGAGCAATGCATGCTTGTAACTCAATCGTTGATTTGAATATTTTCACCAAATTTGCAACATGAGCTTTTTGGGACCCCACCTCACGAACAGTGGCTCTGTCATTGTGTTAATTGGACCTGAAAGGTGATTCCATGCAGCAACTTTGAAATCACCTTTTAGAACTGAGTAATGAAATGACAGTGCCAGTGTTCATGAGGCAGGGTCCCAAGAACCCCATGTTGAAAATGTGGGGCCATAATTCCTAAAAATGGCTGAGATATCAACATAAGTTGAAAACCCCTTTGACTGCCATTATACAGCGCTTACCATGATTCTTTAGTTTACAGTTCAGCTTTGAAGGGTACAGACCTGTCCCAGTCCTCAGAAGATGACAGCGCCTTACCTGCATAGATAAAAATAGAGTAAGAGGGGGAATGCATGAGGTGGGTGCACAAAGGGAGGATCAGGATGGGGGAGGGTGGCAGTGGGGATGACGAGGGACAGTTTTCTATTTTTCAGATAAAAAAGTAGATATCGGGACAGTTTTCTTTATTTCACAGTAGATTTTCTTCAAAAAGTGCAATTAGGCACATTGCAGTGTGCTTCTAGTGTGCCACATTAGTTGGGGAGATACATGCTTACACAGGGATTGGGCACCCTGATGTTGTTAAAAAAAGGGAATAAGGGGCAGACTAGTTTGATGCAGGATTCTGCACTGGAAAAAAAAGTCATTGGGGGACAGTTTTTTTTTTTAAACACATTTTGGCACACTGGGGTGGGCTCCCAGTGTGCCACAGTAGTGGTGGGGAGTATACATGCTGACACGAGGATATGACACCACAATGTTGGCAATTGAAGTATATGGGCTTGGTGGGGCATCTGACACCAGGAGTCAGCATCCCAATGTTGGAAGCATAAATTAAACATAAACAATTATTTCAGGACACTGGGGTGGGCCCCCAGTGAGCAATAGTAGTGGAAGGGGAGATACATGCTGACACAAGGATTGGGCACCCAGATGTCGATGGACCATAGAGGGGCAGTCCAATGCAGGATTCTTTCGATGCTGGATTCTGCATCAAAACAAAAGACATCAGGGGACTGTTTTCTCTTTTTCAGCTACAAAAAAACCAAAAATAAAACAGGGCTGGCATCACAACATTTTGTTTTCTCCCCTTGCTAAGTGAGAAAATAAAATGGCAGATGAAGAAGATGGATTATTCTCACGAACAGGGATTTAGCAAAATTTCCGAAATACCTCTTCACAATCCCTCTTCACCAGCCATCGCTGACCAGGAATCCTTGATCAAAACTGTGCATCTGTCCCAAAGACTGAACTGAGCATGCTCAGAACCCAACATTTCAAAATGAAATAACTTTGGAATGGACTAATATTTTTACTTCAAACCAACAGTGCTCACTTGTGGGCTAGATGCTGTCTGGGATATTCATAGCAGATATGTCACACGGCATCAGGAGTAAGATCAGTTTGATCGCTGATGATATCAAGATGGGGCAGTGGTGTATGACATAGCAGGGTGATAGGGGCTGCAGGACAACCCGACTAAGCTGGAGAAGTGGTCAGAAATGTGGCAGTTGGGGGTTCAATGCTAAGAAATGCAAGGCACTGCATTTCAGAGTAAGGAACCCGAGAAGGAGCTACCAGTAGGGAGGGGTTCAGGTAGGTATCACTGAGCAGGAAATGGATCTGGGGTGGTTATAATAGGGAATATGAATAACTCAGCTCAGTACAGGAAGGCGGCAAATAAAATCAGCAGGATGTGAGGGTGTATTGCAAAAGGAATCTCCTCCAGAAGTAGGGAGGTGATCCTACCTCTGTACAGGTCACTAGTCAGGCCTGGAGTACTGCATGCAGTATTGGTATCTGTTTCTGAAGAAGGATGTCAGATTACTAGAGGGGGTACAGCGCAGGGCAACAAAGATGATCCAGGGGCTAAAGGGCAAACCCTATGAGGACAGGTTGAGTGAGTTAAATCTATAGTCCCTGGGGGAGATGAGGGATTGGGGGATATGAATGAGACCTTTAAATATTTTACAAGGATAAACAAGACAGGTACAGAAGGGGTACTTAAGTTGAGGAGGGGGATAGACACAAGAGGGCATGGTCTCAGATTGGAGGGGGGAAGATATAGGAGAGAGATTTGAGGAGACATTTTTCATGGAGAGTGTGGTGGCTAAATGGAATGCTCTACCTGAGCAGGTGGCATCCTGTATGTCAGTGGGCAGTTTTAAAAGGGGATGGGACAGGGTGAGAAGGAGGTAACTGGGAGAGTGGAGGGAAAGGAGGGAGGGAGGGACAGCTGCAAAGTAAGGGTGCTAGCTGCACATTCGAGCAGACTTGATAGACCATGAGGCCTGTTTTTGCTAGCAGATTTGTATGTTTATATGTATCTGTCTATTAAGAATGAGCCAGATGCTAAAAATGTCTCAGAGTTCACGTTATTGAGAACAAATAACTGCAAACACACATAAACACACACATGCACACACACACACACACCTCTTAAACCTGCAGGGGATTTAATGAAAATTAGTTATTGCTGGATTAACACAACTATGTAAAATCTAAACATCTGTTTTAATTTTACGTATACCATGTGTGGCTACTACTTCGACCACAATCCCATCAAAGCTAAACAAATATATTCTGCTTCATCATCTTCCCCCAGTTTGGTAGATAAAGCTATTCAACCAGTTTGAAATGACTCCTCGTGTGTCCACCAATTACATTTCATATTAAACTAATATGCATTTTAACTCCTGATCTTAAATAACCCACAGAGCTGTGTAAACATCTTTGCCTATATGACTGAAACCAAATGTATGCACCTTGTGGACCACTGCTTTAAACTAAGCAATGGGGCCCTGGTTGATACACCAAATTCTACGTCTGTCAGTAGTTGTGTCTGTCAACCTTGGAATTAACCCATAGGTGGTCATTTGTAAATTACAAAAAAAATAAGAATTTGTCACATTAATATTGGTAGTGGAGGAGTTAAAGAGATGCATAACAGGAATGGCAATGAAGTATAGAACTGATGCCAACCCCACCCCACCTTGTAGGGACTTACAGGCATTGAGGTGTACTTTTGGGTCTTTGGCCATAACCCTCATGCCATTTCACCTCACCCCACCCTGCAGACTCTGACATGTGTCTTGTTATGCCTTGGCAGCATCAGGCCTTATGCTCAACCCATTCCATAAGGAAATGCATTGAGATGGGTGCAGTGTAGAATGGGGTGAACTTTAGGGCCGAAGAGTCCAAGGCACTCCTTGATGCCTGTCACTGGCTGCAAGGTGGGGGGTGGTGGTGGGGGTGGAATGGCATGAGCATTACAGCCGACAATCCAAAGTCACACCCCTGACATCTGTCAGTCTCTACAGGGTGGGACATTATGGTTAGAAACCCTAACGCCCTTGGTGTTTGTTGTTATTTGCACTCAGAATTTTAAACATGGCCTTTTTGTGACCCCACCTCATGAAGGCATTTGGGACATCCGCTCATGAACAGTGGCACTGTGATTTTGTTAATCTGTCCCAAACGTTGATTTCCCACAGCAACCACGCCATTCTGTGCCACATGTGCGAAACACATTTTGGGCAGGATGTGAAAAATAACAACTCTACGATTCATACTTAGGCAGACACTGCCAAACTAAGCAGATGTTTATACTCATTATTTCAGTGTTTGATCAAATTTGTGGAGTGCTAAACTCCAGAAGTGTGTTAGTGGTTGTGGTGCATTTTATACCAAACATTTCAGAGAGCAAGCATCATGCAGCAGTACTGGAAAACTGTTGTACATGGTTAGACACACACACACACACACACACACACACACACACACACAATGCAGCATTCCAGGAGACTGGGTATAAATACTAACTGTGCATTTTCTACAGCACATTCACACAGCCTCTTTCTTCTTCTCACTCTGAGCCCTCTGCTTGCAGCACCCCATCCCCAAATAAAAAGCCACCTTTGGATCGTCATTTTAAAATTATCAACACAACATAAGTACAGCCTCTAAGATCTACTGTTTAAAGAGCCAATCACAAGTTTGCCTAGGGGCACCACAGGGCCTTGAGCTAGCAGTGGATATAAGATGTACAAGTCAATAAAATAAAGTGCAAGTATTTACTGCCCAAAGATTTTTTGTAAGTGTAATATTGTAAACCATTTAATCACCATTAATATTTTTTTATTTTACATTTGACCAGAAATCACAATTAGAGCCCAAGGGTGGTGATACACCTCTAACTGTAGTATTGTGCAGTTCTGTACCGAAATGAATAAAGGTCTTGGGGAGAGGTCACAACTTTCGGGAGTACAGTACAGCTTGTAGTTTAAGGCTTGAATATATTTTCATTTATATTTTTTATAATTCTGAATAAATCAGCTCCAATATTATGGAAGCCTTAGGAAACTGTGAACAGTAACCCCTAATCACAATGGTATTACTGCCTGGTAAAACATGTATCTTTCTGTTATTTTTTGTAATATATGGAAACAATGATAATACTACAGTTGGAAAGGCATACAGACAGAATATGATGATGATAATCATCGTGGAGAAAAAGCACTGGACAAAATTACCAAATTAAAGGTGGTCACCGGTTGAAACGGTCATGGAGCAAATGCAGCTTCAATGACCAAAGACCAGTGACTGCAATGACCCTTGCAAGATGCGACGTTATGTCCATAAAAAGGAGTGATTGCCAGTGTGTGATCTGTGTGATTGTCTATGGGAAAGGCAAACCTGCCATTAGCCTTTTGACTGCAGCCAAGATCATTTCCACCTACCTCCTGAACCACCGCCTGTTGTCCATTTCCTACCTGTCCTATTCAGTCCTTGGCCAAAATAAACTGCTTATGCTTGTTAGCGAACTCTCTCAAGCAGCAGAGAATGTCGCCTTTCACCTGCTCCACTACTGAACTCTCTCCCTCTACCGAGAAGCCTGCCAAAGTCTGCCCACCAGCAAAGTTCAAACTGTCAGCTGGGATTTTTTTTTTTTGGCCTTTGCTTACTACATGGGTAATGTGTCCGTAAAAGGGAATGATTACACTAACAAATTCAGCCACAAAGACTGCCGTTTTTCTCAACGGAATAAAAACCAATGACTACTTTTAATACCGGAGCTCCATTTTTCTATGTTTTGTCTAAATAGGTGGTTATTTTATATTTTCTCTTAAGCCCAATATTGAAAAAGGGAGCTCTGATCACAAACTCATCTGAAATTGAAACTCATCAGAATTTGGGAGTGGAATTTAAATCACTGCAATCTGTCCTGCTCTCTTTGATTTTACAGTTTGCTGATGCTTCTGTATTTTTGTTCTCTGAAGTGTGACAATTTGTCCAGTGCGCTTAATGAGTGGCGACATTTTGCCCACAAATGAACCATGTCAGGGACCAAATTGATGGTTCTTATTTGTCCCCACGACGTAACGTCCATGTTGTTTTGACCACAACATTATTTCAGGGGACCAATCGACTGTACACGGTTGGAGATGACCTTTGAACTGTAGTATTATTAACCAAAACAAAAGTATTATCACTTTTCAGGATAGTATTATTGAGAGTAGTGATGTATTACTGGGAAATGTTTGTGTAACAGTATAGTATTATTGAGGCTTAGCCATATGTTACAAAAGGGTAATACTTGTCATATGCTGGTAATGCGCAGGATTGAATGCCATGCATACAGTACACTGCTTTCACCTCCCATAACTACTACAAATATTGGCTGTTGGCAAACATTTGTGCACACCACTGCAGGTAGTTTCAACAGAACTGAAGGATTAGGGTACATATATATCTTACTTTAACACAGAAACACAGAATTTGACAGCAGAAAAGGACCACTTGCCCCATCCAGTCTGCTCATTTCCCCTACCTAATGGATAAGCGGCAGACCCTAGTTAACTAGCAGCCTACTTCTTTCTACCCCCACCTCCTAGAATTGCCTTATGACTGTCCCATGCATGCTTGAATTCAGTCACTTTTTTTGACTCCACAACCTCCTCCGGAAGGCCGTTCCATGCATCCACAACCCTCTCTGTGAAAAAATGCTTCCTTACAGTACGTCTGAGCCACCACCCCCATCTCCAATTGTGCCCCCTTGTTCTTGCACACCTCTTTTTTTGAAAGATGCTACCCTCTTGGACTTTGTTGATTCCTTTAAGGTACTTGAAAGTGTCTATCATGTCACCACCCCCCTCCTTTGCTCGAGGCTGTACATATTTAGCTCCTTTAGTCTCTCTTTCATATGTCTTCTGGTGCAGACCCTGCACCATTTTAGTTGCCCTCATCTGGACAGCTTCCATCCTGTCTATGTCCTTGCAGAGATTATGTCTCCAGAACTGCACACAGTACTCCAGATGGGGTCTCACCAGCTGTCTGTACAGAGGGATAACAACTCCCCGTTTTCTACTGGTGATGCCTTTCCCTATGCATCCCAGTATCCCCCCAGCCCTCCTTGCTGCCCTCTCACATTACTTGCCCACCTTTAAATCATCTGATACGACTACTCCCAGGTCCCTTTTCCATTTTTGTTGTTGTTAGTATCTCACCCCCCATTGTGTACTCTTCCCCTGGATTTTTGTTTCCCAGGTGCACTACCTTGCACTTCTTAGCATTGAATCTATGCTGCCATACATTTGACCATTCCTCTAACCTTGCCAAATACCTTCTCATCCTTTCCACCCCACCTTGTGCATCAACTCTGTTGCAGATCTTTGTGTCATCTGCAAAGAGACATACTTTTCCTTCCAGTCCCTCTGCAATGTCACTTATAAAGACATTACGAACATACGAAATTTCCCAGCAGATAAAGGCCTAGAGGTCTATCAAGTCTGCTCGAATGTGCAGCTAGCACCCCTTATTCTGCAGCTGCCCCTCCCTTCCATCCTTCCCCTTCATTAACCCTCCTCCTTGTCCTGTCCCATCTTCGTTTGAAGCAGTCCACTGTTCTACTGCATTCCACTTCAGCAGGTAACGCATTTCACCCAGCCACCACCCTCTCTGTAAAAAAGTGTCTCCTCATCTCCCTCCTGAACCTTCCTCACTCCAGTCACATTCAGTACATTGAAGAGGACTGGCCCTAATACTGAACCCTGCAATACCCCACTAGCAACCCCCCTTTCTTCAGAATGGACTCCATTTACTATTATTCTCTGTGTCCTGTTCTCCAGCCAATTCTTTACCCAGGCTATCATCTTGGGACCCACTCCCAGGCTGGCTAACTTACATATTAATCTTTTGTGTGGGACTGTGTCAAATGCCTTGCTAAAGTCTAGGTAGGCCATGTCCACAGCCCCTCCCTGATTTACTACTTTGGTCACCCAGTCAAAGAAATCTATTAGAATCGTCTGGCATGACCTTCCCGCTGTGAATCCACGCTGCTTAGGGTTCTGTGCCCCCTGGCCTCTAGGTACTCGACAATTCTTTCCTTCAGAAGTGATTCCATCATTTTCCCTATCACTGAGGTTAAACTAACAGGTCTGTAGTTTTCTGCTTCTGCCCTTCTCCCACTTTTGTGAAGGGGAATCACATCTGCCTTCCTCCAGTCCGCAGGTACCACCCCATCCTCCCATGATTTGTTAAAGAGGGTAGTCAGTGGTGTCACTAGTTCTACCCTTAGTTCTTTTAGAATTCTGGGATGAATCCCATCAGGCCCCATTGCTTTGTCCACCTTCAGTTTTAAGAGTTCTTTCAGAACCCTTTCTTCTGTAAATGGGCTGGTATCAACTTCTGCATCCAGAGTGTTTCTATTGTTTGTTTTAGGTACCTCCTCTTCATTTGTAAATACTGAGCAAAATATTTGTTTAGTATCTCTGCCTTTTCACAGTAACCTCTGCCCACCCCCTCCCTTTATTAAGCCTCTCTATCCCTCCTTGGTCTTCCTTCACCCCTGATGTACCTAAAAAAGGTTTTATCCCCCTTCCTAACTGAGTTGGCTATCTTTTCCTTGGTTCGGGCCTTTGCTGTTGTGACTGTCTTACCAGCTTCCTTATGCTTTAACTGATACAATTTGCTACTCTGCCATATCACTGAAGCTGGGTTATTTTATCTGATATCATGTTGCCATACATAAGCATTTCAGCAAAAGGAACCGTCTTCCATCTACTTGCAAAGTGTTCTCAGAGCTCTACAACAGTGTTTTACATTTTGAATCTCTAAATATGAATAACAAGGCACAGTATACAAACCTCTGATATTTATGCACTACACCTGAGCTGTTATAGACAGTTCCTTTTGCTGAAATGCTATGCTTATGTTCGATGTCAAGATGATATCAGATAAATCAGGTGACACTGATTGACTGTTCAGTAGGTTCACCACCCTCCAGAAGAAGTACCTCCTAATGTTAGCCTTGTATTTACCATCTCTCAGCTTAAAGGCTCATCCTTGTGCCCTGCTCGAGAAAAAGAGAGCAATCATCTCTGTCTGTTGGATCTTGTTAATGCACTTGAATATGTAGAACACTGCAATCATTACGAGTGGGCTTGGGCTCCAGAAGATAGGTGGCAAGGTTGGATAAGTAGCGGAGTAGGGGGTATGTGTGAGATTCATTTCAAGAGACAAGGGGTGGGATGACAACAAAAGTAAGGGGTCTGGGTGCTTGATCCTCCTGTGGTGGTGGGGGGGAGGAATACTGTTACCCAAGAGGAAGACTACATTTTCAAGAAACAACCACCACCCATTAGGGTACTATTTCCTTTGATCATGTTGGGAGGGCAATTTTTTTTTTGTTACCCTTAAATGGACTGCACTACAATACTAATGCATGCTGCACCAGTGTCTGTATCTGCCCCATTTCCATCTGAGGAGCTCTGCTGCAATTTTCAAAAGATGCACCCATTTGCAACAAAAAGTCACAATTTGCAGCAAAACTATTGATGCAAATGCAGAATGTGCCTTTCTCTGTAAATTGCGAAATTTTTGGAATACAAAATGTAAATGCAGTTCAAAACCATAAAATAGATTGTCTAACAGTCTGGATGGGTTTCCATTTGAAAACAGTGACATGAGGATCTCGGGTGGAATCTTTTAGAAATCTTGACCTTAAAGTCCAGATGTTTATATTCTCTGGAGGAACTAGTACAGGATATAAACAAAGGGACACTTTGACTCTGTGGGCTTACTCAGTTAACAAGCGTTTACAGTGATATTATGGCAGTAATTTAGTAACAGATTTTCAACAACTCCTGCTTTTCAAACAGAATAGTTATTACTTTTAGTGGATGGATTGATTGATTGATTTAGTGGATCCTTTTTAGAGGGGGTTAAGGAGAATTTTGACAACCTGCATAATGGAGCCTTTAGTAACTTGCTCTTGCACGTCACTGAGTATTCATCTCTCTAATGCTGTATGCACTTATACTTAGTACTACAAATTCTTTCCACTTTGGCAGCAGGTGTTTGTCAAGATAAATATTCTACAACTGTTGAAAGAAGCAGCTCAAAGAAATGCATCCACCCACTGATTCCCTGGGACAGGTTTAGTTGCAGAGAGAATGAATGCTTTGGAAATCTGTAATGTTTGCTCATTCAGTCTTATGTGATCTCAAACATCAAAAGCAAACATGTTCAAAAACTTATTCATCCAGATGGAACTTTACAAAAACAATTTAAACAAGCATTTGTCAATGCCGAATGTTGCTTGCTTCTATGTGCTGTTTAGGTATTTGGAAGTCATTGGAGTGTAAATATTGAAAATTTGCAAACTTACAAGCGTGCGTAGGAACTGCACAACGCACGCTCGTAAAACAGTAATTTTTAGGATTTTTTTCACCAAATTTTCAACATAGCCATTTTAAGACCTCTGGTCATGAACAGTGTCACTGTGATTTTGTTAATGTGTCCCATACATTGAGTTTGCACACCAACTGCACCATTGTGCAACATGGGCGGAAACACGTTTTGGGCAGGATGTGAAAAATGACAGCTGTACTGCTCATAAGGAGGTGTGGTAAAATGGCAATGTTGAAAATCTGGAGTGGTAATATTGAAAATAAGCAAACCTACGAGCATGCGTGGGAACTGCATAGCACACTCGTAAAACAGTCATTTTGGAATTCTTTCACAAATTTTTAACATTGCCATTTTAAGATCTCTGCTCATGAACAGTGACACTGTGATTTTCTTAATGTTCCTATACACTGAGTTCAAGATAACGACCGCGCCATTGTGCGCTATATGGGCGGAAACACGTTTTGGGCAGGATGTAAAAAATGACAGCTGTACTATTCATAAGAAGGTGTGGAAAATGGCAAT
The DNA here is from genome assembly GCA_016271365.2 of Neoceratodus forsteri. Lineage (NCBI taxonomy): Eukaryota > Metazoa > Chordata > Ceratodontiformes > Ceratodontidae > Neoceratodus > Neoceratodus forsteri. The sequence continues at coordinate 53,418,199 of CM028130.1, read as the reverse complement.
GTTGAAAATCTGGAGTGGAAATACTGAAAATTTGCAAACCTATGCGGCGTGCGTAGGAACTATAGCGCATACTCATAAAACAGTCATTTTGGATTTAACCAAATTTTCCACATAGAGTATTTTCTTTCATGAATGATGTCACTGTCATGGTGGTATTCAGCCCAAAGGGTGATTTCGCAGTCACTGCACAGTTACTGTGTGAAATCACCCTTCAGGCCCGAACAACGCCATGACGGTGACATCGATATGAAGGAGTCAAAACCCCATGTTGAAAAATGGTGCCATCAAAATAACTGAGATATCAATAAAGTTGAAACCCCTATCTAGCCCATTATACAGCTTACGGCATTTCCTCAGTTCGCTGTCGGCTTTGAAAGAGTGCAGACGTGTTCCCGGTCCACGAAGATCATCGCGCCAGAGTCCGGAGGTAAGTATGGGGTGAGGGGTGTGGGGGCTAGGTGCGCATGGGTGGGTGCGGGTTGTGGGAGGGGGTCGGGAGACACGTCGTGGGACCGTTTTCGTTTTCAGGTAAAAAAAAAGACTCAGGGATGTTTGCCATGCTGGGGTAGGCTCCAGCATGGCACAAGGACATTGGGGGTTGGCGTTCAGCCGACAAGTTAGGCACCCGTCGACTAAAGGACTGATTGCCATGCTGAGATGGGCTCCCAGTGTGGCACCTACAACTGGGGGAGACAAGCGCGAGCTCAGCCAGCGGGGGATTGGGCACCCGTTGGCTATACAGTGCGTCGAAGTGCGCTGCGCCTGCGGGTGAGGGAGCTGCGCGTGAGCAGCTTCTTGCTTCACTCAAGCATAGCTCCCCTTTCAACAGAGGTTACTGCATTTTGAGCGTGTCATAGACAGCCCAAAATGCATTGGCTTACAGGGGCTGCGCCTGCTAGCTCACTGACTGAACTGGAGGAGGAGGAGGTGACACACCTCCGAAATCTCCGATGATGGCACTATGTTTCTTGCACATGCGTGCAAGCAACATAAAAATGTATTTGTTATGGTAAGATACAGCATGAGAAGAGATAACTTTACACAGCAGATTCTCCTGTTTACATACTGTAGAGCCATAATTAATTTCAAACTCTTTCTTGGGTAGTAGGTACTCACAATACAGGGTGGGGTACTGACCAATCTGTTCACACCATCGTCCAGAACTCCATGGAGCAGCTGCAGTTTTTAGGTCCAGTGAGTCCTGAGTGGAACACAGTATTAATTAAAATAATTAAACTGTATTTCTTGACCCAACTGTATACCAGAACCATTTCCCCCCACCACTAACCCAGACACTGAGGTGCTGCACACAAGGAGCCAAGCCTGGAGTACAAGTGAACCATCTCCCGCTTGCCACATGATTTACAGTGGCACTCATGGATCCAGCCGAAAAAAATCATAGCACCTCATATGTGCTGTGAACCAATCCAGAGTCTTTGCATTTGCGGTGTGTCAGTCCGTTGCTTGAATGGGTGGTGATTGTGAATGCTGATGCTCTCTTGGGCAAGCATCAGCATTCACAATCACTGCCCATTCAAGCACTGGAATGACACACTGCAAGCTCAAGAACTCCAGACTGGTTCACAGCACCTATAAGGTACTATGATTTTTTCCAGTGAGATATAGCAACAACATGATCTCTGGCACTTAATCACTGCTTGCACTGTGACCCCAGATTATCCTTGTGAAATGGCAAAAAATGAGTTTTCATCCCCATATCCCATTTTGGTACCCGAAACCTCACTAAATATGGGGACCCCATAAATCTGTGAGCACTGCGATCTGGAGGGTGGATTAGGGGATTAGGCATCCTGACATTGGCTTTTGGGGGACTGTGAGAGGCAGATGGCAGCAGCTGCCAACATGTTTATTGAAATGTTTCAGCAGGCAATGCATGCCCTGCAATGATGGGGCATGCCCTCATTGCAGCCGCAAAATTCTTTCAGGTTGGTGGCACACTTTTGAACTGCTGTCATAGACAGTGTGCTCATTCATTGGTGCCACAGAGACCAGCCCAAAAATGCAGTGGCGCCATTGGCCACAACATGACCGCACCTCCAAAACCTGTTTCTCCAGCAAGCTGTCACAAAATGCTGCTTGCGCTGCATGCACAAGACAACATAAAAAAAGTACACAAAAAAAAAAGCACACGTAACTTTGTATAGGTTTACATTTGGAGGGTTACATCTTTTTTGGTCTCTCTGGCACTTGGGCATGTTGCAGGATGGGTCCTCTAACTGGAACACGTGTCCCTTCCTTTCTCCTCTGGTGTCAGTTACAGATTGTGGTGCTCAGGTAGTGCAGGTCACAGTTCTGCTGTCCCATCTGAAAAGCGATGGGACATATCAAAGATGATGCTTTGAGACTCCAAAAGCCAACAACTGACTGAGTTTGGCAGGTTAACTTTTTGTCTCTCAGTCTCTACTGACTTTCCCCTTTTGAGCCTGTTTGAGACCAGCTTGGTGGCAAAAACAGGCACATCTGTTAGATCATAGTAGCTAAAAAAGGAACCCTTCAGGAAAGCTTGGAAATACAGACTGAATTTGATAAAAAGTTACAATATTTGAAGGTCAGACTGTATATTATAGGGGTGCAGTAGCTTGTGAAGTATGGAAGCCCAACATGCAGGAAAAGAGGAATAGATAACAAATCATAGAAAATAGTAAGGCACAAAGGATAAATGGTATTGCAGAACATAAGGAGAGAGTTATACAGAGGAAAGGGGGGAGTAGGGGGGTGACTAAAGCAGCAGTAAGATCGCTACTATAATAATATGCAGGTGCTCCGAAAGTATCAGATAAAGGTGCTGGCTAGTAAGGAAATTTATTTTGACAAGCAGCAAAAATAAAATGTGGAACAAAAGATGAGGTGTGTGTTGGAGGGGGTGTCTTTCTTCAATTGTAATCAATTTCAGCTTTTAAGATAGAAACATAGACTTTGACGGCAGATAAAGACCACTTGGCCCACCCAGTCTGCCCATTTCCCTACCTATTGGATAAGCTGCAGATTCTAGTTAACCAACAGCCTACTTCCTGCAATCCCCCACTATAATTGCCTTATGTCTATCCCATGCATGTTTGAATTCCCCCCACTGTTTTAGACCCCACAACCTCTCCAGGAAGGCGGTTCAATGCATCCACCACTCTCTCCATGAAAAAGAGTGCAACTACTGTCTTACCAGCTGCTGATGTATGAATGATTGAATGCTGGTAAAGAGTTCAGCTCAGCTGCCCTTTGCCCTGTACCCACTGACATACGTCAAGCTGTATCTTGCATACTGTAGTTTTCCAAAATAACTAAGTAGGTCTTATTCATCTGTGGTATAGGTTCTGGAGTAAAAAAAAAGATTTGGCAGGGGTGGAGAGGAGGTGGTCAATATATGATTCAGTAGCATCATTTGTTGACAATTTATTTATACAGGCATACAGAACATTTAATTTCAAGCAAAGATTGTAATTCACATTTTGAATAAATTATAATATAAGCCATATAGCGGCTTGATTAACTGTATGTAAATATTTTCATTTGATTATATCAATTGTATCATATTTGCATTCATTTTTTTTTAAGTTGCCAGAAATACCCTCAATCCCTGGTACCCAGTTTAGAGAGAGGAGGCATTAACCTGTGTTCTCTGTATGAGAAAAGCAGGACTTTCTTGACTTCTGCAGCAGCAACTGGGACTTGTGCTGTAGGCTGCAGATAGAGCAGTGAGACACCATTTCCCTGGTGTCTAGTGGTCCCCCACCCATTGCTGTCCCAGGTGAAAAAAAAATAGTTTATTTTGGCTTATGGAAAACACATTTCATACATGTTTTTGTTCAAAAAATTAAGTTCCTAGGCCTAATAGTTCCAAATTTAGCTCTTTTTAAACAAATTATCTTTAAACAGGTCTTTTTTTTCCAATTGTTAAACCAGGTGAGACACACTAAGCTGAAAGCTTATTTACAGGTGAAACCTGGGAGCACAGGGAAGTTAAGTGACTTGCTCAGGGTCACACAGTATGCAAGTGGGGGCTGTGGGATTCAAACCCAGGTTTCCAGGTTTGCAGCTCAGAGCCTTAAACCACGGCACTATACTGCCTCAGTCTAGATTTTTAATCAGTATGGTCAGAATTTCTTTTTTCTTTAACTTAGGTTTGGTTCACTGTACTTCATTTTCACTTTATTTATGCACAGTGTTTTTGGTGTTTTCCTAAAATCACATTCATCTACCTTGTACTGGTATTATTTCTTTCCTTCTGTGATATAAAAAAAACTGAATACTGATATGCACACTGGAAAAACACTGTTCCTCCTATCTCCGCTCTGACACCCAATCCACATGGTCCCATTTGTGGTCAGTGTCTGCTCCTGTTCAGTTATTCTATTTCCCGGCCACTTGCAAAACGTAAGTGTGGTTAGTATATATATTTTCTTTTTTAATTTATTCTATGTACCTTGTGGAATTTATTGTGCTTTGTGGCTTTTCACTAAATGCCCAAATCAGGGGTCAAACTTTGTGGTGCCGGGACACTAGTACATCTCTCTCTTTCACTCACTCACTCACTCTGTCTCTCTCTCTCTGATTGCCTTTGTTTCTCATGCACACTGGTAGTATGAATGGAACAGGAGCACAAGCAGAATGAATAGGAACAAGTAACTTCAGCTCTAGAGTAAAGTCAGGACTATGGGGGTTTAAATGCATTGAAAAACTATTGCAAGGTGAGAGATCAGGCAGATATCAGGTAGCAGACCCTCCATCACCCACCCACCCAACAGCCTGCAACCTCAAGAAAGCAACAGTGGAGTGACTGGGTAGCAAACCTGGGACTTGGAAAGAGCTGCAGCTCTGTTCCTTTATTTGAACAGACTGTGTTCCTCCATGTCATGCTGCTGACTAGTTTACTTGAAAGCTGCATTTGCACAGGCAGCCATAGAATGTAGAGCTGTTGCCTGAAAATAATATTGCATATCAGTCGCATTATAAATTACACTCAGATGGAATTGCAGTTATGAATGTGTAGTAGACTGCATGCATGCACATCAGTCTATTAGATGAAGAAGTTGATTTAAAATTTGATGTCTATGATAATCATTTAGATAATGGCTTGAAAGGGTAAATAGCATTGCATTATTGGAAATATTGCATTTTTAAGTAAAGGACCCCATAGTGACTGAGATGGCAAGAAAAAAAATCACTCTAGTTATTACAACACTTGATTTTGTTACCATACATATTTGTCACAATATAAGAAATACAGATATAAAATGCATGCAACCTTAAAAAATATATGTTTACAGTTCATAGTGATCACCATTTCAGCTGCAATTGCAGACACATTTGTAACAAGTATGCCATGTTCTGGTAGCCAATGAACAAACAGTAAAAGTCACAATAATAATCCTTATATTTGTATGATGTACTATTTTCTCTGCATTAATGGGAGACTGACCATGATAACATCTGGAGTCATGTTTATGATGTTAGCAGAATGTGACATAGCAGATGTAAAGCCCTGTGTGTTCCTGTTTTGTTTTGGAGGTGGGGGGGTTATCATTGCAAGTAAATCTGAAGGCAAGATACAAGTATTCTTCAATCACAAAGACACAAACACAAACAAACAAATAAACATCAGAACACAAACAGTAGTGCAGGGTAGCTAGTGTTTTAACAGGAAAAAAGTACTGTGACTTTTTTCTAATATAGGCTTTTTTATTACTAAACTATCATAGAAGCATTCTAACTATAGCCATTATGCACTAAAGGGTGAGTTATACGTGCCTGAGGCATGTACCCTGGCTGTGTACCTACACAGCCCTGGACTGACACAGGGTGTGCAGTATGCACAACCGCAAGCACCTGCAGGGTGCCTGTCTGGGGACACACCCTCTTGATGCACAGGGGCATGATGGGTGGTCATGGGTGGAGCCACAGACCAGGGTGGGCATCCAATTAGATGCCTCTACCGGGTCCTTCAGTGGATCTCTTGTGCCCATGTTGCACGCACACAGTCTTGGAGCAGGGTGTGTAAATCAGCAACAGTGGCATGCCAGCCGGGCACTCACCTGGCTGCTTTCCCAGCTCTCCACTGCTGCCTAGTGGGATAGGGAAGCACAGATGTCTGTTGCCCAGTGGCACCATGACCAGCAAACAAGGAACACATGGACGTGTGCTGTGTTACGCTTGGTCTCGGCAGGCATACCCGGCACCTCCTGAGCCTGGCACTGCATGGCTTAGTGAATGCTGCATAGTGCAGGCACAGCCCCAACATGCCCCCATGTGGTGTTCCTCATGTGGCTTGGGCAGCGGGCACTTATGTGCCTTGCGTGCCCTTGGTGAATGCTGCTGGGGGTTCTCAGGACCCCCACTGTATGGCATTCACACTTCAGGTTGCCTCTGTGTCTCAGATATGCGGCAACATATGCAATCTTTCCATTAGTGCATAGGGCCCTATGTGAGAGTCAACAATGAGCAATTGATACAGACTTTTGCAAGATTGTAGTCCACTAATGTGAGATGATGTAAGATGGTCAGGGTCATTGAGCATTTGTGAAAGTTTCTTTTTCTTTTTATTCTTTAAAGTTGTAATGTACTGTTTCATACAAAAGAAGACAGAACAGGGAGTTTCAAAAGTAATAATTTACAGTCACATTATATTCAGCATGCAGTCCTTTCCATAATACAGTTGGAGATGCAAAACATATGCAAATTAATCTCTTTATAAAACATCAGACACTGCAAACTGAAATGTAGTGAGATAACCAATTAATTAATAATTATTGTAATGCAATTAATTGATAATCATTGTTCTCAGTTTGCCATTGGGTAGATGAAGAGGCTTTATGGAGCAGTGTGCTCTCTCAATAGAGTAACAGTCTGAATGGGGGACAAACCATTTCCAACAGTAGAGGCTGAATGAATACAAGCATGTCTTTGCCTTCAGCTTTCATGGGGACCCATACAAAGACCAAGTTGTTCCTTCTGCTTCTACCCTCCTGGTCTTCAGTTCAGTCCTCAAGTTTGATGATGTTTTTCTGAAGCTCCTGTAGTTCACTTTGCTCTCTTTTTCTGGTATCTTCAAGGGAGCTGACTGTCACGTCCCCATCTCTGAACCATCAGTTACATTGCTCTATAGCTGAATTCAACACTCTGAGGTCTCCTGTGACTTCTAGAAGTGTCATCTTTATCGATGTAAGTTCAGTGAAAAATCTGTCTAGTCACTCATTAATTCTCTAAGGCTCAGTTTAAGAAGCTGGCAGAGATTTGCATTGGGTGGCTGTGGCCTCAGTGGGAGTGGGGGTGCCTCTTTATCTGCCTCATTATCTTCCATACCTTCCATTTCTTGAATTCCCAGACATGATTCCTTCCACCACTGGGTCTATATTTTCATTACCAACAGTTTAGTTCACTAATACAATCAAAATCTAAATTCATTTTAGTCAAAAATCCACGCTTTAAGCTGGGTCTCGATGGAGCCAATCTAAAGTGGTCCTCTGAAGCAAACTCCCAAAAGAATGATTTGAGAAAGCTGCTCCTTTGTTATTTATCATGCATTGCAATAGTTACCAAAGAATACATCTTGTACCAGGGGAGGAAATGAGGAGGAGGTTGCTGGGGCAGCTGCAATCTAGGGTGCTAGCTGCACACTTGGGCAAACTTAAATAGATCAGCTGGTCTGTTCTGCTGGTATATTTGTATGTTTACATGTTTGTACCTCTTGTTGCAAACACCATTGACAGCCATCAGTCACATCGCTAATCAAATATCCCAGAATATTTCAGTGACCATGCCTAATCTGTTGTGACTGCACTGTACTAAAAGGGTTACACAAGAGACAGTTACAAACTCCGAAAATAAAATGAGCATGGTTCAGGAATTTAAATAATTCTGTAGCTGTGCTGGTCTGGTGGTGCTGAGGTTTGAGATGCTGTACACCACACCTCAAACCATGTCAGTGAGCTGGGTTCGGATGCAGACTCGGGCCACTGGAACTCACCAAGGAAGGAGAGGACTGAGTATCTGGAGAACTACTCTGCTGTTCCATGAATGGAGAGTTTTAGTGCCTGGCATTTGCCTGTCCCCTAGTGTTGGCTGGGGGTGAGGCAAGCTGGGCTGTCTGCTTAGTTGAGGGAGTGGCAGCTGCCAATGCTCCACACATGAAAGTGTGCTTGGGGACATCTGGGCAGTATTGCATGCTGCCCCTCAGGGAGGAAAACAGAAAAAAATGGTTGTCTGGGCTGCTGCTGACCCCAGTCACAGGGTAGCCTTGCACCCCATCAAGCACCCAGGACAAGCAACACTAGTGTTAAGGTACATCATGGTGGAAAGCAGGGGAGCAGGGCTGGGGTGGTCAGCATCTTGAGGGTGTCTTTGGGAACTGGAGAAACATCACTAACTGCAAACAAACAAAAACAATTATGCAGAAAAAAAAGACCGTTGCAGTAAAATAAGTGTTTCTGAATAAACCTGGACTAATGGAGGAGATTTTCAAAAGGGTTGGACGCAGATACAAATGCATGCTGTGCTTGCATCTGTGTTCATTCACTTGCATCCAGGAAGCCCTACTGCTATTTCAGAAGTTGCATTCATTTACAAGAAGTCACAGACACAGAAAATGGATTCAGTTGTGTCCAGTTGGGCATAACTCACAATTGCATCCATATTAGATACAGTTGTGTCTGTTTTGAACACAAGCTTTTTGATGCTGTTAGATCATCTAACACATGCTTTGAAAATAGCATCAAACATTCAGTATCTTGGGGAGATCCTTTTGAAAACCCTGCCCATTGTGTTTGAATGTTATACCAAAATACACGGTACCTTAAAAAGACCTAAATTAGTATTATGTTTTTTTTAATGTCAGCTATGGATCTTGCAGAGTGCATTAAATTAACTGACTAAGGAACCAGACTGCAGGTATCTAGTTACAATGCACCTTAGAAGAAACCTACAGGGAAGAGACTCAAAATGCTCCGGTTATTGATTTACTGGTACAGTAGTACTTTGAGCTGGGACGGTTCAGGGGTGAACCCATGACAATTACATTTGGCAGGCATAAATCAAGTAGTGTTTTGGAGGAGACTTGCTTGTTCCTAGTCTTTGTAAAGGTGGGCTGGGGTACAGAAGGAAGGACCATGTATAGAACACCAGGCCAGTGTAATGCTTTAGAAAACAGCCATAAACAATGGTTGACTTCCATAGTTGTAGTTTCATTACATTACCAAGGTGGAGGGCAACACAAATATTGCTTGGAAATATTTAATTTGATCCATTAAGTATGCTGCAATGTACTTCTAGAACATAGAAAGATTGTGGTACACAGGGAAGGGCAGGCTCCTTTGTGTAAAGAAAAGAGCACTCACATAGAATCCTCATAACATCATTATGAAAATAAAATGAAATAAACACTCATTCTCTGTGGAACTTTTCTTTCTCAGCTGTGTATAAATGCTGGGGACAAGAATCAAGGCATATTTCTAATGAACTAATGATGACTAGCGTGAGTGATATTAAAATGAAACAATAACAATACGGACCCCTGGGCATTATATAAAAGCAATAGTGACTGAAGAAATCTGATTACCATGGCAAGCAAGAGAGGGTAATCTAATATTCTGGTTCAATATTCACAAATAATTTACACATTAACATTCATTAGCTTTCAGCATAAATACCTTCCAGTAGTGCAAAAGGAGAGTCTGGAGGTTTAAAATCAATCAGATGTGATAGCTAATTATGAGTTTCCTATAGTTAGGAAGACTTTTTTTCTTTTTTTTTCTTTGAAGCTCAGGAACCAGAAAGTTATTTAAGGATGCCATAGCCCCTTCCTTCATTTCCTGTATCACAAAAAAAGTTTCACCTGAGCTTGGTCTATTGAAGACTGTAATGATGTTAATGGGACCACCAAACATTTTGCACAGAAATATGCCAGTACACCAGATTCTTGAGTCACACAGGTCCCTTTCATTAGGGTTTTTTTCACCTGAGTTGAGAATATTGAAAATTGTGTTAGCCGGGCTGGTTTAATGGCATATTGGGAAACAATGACATGAAAAGAGGCTGGGCAAATCTCAGAGATGAGATGCTCAGGTCCCAGTACAGGTGGGCTTAGGTTGTCCAGCACTTACATGCACACCCTGCTGGATGATCTAGGTGCAACATTTGTGCCAGCTGTGAGGGCAGTTGCTCATCTGCAAGCCTTGACAGAAGAATGGTGTGGCCATGGCAACCAGAGACCTCTGGGTAGCTAACAGAGAGAAAGACAATGTAGTATAAGAGAGAAACGGTTGATGAGCAGCAGTGACATCTGGTGCTGAAAATGTGAATAGCAGTCAAGCAGTGCTGATTAACTGTAACAGCAAAATAGGTCTCTGGTTGCAGTCAATAAGACTGTATGTAAAACAGACAAAGAAACATTCTAGCCTCCCAGCCAAAGGGCATTTCCTTTTGGGTGAATGGTTAGAGGTGCTGACAAGGGGCAGCATAAGTAGCACTGCACACTACACTGTGCTAGTTGAGCAACTCAGGGCTAGGGTATGGTTGCAATGTTTATTTAATTCATTTGTTTGAGTTGGGTTGCTCTGTCCCCAGCCCGACAGTATTTTTTTTTAATTGGGGGGCAGAGCCCTCAACTCAAAGAACTTAATAAAAGAAACACAGCAACCCTAACAGCTAACCCTAGGTAGTGCAAATAGCAAAGCATACTGCTATGTTACATTATGAGAGCCAGACACTGATCTATAGTCTTCCATTATCACCTTCAAGACTCAGGCCCCATGTCTGGTACCCAGTAAGGGCTGGTATTACATCTTATCAAGACAAGAGGACAGGCAGAAAAGGGAACACAACCACAAAATGAAAAAAAAAAGAAAAGAAAAAGAAAAAAAAAGCGTCACGAAAGCCATCATTTTAATTTACAAATCTTGTATTCTTGCTGCTGGTTTATTTTTAATGTAATGTTGTGACTAGTGTGCTGTTTTTGTCAGTGCAATGTTCAGATGTTTGGATCAATTTTACAGACATTAATGTATTTTGTGGGTTGGCATCTCTGAAATCATAACTTTGGAAAATCCAACCCTTTAAATTTGAGGGAAGAGAGAAGGGAGAAGGTAAAAAAGGAAGAAAGAAGAAGAAGACTAGACTGGGAAAGGAAACAAGGGGAGTAGAGAATGAATAAGATGGGGACACTGGAAGTAGAGGTGGAAATGAAAGACAGAGTGAGCATTTGTATGAAAAGGAAAGAGAGAAAAGCTGAGGAAGGAAATCAAGAATGAGGTTAAGATAAATACCCCAAGAGAAATTCAGAAGTACTGAGATGAATTGCATAATATCAGAAACTACAATTTTAGACATGCTGAGACAACACTTACTCCAGACTCTGTTCAAAGGCTTTGGCATCCAACTTACAGTATAGTAATTTATTTATTTATTTTATTTATTTAGTTTTTGTTGACTGGGTAAGTGCACTAAACAAATCCTGCCTATTTTCAGGCATGACATGGGCGAGGGGGATACAGATGAATGCCAACTGACCTTGAACCAGATTAAGCTGTTGGTGGCATTTTTGTGAATGGGGGGAAAATTTGGCCAGGGCACTGGGGACATTACTCTACTGGTCTGTGGGGGGAACACTTGTCCATCAAGACAAAGATGGCCGATGAGCAGGAGCCAGGAGAGAGGATGGATAATATGACTGAATCAGGGGAGCAGGCCTCCTCCTCTGCTTTCACTAATCGAGAGGCCACAACACAAGGAGAAAAGCAGCAAGGAACTCAGAACACATTAAAGAACCAAGACATTGAGGTACTGAGTTCAAAAAATAAAGCAGTTTTAAATACAAAAGTAATGTCAGATTCAAGCCAAAATGCTTCCTGTGATATAGAAGAAGTAGAGCATTTACAGAATATGATATTACATGAAGAACAATTGTTTGCTGAAAAGAAAGCAGCACTAAAAAATGGATCCTTGCGGTGGAACTAACTGCAGAAGCTGCTTTGACAAATGACTGAGCTGTGTCTGACAGTCAGCTGAATCAAATTAAACAAACAACAGCTGAAATTCTGAAGACAAGCTTGTCCAGTCAGCAGGAAACTGAGGCCTCACAACCAAGTAATGCTGCTGGCAGTAGAAACAGAATTCAACTTGTGTGCCTAGAGCTGAGGGAGTCTAAGCAGCAGAAAGAAAACCCTGAGAAAATGGAACAGATGATGTTACAACAAAAGCTGGACATAAGGTAAGTAAATGCTGTTTCTGCTTCTAAAACAGTTAAACTAAATACCATGGAAAATGCTCAGATGCCTTGTTTACAAGAAGTAGAGGAAGGTAAGTATGGTGTGGCAGATATTACAGCACAGAAAGATGTTGATCCTACACCAGAGAAAATAAGTGACTGGTCAGTAGAAGCAGATCTACAGGGTGCCGGATGGGAGAAAACTCCAGATGGGTCACAATAGATTTCAGGGCCCACACCTATTAGTATGCCTTCAGTTAACAATGTAACACAATCTCCCCAGCATATTACACAATATTTACAACTACAAAACTCCTGGTGTAAATATTTTACCTTCAGAGGCATGTGCTAAACCAGTACAAAATGCGGCTCCTCTAAACAAGTTACAAACAACTGCTCATAAACCTAATGCATCTTTATTCCCTCTACCAATAGCTCCTGCTAAATGACATAATGCAGTGAGGTTATTATATAAAGGAGGCTTAGAGACTGTGCCTGATCGAACCTACATAGGAAAAACATTGTTAAAAGAATCTTTAACAATTTTTGCGACAGAAGTGTATGCACTTATTCTTGTATCAGGAGAACATATGTATGATATAAGTTTTAAGACATCTGGAGGCCTAGAAAGATTTTTGGAAAAAGTTAATTGAAGAGAAAAATACTCCTTTATGGATTCTGTTTGAGGCTATCCCTCTCACAAAACCAGGTATAAAAACATTACCGTATTGTTCTGAAATGAGGGGGTCAGTGTATCAGATTTAAGTTATTGGGTGAAACAACGTAATGTCTTGGAAGGCCCCACGGCAATTTTTGACAGTGAAAACTACTGGACGGGTGGTTGGAGATGGAAAGTTCTATTGAAAACAACTGAGGAAGGAGTTCAACATTTACCAAATTCCTGTTTTTGGGGGTCATGCCCGAGGTTTTTCATTTTATGCAGGACAGCCCAAGGCCTGCTATAAGTGTGGGTCAGTAGGCAATATTAGTAGTATGTGTAACAAAGTCAGCTGTTCATTATGTACAGAGCTTAAGCATGCTAGCAATCAGTGTTTACATGAAATGGTTTGCAGTTTATGTGATGAAAAGGGCCCCTCATTTCAAAGCTGTTTATGGGCAGCACATAATAATAACCAACAAGCAGATAGTGAAGAATAATGTTTACTCATTGCTATGACCCAGAGAAAACAAAAGCAACCCCAAAACCAGCCACCCCTCCAGGCCAGATGAGATTTCCATGGTTGACACGGGTCTTATTCCTGAACCCCCATCCCACCCACCCCAGTTGTAATTCCTAACACAGAAACTTTAGATGCAACCACAGAAGAAATGGTTTCAGTCCCCGGTACTTCGGAAGAAATGCTTCCCCCCTCACGTAGATAGAAAATGCATGTTCATATGGAAACACTCTAACAAAAGTGTTCCAGACTCAAAGTTGACAAAAACACATACCATCACATTGACCAATAAATATTACCCTTTATTACATGAAAGCTCTGGGTCAGATACTGATTCTTCTTCCCTTAGATCTTCTGTTTGTGAGGAAATGGAGGGGGCCACCCCTACCAGCAAAAATGGAAATATGGAGCTTAGACAAAAGCCAAAGGTTAAGCTCAAGGGTAAAACAGGTACCAGGAAAATACAAAAGTAAAAATGAGTGTATTCTTTCTACTTTACATTTGTATATTTGTGAATTTAAACTGTTTTTCAATTAATGTAAACAGTGTAAAGAGTTCCAGGAAACATTCTGTGGTATTTTCCTTGTTGTTATCTGGACCTCCAGGTATCTATTTCATACAAGATACTCGGTTACATAATTTAAGAGATATACAAATTGCAACTTATGCATGGTATGTGGGGCCATAATATTGGTCTATTGGAATGGATCAGTGTTCAGGGGTAGGGATTCTGTTCCATTCTATAGAAATTCAACTAATTAAATTAATTGATTTATATGCAGGATGTGTGTTAATATTAGATGTTATATATCAGAGTTAATTGTTTTGCCTAATCAGTATTTATGCAATGCAATCTAAAGCTGAAGGTGTGCAACAGTTTAAAGATATACAGCCATATTTACATACTGCTCAACAGGTAATATTAGGAGGGGACTTCAATTGTGGCTTGACAAAACAGGATAGAGGGAAAAATACCTCAGCTGATAAAATATATAGTGACATGAACTGTCTCACTAAAATTTTGAGAACAGCAAATTTAGAATATGCATCTCTTGTTTATCAGGAGAAAGTAGGACTTACTTTTTGTAAAAGTATGCAATCTACTAGAATATATTTCAAAGTCTTTACATATTGCTAAAGTGATTATTGGAACAGTAGAGTATCGTGATCGTGGATCATAGATCATGGATATGATAGAAGGCATACTTACTGTAGGATGGCAGAGAAAGGGGAGATACTGTTGATGGGAGACCTTAATATGCTAGATGTTAACTGGAGCACCTTTGCTGCAGCCACATCCAAAAGCAGGGCCATTCTTGAGGCCCTTCAGGTGGCATGCCTCAGACAGCTAGTTTTGGAACCTACTCATGAGGGAGCAATCTTAGACCTTGTACTTTCAAATGGGGACAGTGAGCGGATCTCAGATCTTGAAGTGGGTAGCCATTTGGGAACAAGTGATCTCAAAACAGTGTGGTTCATGATAAACTCAGCTACAGAGTCAAGCCATACAAAAGTGAGGGTTCTGGATTTCAGGAGGGCTGACTTTGGCAAGATGGGAGAGTGCCTTAGAAAAGCACTAGCAAACAGGCTAGAAGGAGGGGTGCAGCAGCAATGGGGAAATATCAAAACTGCCATCACAGAGTCAACAAGCCTTTATGTGAAGCAAATAAACAAATCAAAACCAAAGAAAAAGCCACCAGGTTCTCAAAAGAAGTGGCAGTGAAGGTTAGTGAGAAAAAGATAGCATTTAGGAAGTATAAGGAAACACAGAAGGAGCAGGACAGAGAACCGTACCAGTTAAGGCAGAAGGAAGCAGGGAGAGTAGTCAGAATAGCAAAGGCACAAATTGAGGAAAAGATAGCCAACTTGGTTAAGAAGGGGGATAAAACCGTTTATAGGTATATCAGGGATTGTAGAAAGACAAAGGGAAGGATAGTGAGGCTGAATAGAATGGATGGTGGGTGGGCAGAGAGTGACAGTCAAAAAGCAGGGATACTGAATGAATACTTCTGTTCAGTATTCACAAAAGAAAAAGTGGGGGAGGTGCCTAATCCAATTGTGAGTGAGTGAGTGGACAAATCAATGGGGCCAGATGGAATTCACCCCTGAATTCTAAAAGAATTAAGCAGAGAACTAGTGACACCACTGACTACCCTTTATACCAAATCATGAGAGGATGGTGTGGTACCTGAGGATTGGAAGAAGACTGATGTGATTCCCCTTTACAAAAGTGGGAGCAAGACAGAGGCAGGAAACTACACACCTGTCAGTTTGACCTCTGTGGTAGGGAAAGTGATGGAATCACTTCTGAAGGAAAGAATTATTGAGTACCTGGAGGCCAGTGGGGAACACAACCCAAGGCAGCATGGGTTCACAGTGGGAAGGTCACGTCAGATGAATCTAATTGATTTCTTTGACTGGGTGACCAAAGTAGTAGACCAGGGAGGGGCTGTGGACATGGTCTACCTAGACTTTAACAAGGCATTTGACACAGTCCCACACAAAAGATTAGTAGTCAAATTAACCAGCCTTGGAGTGGATCCCAGGGTGGTAGCCTAGGTAAAACACTGGCTGAACAATAGGACACAGAAGGTAATTGTAAGTGGAGTCCACTCTGATGAAACAGGGGTTACTAGTGGGGTACCACAGGGTTCAGTACTGGGTCCAGTCCTTTTTTAATGTCTTTATAAGTGACATTGCAGAGGGACTGGAAGGAAAAGTATGCCTCTTTGCAAATGACACAAAGATCTGCAATAGGTTTGATACACAAGGAGGCGTGGAAAGGATGAGAAGGGATATGGCAAGGTTGGAGGAATGGTCAGAAGTATGGCAACTTGGATCAATGCAAAGAAGTGCAAAGTAATGCACCTGGGAAACAAAAACCCAGGAGAAGATTACACAATGGGGAGGTAGTAACAACAACAAAAGTGGAAAGGGACCTGGGGGTAATCATAACAGATGACCTTAAGGTTGGCAAGCAATATGAGAAGGTGGTAGGGAGGGCTGGGGGGATACTGGGATGTATAGGGAGAAGCATCACCAGCAGAAAACAGGAAGTTGTTATCCCCCTGTACAGACAATTGGTAAAAACCCATCTGGAGTACTGCATCCAGTTCTGGAGACCCCATCTCCGCAAGGACATAGACAGGATGGAGACAGTTCAGAGGAGGGCAACTAAAATGGTGCAGGGTCTGCAAGAGAAGCCATGTGAGGAGAGGCTAAAGGAGCTTAATATGTATACTCTTGAGGAAAGGAGGGAGAGAGGGGACATGATAGAAACGTTTAAGTACCTCAGTAGAATCAACAAAGTCCAAAAGGGTAGCATCTTTCAGAAAAAGAGATGTGCAAGAACAAGGGGACACAATTTGAAGATAGAGTGGGGACAGCTCAGGGGCAATGTGAGGAAGTATTTTTTCACAGAGAGGGTGGTGGACGCATGGAACAGCCTTCCTGAGGAGGTTGTGGGGTCTAAAACTGTGGGAAAATTCAAGAATGCATGGGACAGACATAAGGCAATTTTTGTTGGGGGGTAGGAAGAAATAGGCTGTTGGTTAAATAGGATCTGCAGCTTATCCTCTAGGTAGGGAAATGGGCAGACTAGGTGGGCCAAGCGGTCCTTATCTGCCATCAAAGTCTATGTTTCTATGTTTCTCTATGTTGGTATTGAACCTGGGGATTTCCCATAATTTTAGACCTGGTATTTGGACACTGAATTCTTCACTTTTGGAACAAGAACTCTGTAAATCTCAGATATTATATCTTATACATGCAAGGAAAACAGTAATGTGAATGTATGCTTCAATAATTCAATGGTAGGAAAATACAAAATATGAATTAGTACAATTATTAAAATTTATCAGTAAAAATAATGGACATGATGCTTATTTTTTATATCTTCAAAATAGGAAACAACCTTGAAAGCTAATTTCCTTATGCTATAGTTCAACTCATGATTATTCTAGACAAATTAGACAACTTAAAGCCGAAATGTCTCAATATCACAGTAAGAATGTGGAAGCTATAAAATTTCAGCAAACGTTTGGGGTAAAAGGAAATGTTTTTTCAGCATGCCCTTATGATACATGTAAAACAAAAGTACAGCATAAACAAATGTTGAGGCTCCAGGATGCAGAGGGTAATATACATACCAACCATAATAAAATAAGTTAGATAGTAACAAACTATGCTTTGAACTCCTTTTCAAAAATAAATATAGATCCGAAAACTGTGCAACAGTTTCTAGAAACATTACCTATTCCCCATTGTTCACCACAGGTAATGCAAGAAATTGTACAGGATATTAAACCAGAAGATGTAATAAAAGCTATTAAAGCCCTTCCATCTATTAAATCACTGGGGAGTGATGGGTTAAACTGCAAACTATACAAATTATTGTCAAGAAGCTTAGCAGAAGAACTGGCAATTACTTTCTCAAAGATGCTATACACTGCATTTCCTTAAAAATGACAGAGAGTATATTAATATTTATATTAAATCTGGGGATAAACAGGAAATAACTAATTGGAGACCGACATGTCTTCTACATACAGATTGTAAAATATTAACAAAAATATTATCGCATCATCTGTCATGCATAGCACCATATATAATTTTCCCAGCACAAACACGTGCTGTACAAGGAAGAAATATTACTGATCGCCTGATATTATTGGGGGAAATAATGTATAGGGGTAATAGGAAAGAGATTCAGGGGTGAGATATTAACAACAACAAAAATGGAATGGGACCTTGGGGTAGTCATATCAGATGACTTAAAGGTGGGCAAGCATTGTGAGAGGGCAGTAAGGAGGGCTGGGGTGATACTGGGATGCATAGGGAGAGGCATCACTAGTAGAAAACAAGAAGTTGTTATCCCTCTGTACAGACAGCTGGTGAGACCCCATCTGGAGTACTGTGTGCAGTTCTGGAGGCCCAATCTCCACAAGGACATAGACAAGATGGAAGCTGTCCAGAGGAGGGCAACTAAAATGGTGCAGGGTCTGCACCAGAAGACATATGAAAAGAGACTAAAGGAGCTTAACATGTATAGCCTCGAGGAAAGGAGGGAAAGGGGGGACATGATAGAAACTTTCAACTACCTCAAGAGAATCAAAGTCCAAGAGGTAGCATCTTTCAAAAGTGTGCAAGAACAAGGGGCACAATTTGAAGATGGGGGCGCTCAGGTAATTTAAGTATTTTTTTTCACAGAGAGGTTTGGATGCATGGAATGGCCTTCCGGAGGAGGTTGTGGAGTCAAAAACAGTGGTTGAATTCAAGCATGCATGGGACAGTCATAAGGCAATTCTAGGGGGTGGGGTAGAAAGAAGTAGGCTGCTGGTTAACTAGGATCTGCAGCTTATCCATTAGGTAGGGAAATGGGCAGACTGGGTGGGCCAAGTGGTCCTTATCTACCATCAAATTCTATGTTTCTATGTTTCTATTAGCTCCTTAGATCAAAAGAAGGCTTTAGATTCTATTAGCCACATATATTTGTGGGAAGTTTTGGATTACTATGGGATTCCTGCAAAATTTTCTGGATTGCCGAAGAATTTATACCAAACAGCTACTGTCAGACCATATGTAAATAATAAAGTTGGGCCATTAATCCCTATTGAAAGGGGTGCACTTCAGGGATGCCCGCTTAGTCCCTTGTTGTATATTTTCTGCATAGACCCTTTATTACAGTTAATTAATAATAATACAATCTTAAGACCACTTAGAACCATACAAGAGGTTATACCATATAATTGCGATGCATATGCAGATTATTTATGTTTATTATTAGAAGATGAGACATCCATAAAAGAAGTAACTCATGTATGTTCACAATATTGTAAAGTGTCAGGTGCAAGTTTAAACCTGAAAAAATGTAATTGTTTGCAGTTAGGACCTACTGGACTTCACATAAATAAAGTGGTGAACATTCCAGTATCACAAACCACAATAAAATTCTGGGAATTTTATCAGGGCCAGGTGAGCTTGATTTATTAAATTGGATGCCGAAAATAGAATCTGGAAGATCAATGGTTAATAATTGGAACAAATGGCAATTTAGTAAAAGAAAAAGAATTGCCCTGATTAAAACACTTTTACAGTCACAATATACATTATTTAGTATGGTTTTCCGTTTACCGAAGCAGCTAGAAGTAGCTTTACTTAGTGTATTCTTTCAGGTGGTATGGGGAAGCCATCTTAATCCCCTAAAAAGGAATGTTACATATTTATCTGTACACAAAGGGGGTCTTAATATGATTAATCCTGTGGTTTTTCCTTTTTAAATCTTCATTTTTGTTAATGTGAGACCTTTACTGATTAACTTAGAGATAGTATGGATCCCATTTTTTTATAAATCTGTACAAACATGGTTTCATAGGTGGGATTCAGCTACTATTTCTGTTATTAAACAAGTTCCTAATACTACAACATATTTTAGAGAAATATTTGTTAAATTTAGAATGTTGAAAATTAATAGTAGAATGCTGATCTCAAATAACAAAAAAGCAAATATATATGTATATTATGTCTGAATATTTTATAGAAACTAACACATTTCCTCTTTGTCCAACAGATCATATTCAAATGAATGGAAAAAATGCCATTCAAGTACTCTTAATTTGATTTTTGTAGTTATAAAATGGGCTATTTGGAATGCACGATGCAGTTTTTCCTTACAGCAAATGAATACTCAAATCTTGCATTTAATATCTCAAATTATGGATGAACTACGATGGATATATCAAAAAGAAGCAAAGAAAGTACCCCAACAAATACAAGAAGCTCACTGGCGGAACTTGCCATGGATCACAAATACAGATGCACCAGTGACATGAATTGGCAAATTAATTTATGTAGTTTTTTAACCCCTTTTCTCTGAATATTTTTGTTTAAATGGTGCTCATGTGTTAATATGATTTGTTGTGATTGATTTTGTTGTATTAAGTTTGATTTTTTTTTCTTAATAAATACCCCTACTGTTTTCAAGAAGTGCCATGGGATCTTTAACATCCACCTGAACTACCACCAGAACAAGCAGATGGAACCTTGGTTTAACGTCTCATCTGAAAGATGGCACCTCAGGAGTGCAGCACCCCCCTCGTGCTGCACTACAGTGTCCATATTGGGAAATTAACACAAGTGCCTGGTGTGGTGATAGAACCCACAGCCTTCTGATCTCCTGGCCTCAGGTGAGTGTGCTACCTGCTGAGCCACTGACTCTGTAAGGCAAGAAAGCAATGATATGATAGAGACCTTCAAGTTCCTGAAAGAAATGAACACAGTGAACTGCTGGAGACCTTTACAACAAGAGCAGCAAATCTAGACTACAAGGTCATTAGTGGAAGTTGGTGGGTGAAAGGGAAGTTCAAGAGGGATGTCAGAAAGTTTTATTTTACAGAGTGTGGGGCTGAGCCATAAAACAGTCTGCCAGTTGAGGTGATGAGTATCAAAATCACTAATGGTTCAAGCCATGGTTGGGACAGAGTTAAGGGTTTACTAGTTACTCTTGGGGGGTAGTAATAAAAGAAAGTGGATAGTACAGACAAAGACCCTGTACCTGACAAAAGGTCTTGAGGTAGGAAAGGTTGTTAAGAGCAGACAAGATGGATCATTGGTCTTTTTCTGCCAGTATTGTCGATGTTGTATGTTCTATGTCAAAACCCTTGGTTTTCAATTGTACTACAGTCCTGATTTCCATGGCAAGGCTGCTAGGCTTCAGCAGCAGCATTTGTTCATTCCTGTGACATGAAGTATTTGTTCCTTTTACAAAATATAGTCCTGCCATTTGGCAGGCAGCTTTCCTACTACAAGGCTAGTGTGGGGGTGGAAACAGCAACAAATGTTAGACAATGAAAACAACAAAAAATCCACAGCACTTACCCTCCACAGCTATGGGCATATGAAAGATACTGGTACACAATGTTTAGAAAGGCTGAAAAATATTGTATTCAAGGTACCAGTAAAAGTAGTCCATACAGTGCCAAAACACAAGTGCAAAGAAAAGAGCAATGTCGACACTCAATGTTTTGTACCTGCACTTGACACTTTTTCAAGTGAAGACACCCACCTAAGCGATGGGTCACCCTCTATACCTCATGGGGCTGTCACTGAAAAATCAGAAAAGATCATAGGTGGCCCATAAACACAGGGGACCAGATTCACAAAGAGCAACACAGGGCTTATGCCAAGTCCTTGCATCAAACTCATTTGGTGGTACAGCAGCACCAACAGCTTTGTTGCACACTGTGCCTGAATCAAGAAGATTGGGTGCATTTGCAACACTTTTCCCAAGTTATGGCAGCTTGTGCCAAATATTTGCTGCAAGCCCCATAAGAAGGGTAGCCAGGACTGATGCAAGATAGAACTGAAAGAGCTGGTCTAACATGAGGCAACTGGCACAAGGGATTGAGAATCCTGATCGCTGGTTGGGGGAATGCCTCAATCCCCATGCATCATATGTAGAGTGCACCTGGGACTTGCAGCATTCAGAGCCCTTCATGAATCCGGCCCAGGGAGTCCCATAACTTAATAAACAATGAAAGTGCAAATACAGTCTCCAACACAATCATACATAGGCAAGATGCTAATGCTATGCAAACAATCCTTTATCTATGAAATACTCTGTTGATGGCCATAGATTGAGTATTTAATAGATATTGGATTTGTTGTATAAAATTAGCATTATGCTAGAAATGATTGTTTTTTAGATTGCACTTGCCATCACTTGGTTGGGCGTCTTCTCTTGAAAAAGCACCAAGCACAGGTGCAAAACGTTGGGAGCTGGCACTGCTCTTTTCTCAGTACCTGTTTTTTGGCACTGTATGGACTTCTTTTATTGGCATCCAGAAAAAAAATATTTTTCAGCATCTCTGAACATTGGAGTACCAGTATCTTTCATATGTCCATAGCTACAGAGGGTGAGTGCTGCAGCTTTTGTTGTTTTCACAGTCATGCCATTTGTTAAAATATGAGGTGATGTCATCAATAACATCACATGCTGAACATAGAGGAGGGCTAGTATAAACAAGATGGGAAAGGGAGTCATGTGGTATGGAAAAACTGTACATTTTATTGACAAATCAATAAGAACAAAGAATTCCATGGTACTACATTTATTCTGCACCAGTATGTGAGTGTTGTGGGAAATTCTGCAGCTGTGGAATTGCAGAACATCAAGGGGTCTTGAATGTTGTTTATTCATTAAATGATCACTATGAATTGCAGACATAGAAAAATAGAAATGTAGACTGTGACAGCAGAAAAGGTCCCTGGGCCCACTCAGTTTGCCATTTTTGTAACCTTCATTTTTTGCTGCAGATCTGCTGCTGATGTACGGTGCCATCTTTTCCACTCCCTTCCTTACCCTTATGATTCCCTTGTGCCTGTGCCAGGCATTTTTAAACTCCTGCACTGCGTTTGCCCCCACTGGCTCTGCTGGAAGACTGTTCCAGGCATCCATTACCCTTTCCGTGAAGAAGTACATCCTCACATCCCTCCTGAATGTACCCCTCCAGCTTCATAGCATGCACCTTGTTTGTTCTAGTGCAACTTTTTCTCTGAAAAACACCCCCATCCTGATCCTTATTCATGTTCAAGTTTATTGTGAAGGGATAAATCCATTGAGTAAGTTCATTTGCAAGGATGTCTCTTGTAATTAACATCCAACAAAATATACAAAATGTAACATGCAACAAAAGCAAAAACAGTGAATGACACACACAAATTGACAGTTTGTTTCAATAGAACATCCAAAAGTGCCAGAGTCAAATATCAGCAGCAATTTATACATGGTGTAGTAAAAAAAAAGATGTAGCAAAGTAAATATACAATTTGTGGACAGCATTAGGTAATAAGTGTGCTGAAGATGCACAAATTCATTGGCGGAAGGTTGAACAGACAGGAAAGCAAAATGCAGGAGGGGGTGTTAAATTAAAAACATTTACAGGTATCTGATGAGATATTATTTAAGATCCTCTTGAAAGCATTTAAGGGGATCAGAACTTACAATTTTAGCATGGTTTGAAGCTTATTCCAGGCAACTGGGAGTGCATAGGTCAAGGATGCCATACCATAATGGGTGAGCATTTTGAAACTTCTAGTGAAATGTACAAGCATTTCCTGAGTGCATAGGAGCTATGCAAACAATGTATGGTAGAAATAATGTATAGAAGCAATTTGTGTAGAAGAGCTTTATAAAATCTGCAAATGATTAGGTCTTCTGGTGGCCAGGGAAGGCCAGTTTAATTCCTTGTACAACAAACAATGATGAATTCTAGCTTTAGCATCAGTGATAAATCCAATGGCATGGTGATGGAGGGTGCCTAATTTATGGAGGTTTGATATTGCGCAATTGTAAATTATACTCTTAATAGTCAAAGACAGGCACGACGGTAGCCTGAACTAGTCTCCATCTGGAGTGTTGAGAGAACAGGGATTTGTTTCTGAAGAAGAATCTTAGCCTCATTCTTAATTTTTTTTTGCCAGTGCCTCAATGTGCGAGGAAACAGGATAGATGAGAGTCAAGCAGGAACCTCAAATATTTAAAGGTCTCTGCAACCTCAAGCATATCTCTTAGTAATGTAGTAATGGGGAAATAGGAATTAGGAGAAGCACCAGCCTGAGCAAGGTTAGGCAGGTAGAAAAACATTATCTTTGTTTTTTTAGCATTTAGCAAAAGCTTAGAGCAGATTAAGTTATGCTGTAGCTGGTTGAAATCAGCTTGAAGAACTGTAGAGACTTGCATAAAGGAAGGTTTAAAAATGTAAAGGACCATGTCATTTGCAAATGGATGTATATTGGAATTTTCAGTGTTCTTTCTTAATTTGTTTACATAGATCAAGAAAAGAAGGGTAACCAGGATAGAACCTTAAGGGACCCCTCTCAATAGACGGAGTAACGAGAAAAAGGTTCCATTTATTTTTATCCATTGATTTCTGTCCTCCAGATAACTAGCAAACCATCTTATGACAGAAGCAGAAAAGCCCAGCTCCTTTAGGCTATCTATGAGTATGAGATGGTCCACAGTATTGAAGGCCTTACTGAGGTCTAAGTAGACAGCACCAGTAACTAGTCTTTTGTCCATGGCTTCAAGCCAGTCACTAGTGACTCTCGATAGAGCCATTGTAGTGCTATGAGGTGGTCAGAAGCCAGACTGAAGGGGGTTCACCAACCGATGTTTATCAAGGAATTCCCTGACTTGGATGCTAACTAATTATTAACCCCTGTGAGGTATTTAAAGTTCTCTATCATTTTGCTGCAGATCCAGCACCATTTGGGTAGCCCTCCTCTAAAGTACCTTCACTCTGTCTATGTCCTTCCTAATATGTGATCCCAGAACTAGACACATTACTCTATGTGAGGTCTTATGAGTGATCTATATAGGGGCAGCACCACCAACCTCTTCCTGCAGGTATTACCCCTTCCTATGCACCCAAGCACCCCACTAGCTCTTTTGATTGCCTTGTCACATTCCCTACAAACCATTAGGTCATCCAGTATTACTACCCCAGGTCTCTTTCCTACTTGGTCTTTGTTAGTATCATTCCACCCATTTTGTACTCTGCTCATAGGTTCTATAGCCCAAATGCATTATTTTGCACTGTTTTGCATTAAAACCCAGCTGTCTTAATCTTGACCTCTCATCCAGTCTTTTCAGATCCCCACCCATCCTTTCCAACGCCCCCCCCCCCCCGGAGTGTCTCCTCTGCTGCAGATCTTGGTGTCATCCACAAAGAGACAAACCTTTCCTTCTAGTTCCTCAACTATGTCCATTATAAAGACATTGATGAGGACCAGTCCCAGCACTAATCCTTGAGGTACCCAGCTGGTCACCCTCCCTTCCTTGAAGCAAGCTGTTTACCACTACCCTCTGCCTCTCATCCCTTAATCAATTGTTTACCCAGGTTACCACCTAATTACCCACCCACCAAGTTCCCCAACTTGCTTACCAGTCTCATGTGTCAAAAAGTCTTGCTGAAATCAAGGTAGGCCACATTCACAATCCTCCCTGATCCAACTCCTTGGTCACCAAGTCAAATAAATCTATCAGATTTTTTAGGGCATGACCTTCACCCTGTGAAACCATGCTGCCTTGGATCATGTAATCTGTTGGATACAAGAAATTCCATAATCCATTCCTTTAGTAACTGGTAACATATGGTATTCTGTATGAGACTCTCTGTAACTACTCTCCTGTGTCTATCCTGAATTGTATACACACACTACTATGCATATTCTTCCTTATTGAAAGAATGCTCACATTGCTTTGTATATTATTCTTTGTCAATGCCTACATTCTTTTTGTAAACTGTTTTTGTTCAAATTGGAATTGTAATTCTCTGGGACTCATATCTCAATGGGCCTACCAGGTCATCAAAATTAAAATAAATAAATAAACTGTAGTCTTACCCACCACTGATTTCAGGCTGACCAGTCTATAATTGCTGCAGCAAAAAAGTCTGACCACTTCAGCAAAACAAGGAAAAAAGACCTCTAAGCTGTTAAAAGACATTTTATTACAAAATAGCAGCACCCCCAAACACAAATGTTTCACATCTCACGGATGCTTTTTCAGTTTCCTGCCTCTTCCCTACTACCACTTTCATGAAGTGGGATTACCTCTGCCCTTCTCCTGTCCCCTGTGTCCATGCCCATCTCCAGTGACCTGTTAAATAAATCCATCAGAGGTGCAGCCAGTACCTCCCTGAGCTCCCTCAGTTTCCTTGGATGTGTCCCATCTGGCACCATAGCTTTGTTCACATTCAGGTTAGTGAATGCTTTCCAGACATTCTCCTTAGAAAATGACTAGTGTCTACTTCCCTACCATCAAAGCTCCTAGTGTCTTTTCATGATTCCTCCCCTTCCTCTTCAAATGTGAATAACTGTCAGGGAGCCCCTGAGTGGTAGTGATCATTTCACAGTGTGGTTCTGGTTGGATATTGGCAGAGAAAACATCCCCACTAACACCAAAATCCTGGATTTTAGGTGGGCAGACTTCAGGAACATGGGCAGGCTGCTAAAGCGGCATCTGACTGGCCTCAGAGTGGATATGGGGGTGGACCAAAAATAATACATCATTAAGGATGGAATAATGGATGCCACAGAGGAGTGTGCTAGGATCAAGGGGAAGAACTCCAGGGCCAAAGAACCCAGCTGGTTCAGTTTTTAGGTCATCCAGGTGGTACGGAACAAGAGATCAGCCTATAGGAGATTTTTTATTTAGTTATTTATTGAAATGTTTCACCAGGATGGCACACTGAACAACTAGTTGCATGTCTCCCAGTGTGACCTGAGAATTCAGAAGGACCGTGAGGGAGGTGGATAGGGAAAACTGCCTAACGTTGGCTTGTGTGGTAAGCAAGGTAGTCTGATGGGCTAAGGCACAAAAAGAACAGCAGATAGCTGAAGGAATTAAAAAGGGTGACAAGGTCTTCTTTCACTAAGTAACTGAAAAAAGGGACAAGAAGAACAAGATTGTCAGGCTTTGGAAGGGGGAAGAGTGGGTAGAGGAGAACTGGGGAAAGGCTGATGTGTGGAATGAATTCTTCTACTCCATCTTCACCAGGGAAAAGATCGACCAGTACCTACATGGGGGAGAAGAGGAGTGAGGGGGGACCAGATGGCACATATCCAAGAGTACTGAGAGAGCCTGTGTGGGGAGCTTGCAAGGCCACTGGCGAGCCTGTTCATAGTTCGCTGAAGTTAGACATGGTACCACAGGATTGGAGAATGGCACATGTGGTACCCCCTCCAGAAGAGTGGTCCCAAAGATGACAAAGGGAATTACAGACCAGTCAGAGTGACCTCAATCACTTGCAATTACATGGAGACCATACTTAAGGAAAGGTTGGTAGGGTATCTAGAGGAGAAATGGGCTCCAGGATACAAGGCAGCATGGGTTTATGGGAGGAAGACTGTGTCAAACAAATCTGATTGACTTATCTCACTGGGTCACTAAAGCAGTACACAGGGGCCAAGTATTGGACATCCTTTATCTGTACTTCTGCAATACTTTTGACTCTGTACCCCACAAGAGGGGGATCTGGCAGTTGGTGATCTCAGGGTTCAGGAGAAGATGACCAGGTGGGTAGAAAAGTGGCTGGGGGATAGGACCCAGAGGGTGGTGGTGTATGGAGAGTTATCCAGCACCAAGGAAGTCACCATTGGGGTCCTGCAGGACTCACTGCCTGGGTAGGTGCTATTCAATGTCTTCATCAGTGACATTGGGGATGACATTAAGGGCAAATGTGCTTATTCACAGATGACACTAAACTCTGGGAGGTTGGGCACAGCTGAAGGGATACAGGACATGCAGGATGATCTGACAAAGCTTGAGAGGTGGTCCAGGATTTGGCAGCTTGGCTTCAGTGCCAAAAAATGTAAAGTTGTGCACACTGGAGCTTGAAATCCAAGGATGGGGTACACTTGGGAGGGGTCCAAGTAATGGCAACAGAAGAAGAGAAGGATCTGAGAATGATGATCATTAGCAAATTGAGGCACTCCATGCAGTGCAAAAAAACAGCAGCAATAGCTAAAAAGATGCTAGGATATATAGTCAGCGGAATGAGCAGGAAGACGAGAGCAGGTTATACTGCCCTTGGGCAGGTTGTTGGTGAGGCCACATTTAGAGTATTGAATAACAAACTGGTGCCCATATCTTAAAAATGTCATTGAACTGCTAGAGATGGTACAGAGGAGGGCAAAAAGATGACTGCAGCTCAGCAGGGTAAGACATATGAAGAGAGGTTGGGGGCCTTGAATATGTACTCCCTGGGGGAGAGAAGGGAGCGAGGGGACATGATAGAGAACTTCAGGTACTTGAAAGGTATACATAGGATGGATATGGAGAGTATCTTTAAGCTTAACGGCAACCAAAACAAGAGGGGGCACAGCCTTAAACTGGTGGGGGGGGGATTTAGGATAGAGGTTAGGAAGCACTTCTTCACAGAGAAGGTGCTAGCCTGTTGGAATGCACTGCTGGAAGAGGCAGTCTCTATGAAGATGATGGGCAGCTTCAAGAGAAGCTGAGATAGACATAAGGGGAAGATAAGGGTCATGGTAGGGGCAGGAGGAAAGGATGGGAGGCTGGAGAAGGGGGCAGGGTCAGTAGCATAAGTTGAGAACCCTGCAATACAAGCAGACTGGTTGACTGGGTAACCTTATCGGAGATGCTGCTTGTCTATGGCATGGGAGAGGCTAGGGTGCTCTGCACCATGGGATTCAATCAATGGTTGAAAAACTGGTGCAGAGCTCAGGGTTTGGCTTCATTGGGGACTGGGTGGTCCTCCTGGACGGATGCAGGCCTATACTGGTGTGATGATCTGCATCTGTCCAGGAGGGGAAACCACCATCCTAGGTGATAGGTTTAAGTGCTTCATTGGCAAGCATTTGTACTAGCCAAGGGGGGCACTGAAAAGGAGCAGGGAAATCCTAGCCCACCCCCACCCCCCAAAAAAATCAGGGTAGTTAGTGAGATAAACACCAAGACAGAGAAGTTGATTGGGAAAAAGGGCAGGGGTACATGAAGAAAAAGGCAAAGACAGTAAGGACATGGATGGGGCAAAATTGGATGAGACCATCAAAAAATGGAGGGTAATGAGTACCAATGTCTGTAGCCTAGGTAACAAGCTCCTTTTACTGGTAGTCTTGTTGGAAGAGGGATGTCTGGATAATGTGGCAGTCACAGAAACATGGTACACAGGGAACCATGACTGGGATGTCAACATACCAAGGTACACAATCTACAGGATGGACAGGGAGGGGCTGACTTTGTCAAAATGGGATAGTGCCTCAGAAAGCACTAGCAAACAGGGAAGAATGAGGCATGGAGGAACAATGGGGCAACATCAAAACTGACATCACAGAGGCCTTTGTGTGAAACAAATAAATCAAAATGAAAGAAAAAAACACTATGGTTCTCAAAAGTGGTGGTAGGGAAGGTTAGGGAGAAAAATATAGCATTCAGGAAATATAAGGAGACACAGAAGGAGCAGGACAGAGAAATGTACCAGCTAAAGCAGAAGGAAGCAGGGAAGGCAGTCCGAATAGCAAAGGCTCAAACTGAGGAAAAGATAGCCAACTCGGTTAAGAAGGGGGATAAAACCTTTTATAGGTACATTAGGGAGTGAAGAAAGACCAAGGGAGGGATAGTAAGGCTTAATAAAAGGGAGGGTGGTTGGGCAGAGAGGGACAGTGAAAAGGCAGGGATACTGAATGAATACTTCTGCTCAGTATTCACAAGAAAAGAGGAGGAGGAGGCACCTAATCAAATCAATAGGAGCACTCTGAATAGGGGGGTTGACACCAGCCCTTTCACAGAAGAAAGTGTTCTGAAAGAACTCCTAAAACTGAAGGTGGACAGAGCAATGGGGACTGACGGTATTCACCCCAGAATTCTGAAAGAACTAAGGGGAGAACTAGTGACACCACTGTACCCTTTTTAACAAATCATGGGAGGATGGGGTGGTAACTAAGGACTGGAGGAGGGTGGATGTGATTCCCCATCACAAAAATGGGAGCAAAGCAGAGGCAGGAAACTACAGAGTTAGCTTGACCTCATTGGCAGAGAAAATGATGGAATCACTTCTGAAAGAAAGAAATGCTGAGCACCTAGAGGTCAGTGGGGTACAGGGCCCAAAGCAGCATGGATTCACAGATGAATCTAATAGATTTCTTTGACTGGGTGACCAAAGTAGTAGAACAGGGAGGGGCTGTGGACATGGACTAGCTAGACTTTAGCAAGGTATTTGATACAGTCCCACACAAAAGATTAATAAGCAAATTAGCCAGCCTGGGAGTGGGTCCCAGGGTAGAAGCCTGGATCAAAAATTGGCTGGACAACAGGACACAAAGGGTAATAGTAAACAGAGTCCATTTCAAAGAAAGGGGGGGTTACTAGCAGGGTACCGCAGGGTTCATTACTGGGTCTGATCCTTTTTAATGTCTTTATAAGTGACATTGCAGAGGGAATGGAAGGAAAAGTATGCATCTTTAGAGACAACACAAAGATCTGCAACAAGGTTGTTACACAAGGGGGAGTAGAAAGGATGAGAAGGGACTTGGCAAGGTTGGAAGAATGGTCAAAAGTATGGCAGCTTAGATTCAGTGCAAAGTAATGCACATGGGAAACAAAAACCCAGAGGAAGAGTACACAACGGGGAGGGGGGATATTAACAATGACAAAAATGGAAAGGGACCTGGGAGTAGTCATATCAGATGACCTAAAGGTAGCAAGTAATGTGAGAAGGCAGTAAAGATGGCTGGGGGGATACTGAGCTGTATAGGGAAAGGCATCATCAGTAGAAAACAGGAAATTGTTATCCCTCTGTACAGACAGGTGGTGAGACCCCATCTGGAGTACTGTGTGCAGTTCTGGAGACCCCATCTCCACAGGGACACAGACAGTATGGAGGCAGTTCAGAGGAGAGCAACTAAAATGGTGCAGGATCTGCAACAGAAGCAATAAGAAGAGAGAGACTAAAGGAGCTTAATAGGCATACCCCTGAGGAATGGGGGAGGGGGGGACATGATAGAAACTTTCAAGTACCTCAAGGAAATAAACAAAGTCCAAGAGGGTAGCATCTTTCAGAAAAAGAGATGTGCGAGAACAAGGGGGCACAATTTGAAGATAGAGGGGGGGCGACTCAGGGGCAATGTGAGGAAGCATTTTTTCACAGAGAGGATGGGGGACACATGGAACAGCCTTTCTGAGGAGGTTGTGGGGTCAAAAACAGTGGGAGAATTCAAGAATGCATGGGACAGACATAAGGCAATTCTGGTGGGGTTTAGTAAGAAGTACTGTAAGCTACTGGTTAACTAGGATCTGCAGCTTATCCAATAGGTAGGGAAATAGGCAGACTAGATGGGTCAAGTGGTCCTTATCTGCCATCAAAGTTTATGTTTCTATGTAGACCATATGACCTTATTCTGTTGGCTTCTTTGTATGTTTATACGAATGTTCATACGAATACTGAGCAGAAGTACTTGTTCAAGAGTTTTGTCTTCTCTTGATCCCCATCCGTACAATCACTCCCCTCCCTTCTTAACTGTACAATCTCTCCCTTTGTCTTCTTTTTCTTGCTAGCATACTGTACCTAAAAAATATCTTGTCCCATTTTAATACTTCCTGAGCTATTCTTTCCTCAGTCTGTGCCTATCTGCTCCTTACTCTTTTGCCTAACTCCCCCTTTTTTACAGTACCAGATACATGTCCCTATCTTCCTCTCTCTGGGTCTCTTTGTACCTGCTGAATACTACTTTTTTAGCCTTTATCTTTTCTGCTACCCCTTTTGAGAACCACAGTGGTCACTTCTTTCTTTTACTTTTCATTACCTGCTTGACACAGAGGTTCATTGCCTTCACTATGCCATCTTTTAGTTTGGCCCACTTTTCCTACCTCCACCCCCCTCAGATCCACACCCCACACCAGAACATACAGTAGTTTAATAGTTTTATGATATTAAAGAAGGAGGCAGGTTTTGGTCAGCATGTCGGTTGCACGGTAGGCCAAAAAAGTGTATCAGAACTGGATAAATGTGCAGTAGTGCGTTTTGGAGTAAATAATAAGAACACATCTTATGATGGAATATTGTTCTGCATGGAAATCCATGCATAAGTTGTACTGCAGTTGTGAAATCAGTATGTTTGTGTGTTGCAGTACTGATGTCAGTACTGCAGCACAACTTAAAAGGCCACCCACCAGCTGCTATCATCTAGCCAATTAAGCTGGAAGTTTGTTTTTTTTACTTGAACATAGCAGAAACAGCTATAGTCACTAGCAGCATGTTGAATCAGTAATTTGAGCCCACCAACAACCCTCAAGTGCCTCCCACTCAACCACCAGTTAATCAAAAGGAAGTGGAGTGTCTGAAATGTGTATGGATACCCATACACTATAAAAGATAATGTATGGGCATCCATGCACATAAAGACAAGCCTGTGTTTTCATTTCGAGTTTTCTGAGGCAACCAAGGAACCTCTCTCCCTTTACTCATTACGTTCCTGGTTGCTATAGAAACCCCTTGATGCAGACACAAGCTTGTTGTGTATGGCTGCCCATACATAATTCTCTAAATATTCTCAATGGAATAAAGCTAAGAGAGTCAGTCAGCGAAAGAGATCCAGGGGTTATTATATGTAATTATACAATGGGAAGAAAATGTTCTGCCCTGTGAGTGGTCAGTGGTCATGGTCAGTGGCCATTTTTAACAGTAATGTTATCCCAGTGCACAATAAATATATCAAGCTCCAGCAGCCACATGACCTGCTCACATCTTACGAATCAGTCCACACACTTCCTTCACATAAGCAACCTCCCATACCACCTGCCCCCCAATACACACACACACACACACTGAAGTTTATTGCCAGACTTCCTGGGACAGTGCACATACCCACTACAACTTCTTGTAACACAAACTGCATTTTTTTATTACTACTTGGCACACACAGAGCAGAACTGAAGTGAGAATGTGTGTTCAATTCACTGCTCCATACTGCTTGCATTCTCCTCTACTGGCCACATTCACAAATGAACTCCCAGTCCCCACAACACAAAGTTTCATTTATTCTCAGTTTTTCTTCCAGTGACAAAACACAAGCTGTCACTTACAGAAGTTTGCAGGCAGCACAGTAAACAGAGTGTGCTTTCCTTTAAAAAACACACAGTGCTGTCATGCTGTCGGCGGCTGGTGGCTTCATGGTTCAACTTGACGCTCCCACACACTGTGCCTGTCTATAAACTCACTCCCTCTTAACAATGAAACCAAACAGATTCTCTGCATTTAGATAATGATTTTGACAGATCAGGGTTTTGGCAAGAAAAACAACATTCTTTCACAATTCAGCACATCCCTATTTCAAAAAACAGAGTGTGTGCTCCACTTACCGCTCTCCAGCTTTTGTGAGCAGCATCACTCCCCGATAGGAAGTCCTGTTCAATCTTCCTGACACTGACACAATCATTTTTGACTCAGGAAATGTAACACAAGAATTAGAAATAGAACAGGGGGGCAGATATGACTGGGAAGCAAATAACAGAAAATGCACATAGCTAGCACTACCAACTAAAAAAGCACACAGCTCCACCCACTGGAGAAACAGAATAGGAACTATTTTCATTTAAATATGCTGCCAGAGTCAAAAACTAAAAGACCAAAAGTATTTTAATAATTTGTTTTATTTTGTTGTTATTTTATTTACAAATGATCCATTGTCTTATGGCAATAATGCACTCCAAGGTGTGTGTTATGCTAGGTTAACATCACACCTGGGGTGTTGGCCTCATGCCTAACCACTCCAGGCATGACGTTTTCTCTCCACGACACACACCCTGGAGATTATTATTTCTTAATTGTCTCACACAGACAGCACAATGTGAACATTTACAAAAAGTACCATGAGATTATAAACGATTATAAAAAGAACTGTCATCAGGGATAGGGAAGTGATGTTACCATTGTACACATTTTGCTGAGGCTGCACATGGAGTACTGTACTGTGTTCAGTTCTGGGTGCCCCACAACATCCCTGATTGTATTTCACTGGAATCTATTCAGAGAGGTTTAACCAAATCTATCAGTTGTTTATGTGACTTCTCATATGAACAGAGGCTGTTGGAGCTAAACTTGTTCAAACTAGAATACAGGAGAATGTGTGGGAATCTAATCATGATATTTAGGGCATGAGGAAGTGAAAATCTTAGAAAATGTGTGGGTTGTAAGTTGAAATGTAATATTTTTCCATGAAGAGCTCATAATTTCCAATTACATGGGATGATTTTCAGAAGAAGAAAAGGAGGCATTGATTTAGACAGGGAGTGGTTACAACATGGAATAAACTACCCTTTGGATTAGAGGTGAGTAAGACTATTTAAAATTTCTAGAGTGATCTGGATTCTTATATGTGACACATGGGCATTGCTGGTTAAAACCATTGTTAAGTGGAAGACATTCTCGATGGGCATTTTGCCTTTTTATGTCTGTTTTTTCTGTGAACCTACAATCCATTGAAAAAGGTTTCTCTTTTTTCAGTTCTTTCTATTAAGATTTTCAAACATACAATCAACAGTACAGAGGTGTAAAGAAGTGCAAGAACAGATACAAAGTATGACAGTCAATCAAAATGGGCAATCAGGATTAAACAGTCAATACAATAAGGACAATATCATGTTACTGCAGTATCAGCAAAGGACATACAAACATATGAAAATGCCAGCAGAAGCAGGCAATATGGTCTACCAACTCTGCTTGATTATTTCATTTCATTTATTTATTTTTTGTGGACTGGGTAAGTGCACTAGACAAATCCTGCCTATTTTCAGACACGACCCGGGTGAGGGTGATACAGATGAATTCCAACTGACCTTGAACCAGATTAAGCTGTTGGTGGTATTTTTGGTGAATGAGGGGAAATTTGGCCAGGACACCGGAGAAACTCCCCTACTCTGCTGGCGCTCAGTGGCCAGTAGGGGTGCTGGACACAGAATACAGGATGGCCACTTCGACGGTGTGTGTGGCGCAGATGCAAGCAGAAAGACAGAGAGAGACAACGGAAAAGCAGGACTCGCCTGCAGTACCTTTTTCCACAT
Source organism: Neoceratodus forsteri (assembly GCA_016271365.2). Classification (NCBI taxonomy): domain Eukaryota; kingdom Metazoa; phylum Chordata; order Ceratodontiformes; family Ceratodontidae; genus Neoceratodus; species Neoceratodus forsteri. The sequence continues at coordinate 53,383,230 of CM028130.1, read as the reverse complement.
TAGATACAGACAATGGAGAAATATTTCATGAAGCCTTGTCAAACGACGCTGACTATCCCTTTACTTTGGATACTATGGCAGGTAATAAGCTTAGCAAGAATACCTTGATGGCAAAGAATGCGGAGGATTCTGAAAGTTTAAGCCTGTCCATTAAAATACCAAATGCAATGATGAAAGACGCTACAGTCTCGAGAATCGTTGATGTGGTGTCGACGAATACGGAAGTGAGTGACGTTCAACACATAGCACCACCGTACGTTGAATAGTGCACGGATGTGTGCGACGAGATACAAATGACTACTTCGCAAGCAGAACCCGGGCAGTTGAGAGACAGTAACGCTTTTGCCAAACCCCACAATTCAAAACCGGAGACTCAGTCAAAGGGCTTGATACCTGACTCTCTAAATTCTACTCCCCAAGTATCAGTGAGTCCAATAAAAAACGCTGCTGAATCTAATAACATTAATCTACTCAAACAAGCGGGATTTGTGTTTCACCCGGGTAAAGGAGATGACTTATTGTTTAAAAGTACTACAATTTATCAAACAGCTAATAATCAAGAAGGAGTAACAGAATTTAAGTTTGAAAAACAAACTGTTACTCCTACAGTAAAAAACCTGCAGCAATCAGATCTTACTGCTTCAAAAACATTTAAAACTGGTTCAAATAAAATAGGAAATGGTGTCCCTGGTTCAGTTGAATCACATCAACACGATTAGTCCTGGTCTCCACAGGGGGCTTTATTAGCAGCTGGCTGGCATCAACAGGCAAATGGAGTCTGGACTTGGTTTGACTTAGGATTCTTCATTTGATTTGAATAAGCATTCACCAGGGTGGAAGCCAGGTTCATTGTGCAAGGGAAATATGACTACTGGGGCCGAAGATATAAGTCATGGCTCTAAAAAGATATACAGGATATTCAGAAAGATAGTGTGTATAACACTCCTACTGTTTTATCTCCTGAAACTGTTAAAACTCACTTAACCCAAAAGCCTCTATTATCTGAATTATTTTCTCAGGCTAAAGGAAGCGGCTCCAAGGCAAATGCAATTCGCATTAGATATAAAGGGGGTATGGCGGAAAGGCCTGACCGTCATTTTGTGGGTAAAGTTTTAATTAAAGAATCTTTACACTTTTCCCCCAGAGATGTCTTTGTCATCATTAACATCTCAGGGGAAGATAATTATGATATTAGTTTTCGTTCAGCTGCTTTATTAGATTTATTTTGGGATAGATATAACCAAGTGAAGTTTTCCCCAACATGGACTCCTTTTTTCATTATCCCTCTATCACAACCTTCTATTAAACATGTAACAGTTATGTTTAGGAACGAAGGAGTACATGTTGAGGACATTACCTACTGGTTATCACAGAAATGTGATATTCAAGGGGAACCAGATCCAATTTTGGATTCTGAAGGTTTTTGGACCGGGGGATGGAAATACAAAGTAAAATTACATCAGTCAGAGAAAGGATTTGTACATATTCTGAATTCCTTTCTCTTAGGTAGAGTTGAGGTGTATGTTTTTATAGTGGTCAACCTAGAGCTTGTTATAGATGCGGCTCGAAAACGCACCTTTCTAGTGTTTGTGATAGTCCAAGATGTGACAATTGTGGAGAGGTGGGTCATGTTACGATGCAGTGTAGTAATCCCACTAAATGTGATTTGTGTGAAGGTCACACACATGTATTTAAAAATTGCCCTTGGGCTGCAAAGAACAAAGAATCCAGTGGGAGTTCTGACTGGCTAATACAGTTAGCACAAGATGCGTTAGACTGTAAATTAAGTGATGTGCCTCATGTGCAGTCTGCTCATCTACCTGTGGGGTCGGAAAAAACCACCCCGGATGGATGTAGCAAATTTTCACCTACCCCCTACGGTTACTGTTACACCTCGTAAGGTAAAGGACAGTACTCAGATTAAGTCACTGTTAAATCCTGTTTGCTATACGGACGAAGAAGATAGGCCAATAGTCCCTACTACTCAGCAAGCACCCTTACCTCCGAGGCGGTCAAATAGAAATTTAAAAGTGATTCAAATTCAAACACCTGAACCACTAGAAACTTCGAACTCCTATACTACCCTTGCTACTTCTTGGGGTGAATCAGAGATGGATATGGGAGACTCGGACTCCCAAAAATCAGTAAAAGATGTGATAGGGACCCCACAAGAAGATTACAAAGATAAGAAAAAGAAAAGAAGAAAGAAATGAGGCAGGGCTGTCTAATAGATAATTGTTTGAAATGTTTTTTTTCTGGGCTTATTTGAATATACATAGTATTTTAAATAGTGCCAAACGGAAAGCTGTTTTTCATTTAATTCATGATGCACATATTTCTATTTGTTTTCTGCAGGAAACCTGGATGTTTACTAAAGAACAGATTTCTGCTTTTAAAAGTGATTGGCCCTGGGGACCTTCTTATTGGTCCTTTGGAGAGGAGAAAGCAGACGGTATTGGGGTTATGTTTAACTCTTATTGGTTTAAATTACATACGCTTATCAATTTAATTCCCGGTAGAGTTTTGATTATAGATGGACAATGGGATTCCTTGGGTTATAGATTTATTAATATTTATAATCCACAGACGAAAGCATCCAGAATTTCATGTATGAAAAAAATTCAGCCTTTTTTAATTACCACTTTGCCCATATTATGGGGTGGTGATTTTAATTGTAGTATTGGTTTGTCAGGGTCCACTACTAAAAAAGTTTACTGTGATTCAAATTGTTTAAAAACAATTATTAAATTAGCAGACCTTACAACCTGTAACTTATTAGAATCAAAAGATCTAAAATACACCTTCTTCAAAGGTGTTAGAGGAACTTGTATTGATTATTTGTTTACCTCTAATAAACTGTCAGTCACTGAATTTAAAGGATACCAATAGAGTTTTCTGACCACATGATGCTTCGAGTATCAGTAAATATTAATTCGGATCACTGTTGTAGGGGACATAGATGGAAACTAAACGTTTCAGTTTTGCAGGAACAATTTGTTAAAAATCCCATACAATATATTTTACAAGCCAGACTATCTGTGAGTTTTTTATATTCAGATTTGGGAGTTTGGTGGAAGGAGACTAAGCAGGATTGCATCAACTTGTTCAAATCTTATGGAACCCGCCAAAAGAACTTAAAATTCTTAGAATATTTAAAACTTCGTACTCATCTACAAGCCCTATTGTCAGTTGCCAATACTTCCAGGCAAGATTATTCCTCACAAATCAAGATTCTTAAGTTACAAATGAGACAGTCTCAATATGATCGGGCTAGAACCCTTCAAGCATTGCTTAATAACCATACGTCAAAGTCAGTAATAGGAGATCCTTTCATTCTCTGTAAATAAATTAAAGAATCTTCCAATTTAGACTATTTAGATTCTAATACAGGCAAAATTGTAAATACTGGTGATATAGGTACTTGTATTACACAGTATTTTCAAGAGCTCATTCCTACATCTTTTTTTCTCTTCAAATTCAAGATTATTTAAAGTATTTACACGGCCCTAGTGTTGATAGCAATGTAACGGAAAATATGACAAAACCTTTTTCTATACAGGAAATTGAGAGTATTATTACTAATCTTAAGGATAATGTATCCCCGGGTTTAGATGGTCTATCTAACTTATTTTATAAAACATTTCGTACTGATTTAGCTACTTGTATGGCCTTAGTTTTTAATAAATTCCTTGAAGGTGACTCAATAGCAAATTGGTTTACAGTGGGTTTACAAATTTATATTCTAAAATCAGGAAATAAAGGCGATATAAGTAATTGGAGACCTATCACCTTACTAAATTCTGATTACAAAATCTTTGCTACATTACTTAACAATAGACTTAAGACGTGTGCAAATATAGTTATATCCCCTGTACAGAACTGTAGTTTATTTAATAGGAAAATACAGACAGTTCTATATTTAATACGAGATTTAATTGAATATTTATCCAGGACAGGACGTTCGGGAATTCTACTTTCCCTTGATTTGGAAAAAACCTTTGATAGGGTTAGCCACCCTTTTTTGTTAACAACATTAGAATTTCTAGGAATGCCACCTATCTTAATCTCATTATTAAAGCAATTGTATACAGGTGCACAGATACATCCTGTTATTAAAGGCAGAATTGAGAAGGGGTGGGTTATGGAAACCGGAGTGCGACAAGGTTGTCCCTTGAGCTCATTGTTGTACGTTTGCTCTTTGGAACCTCTTGTTAGAGCTATTTGCAATATCCCTAAATGGGAAGGATTTCAATTGCCCAATTCAGACTCCTTTTTGACCATACAAGCATATGCAGATGATATATGTCTCTTTTTTCAACATAAAAATCAATTGGAAAGTTTTTTTCAGATATTTCAGACTTATGCCGTTTTTTCTAACGCTAAGATTAATTTTAATAAATCAAAAGGTTTATTGATGGGTTGCTTGCATCAGCAGACTATAATATACAAGTCTATTCAGATATCCTCATCTCCCATTACAATTTTGGGGTTGTTTTGGTACTCAAAATATGCCGGATCATAATTGGATTAGTGTTTTAAACACGGTAGAATGTAAAGTATCGCGATGGAAACATTTTCGGTTTATGAAATTAAAAAGGGTACAGATTTTCAAACGTTTTATTTTACCTTGCTTACAATACATTGCGGTACTATACCCTTTACCTCTTCATTTAGAAACAAGACTATATAGTTTGAGTTTTCAGTTTTTTTGGGGTAATAGATTAAATCCAATTAAAAGATGCTATACTTATTTAGATAAAAACTTGGGTGGAACAGGAATGGTTGACCCAGTTATATTTTGTCACACGTTGTTTTTTTCCCATTCTTTACAAAACTGTTTTAAAATTCCTATTAAGTATGAAGATGCTTGGCTCTGGGAACTCCTGGAACGATATTTTAAGGCATGGTTGCATATGGCGCCAAAATTACATTGTAAATTCTCACTCCCTATCTTTTTTAGGCCTGCAGCTCAGAAACTCTATAAATGGCAACTAACTAAAGCTCAAATTTGTAACAATTCTTCTCATAAACTGTATAAATTAGTAATGTCTATAGTTCATCCTGCATCACCAGCATTTAAAAATTGTCCTTCCAATCTAAATCATAATATATTGGACCAGTTGAACAACCCTCGTTTACCACCTCATATGTGGGAAGTTCAGTGGCTTATAATGTATGGCCGTCTGAATGTCAGAGGTACAGCAAAATATAAAGCAAAAGAAGAGAGAAACTGTCCATATTTAGAATGCACTAATCAAGAGGAGACAATGGAACATTTTTTTCTGTATTGCTCATTCTCTGCGAAATTATGGCGATATTTAGCCAAGAAATGGTCATTAGCTTGGTTGTCAAATCCAGTTTATGATTTATTAGTTATAGGGATATTTCCTTTACAGTTACAGATTTATGAGAAGAATACATTAAGAGTGTTTATTGCATGTCTAAGGTTTTGTTTATGGCAAATTCGTTGTCAATGGGTACTATACCAAAAGAAATCCACTATGGAAGGGTACTGTCAATACATTACTACGGAATTAAATAAGGTTTATATCAAAGATATGCAAATGTATAATACTGAGCAGGTTAAGAAATGGTGGAAAGGGTTCTCACATATCATCAAATTTAAATAGATATATTAAGGTGTTGTAGTAGATAGTTATGTATTTTCTTTACTTTGTGTTTGGATTAAGGGTTATTAAATTGGTTTTCTCCTTTTCTCTTATTACTAATGAATTGTTCTTCCTACATAGGATATTGTTTATATTATGTTATTCCTAAACTTACTTATGTATTTTGCCTTATTATTATTATTATTATTATTATTATTATTATTATAATAAAGAATTACCCCTACTCTTTTTCAATAAGTGCTATGAGATCTTTAACATCCACCTGAACTACCACCAATCCAGGCAGATGGGACCTCGGTTTAACATTTCATCCGAAAAGACGGCACCTCAGAAGTGCAGCACCCCTCTCATGCTGCACTACAGTGTCAGTACTGGGATATTAACCCAAGTGCCAGATGTGGGAACTGAACCCACAGCCCTCTGATCTCCCGGCCTCAGAGGCAAGTGTGCTACCTGCTGAGCCACTGACACTGATATGCAGTTAGCCCCTCAACTTGCAGCTGCCCCTCCCACCACACACCTCTTCATCATACCCCCTCTCCTCACTCTATTCCAACCCTTCTTAAAACCCCCCACCATTCTACAGGATGCCATCCCCTCGGGCAGAGCATTCCACTTGTCCACCACCCTTCCTGTGAAAAAATTCCTCCTGATTTCCCTCCTGAACCTTCCCCCCTCCAGCCTTAACTGGTGTCCTCTCATCTCCCTTCCTCTCTTCTAAGCTATAAAACCCCTTCCATATTAACTTTATTTATCCTCTAGAGGTATTTAAATATTTTGATTATATCACCCCATCCCTCCTCTCCTCCATGGAATACATGTTCAGCTCAACCAATCTCTCCTCATAGGATCTCCCCTCAAAACCGTGGATCATCTTTGTCACTCTACACTGCACCTCCTCCAGCTACTGGATTTCCTTCTTTAGGAACGGGCGACAGTACTGCATGCAATACTCCAGGTGAAGCCTGACCAGAGTCCTGTACAGGGAGAGGATCACCGCCCTATTCCTGGAGAAGATTCCTCTCATTATACACCCTAACATCTTCTTGGCCTTTAACGTCACCCTCCTGCACTACGTTGAGTTGTTCATGCTGCCCGTTATAATCACCTCAGGTTCTTTTCTTCTTCGGTACTTTTCAATTATATCCCTCCCAGATGATAAATCCTCCCCTGATTCCTATCTTTGAAGTGTAGTACCTTCCATTTCTTGGCGTTGAACCCCACCTGCCATGTTACTGACCACTCCTGTAGTCTGTTCAGATCTTCCTGCAGTCCTTTTCAGCCTTCAATGTCATCTACCACAGCTCCTACCTTTGTGTCGTACATGAACAGACTGATCCTACTCTGGACCCCATGTGAGATATCAGCTATGAATAGCCCAAACAACACTGGGCCTAGCACTGATCCCAGTAGCACCTCACTCATCATTTCCCTTGGTGAAGAGAGCTCCCCACCACCACCACCACCCTCTGCTGCCTTCCATTCAGCCAGTTGATGATCAAGTTTACCATCTTTCTTATCACCCCTATGTATTCCAGCTTTCCTCCCAGCCTCCCATGCGGCACGTAATCAAAGGCCTTGCTGAAGTCCAAATACAGGACATCCACTGTATGGCCCCTCTCCAGTTCCCTGGTCATTCAGTCATAATACTCAATTAGATTAGTCTAGCAGGGTCTGCTAGAGACAAATCCATGTTGATGCCCATCCTTAAGATCATTGTCCTCCAAGAAGGTCAACAATCGCTCTTTTAGGATTGTTTCCATGAGCTTTCCCCACAATCAATGTGAGGCTCACTGGCCTGTAGATGCCCGACTTGCTCCTGGGGACACATTTATGAATGGGTACCACATGGGCCATCCTCCAGTCCTGTGGCATGCAACCTGTGTCCAGGGAGTTATTGAACAGGTCAGTCAGTGGCCCCAGCAGGATCTCTGCCAGTTCCCTGAGTACCCTAAGGTGGATGCCATCTGGTCCCAGTGCCGTGTCCACACTTAATGCCCTCAATCCCTCCAGAACCCTGTTCTTTGTAATCCCTATGTTAGTCACCTCTTTCTCTCCACTATCCACCCTCCCCCCTTGGGATATCTTCCTCTTTTCTTCTTTGTGAACACAGAACAGAAGTATTCATTTAATGCCTTTGCCTGTTCTCCTCCCTTCTCCACCCACCCTCCGTCCTCCCCAATCCTCACAATCTGGTCCTTGTTCTTCCTTCTTTCTCTGATGTATCAGAAGAAGTCTTTTATTCCTTCTCTAATCTCCTGTGCCAGTCTCAGTTCTCATGAGGCCTTGGCCTCTCTGACCAGCCTGGTAACTTTCTTTGACTTCTTTGTGTACTCTTCCTTCACACCCCATCCCCTCCCCTCCCATCCTGATGTCTTGATTTTCTGAAATACCCTCCTCTTGTCCCTTACACCCTCTATTACCTCCCTAGTCAACATAGTTAGATAGTATTTTCAGGGACAGGCATACATAGGGAAGTACATGATGTTAGGGAGGGGGGAGAATGACCTCAGGAAGACTGGAAATGGAAGTGTTGAGCAACATGTGCCCAATGTATGCTGCCAAAATAAATTTGGGGGAATACACAGTATAACCCCCTCAGGATAGGTCATCCAAGGAATACATAGAGGACAAAAAGGGTTCCCACATAACCTAGTGTGCATGTGCAGATTTTCTGGCAAAGTGGGACATCCTTTCTAGGGTAGATAAGGATCATAATGCTGCTAACCAGTGGGGGATGGTAGGCAGTTCCTCCATTTTCCAATACTGAAGAACAGTCTCTTGGCTCAGTGCTCACCATCTTCAGCTGTAGCAAGTGGTGTCTCTGAAGAAGCAGGTCTTCTGAGGTTACCCCCAGAATAAACAGCTGTGGTGACATGGGAAGGGAGCAGAGCTGTGTGGAAAGGGAAAATTTTGAATTTGTAGAATTTTGATGAAATTTCATGATATTCCATGAAATTTTGCGGAATTGTATCTGATTTTTGTGGAATGTTTTAAAATTTAGCATTGTGGTCATAACTTGGTTGTCGTTTAAGCTAGAGCTATGAAATGTGGCATGTATACTCTTCTGAAGAAGGGCAAATAACTTTCCAAATATCATGACATCCAGATGGCTAGGTTCAAAATTATACTGTAGGTGCTCAAAGACTGTCATTTTATTTGTTGTGCAAATTTTCATAAAAATTTTTTTGCATATACCTCAGCTGTCTATTGGGTCAGAGATCTTACATTTGCCATAATTTCTTGATGATAGGTGTTCTAATAATGTGCCATATTTCATGGCAATATGATGTATCATTTCAAAATTTATGTATTCAAAATCTGTCATTTTATTTTTTGCAGGAGATTTCGTAGACAAATTTCATCTGCATATAACTCGAGCACCTTTGGCGTTAGACATGTGTAAATTAGTATGAATAACCTTTTTCTAATGCTTATAGAATAATCTAAATATGGAGAGAATTTGGTTAGAGATTTTTGTCTAACAGGGGTTCAAATCTTTACTATGTAAGTATTTGCATAATTTTGTGAGAACTCTCAAAAATATGGATGTTTATAACTTCTATGCTCTTGCAGGCATAGACTTAGCATTTGACATGTATATTCATAGTCAGTGAATCCTGATGTCTAACATAACTGGATAAATTGGTTTAGCAGTTTTAAATTTGCATTAGAAAAAAAAGTATTATTAACATTTTTTCACAACTTTGATGACCTAGCCAAAGCTTTTGACATTGCTTCCCATCCCTTGCTTCTTGATTTACTCTCCTCAACTGGCCTTGCTCGATCAGCCACCAACTGGTTTAAATCCCACCTCATTGGAAAGATCCAATAGGTGAGAGTCCTTGATTCCATCTCCCCTTCACTCCACATCAACACTGGTGTCCCTCAGGGGTCAGTGCTTGGTCCCCTACTCTTCTCCATTTTCCTTAATGATCTTCCCACAGTCTGCTCATCCTCGTCTATCCACATGTACACTGACGACACTGCTTTATGCAGTTCTGGCAAAAACCCTGCTGCTGTGGAAACAGCTTACAGCATGACTTCAACCAAGTTCAGCTCTGGTTTGCTTCTCACTAGCTTTTTCTAAATGCCAAGAAGACAGTCTCAATGGCCTCTAGCACCAGGCAGAGACTCTCTGGGCTCCCAGCCCTATCCACCTTCCACACCCTTGATGGGACCATCCTGGAGGACACCTCTTCATTTAGATATCTGGGGTTTTGACTGGGCCATCACCTCAACTTCTCTGTGCATATTGATTCTATCCTGAAGAAACTGCCCCCTAAGCTTGGTACTCTGTACAGCAGTCATAGTTGCATCCCGCTGACTGCAAGGCATGAAATTGTCCCAATAATGATACTCCCCATCTTTGACTACTGTGACACAGTATATATGGTGCTGCTCCCAAGTCTTCCCTGACCAAGTTGGACACTCTCTTTAACTCCTTCTGCCACTTTGCTCTTGACTCCCCTTCCCATTCCCACCACTGTGAACTCTATCACACTCCTTCCTTCCACTATCTCACAGATGCATCTCACACTGTGGCAAACTAACCTCCAAATTTTGTTTCGGAGCATTCCCCTCCTATATCTCATCCTCTCTCTCCACTCTACCTCCCCTCACCCACTCTCTCATATCTAATGATGCCCACACCTTGACTGTTCCTCGCAGCTCCACCCTCATTGGTCAGACTGGTTTCTCCCATCGCTTCACTAAAATCTGGAATTCTCGCCCCCCGAAATACAAGACTCCTCCTCCAACTACTCTCTTACCTCTGCCTTACACAATTACCTCTCCCTCAGCTATTCCTGCTTTAACCCTCCTTAATACCTATCCCATGTTTCTACCTTCCTACCCTGACCTCTCCTAGGGTTCTCAACATCCTGAAGGGGGAATCAGGAAATGGCTACCCCTTCTCCTCATATTCAGTTCTTTCCTCTCCCACTCTCTTCTCCACCTGCCCTTCTAGGTCACCCATGTGCACAATCTACCCCAACCTTTTTACTCCAACAGCACTTGCGTACCACTTTGAGCCTGTTCCTGGTACACTCATGCACTATAAATGGTTTTGTTGCATCATTACTGTTTCATATGTTTATATGTTCTTTTGTATGATTTTGGACATGTATTGTAATTTACCCAATGTTCCACTACTGTTTATTGTACAATACCCTGTGTTCCAACTGTTGCATAATCTTACAGCAATAAAGGGATAACAAAAATCAGAAGCTATCAAAGAATGGACTACAAAAGTATTAAAACTTACCCTGTTACATGGAACTGGGAACATCTTAAAAATCTTGATTTTGAGCAAACATGGGGTAAAATTAAAAGAAGACTTAATTTCTGTATAAATAAATGGGTTCTGGAGTGCATTAAATATAGCGATAACAAACAAAGGATATCACTCCGGTGGACCAATGAAATCAAACATACTATTAAAAAAAAGTAGAGCGTACTGTAAATGTAGTAAAAATCATAAAGATGCTGACTGGAACAGATTTAATGCATTAGCCAAAGAAACAAAAAAACTTATTTGAACAGCCAAACAGAGGTTAGAAATACACTTAGCAAAACATGTTAAAGACAAGAAAAAAAGGTTCTATAATTATATTGGATCACTTAAAGGAAATCAGAGCAGAATAGTTCCACTAAATTCAGATGGTAAAATAATCACTGACGAAAAAGAAATGGCTGAAGAACTCAGTTCATATTTTGGGAATATATTCAAACCCAAAGAAAAAATAAACATAAATGCACTATCTACTGATGACTCACCTATATTATTTTCAGAACAGAAACATAGAAACATAGAATTTGACGGCAGATAAGGAGCGCTTGGCCCACCCAGTCTGCTCATTTCCCTACCTACTGGATAAGCTGCAGATCCTAGTTAACCAGCAGCCTACTTTTTCCTACCCCCACCCCCCAGAACTGCCTTATGACATGCATGCTTGAATTCCACCACTGATTTTGACTCCACAACCTCCTCCGGAAGGCCGTTCCATGCATCCACAACCCTCTCTGTGAAAAAATACTTCCTTAAATTACCTCTGAGCTGCCCCCCCATCTTCAAATTGTGCCCTCTTGTTCTTGCACACCTCTTTTTTTGAAAGATGCTACCCTCTTGGACTTTGTTGATTCCCTTGAGGTACTTGAAAGTTTCTATCATGTCCCCCTCTCCTCCTTTCCTCGAGGCTATACATATTAAGCTCCTTAAGTCTCTCTTCATATGTCTTCCGGTGCAGACCCTGCACCATTTTAGTTGCCCTCCTCTGGACAGCTTCCATCCTGTCTATGTCTTTGTGGAGATTGGGTCTCCAGAACTGCACACAGTACTCCAGATGGGGTCTCACCAACTGTCTGTACAGAGGATAATAACTTCCTGTTTTCTACTGGTGATGCCTCTCCTATGCATCCCAGCATCCCCCAGCCTCCTTGCTGCCCTCTCACATTGCTTGCCCATCTTTAGGTCATCTGATATGACTACCCCCAGGTCCCTCTCCATTTTTGTTGTTGTTAGTATCTCACCCCCCATTGTGTACTCTTTCCCTAGGTTTTTGTTTCCCAGGTGCATTACCTTGCACTTCTTTGCATTGAATCTAAGCTGCCATACATTTGACCATTCCTCTAACCTTGCCAAGTCCCTTCTCATCCTTTCCACCCGCACCATTAGTTTAATCAAAGCAAGCTCATCACCTGGTCCAGACTGTATTAATCTGAAATTTTTAAAATAACTTTCTAAAGAACTTTCAGGGCCCTTAACTGTTCTATTTAATACTTCAGTAAACGAGGGAAATGTAATACAATCCTGGAGAGTGGCCAATATTACACCTATTGTAAAAGATGGCAACAGACTACTGCCAGGTAACTACAGGCCTATCAGCCTTACCGCCCTAATCAGTAAAATATTGGAAAGACTTAGACAATACAAAATTGTTGATAACATCAGCAGTACTGGATGTGTAGACATATCACAGCATGGATTTACACCTGGTAGATCATGCTTGACAAAACTTATTAATTTCTTTGAACCAGTTAGTGACGTCCTAGAAAATGGTATGCCAGTAGATGTGTTTCTGGACTATGAAAAAACATGTATTACAGTCTCCCATAAAATCCACATCGAGGAACTAGTTAAAATAAATCTGGATACGAAACTAATAAAATGGATAGCTTCTTGGCTGTATATTAGACAATAGAGGGTAGTTATCTGCAGACATGAGTCTAAATGGAGTCCTGTCTCTACTGGAGTACCACAGGGCTCTGTGTTGGGTCCACTTTTATTTAACATACTAGTTTCTAGTATGCAAACAACAGAAGGCATCTGGATAAATAAATATGCAGAGTATTGCAAACTAGGGTGTGTAGTAAACAATATCCAGTTTGTAGCCATCCTGCAAGATAATCTAAATAAACTTAGTGACTGGGTAGCAGTTAATAGATTGAAGTTCAACATGACAAAATGTAAGGTTATGCATATGGGGAGGAATAACAATCAAGCTATCTACGTAATGAATAATATAAAGCTCACAGTCAAAACAGAAGAGAAGGATTTGCGTGTCACAATATCTGATAATTTAAAAGTTGAAATACACACAAATAAAACAGTTAAAAATGGTACGGTATATTAGGTAGTATTCTGAAGCACATAAAAAGTAGGAAAACCTGAGATCATTCTTCCACTATACACTGGTCTTGTATCACCACACTTGGACTATTGTGCACCTTTTTGTGCTCCTATCACAATAGGTTGCCAAATCATGGCTGAAAAGGTTCAGCGTAAGGTCACTAAGAGGATTAATAACATGACTAATAAAGACTATCAGTGCAGACTAACATCACTTAAGTTATTCTCCTTGGAATATAGATCCCTAAGGGGAAATCTGATTTATACGTTTAAGGATCTCCAGAAAGAGTCTATGTTAGATACAATTTGTCTTGAAAGACAACTAATAAACAATAATACAAGATCCCATAATCTTAAATTAAAAACCGCCATGTGTAAATCAACGAAGTGTAAAAGATTTTTCACCCAGAGAGTGCCACCCATGTGGAACTCACTTCCTAGAGATATTGTTACAAGCAATAATGTGGAACAATTTAAAAGAAGATTGGATCTTTACACTGGTAATACGTATAGTTTCCACTATTAACCATGCCGGTGGCAAGTTCTTAATGGGCTAACGCCTTTTGAACTTGTATCCAACTATGAAACTATGAAACTACCCACATACCACTGTAACTGATCATCCTTCACAACCCTATGTAACTCCCTCCCCCCAGGTCACACCGTGAAATGAGCAACATGTTGTTCAGTGTGCCCTCCTGGTGAAACATTTCAATAAATAAATAAAATAAAATAAACATATTTCTAGTAGCAAATAGATGAACCATCCAGAATTCTTTTTTTTTGTGGAATTTAACATTAACAATGCACATATCACTACTTCATTTGATAAGCTGGGCTGAGCTTTTTGAAGTCCTGCTGTTTCTCTCTGGGTGACTATCCCCCCCCACCTTCTCTTTTGGCATAGCCAGATTGACTCAGTAGAACTACTGATCCCACTGATATCCTCTTTGTTCTTTACAGTGACAAACTCCCTTAAAACATGAGTCATCTACTCTTTTTACTAATGACCAACCCTGTTGGAATAGCCAGAATTCTCCTTTCCGACTGCCCCAGACATTGTCTCCTCCCACTATATCTTTTTGAGTACCTCTGTGTCCCAGACTTGCATGTACATCAGACTTCCTGGATCATAAATTTACTGAATGTGATACATAAATATCTTGCATTCAGGTTGGAATTGTCGACACTATGTGCTTCCTTGCTCCAATCTGAGGGTCTACCACTGTTGTGCTACCCAGCTCAGCTGTCCATTTCTTGATGAAAATGTGCATCTAACTCCTGAACTTGGTGACCTCCTGTACTACCTGCCTCTCATACCCCTATCATTTAGTTGGAATTTTCCAGATTCATCTGAGTAAAATTAGAAAATTCCAGCTTTGTGGAATTTTTCAAGAAATTCTACAATTTTCACAAAGACTCATGGGATTTTACGTTAAGTACTGATGTTACTTTGTAGAACTGTACGATTACCTTTTTCTGAATATTCGGCCAAATATTCGGTATTTGGGTCCCAGAAATTTAGTATTCAGCATTCAGTATTTGGTATTCAGCCAGGAAAGTTGCCTTATAATAGAATTGCTGCAGAAGTCCTTAAAATGGCTACAGGAGGAAGAGGAGGAGAGGAGGAGGAGGTGAGGTCATGGCACTTTGGCTTGTACACTGGTGCCTGAGGTTGACTTGTGCTGCTGGTGCTTCAGGAGGAGGATACAGTGGTCACAGTACTTTGGCTTGCACACTGGTGCCATAGGCTGGCTTGTGCTGCAGTTGCTTCAGGAGGAGGAGGATGCAGAGGTGACGATCTCTATATGGTCACAAGGGTCTCAAGAGATACTACTAGAATAACACATGCCACACCCTTAAATAATTGTGGCCATTAGCAAAATCAAGTAGTAAAACAATGATTCCCATAGGATAAAACTGGAATTTCCACAGGCCATAACTCCATCAATATTTAGAGTTAAGTGACAATCTCTATATGGTCACACAGGCCTCAGGGAGTACTACAAGAATAACATATGCTGCACCCTTAAATAATTGTGGCCATTAACAAAAGCAGAGTAATAAAACATAATGATTTCCATAGCATAACACTAGAACTTCCACAGGCTATAACTCCATCAATATTTAGAGTTAAGTGACAATCTCTCTATGGTCACAAAGCTCTCAAAGTGTATGTACTACAAGAATAACATATGCTGCACCCCTAAATAACTGTGTCCATTAAAAAAGCAAGTAATAAAACATAATGATTCTCATAGGATACCACTGGAACTTCAACAGATCATAACTCCATAAATATGTGGAGTTCAGTGACAATCTCTCTATGGTCACAAATGTCTCATGGGGTACTACAAGAATAGCATGTGCTGCACCCTTAAATAACTGTGTCCACTAAAAAAGAAAAGCAAGTAACAAAATATAACAATTCCAATAGGATAACACTGGAACTTTGACAGGCCATAACTCTGTTAATACTTGGAGTTAAATGACAATCTCTATGTGGTCACACAGGTCTCAAGGGGTACTAAAAGAATAACATATGCCACACCCTTAAATACAGATGTGTCAAGCCAGGATGACACGCAGACATGCTGCAGAATATAACAGAATGGTGCAATTTACTGCAGGTGTCATTGCAAGTCAATGGCAATTGAGCTCTTTTCTCATGCAGGATTTTGTGACATGTCAATACTGCAAGCTACTGTGCTTCATCGTATCTGACACAACTGTAACTGTGGCCATTATAAAAAGCAAATAACTAAACAATGATTCCCTTAGGATAACACTGGAACTTAAACAGTTTTCAATCAATATTCTGAGTTAAGTGACAATCACTATATGGTCACAAAGGTCGCAAGGGGTACTACAAGAATAATATATGCCACAACCTTAAATAATTATGGCCATTAAAAAAAGCAAGTAATGAAACATAACAATTCCACTAGCATAATACTGGGACTTTAACAGGCCATGATTCTGTCAATATTTGGATTTAAGTGACAATCTCTATATGGTCACAAAGGTCTCAAGAGGTATTACAGGAATAACATATGACAGTCCCTTACATAATTGTAGCCATTAAAAAAAGCAAGTAATAAAATATGATTACCGTAGGATAACACTTGAACTTCAAAAGGCCATAACTCTGTCAATAGTTGGAGTTAAGTGACAATCTCTATATGGTCACAAAAGTCTCAATGGGTACTACAAGAAATGATGGTGATGCAAAAGCAGTAGATAGACAGCTGCACCAGCACATTATTCTGACAGCAATCAAGTAACAAACTGTTAATACAAACAAAGGACAAAGAAGCATACCTTGTTTTTGTCACCTCAATGTGCATCACTTCATCATTTCCCTGCTGTCAGTGGTGCTTCTTACCCAACTGGATCAACAGATTGCTGTCAGAACAGTGTGATGGTGCCACTCACTAAGTTTCAAGAAGGGTTCCTGCTATTCTGCTGGTACCTCAATCCTCCTCTAACATGGTGGGTGAATGGTTTCAACTGGACCATTGGAGTCTGCACTCTAGTCTCTCTATATAATGAACTCTATGCTACACACTCAGAGTGAGGAGACCACATGGTGTGCCTGGTGGTGGGTTCTAAAAACAGCCTCCAATTGACCAACAAAGCTCTGTGAGATTTTGAAATCTAACCCACCGAACCGTACATCCTAAATAGTGGCCGAATAGTGGACTATTCAGAACGTCCATCCAAATATTCGGCAAGCCTACTAGTCATCGTATTTGGGAAATACTATTCAGTCCATGCACAGCCCTATTATTTTGCAATTTCGGGCAGCAAGTAATTCTTAAAATTGGTGTGCAATCTCTTTGTAAGGTCTAAGATCTACCAAATTTCATGGTATTCCATTCTCTAGTTTTAGAGTTTCAGGGACTTAAATTTGTAGTTTACATTCTTGCAAAATGTATTTTTTAAATGTTGGGAAAGTTTGACTACTTTTAATTCAATCCCATTTAAAGTTGCAAATATGAACTTTTTCAGAAATTACCATGTGGTATAGCAGTTTAAATGCCTCAACTCTGGTTACATTTGGATGTGTTGTTTTAAATTTAGAAGGAAATAACTGAAATGTAAATGTTGACAACATGTTTGGTAGGCTATAACTCAGTCCCATTTGAAGCTAGGAATCTGAAACTATGTACATATACAAATGTAATGATAACCTGTATACCTGTCACCTTTTATAACATTTCCATTGATACTATCAAAATTATACTAAAATTACAGAAACCAAAAATTTGGCAAAATGTTTGGCTACCTATAACTCAGCTCCCATTAAATCTTGGGACTTAAAACATGATGTATATACCCATGCTGGGAGCCTCTCTAAATCCAGACATTGTGGAAAAATGTGGGTATGAAATTTTAAAATTACCTCCAAACAACTGAAAATATAATTTTGATGAAATGTTTGGCCACCCAATCCTGTGCCTCCTTTCAACCTAAGAATCTGATATGTGACACACATTTGTATGACATTGGGTTCTGTTTATGTTCCTAACTTGGTGCTAGTTGGACACATCCTGTTAAATGTATAATGAAATAACTGAAATTTAAAATTTGGCAGAATTATGTGGAATTTTTATGAAAATTCAGTGAAATTTTGTGGAATCAGGATGGTCATTCTACTGGCATTCCATGGGCAGAATTTCAAATTCCACATAGCTCTAGAAGGGAGCTGCACTGTATGACACAGCTACATTTGTGGAGCTGGGTCTAGAAATCATGCAGCTTAGAATAACTTCAGATAATATACAACAAGTTTACCCTGGGGAAGTGGCACCAAGAGCAGAAGACAAGACTCATAAGACCTAGTGCCTTGTGTCTGATAGAAGTATGGTACCACAGATGCACTAGCTTATGTTGAATAGGCAAGTTTTTTGAATCAGGGCATGTCATGTGCATGAGAGACCACAGCTGAGACCAAAAGAGAACAAAGACCTCATCCCCAGTGCCTGTGACCATTTCCCCCTCACTGCATCTGAAAGGGTCTGGAGTCACAGAGATAATTACTTTGTGAATCATTCTAACTCTGTCCCTAGGGGCCTGGAGCCAGGAAAGAAAAGCCTTTGGGGGTAACTTGGCAATGTGGGTTGGGAGGATTTTAGAGTGAGCTGCTACCACACTGTAAATTTGCAGATGCCTCCAGAAATCACCCCTGGGCAGGTCAAAATGTTTCTGAAGGTTCTCAAAGGAATCCAGGTGTGTGGAGGACATTGACTGCAGATCTGATGAAAAAGGTTTCTTTATGAATAGCCAAGCACTGCAGAAGGATAATGCTAGGGATAGGCTACCCATTGGGCAACCACAGCAGGTAGGTCTGGTATCAGCACTGTTTTGCCAGATGGGATAGTGTAGGTAATGTACTACCCTATCCAACATAACAGTGAACTTTGTGGGTCAGGAACTGTTGACATGGGTAAGGGGTTTGGTAATGGGTAATTTATTTTTTAAACTGGCATTACAGTCAGCCTGTGAGGTCCTGGAACTCTTCTGAAGCTGTAATCAGGCATGAAAGGGCTGCATGTGGGTCCTCTAAGCAGAAAGGAGCACATGATACCAGCCTGACAGTCCGATTGGTCAGTGCTGGTGTCTGTGCTTCATGTCTGCTGTGATCATGCAGATAGAAGCAGAGTTTTTTAGGAGAGGGAGGAATTGGCACTCACTATGCAGTCATGGAAAAACAAATGACAAAAAAAGTTTTAAAACTTAAAAACAGCCAGCATGGTGGTGCAGGAGATCGAGACGCTGTACGCCACACTTCACATGATGCCAGTGACCCAGGTTAGGAAACAGACCCAGGCCCTCGGGGGTCAGCAGGGGTGAGAGAGGGCTGAGCATTCAGAGTACTCCTCTCCTTTCTTGAGGAGGGAGAGATTGTCATCCCACCTGTCTGCTAACCTCTGGTGGGGGCTGAGGGATAATACATGTAGGGAGGGCATAACAGCTTGTGAGCATGGTGTGTGCATGCCCACCCACGTGTGTGGTCATGCACTGGGAGGGAGAGGGGTCCAGAAAAAGGAAAATGTCATCTGGAAGGTTTCATGAAGCCTTTTTCCTCTCCTGCTGCTCTGCTGTCTCCCTGGATTTGGATTGTGCTCCATGGATGGGGAAGCTCCCTTCCTGGCCCCACCATGGGGGTCAAGCCAAGGAGGGCCTTGGGGTTGGTTGGCAGTGAGTGGATGCATGGATAGGCAATATGGGGTTGAGTTCTCATCCCCAACTGCACAGGGAACAAAAAGTACAAATAAAAAAAAAAACAGTGACAAAGTTTAATCTATGAAGGAGCAAGGTGCTGGAGAATGAAGAGGAATAATTGGGGGATCATCCAGTGCGGTGCTTGGGTCCAGTACAGAAGGAGAAAGTGTGGGCACTCCTTGCTGGCAGCAGCTGTGAAGGCCATTTAGGCTGTATTACAAAATGTCTGATTGGTGCCCCTAGATCTGCCTGTGACATAACTTCTGTGTGTGTATCTGCAGTATAGTGAAAGTCAATTAGGCTGTATTATACACCAGCTGATAGGTGTGCTAAGCATTATCTGTGACATAGCTACTGTGTGTGTCTCTGCAGTATAAAGAAAGCCATTTAGGTTATATTACACACTGTCTGTTAGGTGCCCTGAGCCCTGTCTGTGTGACATTTTCAACACTGAGTGTGTGTGTGTCTCTCTGCTGCATAGTGAAAGCCATTTAGCCTGTATTACACAGTGTCTGTTACGTGCACTGAGCCCTGTCCATGATTTAGAAACTCTGTGTCTCTGCAGTATAGTGAAAGGCATTTAGGCTGTATTATACAGTCTTTTAGCCTGTTATGTGTTCAAGCCCTGTCATAGCTACACTGTGTGTGACATCTCACTGCAGCATCTCGAAAGCTGTTTAGGCTGTATTATACTGTCTGTTAGCTGGTTAGGTGGACTGAGCCCTGTCATAGCTACACTGTGTGTGACACCTCTCTGCAGTGTAATGAAAGCCATTTAGGTTGTATTACACTGTCTGTTAGCCATTTAGGTGCCTGAGCCCTGTCATAGCTACATTGTGTGTGACGTCTCTCAGTAGCATATCAAAAGCCATGGCTGTGTCTACTGTATCTGACATTTCCCCTTCTAAGTCTACTAAAAGGAAGTACAGTGCTGCTGCACATGCAGCTGAAAATGACGTGGACAATATGACTCCTAGCACTAATGAGGAACATGGCGACAATAATAACATCACCAGGACAGGTACTAAATGTCCTCTTGAACTAAAAAAGTATGTTAACAATGAAATGATAATAGAGTTTTGGAATGAACTAACATGATTTACTCACAGAGGTACAGAACATTTTGTCATATGTGCCAGATACGTCCAGCTGTTGGAGAAGCATGCAAGGACAAGGAGGCACTCTCCTGAAACATAAGCTGAGATGCTGAGGCAGTGAATGCAGATAAAGATGGTGGTGATAGTGGGGACTGGGAATGTGAGAGCCCAGGTTATGTCCCACATGATGATGATGGCACTTCCAGTTCTTCTGAATCTTGTGTTGATGAGTTCTGTAGGTTCGATGATGGCTTAGGAGAGGATGCCATTATAAGGCATGAGAGGCAAGTGCAGAAACAAAATCAGTCCAGAACACAGCACAGAAAGAGATTGTGCTTGCTTATCTCACCATTTTGGATAAGTATAAGTCTTTTTTATGTTTTCAACATTATTCTGGTAATTGTGTATTACTACCTCGCTGTGCAAGTTGTCCCCAATACCATCGGAATCGCATAAAAAGAAGTGAGAT
Organism: Neoceratodus forsteri; assembly: GCA_016271365.2. NCBI lineage: Eukaryota > Metazoa > Chordata > Ceratodontiformes > Ceratodontidae > Neoceratodus > Neoceratodus forsteri. The sequence goes on along the minus strand of CM028130.1, from coordinate 53,362,176 downwards.
GTGTGTGGATCCCAGCTCCCTCATAAGGATGCCATTCCCTCTGTCTCTTGTGTCTGGGCCCAGATCACCATGTGGAGAAGTGTGAGCACTGCCGAAAATTCAATCCTGCTACCCCGAAACAAAGGCAGCAGTCCCTGGAAGCCCATTTACTCCAAAAGAAAATGGCATCCATGGAAAAGGAACCGAAGAAATTGAGGCAGGCGTCTACTTCTCCGGAGGGCCATCATAATAAAAAGGGGGACAAGGAGAAACAATGGGACCGGGACACGTCATCCACAGCAGCTGCGACTTCAGCTGGAATCGCGGTCCTCCAGGTAACTTCCTCTCCAGGGGATTGTCCTTTGAAGGCCCCCTTAGTAGTTTCTAAGCTGCTCCCCCCCCCGTCGGGCTTGCGCTCAGGCCCAGTGGGAGCCTCCGGGGCAAAGGACACCCGCAATCCCAGTGCAGCCTCTAAACCCAGGCCTACCAGTCAGAATGCATCCGATAAGCTGGGCGTCGGTCCCACTGACGTCCACCCGGACATGACTGATAAGTCGGTTGTCAGTACTCCCTACATCCACCCAGCTGGTGACCCATCAACAGGCTCTTCTTCCATGCCTGATACCGGGGAGTCGCCGTAACGCACACCTGTTGCGTTGCCAACTGAGGTGCCTGCATCTTCTCCCACTCCTCCTGAAGAGCTCATTCATTCCTCCCCAGCTGGGGTCAAGGAGTCTGGAACACTGCCATCGGGGGTGCACCCCCCAGCGTCGGACCCCCAGATGCCGGACCTGATGTCAGACAACCCAACATCACCCTCTGGCATTCTGCTTCCTGACGATACATCGTCAGAGCCATCAAGGCTTCCAGACCCTCCAGCGGGTCCCCCCTTGGGTCCTGCACCCTCCAGGCTGATGCCTGACCTGTCCAGTCTGCCTGCAGGGCTGATGCTGGGACCTTTGACTCAGTTGGAGCCCCCGGTACCAGGATACCCAATACCGCAGTATCCGGCCCCTCAGTACCCGGTGCCACAGTACAAAATTCAGTCCAGAACACAGCACAGAAAGAGATTTCCCTGTGATCAGGAAATGCCAGGTGTTGGAAAATCAGCCAAGGAGCAAAGCTGCCAATCAGTGCCTGGTTTCTCCACTGAGCATCCAGTCAAAATACTGGCATTCAAAACCACGAGTTTTGGAGGTCCAGTGTGTACCTGAATCTGTCTGGGGGTCAGTCAGGTGGTCTGTTAGCTGTGACCTGTTCAGAGAGAGCCAGGGCCACAGGAGCAGCTTGGGAAGCCAGCAGATGGGCTGTCTGTGGAACAAGGAGGGAAACACAGAGGATTAAATACAGCTAGAGTACAATAGCAAGCTCAGTGGGGGGCAGGCAATGGGGAAGGACAAATCATGAAGTAAAGAGGTGGTAAATGCAGGGCAATTATTCAGAGCTAGAAGAGGAGTTAATGGTGGGGTCTGTGCTTTGGCACCAGGATGTCTAAGGAGGACAGCAGCTGCAGGGGGGTGTAAGGGAAGGGTTTGTAGGTAAGGCAGAGAAGAAAGTAAGGTGTTTAGAGAGAGAGACAGCATTACAAGTGTGGCAGAGAAATTAATAATTAGCAGAGTGACCAGTGTGGGGAAGGGGCAGAGTTTGTCAGTAGGGCAGAAATGGAAAACTGCAGCAGTCTTGCTCAGTAGCTAGGTTTAGCTCAGAGGTACCAACTATCACTAACAACACAGATCAGTATTTAGACTATGTAATTTGTCACTACACTACTCAGCAATATTATACTGCTGAGTAGTGAGGAGACAAATGTAGAACAGCTATCACAGAATAGCCCAGTATAAAAGCAGCAAAAGGAGTGACGGATACATTTGCAATAAAACTACCATAAGATAGGTACTATTTTAAAATAAGGCTGGTCAGATTTTACCCATATCTTGTTATAACCTACTAATTCACATGCTATATAATCAGTAGTGACTCCAAGCCTCCCACATTTTGCTGGGTGTCAGTGACTCAGTAGGTAGCACACTTGCCTCTGAGGTTGGGAGATCTGAGGGCATGGGTTCAGTTCCCACACCTGGCACTTGGGTTAATATCCCAGTACTGACACTGTAGTGCAGCATGAGAGGGGTGCTGCACTTCTGAGGTGCTGTCTTTCGGATGAGACGTTAAACCGAGGTCCCATCTTTTAGGATTGGTGGTAGTTCAGGTGGATGTTAAAGATCCCGTGGCACTTATCGAAAAGATTAGGGGAATTTTTTATTAACAAAACTTCAAAGAAAATAAAACATATACATTGTTTATACACAACAGTACATGAAATGAAACTCAAAACCCAAAAAGAAAAAAAAGAAACAAATCAAAAAATAAGAAAAAGACAAAGAACTAAGCATGAAACATCAGACCTAGATGATACAGAAAAGAACTCATGTAACAGGAATGTCATTATCCATCACCCAAGGTAGATTTCTCCAATTTGACATTAATTGGGCATGACAACATCTGCCCCCTTCGTATTTATAAATGTTCAATAATTCAGATTTTATCTTTTGTAAAAGTTCCTTATAAGAAAAATCTTTTTGTTGTAAAGTAAAAAGACACCTGTTTTGCCAAATAAACCACTTAAAAACTGCAAAAATAACATGTAAAGTGCCAGTATCCCATTTTTCCCAGTGAACAGTATAAGAACCATAAATGAGAACATCATAAGTTACAAATTCAAAGACTAGTTCATTCCACCTAATGGCAACATAACTCCAAAAGTTGGAAATATACGGACATAAAAAAAATAAGTGATGCATTGATTCAAGAACTTGAAAGCAACCAGGGCGGGAACAATAATGATCTTGCAGTTGTTTATGAAACTGATTGGCTTTGACATTCAGCTTTTCATGACCACATAACCAAGTAACATCCCAGAGTTTAGGAGAAATCCTGGTATGAGCTATTAAGTTCTGTACCGACAAAAGCAGTTCTGCAGGACATTTTGGAAATAACGTGGATTCTGAAAAACAGGACTTTAGTACTGAGTGATATAAAGATTTTTTATTTTTTAAAAGTATCCAATCACTGGATATTTTCCACTGTCGTAATTTGAGGAAAATTTCACGTTGATAGGGTGGAACCTTAGAGTAGTTAGTAAGACGTCCCAGCTTACCAGATACCCAGTCGGTATACCAAATCCCCATTGCCTGTAAGGTAAGACTAGTCCATATTTTGGGAAATTTTTTAACAATGGTAAAAAGATAGTAAAAAGGAATTGACAATAAAAAAAGAGCAAGGGATTAATCATGTTTAGACCACCCCGGGACACTGGTAAGTATAAAATACTGCGTTTAATGGGATTGAGATGACTACCCCAAACTGCTTGAAAAAAGACACTAAATAAAGTTGCTTCCCTTTGTTTAGGTGGGGGAAAAATATTACTTAAAAATAAAAATATTGGAATTAAGTAGGTACGTAGCAGATGGATATGCCTGAGTTTGGAAAACTGCCATTTATTCCAATTCTATACCATCAATTTACCTTTCTGCAATTGAATATCCCAGTTATAGACTGCCGGTATAGAAGAGCCAAAGAAAATACCTAAAATCTTTATGGGTGACAACGTAAAACAAATATCACACATAAGAGATTGGGCAGGGACAGCCCCACTTAAATCAAAACCCAAGCACTTGGGCACATTTAAGGACATTCCAGAGACAGAACCAAAAGAGTGGCACAGATTCACAACCAAAGGGACAGAAGAAGCAGTGGAGGTGCAAACGCAGATATCATCCGCATAAGCAAGGGCCGAAAAGGGGATAGAGACTCCTGGTACAGAAATAGGGGGTATTAAATTATTCAAAGTGCACAACAAAGGGTCTATACTATATATGTATAATAATGGACTAAGTAGGTAACCCTGCCGAACACCTTGCTTTACCGGAAGCATAGGCCCAAGATGCCCATTAACCAAAGGGAATACTGTTGCTATTTTATATAGTTTCTGTAAACAAAAAACAAAAGTGGATGGAATACCATAATGTAATAAAGTAAGCCACAAAAATTTATGATTCACTGAATCAAAGGCCCTTTGTTGATCTAAAGATAAAATAAATCCAGGTAAGCCAAGTGAAGTAGAACTATCAAAAATTCCTCACAAAAAAAGCAACTGGTCTATAAGAGATCTATTAGGAAGTGCACAAGACTGTGCTGGAGAAATTAAATAGGAGGATATAGTCAACAGTCTCATATTTAAAATTTTCATCAAGAGTTTCAAATCAACATTCAATAAGCTGATAGGTCTCCAGTTGGAAAGGAGTCTCTTGTCACCTTTTTTGAATAAAAAAATCAAAACTCCCCTCATCATTTCCAGGGGACAGTCAGAATGCCTCAATAAATCATTATAAACATCTGCAAGTTCTTGGGAAAAGATGGGTCCTAACAAATTGTAAAATTCAGTAGTGAGACCATCCAGGCCTGGTGCTTTTTTGCATGAGAGAGTGTTAAGAACTGTAAGAACCTCTTGTGATGTAATAGGAGTAAGTAATCCAGCCAAAAGAGATTGAGGACAATCCGGAACTGCAACGTTGAGAAGGTAGGCTCGAGCTGAATCCAGGTCAACTGAGCTTTCCAAAAAGAGTGTCGTCGTATATGAAGACACCTCAGCCATTAAGTCTGCTAGTGAATGTTTAACTTGACCGTCTTACCCCATTAGACTGGTAAAAAACATTTTCTCAAGCCTTGTTTTGCTTCCCAAAAAAGGGCAAATAGTGGCAAAACTACCCTGTGTACCAAATTGTTGTTGAAATTTTAAAACTTGGGACTGGTGTCTATGAAAGGGTGCTATTTTGTCCTTAATAATATTTATTTGGGATGAGAAGTCATGCTTTGTAGTCTGGGCCAGGGACATTAGTTTCTGCAACTGGCTCCGAAATTGTAAATAAGAAACATAAGCAGCTGAACGTTGAGATTTCCCAAAGGATTTCAATAAGGAAATAACATCTGACTTAGTATCCAACCACCAAAGCAGTGGGTTATCATACATGTCATATAATGATTTCCTTGCCATCATGAAAGCTTGTAAATGTTCCAAAATATCCTGACAGAGAAGCAATTGAGAATTTAGTTTCCAGAGGCCTCCACCAAAGGAACAGACAGCTGGAGACCCAACCCGTATGCACAGAGCACTATGATCAGAAAATTCCACCGTGGTAACCCATGCTGAATGTAATGGTAAATTCTGATTAACAAAGAAGAAATCAATCCTCGTGGCCAATGCACCTCTGCGAAAGATAAGAACTGGAGCCACATGAAGATGAGCATAGGCGTCAATCAAACTAGCTGTGTGAACCACCCCCGCTAAACAGGACATATCACTAAAAATGTTAGTAGTCTTTACTCCTTTATCTTTATCTTTATTGGATAGGCTGCAATTAAAATCTCCACCCAAAATAACATTATGGGAGGTATGCAAATACAGTTGTAAAAGTCTAAACAAATCCACCCTGGTTGCTTTTGTTTGGGGTGCATAGACATTTAGCAATCGGTAACATGTCCCAAGGAGCACAACATCTAAAAGTAATACTCGGCCGGAAACTAAGTCTATTAACTTTAAAACTTTTACCTCTGAGGAAAAAAGGATTGCAACTCCTGTACACCTGTCAAGACCCAGTGACCAGTATGAAACCCCAGCAGACCAACGCTGTGAAGCACCCGTAAGATCAGCTATCGTATGTATACGTGTATCTTGTAGAAAAAAGATATTACAATGTAAGGTAAGAGGGAAAAAAAAGCAGCCTGTCTGAGCTGATTTTTAATGCTGTTCACATTAAGTGAGCAAAAAGTTAAGGAAGAAATCATTTAACCCTTCATGGTGGCTTGCATTTATTCTTCTTCCCTTTTTTGGAACTGCAGTATTATTCTTTTGAGGGAGGGATGGGAGCAGAAACACTCAGAATTCACATCCACCGATTTTCCTATGGGGTCAACTCCTGACTGGGAGGATTCGGAATCAGCATCAGATACATCTTGTGCTAATAGGAGGGCATGAAATTGGTTAGTAGTGGGGGTGTTCGCTAATTTAGGAACTTTTGAAGCAGGTTGAGCATGGTAGAACTTACTCCGAGTCGCTCTAGTAGGAAAAGAGAAGACCTGGGGAGGCGGGGGGGGCATTGAAAGGCCTTCTATAGGAAGAGAAGCCTGAGGTGGAGGGTCAGGTAGTGGCACATCTGGGTCCGGGGCCAACAAGGGCAGGGAGGCAGGAGGGGGGAGGAGAGTCTCGAGAGGCAGGAGGGGTGTCTACAGAGGAGGGTATCTTAGTAGGAAAGGGCGTAGCATGGGATGTAGAAAGGGTGGTTCTGGAACGTTGAGCAATGGCTATCAACAAACGTTGTTCTTCAGAGTCCTGAGTGTCCGAGTGTCGGTGAGCTGCCTCTGGGCATGTGGCATAAGTGTGTCCACGAGCAGCACACAGAGAATAAATAGCCAGATTATGACAATGTTCACTTACATGTGCTAAGGAATTAGAAAGGTTACATCGCAAGTGGTCACAGGCACTACTAATATGACCCGATTTACCACATCTATAGCAGGATTTAGGCTGGCCTGCATAAAACAGTACCCCCCTGTCTTGTCCTATAAAAATACAATTTGTGAGATGTTGTAAACCATCTGTAGTAGAATGCAATAGCACCCGAATCCTCCATCCCCCTGTCCAGATATCTTCCGAGTCAAAAATTGCCTCAGGTTGGCCTAGTAAAGTACATCTCTGTTTTAACCAAAAAACAAGGTCTGTAACGCTAACACTCTCATTCCGAAAAAGGACAGTGACAGTTTTATGTGCTGGTTTTGTAAGGGGAAAAACTTCAAATGGGGACCAAAGAGGAGTTTGTTTTACTAAATGAAATCTGGACCAAAATTTCTCCAAACCACTATGCAGCTTAAAACTAATATCGAAGGTCTTTTCACCAGATACATGTATTAATGCATACAATTCAGCTGAAGAAAACTGCAGACTATCTTTTAATAATGATTTTGCCACATATTTTCTATCAGGAAAAACCTCCAATCCCCCTTTATAAATTAGCCGAACTGCATTATGTCTTTTAGCAGTATAAGAAGAGGAACGAAAAAAGGAGGCATTGGAGCGTGGTGCAGGTCGTTCTGGGCCAGGCAAAGAGTCCGGTGAAGGGCCCTCAGTGCTGCGAGACACCCCTGGGTTAGTCAAAACTTCTTCTGCTGAAGGGTGTAAATCCGGATTTGGAATCAGGTCAGTGGGGAGGGGGGGTACTTTGTCGTGGAAGAAACCCAAGTTCAGGAGACTGGGTAAAAGAAAGTTCAGGGGGTAAAGCCAAAGGATAAGTGGAAACTTCTTCAAGGTGTGTGTCTGGTTCAGCAAAGGGAGCCACTTGAGGATCAGAGGGTTCTTGCAACAGCGCAGGAGAAACGTTAGACAGTTTCCGTGATACCCTGGAATGGTGATCGGCGAAAAGTCAGAGATCCATTCACCTGAGTCTGGATGCTGCGCCCAGCCCACAGACATCAGGGCTTTGGAAACCGACCAAGAGGCATCAGCGTCATCAACCTGATCTGCCCAGGAGCGGGGTTTGTCAGCCTGAGATTTCTTAACAGCCGGTTTAAAGACTCGTGGACATTTTGCAGCAAAAGGAAAAACTGACACAGTGCTCTGGTCAGTGGATGTAGTAACGTAGACAGTACCTGTAGGAGAGAGACCAGATGGAGCTTCATTCCGCAGTTCTATCAGGGCAGCAGTCAGCTGAGAGCTTGTATCATTTACTTGATGTGTAGCAACCTCGCTGTCAGACAGCTTAAGTCCAGCTGTCATAGGAGTTCCAAACAGAGGTTCTGCATTCCATGGTCGAGGACAGTGAATGGGAAGAGTCGGTGCTGGAAATTTGAAATCAGAAGGTAAAATCTCTGAAAAGAGTCATAGCCAGTGAAGCCACACGTAGTTGTTCTGTCACAGTCGAAACTTCCAGAGGAGTATTCAGTGCAGTAGATAAGACAGGTTCCATCAGCGCTTCAAAAAATATTTCAGAATCCGCAGTTTCCATCAGTGTAGAAGTAATTGGCCCCATGGCCTGCAGCACATCCTGCTGCAACAAAAGTGGCTCAGTGACTGAGCCTTCCATCATGAGAGCCAGCAAGTCCCCCTACTGGCCAAGCAGTAGGGGAATTTCCATGGTGTCATTGCCAAATTTCCCTCATTCACTGAAGATACCACCAACAGCATAATCTGGTTCAAGGTCAGTTGGCGTTCATCTGTATTCCCCTCTCCTGGGTCATGCTTGAAAATAGGCAAGATTTGTCTAGTGCACTTACCTGGTCAACAAAAACTAAATAAATAAGTAATATGCCGAATGTAGGAATAAGAACACTGAGCAAGAATGAGAACAATTCATGCAAACAGGGAAATGACAGTGTAGAGTTTCCTACAGGTCCTTTGACTGTACATGAAATAGTGCCAGGCATCATAGCACAAAGAACAAAAGGTAAATCTTTAGCATGGAATTTATTTTATATTGACCTTGCAGACAACTCCTGAGCTGTATGTGATCTCTACAAAAACAGTGTCAGTTGTGGTGACAAAGCAGGACATTTTGGAACATCACTAATGATACGACATGCTAAGTCAAAACACCCATTTGAGTGGGGCAGGGCAAGAGACAGTGTGGTTGGTATGGGCTTTAGTGGAGTTGGTGTCAGTGACCATAGTGGCAATGAACTGAAAGCAGGAACTGACACTGAATCACTTGACGTGTCCTTAGAGTCTTCCCACACAAGCATAAATAGTTTTCTTCTGAGAACATCAAGTACTGCAAAATCCCACAGTAGTACTCCACGTGAAAAAGGCATGGAAAATACAGTCCTCCAAAATTAAAAATATCTTTTCATTCTCATCAACTAACATTAAAAGAAAGTGTTGTGAGGACATCAAAATTTACCCGTAAGCATCCAACATGCCAGCTGTTAAATAGAGCTATTGCAGCCAGCCTGCTGGCACAGCGGCAATACATCTGCTTGCATGCCAACATCCTGGGTTTGGTGACAGACTTGGAAGTCAGAGGGATGGCTGAAGAAGAAGGATTGAGCATTCCAGGACTGCTTTCCTTCTCTGGCGGCAGAATGTCCTGTGCCATGCCAACCTCTAGCAGAGACTGGGGGTACTATCTAAGCCAGCGCAACACACTTGGGGGTGGGACAGATGCTGGCATCATTGCATGTCCCCACCCCAGAGATCCATAGCACACAAATGTTGGGCCCATTGATGATGGCCCCCATCTCTGCCACCACTCCTACAGTGAACAATGTCAGCCGGGGGATCCCACTCCCATGGTCCCATCCTGGGATCAAGCCAGGATCATGAGATGATGTTCCTTGGGGCAAGCCTGGTCAGAAGGGTGTGACTAGAGAAGCAGAGGGCTTGAACCTCCAGTCTGGGAGACGGAGCCCCAGCAAAAAAAAAAAAAAAAAATAGAGACATTGCAGAGCTGTTCACTGATTATCAACTCCCCTTTGATTTTATTGCCCAAAAAGATTTCCTCAAGTTCTTGAGTCAGATTGAACCATGGTGCACCATTCCCTGTCAAAAGTATTTCCCAAAAAAGGCTATTCAACAGTTGTATGAATTGGTGTGTACTGTGGTCACAAAGCAGTTGAAACTCTTCAAGATGAAGCAGGTTCACATAACCGGTTCACCCATGCTGCAGTAACATACATTTTGCTGACTTCGATTACAACACAAGCAAAATGCTGCCTGGCATTACAGCATCAGGCATTTTATCTCATGGAAGTTACAGTGACAAAGTGCCCTCCTGGGAAACAGTCAACTTATGTGGGGGCTTTGCTTCCTGCCCCACAAAACTATATATAACCTCTTCCAGGGAGGGCATGCCCCAGAGAGGGTAGAAACTGTGTGGGCACAAAGAGTGACATGAGTGAAGGATGATCTAAAATCAAGATCACCCCTTTCACTGTCATCTTTGTTGCAGCACCATATTTGCTGTGGCCAAATGTACTCAGCAACCTAATGGCATATGCACATAACCATACATGTATGAACCAGCAACCACAGAATTGACTACATGACTGTTACAGTGCATTGGGCAAGTTTTCTGTCAGAAAGAAATAATTCCCACTCAACCATAAGTAGTAGGAAACAGGCTGTATTATGTGTCACAACTTTCGTGGAAAACCACACTGCTATGAATAATTTGCCTATTGGGTCAATCTACCATATGTAAAACAGTGTACATCAAAACCATGCAACACATACAGCACGGGCAGGAATAGCAACAGGGCGCAAAAACCGCTAAATGGCCTATGCATGCTTCTGCACCCTGTCACTGTTCCCTAGCAGGGATAAGTCCTCTGCTGAGAAGAGGGTCCACCAAGCAGCTGCCGTGGTTTGACAGGATGAGCCATAGGCAGCAATGGAGCCAGTGCATCTGTAGACAGGGTATTGAATCCTGGTCCTAGACACATGAAATTGCTTTTTATTTCACACTTTGTGTGATTTAATTTTACAACCCTCCCACTCAGAGTTGATTATTTAAGTTGGGGGGTTGGTGGTGCAGTCCCCCATAATGGGGGGGGTGGGTGGTGAAGACCCCCACAAAAACATTTAAATGTCACTGGGCAATATACCATTGTATTGACAGTGCAGTATATTGCTGCGCTATTTTGTCATGCAGCATTATGACCCTGTGCTAATAATTTGAAGGAGTTGCAAAATCAATTCCAGAAATGACTTACTTCATATTCCTTATCTCCAGGGTTCATAGTGTCAGATAACGGTGCCAACATAGTCAAGGTCGTTAGAGATGGCAACTACCAACACATACTTTATTTTGCACATTGTTTAAATCTTCTCATCCATAGTTTCTTAAATGGAAACAGAAATGTTGAAAACCTGTTTGGTCTTGCTAGGCAAATATGTGGGCATTTCAGCCACTCTGAAAGCACAAAACATCCTGAATTGCCTGCAGAGGTCGAGCAACTAAACCTTGCATACATTAAAGAAGGAAGTTGCAACCCACAGAATTCAACATTTTACATGTTAGAAAGGCTTCTTGAACAGAAAAAGACTGTACATGACTACACTATGCAGAATTAAATAGGTAAAGTAGACATCATATCCAGTTTCAGCAGCTGGAACCTACTGGAATCTTTGGTCACATTATTAGAGCCATTTGAGGCAGCGACACATGATGTCAGTGTGGACAGTGCAACTCGCAGTCAAATTTTTTCTCAAGTCAGATTTCTTCACATACTAAAATGCCAGCAGAATAGGCCTAACGGTCTTCCGTGTCTGCTCGTTTGGTCAGCCCCCACCCTGGGTGCTGACCTTGCTGTCCCCCTCGCCTTCTCTGGCTTCTCCCTTCCCAGTTCCGGATATTCTTGCTGCATTGGATTTTGCTTCCAGAACTCTTCCCCTGTACCTGTCCCACATGTTCCTTGATGACATAAAGAAAGACTTTCAGTCAAGATATGTTATCACCGCTGTTACGCTGGCAGATGACTTAAGTCTCATACTGTTGACAGATCAGAGACTAAATGTCATGTTTAAGAATGACATCTATGTGTTGGCTACATTGGTAGATCCCCACTTTAAGTGGGACATTGAAGCCATCCTTTCTGCAGGGGAAGACATTGAGGACTGGAGAAATCTTCTGCTAACCAAATGTGACATTGCCCTACAAACACCATTTATGTATGTACAGCAATCAAACCCTGTTGAAACATCACAGTGTACATCTGGTGCAGACAATAGGACATCTGTCAGTTCTTTACAATCACCAGTGGCATCAGCAAGGGAAGGAACACCTACAGCTACTTCTTGGGCATTCTATGTTCAGGTTCAAAAAGGCATCTCAATTCTAAGTTACCAGCAACAACATGGACTAGTATCCTGTAAAGAAATTGAAGCTGGTTCATCTGCCAGACTGGTAACTGTCTCACACAGCACAACGATATTGGAGTATTTTGCAGACTATAGTTTGATTGGTCTCAAGGAAGATCCATTACTGTACTGAAAATAAAGGAGAACAATATGGGCAGAGCTAGCAAATCTTGCAATAATGCTCCTCAGTTGTCAACCTTCAAGTGTATATTTACAATGCATATTTAATGCAACTGAAGGAATAGTCACTGATAAGAGAACACTGCTAAGTCCTGCAAATGTGGAATGGCTTACATTTCTCAGAATGAATGCAGACAATTTTCCAGTTGTCACAAACACTGAATTATGTGAGAATGACCCTGGACATGAACAACAGCCTGAAGACAGTGATGCTGAACATGATGACTAGGTTGTGTATGAAACAAAAAGAACCATCACCACTGCCATCCTGCCAGCCACATGTGCCACATTGCTGTTATTTTTCTTTAGTCAGTCATCAGTTTTATATTGTGTAAGTTTAATCAGTGTCCACCATAGGTATAATTTCAAGAAACAGAAGCCGCCTCACTCAAAGCAGCTGTGCCTCTAGTACCAACATGAGCAATGCCCACCATGGCTATAATTTTTGAAAACAACAGCAGGCTCAATCAGAGCAGCTGTGCCTCTCCTACTGTACCTACCTCAGCAATGCATGCCATGTGCATAATTTTTGGAAGCAGCAGCAGACTCACTCACAGCAGCTGCACCTCTGGTTCCTGCCTCAGCAGTGCCTGCCATGAGTATTAGTTTTGGAAAAAGCAGAAGGCTCACCAAGAGCAGATGAACCTCTCATACCTGCCTCAGCAATACCCACCATCAGTATGAAAGCTGGGGACACCTAACAAACAGTCTAATAGTAAAACAAAAATTTCTTCTACATGACTTTTGTCATGGTCAGGGTCAGGTAATCGGGTAGTAGAACAGGTTGGGTTTTAATTACCTGACCTGACCCGACTTCTCGGTTTTCATCTGAGTATTTTTAGTGTACTTTTGCGGTATCCATGAGTAGTCTTGGGGGTTGGTATTTAGTACCCACCAATCCTTAGTTAATGCCCACTCCACATAATGGGTTTACTTAATATAGTGCCATGTAATGTCAAGGGAGTAAACTCTCCTATAAACTGGTCCAAAGTATTGACAGAATTTAAATGCCTTCATAGTGACATAGTATTCCTACAGGAGACACACTTGTTCCTGGTGGAGCATTTGAAGGTCTGGAGAACTTGGGGTGAATGAAGTCAGTGCAATATCACACCCTACAGAAAAGAAAGAGGGGCAGCTATTTAAATCAAAAGAAGATGCTCACTAGAGGCAGTCTCCTCTGAAACAGAAATGGATGTTAGACTTGTTATTCTTATAGGAAAGGTACAGGGTGAACTTATCCATTTTTTGAATATATATATGCCCCAGAAGAATGATCCACCCATTTCTTTAAATAAATATGTGGTAAAGTAGCAAGACTGCAGGGAGGGCAGATCATCCTGGGGGTGATTTCAACTGTGCCATGTTGCCTGTGAAGAATCACTCCTCTGGCTGTGTGGGAACCAATAGTGTGGCAGTCAAAACAAAGCTTTAACTGAAGAACTGGGGATGGTTGATGTTTGACAGCAGATACCTAAAAGGGACTACACTTATTACTCTAACACCAAGGCTGCATGCTCTAGAATAGATTTGTTTTTCACACACAAAAAAAACCTTCAGTATAAAATCAAAATGTCAGAAATCCACTCCATTACACAGTCAGACCATGCACCAATTGCCATTCAGCTCATGCTGGGTAAGCAAGAAAAATGCTCACTTCGTCGGTTGAACACTTCATTGCTTAATGACCCCAATTTCAAAACCAAAATTAGCAGCTGCATCACCAATACCTTTACACTTAAGCAGGATCTCATTAAACCTGAAACCAATGTTTAGGATACAATCAAGGCAGTTGATAGAGGCCAAATAATCAGACAAAATAGACAAGGAAAAGCTGAGTACAAAAAATTGCTGAAGAATATAGCCCAGCTAGAATGACAGCACAAAGCTAATCCAGGGGTGGCTAGTGTGTTACCAGCTTTGCCTTAGGCTAGACAGAAACTTAAAAAGGCTGAAGACATGAAAGTGGAATGGTATTCAAAGTACACAGACCATAAATACTATGAGGTAGGTGGAAAAGTAAACAAGCTCTTGGCATTCAGACTAATAAATTGGCAACAGACAGAATGGTTCTGGGCATATGGGACAAACAAGACCCAACAAAGATCTGGGTGACCCCTGGCACACATGCACTTTGCTTTAAAGAATTCTATTAGAATTTGTATAAGGAATCTAAAACACAAGCAGAGGTTGAACCCTGTACTGATGGGTTATTAAGGGGCATATATACAGAGGAAGCCAGAGACAGCCTAGGAAAGCCCATCTCTTAGTAGAGATACACTAGGTTATTTCAGACATCAAGAGTAGTAAAGCACTGCGGCCTGATGGCTTTAATATTGACTTTTACAAAGTCTTCAGAGAGCAGTTAGCCCCAATCCTGAAACAGGTTGTCAAAGCAGGGCTTCAGAAAGGTAAAGCATCAGCTATGTGGCAAGAAGAAAAAGTAACTATCATTCTCAAATCAGGTAAGGGTACAGACACATGTGCAGCATTTACTGTATACCAAAATACTCTTTAAATACTCAGGACATGAAGCTCTTCACTGAGGTGCTGGCCAATAAGCTACATACATGAGCAGGTACTCTCATTTATCTAGATCAGAGCGACATCATCCCACAGAGGCATCTGCATGTAACCCTCCCCCCTCGGGAGCTTGACTTAATTGTCCCCGTGTCCTCCTATTTATCTTCCCACAGCTGCTGGCATCCCGCTCCTCCTTTGATTTCAGCCTTAGTCCTCCTGGTGCCCTGGTGCTCCCCCCAAGTTTTCCCCGTAGCAGCCCTGTACTTATTTTAATCCTACTTCAGCTCAAAACTTAATTGCTAGTTGTCGACATGTTGCTGTTGCCAATGGTGACAATGCATGCAAGAAGTGCACTGATGTACTGATCACCGGTCTCGCTGTCATTCAGGGAGTGATTCAGTGGTCCTGGTGGCCATCTTAAGTTCAATAGGGGTTGGTGACCTTAGTGAGGCAGTCAAGTAGCATCCATAGTTATATTAAATAAAATTGGAGAATAGGACATGTTGAGGGGTTAATATATATTCATAAGCCTCATTAATATTCATAAGCTGTTACCTGCTGCCTGGGAGATGGTGGCTTCAGTCATGGTGATAGTAAAAAGTAATAAGGTTTATGTAGGTATATATATACATATATATATATATGTTATATATATATATATATATATATATATATATATATATATATATATATATATATATATATGTCTATATAAATGGGCTCATATGAAAGAGTACTGTTGGAGCTATCTATTGAGGGGAAGATTAAAAATAAATAACAGTTATACTGACTGCACCAGAACTTTGAACTTCTGGGACTGTCAAAATTGAACAGTAACTTTAACTGCAGCCACCATTTTGCAGCCCAACTTGCCAATCACAAAGTAGGATTTCAGCCAGAGACTCTTGGGAATGTAATACAGACCTTTGGGAGATAAACAGGGACAAAGTTTGAAAGCCTAAAATTCAGCCAATAAAAAGGCTAGAACTGTTTTGGACAGCTTGAGCAGCCAATCAAAGTGTAAGGATTTTGCTATATATTTAAGAGGGGCAGTTTGAATTGGAACAGTCTCTCAGAGAGTCTCAGTCTAAAGTCTGAGAGAGATCTGCCTGCGTCTCTGGCTCGAGCTTCTGTGAGGAGCCTGTGTGTTTCGCAGGAGGGACCTGTTTGCCTCCTGCGAGCTGTCTTCAAGCCACAAGAGGATTGATCTTTAGGGACTGCCTACCTGCAGATTAAGAGGTTTGCTCAGCAAAGCAGCTGTTGTTGCAGACCAGCCAGAAACAGAGGTGATGATAGGAAGCAGGAAAATTCATGCCTCCCTCCACAAAACACGGCAGGTAGTAGGGTAAACACTGAGGTTCAGAGTCTGACAGAGGACAGGCCAGGGGTAAATGGAAAAATAGACAAGGGCAATAAGAGCAGGCATGGAGTAAAAAAGGATAAAGCCAACATTAAATGGAGGGCAATGAGTACCAATGCCCATAGTCTGGGAAACAAGCTTCCTGAGCTAGTAGCCCTAATGGAAGAGGAACACTTGGATATTGTAGCAGTCACTGAAACATGGTACATGTAGAATCATGACTGGGATGGCAACATACCAGGGTACACAATCTACATAAGGCACAGGGAGGGTAAAAGAGGAGGTGGAGTAGCTCTCTACATAAGGGAAGGGATCAAAGCTACTGAACTAAAAAGTAAAGGGCAGGACAAGAGGCACTCTGGGTCACCTTGGAGACAGGGAATGGCATCACAATCTGCACAGGGGTTGTATACAGACCCCCATCTCAAGGGGAGGAAATGGACAAGAAAATGATAGAGGACATTCTCAAAATGGCTGAAAAAGGGGAAATACTGTTGATGGGAGACCTGAACATGCCAGATGTTAACTGGATGACATGGACTGCAGCCACATCCAAGTGCAGGGTCATTCTCGATGCCCTACAGGGGGCATACCTTAGACAGCCAGTGGTGGAACCCACTCGGGAAGGAGCAATATTAGACCTGGTACTCTCAAATGGAGAGAGGATCCTAAATTTAGAAGTCAGTAGACATCTGGGAACAAGTGACCACTGCACAGTGTGCTTCACAATAAACACATCCATGGAGACAAGCCATACAAAGACAAGGATACTGGACTTTAGAAGGGCTGACCTCGGCATAATGGGTGAATACCTGAGGAATGCATTAGCAAATGGCCAGAAAGGAGGGGTGGAAGAACAATGGAGAAAAATCAAAATTGCCATCATGGAGGCAACAAGCCTTTGTGTGAAACAAATAAAGAAAACAAAGAGGAATAAAAAAACACTATGGTTCTCAAAAGAGGTGTCAGGAAAGGTTAAGGAGAAAAAGGCTGCATTCAAAAAGTATAAGGAATCACAGAAGGAACATGACAGGGAACTGTATCAATTAAAGCAGAAAGAAGTGGGGAAGGCAGTCAGAAAAGCAAAGGCCCAAACCGAGGAAAAGATAGCCAGCTCAGTTAAGAAGGGGAATAAAACCTTTTATAGGTACATTAGGGAGCATAGAAAGGTTAAGGGAAGGATAGTGAAGATTAATAAAGGAGAGGGGAGGTGGGCAGAGGGAGACAGTGAAAAGGCAGAGATACTGATAGAATGCTTTTCCTCAGTATTCACAAAAGAAGAAGAGGAGGAGTTACCTAAACCAAACAATAGAAGCACTCTGGGTAGTGGGGTTGACACCAGTCCATTTACAGAAGAAAGAGTCCTGAAAGAACTCCTAAAACTCAAGGTGGACAAAGCAATGGGGCCTGACGGGATTCACCCTAGAATCCTAAAAGAACTAAGCGAGGATCTAGTGACACCACTGACCACACTTTTTAACAAATCATGGGAGGATGAGATGGTACCTGAGGACTGGAGGATGGCAGATGTGATTCCCCTTCACAAAAGTGGGAGCAAGGCAGAAGCAGGAAACTATAGACCTGTTAGTTTGACCTCAGTGGTGGGGAAAATGATGGAATCACTTCTGAAAGAACGAATTGTTGAGTACCTAGAGGCCAGTGGGGCACAGGACCCAAAGCAGCATGGATTCACAGCAGGAAGGTCATGTCAGATGAATCTTATCAATTTCTTTGACTGGGTGACCAAAGTAATAGACTAGGACGGGGCTGTGGATGTTGCCTACCTAGACTTTAGCAAGGCATTTGACACAGTCCCACACAAAAGATTAATAATCAAGTTAGCCAGCCTGGTAGTGGGTCCCAGCGTGGTAGCCTGGGTAGCAAACTGGCTGCACAACAGGACACAGAAGGTAATAGTGAAGGAACACATTTTGAAGAAAGGGGGGTTACTAATGGAGTACCTCAGGGCTCAGTACTGGGTCCAGTCCTCTTTAACATCTTTATAGGTGACATTGCAGAGGGTCTTGAAGGAAAGGTATGCCTCTTTGCAGATGACACAAAGACCTGTAACAGAGTTGATACACAAGGTGGGGTAGAAAGGATGTGAAGGGACTTGGCAAGATTGGAGGACTGGTCAGACATATGGCAACTTAGATTCAATGCAAAGAAGTGCAAAGTAATGCACCTGGGAAATAAAAATCCAGGAGAAGAGTACACAATAGCAAGGGAGGTACTAACAACAACAATAATGGAAAGGGACCTGGGGGTAGTAATATCAGATGACCTAAAGGTGGGTATGCAATGTGAGAAGTCAGTAAGGAGAGTCAGGGGGATACTGGGATGCATAGGGAGGGGCATCACAAGTAGAAAAAGGGAAGTGGTTATCCCTCTGTACAGACAGTTGGTGAGACCCCATCTGGAGTACTGTGTGCAGTTTTGGAGACCTCATCTACGCAGGGACATAGACTGAATGGAAGCAGTCCAGAGGAGGGCAACTAAAATGGTGCAGGGTCTACATCAGAAACCATATGAAGAGAGACTGAGAGAGCTTAATATCTATACCCTTGAAGAAAGCAGGGATGTGGGGACATGATAGAAACTTTTAAGTACCTTAAGGGAATCAACAAAGTCCAGGAGGGTGGCATCTTTCAGAAAAAGAGATGTGTAAGAGCAAGGGGCAAATTTAAAGATAGAGGGGGTCAGGCTCAGGGTAATGTGAGAATTTTTTTTCACAGAGAGAGTGGTGGACGCATGGAACCGCCCTCCTGGAGAGGTTGTGGGGTCTAAAACAGTGGGGGAATTCAAACATGCATGGGACAGACATAAGGCAATTATAGTGGGGAGTTGCAGGAAGTAGGCTGTTGGTTAACTAGAATCTGCAGCTTATCCAATAGGTAGAGAAATGGGCAGACTGGGTGGGCCAAGTGGTCCTTATCTGCCATCAAAGTCTAAGTTTCTATGTTTCTATGAACTGAGAGGTAGAGAATCGAATGCTGTTTCCATTAAATGTGCAGAATGCTTATCGTGAGTAAAGACGTACTGTCCAGGGACTCCTGATTGCCAGAAAGGAGCCCACCTTTACCAGTGACTGGACTGTCTCCCAGCTGAAGGGGTCACCAGAAAGTAAACTGAACATTTCAGGAGTCACATTGTTGCACTTGGGCCTTTGTCCTTCCTGGCCCATGCCAACTGTACTCAAGAGAGCTCCAGTGCTACCGGTGAGAGACCAGCTTCACGGATCCAGGCTCTGCACATAAAGTCATTGCAGGTTGTAGTCACCTTCATGGAAAGGCCATGAAGTGGAGGTGAGTCATGATGGCCCAGCTTCCCCAAGTGCAGCAGCTTCCAGCATCAGGTCTTCATTTCTCCAGGTCATCTTAAATTGACTGGTACAGTGAGTAAATCCAGGGTAGTTCCCTGCTACAATCATCTTGGTTTTCTTGTTGTATCCTCTAATTGTTCTTAGATTAATTTAATTTGGTTCTCAATAGACTGAGTCAACTGTCTGTGAATATAAATAATTTGTCTTGTTTTGCATAACCATCATTTTTTTCAAGGGCCCCAATGTCAGCTGCAACCCCAGGCAAAGTTCCTGGCCAGCCAGCATATAGCATCTAAGGGGCTGTTTATCACAGAGACTAAACTAAATTGTGTTTATTAACCTGGTCTCCAAAACAGTAATCATTTGCCTAAATTTGCTCCCCCCCCGGTCGCGTCCCCTTAATAAAACGGATTTGCTGTTTTATGTTGAATGCTGCTTGTGAGCACATCTTTACATGGCTTAAAGAGATAAGCTCTTTACTGAATGTGTTAAAAATGCATGGTGTATTGCAAACTGTTTCTACAGGGGGTTGCAGGGCACATGCCAGGACCATGGACCCTGCTGATAAGTGGGACAACTGTGAGCATATTGTTAATGCATATTGCAAACTGCATTGTAAATGCTGTTAAGAGTCATTGTCTAAATCCAGATAATTGGTCAGTAGGTGGGAGTTTGGGTGGTTATAGCTTCCCAGAGAGCTATACCAGTCTAGTTGGAAATCCACATAATTATTACTCTAGGTGGCGGCACCAAAATATTGTATTTACTGAGGGTAGGGAAACCCAGGTACTCGTCGGTTTCGAACCTAGGCCCCACCACCTGTTGTTAGGAAGATAGGCAGGGGTAGTAACCCTAGAAGTAGTGCTGCCTAGGGGTTGCATTGTGGAGGCATCGCTGGGATTAGCACCCCCTATTGGCCAAAACCAAAATGGTAACTAACATTTTTATTGGTACTACTAGAGACATGGCTGAACAGACATCATACAATGGCAAAAAAAATCCTGGACTCTGATTGGTCAGTCTGGAACTGGACCTGTGATGTTAACCCAGCACAACATCATAGGTCTATTCTCAGCACAGTAAACCAATTGAGGATGACCTCCAGCATGATGATGATCTCTTTTTTTGCATCTCCTGTTAAGAAACAAAAATATTTTTCCACACTAATAAAAATATTCTTTAAAATTATTTTTTTATTTTATATATAACAATGAGCCATTGTATAATAGCAATAATGCCCTCCACGGTATGTGTCGTTTGGAATAACGTCACGTCTCAGTTGTTGGACACACTCGGCCTGCGGCCTCGTGCACAACCACCTGAGGCATGACGGTATCCCAGCACGACACACACCCTGTTGGGCATTATTGCTTAATTAATTAATTAATTGGTGTAGGTGGAGAGACATAGACCCTCATAATGCCCTTCTATTGCTAGATATACCCCTGGGAACTGACAAAGATACCATTGAGGAAGCGCTTGAAAAAAGTGAGTGTCTTGGTGAGGCTGTGATAGCATTTTGACTGGCTGATCAAATTGTGCAGACTTTATTGGCTTTAGTGGAGTGTAGCAACCCAGTGGAAAGTACTAAAGTCCCCAAAGCTATTACTATTGATGGGTCCTCGGCCACCTGGAGGGTGGTAACTAAGGACAGTGAGAGTTCCTCAGAACCAGAACCCCACCCATATCAGAGAATTTTGAGGGGAAGCTGGACAAATTGTTACAGGCTAAGGGTCAAACCCTCAAAGACTTAAAAAAGTTATTTCAGCATCTTGGGGGTACCCCTTCCCCAGCATCTGTGTTTGTGCTCTCAGTCAGTTATGACTATTACCACAAGTTAAGGGTGTTTTCTGGCACCTTATCCACACCCAATGGGGAAGATGATTGGGAGACATAGTAGACTATGTTGCTCAGCTAGTGCGAGAACAGCAGTGTTCCGAGGTGGAGAAGTGGAAAAGTTTGAGTGAAAGCCTCCGAGGGCCTGCTCTGGACATCATACAAGCATTGAGGTCCACCAAGCCTAATGCTCCTGCACAAGAGTATTTGGTTGCCTTAAGGACTGTTTTTGGTACCCCAGAGGATGGTGAACACCTTACGTGGAAGTTCAGGGGCACTTGGCAGCAGAGAGGGGAGATTGTCTACTTATTTGACCAGATTAGAAAAGGTCCTGCAAAGAGTGTTTAAGAGGGGAGGTGTGGCCACAAGTGAACTGATTCAAGTCGGGTTGGACCAGATACTGAGGTCTGCCAAGTATTTCAGTCTCCTGTTGCTCAAATTGAGACTGAGAGACCATAAGGAAAACCTTCCCTCTTACATCCCCTTGATGCAAGAAGTCCAAGAAGCAGAAAAGGAGGAGGAATTGGCAGATTCTTGGGCTAGTGTGGTGGCTGTGACCCCTATCCCAAGGAGGTGCCCTACTCTTGATAGTATTCCATAGGTTGAAAATCGAGGTGTGATGCAAAGCCCACGGAGCACAAAGAGACTACTAGGGATGCTCCACCTGGAACAGAGACACTTAGAGAAATCAGAGAACTAAAAATGGGTGCCCCCACTAAGGTTATTGCTGATAAACACCAAGACACCCCTCAGAATGCCTCTGCTATGAAGTGGGAGTGCACACCCAGGCTCCCCCTGTAGATGTCAGCATAAACACTGAACTAAGTGAATTGTCTGCCATGGTGAAAGAATTGATGGGACACGGTGTGCAAACCCAGCAAGGACCCACTGCTGTTAGTGCTCCGGCCCAAGCTTGAAATATGAGTGCTACACTGCCCTCTAGCTGTGAATAGACCACCCTGTAATGTAATGTTACAGCCAAAGCAAATCAAAGAAGGTATATTTTGCTACAACTGTGGGAATGACGGCCAAATAAAGAGAGATTTGCCAGTCTCTAAGGGACCTATAAAAAGTGTCTGGCAAACTACAGGAGGAACTTCAAAGAGTAAAGCAGCTCTAGAGGGATGCAGAAAATGAACGCAGTGGAGGTTTAGGCAAACCAAAATCTAATTTCTTTGTGGCCAAGTCATCTGTCCAAGTCCCTGCTAATGCCTCTCCTGACTGGTCCAAACTGGTAGGTCCTTCAACGGAAACCACCGTACTTATTGACAGAATCCTGGCCTGAGCTGTATTGGACAGCGACTCTCAGGTCACTTTAACGTTTAAAGACTGATATGACCAGCATCTGTTGGATCACCCCATACAATCTCTAGATGGCCTGCACTTGTGGGATTTGAGCGATAAATCTTACCCTTACCTTGGTTTCTTATGAGTATGACTGTCTTTCTCATCCACTGTAGCAGGTGTGGATGAAATTATGGAAACACTGGCCTTGGTTTGTCCTCAGACTGGCTTAAATGATGGAATTCCCATATTGGTAGACACTAATGTGCACTTCTTTGGCCAACTAGCACAAATGCGTCAAGAGAAGCAAGCTCAGAAAACCGGACAAGATGTACATATTCACACAATGGCAGAAAAGGCTTATGAGATGCAAATGCAGCACAAGGAAAATGATAAGGATGATCCAGTGGGATATGTCTGGAAGAAGGACACATCACCTCTTGTCCTGCCACCTAATGCACAGTGCAGTGTCAGTGGTGAAGTGCATATCTAAAAGATGTAACAAACAAAATTCTTATGCTAGATTTATTTATTTATATATGTATGTATGTATTTATTTATTTATTTAAGTGTTTTACCAGGAAGGCATACTGAGCAGAGTACTGCTCGATTACAGATGCACCCTTGGGGAGGGGAGAACATAGGAAGACAGTTGAAAACAGTATAGACAAGAAAATACATAGTGGGAGAAACACTAACATTTGGATCTGATTACAATTCAGTAGTAGTTTGAGAGAGACAATTGGCAGCCACAGTACGTACGGTATGAGGTAAACAGTTGCAGTCAGAATAGACAAGTGAATACATTGTGGAAGATCGCTAACATTTTGGTTTTGAAACCACTTTCATAGAGGATTGAGTGAGTCAGTTAGTAACACAGTTACATACAGCAAGTGTACAATAAAATTAAGTTTTGAGCCATATGAGAGACAGAGTAAGGCGAGAGAACAATAGCTAGACACTGATGAATCGAAAATTTGCTAAGTGCTGACATACCCAGAGATTTGCCTAGTAATTGGTAGATGCCTAGACACAAGCACAGGTAGGGACAGAATGATCTTGGAGCATGGAGTTTAGGTGAGAAAGGGAGGTGAAGTGACAAATGTTAGCTGGGAGGGAGTTCCACAGCAAGGGAATGCGGTAGCTGAACCCTGACTGCCCTGTGTAGGTAGACCGGTATGGGACAGCTAGGGACCTGGAGTCTGAGTTTCTGAGTGTGTATGCTTGTGCACTAGGGTTTATTAAGATGTCAGAGAAGTAGGAAGGGAGCTGCTGCGTCCAATACTTGGCCGTGATTTTTGTGCAGTGGGTTAGCCTGTGATAGTCAAGTGACGTGAGGTTCATTACTTGATATAGAACACAGTGGTGTGTGGTGTAGGGGCTGTTCAGGGCAAAATAGAAAAAGAATGGAAAAGAAGGTCCAGCCTATCTAATGAGGTCTTTGGGCCGGCGCCGTAGACTACGTCCCCATAGTCGAGGACTGGGAGGATCATATTTTTTACAATGTCCTTCTTGGCTGGAAGCGGGATGCTGTCACAATTCCGGTAAAGTGCACCAAGCCTAGGGTGCAGCTTCTTAAGTAAGGAGTCAATATGTGCGCAAAAGTTGAGGTGCTGGTCAAGCCAGGCGCTGAGGTATCTGAAGGTGGTGCAGGACTCCAGAGGGAACCCTTCCAGGGTGTGGAAATCTAATGGAGAAGGGAGCCTATAAATTTTCTGCCTCATCCCAAAGGTTAAGGAGACTGTTTTGTTAGAATT
Organism: Neoceratodus forsteri; assembly: GCA_016271365.2. Taxonomy (NCBI): domain Eukaryota; kingdom Metazoa; phylum Chordata; order Ceratodontiformes; family Ceratodontidae; genus Neoceratodus; species Neoceratodus forsteri. The sequence continues at coordinate 53,338,030 of CM028130.1, read as the reverse complement.
TAGGAGGAGGTTATTTGAGCGGAGCCAGTGCTGGACTGAGATGACGTCATGCTGAAGTCTGGACGCAGCTTCAGAGGATGAGCAGCTGGATGTGTATAGCACTGTGTCATCTGCCTACATGTGGATGGTGGAGTGTGTGCAGGTGGATGGCAGGTCATTTAGAAAGACAGAGAATAGGAAGGGGCCTAGGACAGATCCTTGTGGCACTCCTGATGTGATTGGGAGGGGATCCGACATGGACAATCTGATACAGACAGCTTGGGATCTGCCAGTGAGGTAGGAGTGGAACCAAGATGTGGCCCAGCCAGATAGGCCAGCATTGGCTAGTTTTGTCAGGAGAAGAGAGTGAGTCACTGTATCGAAAGTCTTTGCCAGGTTGATAAAGATGGCAGCAGTGATGTGGCCAGCATCCATCCCCGTGAGGATGGAGTCAGTAATCCTGAGAAGGGAGGTGGTAGTGGAGTGATATTTCCTAAAGCCAGACTGGTAGAGGGAGAAAAAGGAAGAGCAGTCCAGATAGGTGGATAGGCGAGAGAGAGAACCAGGCATTCTTGTATCTTGGCAAGGGTGGGTAGGAGGGAGATGGGCTGGTAGTTGCTTGGGTTTGAGGCATCACCACTCTTGGGAAGTGGGATTACAGTGGCATGTTTCCACTCAGTGGGGACTTCTGCTACGATGAATGATAAGTTAAAAAGGGAGGCTAGGGGTTGAGCTATGGCAGGGGCTGACAGCTGGAGCATTTTGGAGTCCAACCCAGTGGGACATTTGCCCTTTTCAGGGTTAAGGACAACCAGAGCATTGTATACCTCATATACCTCATCAGGGTGACTTGCAGGAAGGAGAAGGGCTGAGCTGCAGTGCCACAAGATGGAGTGACAGTGGGGGCATGCTGAGCAGATGCCCCAGATGAAGGGAAGCTGCCAAATGGGCTCCTAGTCATACCTAGTATACGGCCTGTCAGATCCCATGCCTATGCTAGGAAAGTAGTAGTGCAACTCTGCAATGTGACCAACAGAGACACTGAAGTCACTCAGGGCTATACCCTGGCTTAGGTATATTGTGCTCATACCGCTGTGTTACCAAGCAAGTGCTGTACAGAGAAAGATGGTGAAGTGACTCCAGACCTGTTTGATTTTGGAGGATCCCCTATTCCCAAGGAGTGGAAAGAGTGAAGATCTGTTAAAAGTATCATCAAGCAGCTTTTTTCCCATCGTAGGTATTTTAATTTCTTTTCATATACTGCTCAGAAGTGGTTTTGGAGTTAGGGGCAATCAGGAGAGAATTCAATGGAGACAGCAATCCTGCATGTGTTCAATGTGTCAGGAAAGGGGCATACAACAAATGGAGAGTGGATCATTGCAGTGACAGCCTGCCATGAGGTGGGGGCTGAATGCTTCAAGTCTGCAAAGGAATTGGGGGGAACAAAAGCATCTCTCTCTCTCAGTCTTTGAGTCATTGACTCGAAATAAGGGAAATGTGCAACAAAAGGGGTGACCTGACCAATGGAGCAGGGAAAGTAACCCTGTCATGTCAGCTTGTCATGATTGCCATTCTAGTCTTTATTTTTCTGTGTCTTCTCACCCATTTTACAGAGCCTTTCCACTTCTGTAACTCTTCAAGTATTTTTTTCTAGTCCCCAATATGACAGGTTGTCCCACAGTTTGCAGTCTTTTACGAAGTATTTATACCTTCCCATTTTGCAGGATTTTGTTCCCAAGAATGCATGTTCTCATTCTCATGGATTTTAATTTCTGATGGATTCTTATAAGAAACTGCAGGTTCTCTCCAAGTATTTATTCCCCATGTGGCAGATTCCCCATGTGCATTTATTCACCACCTCACCCCATTTTGCAGACTCCTCCAGCAATTATTAGTGGTCTTGCACACACTTTGCAAGGTCTCCCAAATATAATGCACTCTTAGCAGGTTATTTTGTGTCCCCATTGTCAGCATCCAACTTATAGGCTCCTCCCAATACTTCTCATTCATTTCAAGGCTCCCACTTGGCTAGTCCCCTCCATTAAGGCTATGTCCCCAGTGCCTCTTTCTTCAAAAAGGATCTATTTGTCTCCACCCCAGTAACGGAGTAAAATGTGCTGCCAATAAAGAGCAATGGGGTCCATTTAGCAAACTGCAGGCAAGCCCAAGTTTACCTAATGCAGTGGATGCTGAGATAAATACAATACTGTGGTATTGTTCTGTTCGTTTTACAATGTATTTACCCTAGGTAGCCCAGCTGAGATTCAACACCTTCTATCTAGTAGGGTCCTTATTCTATGCATTTTTGGAACTGGGCAGACTGGAGCACCAAAGGGGTTAAGTGACATGCCCAAGTTCAGAGAGAGAGTATTTAGCTGTAACATGGCTATAAATGGAGATCTCCTGGTTCCCATTTCTGTGCTCTCTTACCACTAGATTACACTCTCTCACATGTCTCATGACTTCATAATTTGTAATGGTTAAAACTGGCTTGGGAACCAGAAGAATGCATATTCAAGCTCTGACAGAGCCAAAGTCTCTCTGTAGGACCTTAAACAAGTTAACATACCAGTGCTCCAAGCCACCTAGCTGCAGAAATGGATAGAAACAGTACTCCTTTTGAAAAAGAGATGTGTCTTAGCTGGACTACCTAGAATAATTAAATTGTAAAATAAATAAAAAAATATTTTATGATAGATGATGTCTCTTACCTGACCGATCCAAGTTGGGGAGCTGATCCTGGAAATGTGATCCGGACTAATGGCTGAAAAGAAAAATAATAAATTTAAGAGGACACAAAGGGCCAAATGGGGGACTTAACACTTAAATCAACGGATTAAAAAAAACACATTTGCTTATCTGTTAAGTAAAGTGTGATGTCTAGCTAGACCTGTAAAATAAAAGATAAGGTATCATAGATACATAGACACTGTCAGCAGATAAGGGCCTATGGCCCACCCAGTCTGCCCAAGTGAGCTTGTAAGTTCCCTTTAAGTTTTTCTAGAAGTCTGTTGCCCCTTAACCCTGACCTCCAGAATTCCCTTATATAGATTCCATGCATCCTTAAATCCTGTGATTGTTTCAGCCCCCACCACTTCCTCTGGCAGGGTGTTCCACTTGTCCATCAAACTTTCTGCGAAGAAATTCTTCCTCACGTTTTCTCTGAATTACCCTCCATCCAAATTCATCCCATGACCTCTAGTTCTGGAACATCTTTTTCACTGGAAAATAGTGGATTCCTACACCCTGTTCCTCCCTGTAAGGTACTTGTATGTTTTTTTCATATAACCTCTCTCCCTCCTCTCCTCCAGGGAGTACATATTCAGGTCATTCAGCCTGTCCTTATAGGACTTGTGATGCAATCCCTGAACCATCTTTGTTGCCCTCTTCTGAACCTTCTCTACCCTGTCTATGTCCTTATGGAGGTAAGGTCTCCAGAACTGTACACTGTACCACAGGTGAGGGCCTCACTAGTGTCTTATATAGTGGAACTATGACCTCCCTTTTCCTGCTGGTGATGCCCATGCCTAGGCATCCAGCATCCTATTTGCTTTACCTGCTGCCTTGTCACAATGTTTCCCTACCTTGAAGTCATCAGAGATGATAACCCCAAGGTCCCTTTCCTGCTTGGTGCATATTATATCCTCCCCACCCAACTAATATGTTGCTCCAGGGTTTTTGTGCCCCATATGCATTATCTTGCACCTCTTCACATTGAATTTCAACTGTCAAACCCTTTGCCATTCTTTAAGTTTCTGCAGGTCCCTCCTCATTCTGTCTACATCCTCTGGTGTGTCCACTCTGTTATAGAGCTTCGTGTCATCAGCAAACAGGGAAATTCTGCCTTCTAGATCCTGTGCAATGTTACTGATGAAGACATTGAATAAGACCGGTCCCAGTACTGATTCCTGTGGTACCCCACTGGTTACTCTTCCCTCTGTGGAGTGACAGCCATTTACCACCACCCTCTGTGTCCTGCCACCAAGCCAATTACCCAACCACTGCACTACTGTCCTGCCCACTCCCATATTCCCCAGTTTGTTTAATAGCCTTCTATGTGGCACAGTGTCAAAGGCCTTGCTGAAGTCCAGATAGGCCACATCAACTGCCTCCTCTAATCCACCTCCCCTGCTAACCAGTCGAAAAATTTAGTCGGGTTGGCCTAGCATGACCTCCCCCCAGTGAAACCATGCTGCCTTGGGTCCTATACTCCATTGAGAACCAGATGTTCCACCAGTCTTTCCTTCAGGAGTGCTTCCATGATCTTCCCACTACTGAGGTCAGGCTGACTGGTCTGTAGTTCTCTGCTTCCTCTTTGTTCCCAGTTTTATATAAGGGGATTACATCTGCTGTCCTCCAGTCTTTGAGTATTTCCCCTTTTTCCAGTGGTCAGCTAAACAGGATTGCCAGAGGTTCAGCCACTGCCTCTCTTAGTTCCTGTAGGACTCTGGGGTGCACTCCATCTGGCCCCATTGCTTTATTGACTCTTATTCCTGCCGGTTCCTTTAGGACCCTTTCCTGTGTAAAGGGACTTGTATCCATTTCTGCACCATTCCTACCCCTTATACTCCCTTCATGCCTATTACCCTCCTCTTCCTCAGTAAAGACTGAGCAGAAATATCTGTTCAGTATTTCAGCTTTACTGCTGTCTTTATCCATGCGGCCCCGTCCTCCCCCTTCAGTCTCACTATCCCTCCCTTTGCCCTTCTTTTTTCACTTATGTACCTGTAAAAGGTTTTGTGCCCTCTACCCACTGATTTTGTGATACAGTCTTCTGTCTAAACTTTGGCTTTCCTTACTGACCTCCCTGACTCCCTTTGCTTCTCCTGGTATTTCTCCCTATCCCCTTCTGCCTGCATCTTTTTTTACTGCCTGAATGCAATCTTTTTGGCTTTCACTTTCTCCGCTACCTCCTTGGAAAACTATAATGGCTTCCTCTTCCAAGTAACACTTTCAACACAGATTTAAAATGACAAGAGATTATCCAATGTAACAAGTGGTCACACGTTGTGCTATCTTGTCAGAGACCTTGGTTCACGTCTTGACTCTGAGGGAATGAAGATGCCCCCTGTCACTGCAACTCATATGCAGAGTGTAAAGCTCTGTCACTATGCACCACATACATAAAGCAGGACTCTCAAGCCAGACCACCAGTACAGCGGCAGGGCATCTGCTTGCAGCACCAACATCCTGGGTTTGGTGATGAACTTGGGAACTGGAAGGCCAGCCAGGGGGAAAAGGATTGAGCGTACCAAGGACTGCTTTCCTTCTCTGGAGGGAAGAGTGTCCAGCACCACGTAGACCTCCAGTGGAGGCTGGAGGTACCGTTGTGGTCAGTGTCACATGTTTGGGGGGATAGAGTAGGCACTGGCATTATTACACATCCCCACCCCCAGGACTCTATTGTAATAAAAAAAAAATGCTGGGCCCATTAATGATGGTCCCTGACTACACTGCCTCTCCCACTGTGAATATTGTTCACCAGGGTGTTCCCACTCACATGGCCTTGCCATGGGGAGCAAGTCAGGGCTATCAGACTGTGTTCCTTGGGGGAGGTAAGCCTGGGCAGGAGGGGGCATGAGTGGAGCTGGTGGCTGGAACCTCCAGTCTGGGGGACGGAAGCCCCAGTGGAAAAAAAAAATAATGCACGATTCTGTTGCCATGTCCCACATAGAACATATGAATAAGGCAGTAGAATAAGGCCATTTGATCTATTTAGTTTGCTTGTATTGAAGGATCCATAGCTTAAGCTACTGACCATACCCCCCAATTCTCCCACACTTTCCATCTGCCCCTCCCATGAGACTTTCTTTCCACTTACTGTATGTCTATCTCTGATTCTGTTGAAGCTGCCCATCTTCAATGACACCACCTCATCCAGCAACAAATTCCAAATGGCCACCACTCTCTCCATGAAGAATTGCTTCCTAACCTCCCTCCTAACCCCTCCCCAGCTTAAAACTGTTTCCCTCATGTTTTGGCTTTCACTTAGCTTAAAGGGACCCTCCTTGTCTACTCTATTTATTCCTTTTAAGTACTTGAGTGTCTCCATCATGTCTTGTCACTCCTTCCTCTCCTCCAGGGAGTACATGTTCAGGGCTTCCAACCTTTCCTTGTATGCTGTACCCTGCTGACCCATGATCATCCTTGCTGCCCTTCCCTGAACCCTTATGGATCTGGACTCTGTCTCTGTGTCATACACAGAGTTCAAGGATATTGGCTGTCCACACACACATTTATGACCATTTCCACAAAAATAATACATGGCTCTGTCTTTGCCCACCCTCAGTACTGGACTTAGTAATTGCCTCCAAAACAGTTGGCTCTATTGCTCCCCACGCAGTGCAGGGCTCCAGTGCCCACCCCCCAAAAAAACAGCTGTTTTACTCTTTTTCCTCCCCCATAGAGCTGTGGGGAAAAAATCTTCCACTGGTGGAATTTCCATGAAAGTCAGACTTTCTCTTCTGTGGAAGATTGGAAATCAAATTAGCAACTTTCACAGAAAAAATCCAATTGCACAGAACTGATTACTCTTAGAGATTAGTTCTGCAGAATTTCTTTAGACAGTTTAATACATTATTCCACAATTCACACATTCATTCCACAGTTCAGTGAGTCACTGAACTGTGGAATTAATGTATTAGCATTTATTTTAACAGCCCTACTTTAGTGTAGGTTGTGCTGTCTCCAGGTAGCTTAGACAAGTGTGTGGTTTTTTCTTTTCATTTAAATTGCAAATTTTAGCACCACATCACCCTGCCGGGTATCCTAGCAACTTACGCACATCCATGCACTCTATCTAGAAGATCACTGTTATGTTTATTCACCCCACCACTTTGTGGTCCTAAGGGTTACTTTTGCCATTTCTCTAAACTCTGGTGTGATGCATACTACAAGACTATTCTAAAACAAGTAGACAGAATTAGATGTTCTTAGTGTTATATTTCCAAATTATACAGCCGTATCAAAGTTTAAGACATAGTTAATATCTTACTCCCACGTTAGTTGTACTCCTGCCAGGGCCACTTGTTAAAATGGTGTTTGCCCCCAGTACATGTGGATCATATGTATAGGTGCAAGGGTACCTTCCAATACACAGATAAATATAAATGTAGCCTAATTTGCACAAAAATAGGGCATGATGTCATTACCAGCCGGCATAATGCATACAATAATACTGTTTGTATAGTGGGTGATCCATATTGTGTACAGTATGGCCAGTGACATCTGTATTTAGGTATGTTTCCATACTGAGCTAATTCTACTCCATGTACCAGACAATATCTGTAAACTGCAATTTTAATGACACAGTAGAACTCTGATTATCTGAACTGCTTGGGACACAGCCGAATGGTTCAGATAATGGGGAGTTCATTAGATCAAAGTTCCCTATGTGCCCTGCTATCCTATAGCATGAGCAGTACCTCAAGCTCGCCTTACCACAACCATGCAAATGAAATAGATTACATTCATTTTCTACACTATTAGCACTTAGCTTAAACATGAAAGTGTGCACAAGGAATGTGGTGCTTACAAAACAGAAAAGTGACTGTGCAAGCTCAAATTTCGGAGATTCACCACTTCATCAAGTCAAAGAAAGGCAACAGCTTATTCTAGTCAAAAAAGCCATTTATTGACACTCCATGAGCACATCCCACCTGATGGGTTTCAGACAGGTTCTGTCCCTTATAAAAGACTTTGATAAAGGACAGAACCTGTGCAAAATGTGTCATGTGGGACATGTTTATGGAGTGTCAATAAAGGTTTTTTTTTTGCTTGAATAAGCTGTTAGCATCCTTTGACTTGATGAGGTGGTGAGTGCCAGAAATTTGAGCTTGCACTATTAGCACCAACTAACCTCATTGTGCTAATAGTCACCAAATACTGCACCAAAAACACGTCTGGGATTTAGGAAAGAAACCCTGCTGAGATTGAAAGAATGCATACTTTATTATCCTCTCTATCAGTGTGAACATTACTGTAATTCCACCTTTCTACTCTGTTGTTTTATTCATTTAGTGTACATTTTTCAAACATTTCCATAGCTTTTGTATTGTTCAGGCCATTTTGTCATCATCTCCACAAACCAGTAATGCAAACTAGAAACCAAATATGTGCATAATACGCTAGCCAACAGTTAGAAAAAAAATAACTGTTTCTTACAATGTAAACTCTCCATTAAGCACCCCTTAGAGACAGCCAGGGAAGATGTTGGTAAGATCACAGCTGAAAAATAAAAAGTACAGCAATATTCACGTCTGACAAACTCAGCTCGCATATCACTCCATGAACCATGCTACATATTTGTGATATAGCTGCCAGCTCAGCTTGCAAAAAGTACAATACTGAAGGGCTTTGCTTTACAGTCTCTCACTTTCCTCATCCTACACTGCTGAGCAACATAAAGTGTGTGACTGAGAATGTAGTCCTGAGCAATAATAGGACACTAAACATAATGAGACTGCAGTAGAAGAATAAATGGGATATATGAATATACATAATACATAATTGAGGTACAGTGTTGTAAGCAAAATAGAAGTGGTGACAAGGGTCAAGTTCAATAAACAGAGCTTCAGATGATCAGGTTTCAGCAGATTGGCATTTTAATGTATTTTACTAATCTGTTCTTTCCATTTGGCCAGATAAAACAGCATTCTGATGGCAATACTGTGCTGTACCCACCACAGAGGGCAGCGTTGGTGCATCTCCCTGATGATGGAAGATGTATTCTACTACAAGTACTGACATTTTTTTGAATATTAGTTAACTTTATTGGGGACATACTTAAAGGCTACTCTAATCAAAAAAAGAAGTACAGTACATCTACAATCAATGGCATTTGTATACAAGCAGGGCCAGAAGGAGGAAGACTGGTAGTGGAGCCTATTAGATACTTTACATATATGTATAGCTATATATATATATATATATATATATATATATATATATATATATATATATATATATATTATAGTGCAATGGTACTGCCACTATAGTTAGGGTTGCATAGTCATTTCTATGTTAAACCTCAAGGTTTGCACTTTAATAACTTTGCAACCATTTGTCCGATTTGCTTGAAATTTGTAATGTTGAAAGATGTTTAATAGGTCTCCAGATCTAATAATATTTGCATCAATCGGATATACAGATGTATGGTTGTGGAATCATAGCAAGCTCAAAAAGTAAAAAAATCCCAACATTCTGTTTGCTTTCAATGCTCACAATGCACTGAAAATTGCATTTGAGTGGCTTCAAATTAGGTTCCCTGCATGGGTCCTGGTTACCGGTGGTGCCTTTTGAAGATTTTGTGAAAGAATTTTGTTCCGTTCAAAAGTTATGCCATTTTTTGTCTCCCATTATAGTCAACGGGAAAATTTATATGTGCACTGTGAAAACAATCGCAATCACATTTTTCGGTCAAGCTTGCCATAAAATGTTGTTCTGCCACCATCTGGATTTCAGTTAGTGAGAGAGGAAAAATGTTATAACTCAAAAAATACTGCACTGCTGAACACAGGAACTTTTGGGTTTACCTAAACAGGCCCCGAGGTACATGCCTATGGCATTAGTTTGTGGCTAGCTAGCCTGGAAACATGTTTTTTTTTTTATTTTTTATGTTTTTGATTGCAACAACATTTTTTGTGCTGTGAAAACAATCGCGGCAACTTTAAGTATGATCGCGATCACATTTTTTTCATCGCAATCATATCGCCATTATAAAGATAGGAGATTTTTGCTGTCTGTTCATTTTCTTTGTCACTTGATTGTGGCAAGATCGATTGTGCTATTGGCATGAAATTGTCAGGGTCTGAAGTCCTAGTGCCATGGATGTGTCTTTCGCTGGTTTGATGCAGAATGCTGCAAGACACCCATAGTTACTGCATTCTGAAGTTCAGAAATTTCCCCTTAGAATAACATTGCAGTCATTGTTTTCCTTTGTCTGTTCATTGTGTGAACATGGATTGTGCTATTGGCCTGAACTTTACAGGATGGAAAGACTTAGTCCCACAAGTGTGCCTTTTGCTGATTTGATATGGAACCATAGAAGACGCCCATAGTTACAGCATTCCAAAATTCATAAATTTTCCCATAACATAACGTTGTGGCACCCGTGATGCCTTTCGGACCCATGTCTCAAAAATGGTTTGAGATACTGACTTTTTGTCACAACATTTCTTAGTCTTCCTAAGCATAGAACTAGCTTACAAAGCAATGAAACCCCAGAAATTTGAATTTTTTTTCTAGCATGTATGGGTCCTGAGATATTTGTGATTTAGTGTTCCAGTTGCCCTTTTTCATGGCTGTAGCCCAGAATTATGATCTCAGACTTAACACTCACATTGTGTTGTGGTGCCCCTATCTCAGAAAAGATGTGAGATATGGATTCCATTGACTTACATTGTGAGAAGTACTCACTCTCACGATTACAACCACACTTGAATTTTTTTTCTACCTGCTATGGTTCCCAAGATATCAGCAAATTACTGTTACAAGGGTTCCTTGCCTTATAGGGCTGCTGTGTGGCTCCATACTTATGTGTACATGGAAGTGCAGGGCCCAGAGGGCCTGCACTCCCACAGACCCATATCATTATTCACAACTGGGACAGGCCCCGCGCTCCCACCAACATATTCCATTTACTACTTACATTACACTTTTAAAAAAAGAAAGGAAATTCTTTGCATAAACTTCATTAATGCATTGGTTAGGGTTGTTTCCACACTGACAAAAGTGTGGAAATTCCATGTTAGGGTTACCACTCCCCACCCCACCACCACTCCCCACCCTCTACACACTACCAGGTATTGGGGTGAGTGGTGGGGTGGTCGTACCTAACTCTCAACCTGTTCTCCTATACTTCACCACCACAGCTTGTTTACACATAGAATGGGGTAAGAGTTAGGCCGAGTACCCCACCTCACACCCCTTTGCCTGGTGGTGTGTGGAGGGTGGGGGTGGGGGTGGGGTAGGGGAGTGGTAGCCCTAACATGGAATTTCCACACTTTGTCAGAGTGGAAACAACCCAACTGATGCATTAACAAGGTTTTTGCAAAGAATATATATATATATATATATATATATATATATATATATATATATATACAGTATATACTGTATATGTATATATCAAAAAATTCATTAATGCATCAGTTAGGGTCAAAACAACAAAAGTAAGGAAATGTGGCAGTGGGATTTCCAACCCTAACACCCCATTGCTCACCCTGCACATATCCACTAGCGGGGGTAGGGTCTGTCTTGAGGCCCGTGAACCCTAACGCACACCCCATTCCAGTACAAAATTAAGTGACATGGGTACAGCATGGCTGAATGGGTGTGTGTTAGGGTTCACAGACCCTAGACAGACCCTCTCCTCCACCAGTGGGTCTGTGCAGGGTGGGCAATGAGGTGTTAGGGTTGGAAACCCTAATGCTACATTTCCCTTTTTTTGTCACTTTGACCCTAACTGATGCATTAACAAAGTTGTTTGCAATTTATTTCCTTACTTTTTGAGATAGTATAATAGTATCCTTATTTAATGGTGGGAGTGCAGGGTCCTTTGGACCCTGTACTCCCATCCCTCCTTTGACATAGTATTGCAGTATCTGCATGTTACAATGGCAGTGCAGGGTCCTTTGGACCCCACACTGCCATCCCTCCATCGAGATAGTACAAAAGTATCCACATATATTTTTTTTTTTTGGTCTTTTGTTAACCAGGTAAGGCCCACTAGGCACAAGTGCCTGTTTTCAGGGGCAACCTGGGAGCACAGGGTGGTTAAGTGACTTGCTCAGAGTCACACAGTATGCAAGTAGAGAATGTGAGAATCAAACTCAGGTCTGGAATTGCAAGGCCTTTGGACCCTGCACTTCCATCCCTCCATTGAGATAGTATAACACTATCCTTATTTGAGCCCAAATTTTCTCATAGCCTTTTCATGATGTCACCATGTGTACCCAGCACAGAACATTTTCAAAACTCTGCAAGTGCAAAATCAAATTTTGGACATGATTTGACAAATAACAGCTGTGGCACACATGGGGTGGGGTAATAAGAACAGTATGCTGAAAATATGGGATCAAAATATTGAAAATCTATTACGTTATGAGCGTGTATAGCAAGATTGTGCCATACGTCCATAACTCAACCATTTTTCAAAATGATGACCCCAAGTTTTCAACATAGCCTTTTTATGATGTCACCACATGTACATAGCACAGAAAATGTTGGAACCCCTGCCAAAATATAATTCTGTGCAATCACAATGCTAATCTATGCCACAGGTGTGAAATCATGTTTTGGTCAGGATTTGACAAATGACAGCTATGACACATATGAGATGGGGTAATAAGAAGAGTATGTTGAAAATGTGGGGTAAAAATATTGAAAATCTACTAAATTACATGCATGTGTAGTGAGATTGCACCAAATGTCATAACACAGTCATTTTTCAAAATTTTGCCCACACATTTTAAACAAAGCATTCTTATGACCCCACCTGATGAACAATGTGACTGCCATTATGCAAATCCCACTGAAAAGGTGATTTCATCACCAGACTGCAAAATCACCTTTCTAGTGAGAGTTGCCTAATGACAGTCATATTGTTCAGGAGGTGGGGACCCCAAAAGGCCTTGTTGAAAAGATGGGGCCAAAATGTTGAAAAATGGCCAAGTTATGGCTGAAAGTTGAACCCCTGCCATTGAAATAAATAGCACCACAGTAACCTTAGCTCAGATTGCAGTCACCGGTTCCAGCAGCAAGACATGTGTTCAATCGTGGGAGCAGGTGTTGAACCAAGGATCTTGTCAGGTAACTGGCTCTCTGGAGAGACATCAGTGTGGCGTGGGGAGGTGTGTGTACAGTGGGGGGTTGTGTGGGGGTATGGCTGCAAAAGACAATGAGGGACAATTTTCTGCATTTCAGCACAAAACAAATGGAAAAGAAAGACATAGGACCCACTGCCACCAACGATAAGTAGGGCAATGGAGTGTGGGGGTACCACTGGAGAGCAGGGAGACATGGCAAGTAGCCACATACATTGAAATAAGTGGAGCAAAGGAGGGCGTGGGTACCACTGTGCATCAGGGAGATGTGGCAAGTAGCCAGTAAAATAAAAAATGTATATAAAGCCAAGGTCTGGGTTTGACTTAGGGGGACATCCTGTACCCACCCATGCCTTTGGATTTGTGTACTTTATGTAAAAAAAAATGATAATTTTAAAATTAAAAATCTCCCTTTGTGATCCCTTTTCACCAGCCGATCCTCACAAAAAGGGATCGCCTGGTGAAAAGGGATCACAAAGGGGTATTTTTAATTTTTAAAACTGCTGTTTTATTTTTTTAAATAAATACACAAAACCAAAGGCACGGGTGGGCACTGGACATCCCCCTAAGCCAAACCCATGCCTTAGTTTTCAAAACAAATATCCCTGGGGTAAATTCCAAGATTTTTTTCTCCCCCTCGCTTAGCAAGAAAAGAAAATGGCTGCAGAAGAATAGGGATTTTCTCACAAAAAGGGATCCCTTTTCACAGTTCCTTTTTGTGAGCCATTCATGACCAGGAATCCTTGATCATGTATCCCAAAGACTGAACTGAGCATGCTCTGATTCTGAATTTTTAAATTGTTATAACTTTGAAATGGATTCATATTTTTTCACCAGACTAATGCTGGATTATTCCTCAGGATAAGCTCTTTCCACCCTGAAAGTTTCAGATCAAATTTTTCAAATGGTGTGGTCACAGTGTGACGAGGAAAATACAGGGAACAATTTGTAAATATTGGAGAAAAATATGTTTTTTCACAATTTTCTGAACAAAATTCACAACTCCCATCAAAACACAACTAGGCAACTTCCGGTGACATCAGGAAACCAATGGTTGCCTAATTTCGGCACTCCGGGTCGTCTCTGATAAAAATCAAAATTCATTGACTGCTATCGGCATGCAATCACCAGCAAATGCAACCCCATCTAAAGTTAACACCTCCAAACAAACAGAAACGCAGTTATTTAAACTTAGAGAGCTTCTCCATAAAGAAAAAAAGGACAACCTCTCAGCAGAGGAGGCCACAGGGGAAAACATGGCCTCCGAGATGCAACAAGAACCCATCAGCCCCAATCTTATTTCTACCATCCTACAAACTGCTCGCACTGTCTCCAAAATAGAACACTTTCAGACCTCCCCTATGACATAAACGTAATCGAGCATCAGGCAGATCAACTACAGCTGGGCCTCTCGACTGTAGTCAAACAAACAGACCACCATGATCACCTACTACTTTATCTCCTTGCCAGAGAAAGAGAGCTCAATCATAAGCTGGATGATCTGGAGGGGTGCAGCAGAAGACAAACTATAAGAGTATATGGCATCCCCGAGGGCACTGAAAACAAAGCCCCGAGCACCATAATCTTATTACAGTCTGTCTTAAAAAAAGCCCCGCATCTACCAGCAGACATGGATTTAAGTATGGATAGAGCCCATAGATCGTTCGCTCCCAAACCTTCTGACTCGAGCTCCAGACCTCGGTCCTTCATAGCCAAGCTCACACAATATGCCACAAAAGAGGAACTCCTCAGTAGAGCATGGAAGTAGAAAGAAATCACCTATCAGCAGTAAAAAATATCTCTCAACAATGATAATACCACACAAGTTCAGGAGAAAAGGAAAACACTCTGGGCAACAATTAAACAGCTGAGAAGGAAAGGTATCAGAGCCCAGATCTTATTTCCTGCCCACTTGAGAGTTGAGACAGATGGGGCACCCAAGTGTTCACTGACCTTCTTGCAGCCAAACCCTTTCTGGATGGACTGGGGATCACAACACTCACCTTGTTGAAGGAGAGCATGGAGAGAGAACTGTTGAGGTCCGCCTGGTCAGTAGCACAGAAAAGGCCTGAAGAGGAGGGGTACCCAACAAGCTGTGCCTCACACAAATCTACACTCAGATATCATCGGCATCCTTAAACCATGCACCTTGATGGCCTTGCTGCTGGGGATCACAGATACGGTGGATGGAGGAACACCAGACATAGACAAACAAACACAACAGACTGTGAACATGCAGCAGAGCACCTGATTGCTGTCCTTCATTAAACCGCAAGTACTTTTTACTTCTCCCTTGTTCTCACTGAGTGCCGCCCCACAGATGTCACCTATACCCAGATACCACAGCACGTAAGAGTGCAGCATCCGCACCTGATAACATTTACAGACTCAGAAACCATCCATGATTTTATTAGATGGGCAAGGTAGGCTAAACTGAACCAATCTCTAATCACCAGAAGCAAACCACCAGCCTGCCCTCACACAGAGCTCCCTCCTGGAGCGGGACCTACACGGGTGCCAAGAGAGGTAATTAAACTACGTCTGGAAGCTGCACCCTTGTGAGGGGGGGGTTAGCCCGTCGACGAGCTGCATGCGTCCACTGCCCCACCCACCCAGCCTGCCTCAGCACTACCTATATAGGCACTGTCTTGTGACATCACTTCCCGTCTATTGTTTTATTAAGCTCCCACTTTTTCATTTGCAAGTTATACCTGCTAGCCACTAGAGGGACCCTCCGACTTTTCACCTCTGACTCACCACCTGAATTTCCTCCTCCTCCTACTTCCTGGAACCCTTCTACCTACTTACACTACTTCTCTCCCCTACTCTCATCTCTACCTCTGCCCACACCTCACCCTCACACCTAGCCTCCTAGCTAGACCTATATACTGACCCCCTGCCCTACCACCGGACCCACACCCAGCCTGCCACTAACTCCAGTGACCACTAGGAGAAGCTATTTCCACCCTGATTTTGGCCCAAACCCACCCTGCTTTGAGCCCCCTAGAACCTGGATCCTCACTCTCACCCAGGTACTTTTTTAACTGCCCTACCAGGTTTCTAGAACCTTGTACCCTATCCACCAGAGTCCATGACACTACCACTACTCCAAAGTGGTATCTACACTTTCTGAAGGGCAGCCAAGATTCTTTAACCTTTCTGCCCTACTGCTGTCTTAGGCACTATGTTTGTACACCTCCTCCTCAAATGTCTCCCCCTCATTTACATGCTAGTACCCACATCCCATCAGCCAGACATCTCCCCTGGCCCCCTTGTACCAGCACCCATAACTCTCCCTGACCTAGTCCGATCCCACCCTACACTGACCATGTACTCTGGCCCGCGGCACTCACCCCCTGGATGCCTCCCTGCAGTCTACCCTGGCTCCATTTGGTTGCTAATCATCCTCACCCTCCTGACCCCTCGAACACTGCCCATTCCTTGTTCCCCTATGGCCTCCTCCCCATCCCAGCATACCCACTGGGAGCTTACATATTACCGCCCCCTAGTCAGAGCCTTGATCTTCCTACTATTCCTATCGGGTAATATACATCTAAACCCAGGCCCTGCACCCTCCAGCCCACCAGCTGGGTCCACTGGTCTCCGCATAGCCTCCATGAATATATGCAGACTACTGAAAAAATTTGATACCCTCCAGTGCTAGGCAATGCTGCATCAACCAGACATCATTGCTCTGGTGGAAACCTGGCTGTCCAAATCCACCCTGACTCCTTTGTCTCCCTTCAAGGCTATACCCTATACTGGGAGGACCGAGTAGGCAAGGGCCGGGGTGGCTGTGCAATCTATACCAGGGACAGAATCATCGGACAAGCACTCCCTGCCCCTGCTCTTGTAAATGGGGCCCAGGCCCTTACCCTCAAACTTACTCCTGACCCCTCCAGGGGCCCTCTTTATCTCACCACTTCCTACATTCCCCCAAAGAACCCAAACCCGGTGCTGATATATTTAACTGAATATCTTGCCACCCTCCACCACAAGGTGGAACAAATACTAGTGGGGGACCTAAACATGAACTGGCTCAGTGCCTCCTCTTCCACTACCCGAGATTCTTTCGCTGCCCTAGACCTGACACAACTCATTTCCCAGCCCACTAGAGTAAACCCAAAGCGAGGTACCAGTACCCTTCTGGATGTAATAATCACCAACTGCCCCAAAAAAATCCATAACATCCAGGTCCTCCCAGACTCACTAAGTGACCACTCCCCTATCCTATTCCTTTGGGCGGCCCCCACTCCCAAACCCACAGTCCTGACCACACTCCGAAGGCGCCTCCGACCTGGTGGGTTGATAAAACTCAAACAATTTCTCGCCCAGACTAACTGATCCCACATTCATCATGCACCCAACTTAGACACTGCCCTCACCTTTTTCTCCCAAACCTTTAACAAGGCCTGTGACCTCTTTGCACCCCTTTCAAGAATTCAATCCAAGAAATGTAATGCACCCTGGGTTACCCCTTCCCTACTACAAATGCTCAGAAATAGGGATAACCTCTGGCACCTTGCCACTGAAATGGGCCAGATGGCTGATAGACAGGCCTACAATGCTGCACAGAACAGGTGCAGATGGGTCATCCATAAAGACAAGGCCAACCATTACCAGGCCACCCTCACCTCCTCCTGGGGGTGTGCCCGGACATTCTGGGATAATGTTAAACAACTAAATGGAAAATCACAGTCCCCTCCCCCATCCCAACTCACTATTGATGGCTCTACCTCCACCAACCCTGCCTGCATAGCAAACTACCTTAATACCTCCTTTACTGACCTTAGCCCTGTCCTCCCAGTAATTTCTTTGACCTTTCTCCCACTCTACCTCGCCCTGTCCTCCAACGTCCCAGCTTCCACCTACATAGGATCACTACCCAAGAAGCCAGACCTCTCAAGCATTAAATAGCAATAGTCCCGGCAGCGACTCCCTGGACCCCAGTATTCTCCGGCTGGTGCTGGATGAAGTTCTTGCCCCACTCACCAGCATACTCAACTGATCCCTCTGCCTGGAGCAATTCACCACTGCATGGAAAAAGGCCATAGTCACACCCATTCATAAAGGGGGTGACAGGTCTTCTGCTGGGAAATACCGACCAATCTTCATCCCCCTCCTCCAAAGCCCTGGAAAAAATGGTGGCCATTCAAATCACTGAATATCTGATTAAGCATAACGTCTTATGCCCAGAGCAGCACGGCTTCCATGTTGGTCACAGCACCGGCACTGCACTAATTGAGTTCTCCAATTTCCTACCACTCCTCCCTGGATGCCAGCTCCCTAGCTGGTGCAGTGTTCGTTGACCTCTCAAACACCTTCGACACTGTCTCCCATCCTCTTATGCTGGATGCCCTCTGCCACACTGGTTTCTCTGCTGACCCTCTCACCTGGTGCACAAGCTATCTATGTTCTCACTCCCAATATGTAAATATCAATGGAACAGTCTCCAAAACTCATCCTATCCACTCAGATGCACCCCAGGGCTCCATCCTGGGCCCCTACTCTTCTAACTCTATCTAAACACCCTGCCCAGTGCATGCTCTGGTAAAATTCTTTTGTATGCAGATGATGCTGTCATTTTTGCCACCCACCCAATCCCACCTCCCTCCAGGACACCCTAAAACAATCTTACAATGATGCCGAAGCCTGGTTTAAAGAGCACAGACTCATCATTAACCTCAAAAAAACCCAAAACAATGCTTTTTGCCCAACCCCAAACAAAGCCTGCAACTTCCCACTCCATATCTTCCCCAGTACCAAACAATCACTTGAACAAGTCTGCTCCTACAAATACCTTGGGGTTTCTTTCAACTCAAACCTCACCTACCACACCCACATTGATGCCCTTGCAGCCACCACCAACACAAGGCTTGGCATCCTCTTCCACTATAAAAACTGCCTCCCCCTGATGCTCTCTGACTTGCAGTTACATCTTCAGTACTGTCCCTAGTTGACTATGGCCTGCCAGTTTATGGTACTGCTGACACTACCGCCCACAACAAAATTAGGCTCACCCTAAATAAGGCCTGCAGGCTGATCACTGGTGCCCCCAGACTCACACACACTTGTCAACTCTATGACAAGGCAAAACTGCTTAACCTAGATGAATGGCTATGCTATCAGACCTGCCTCATCACAAAAAAAACTCTACTCAGACTCTCCCCTCCCAGGGTGACAGTCTTCATCTGCCACACCCAACCCGCCATCGCAACCTGAACCTGTGACAAAACCACTCTACTGGTTCCCAGATCCAGGACCACCCATGGTCAGAAGTCCTTCTGCTACAGAGCTCCATTCTAGTTTAACTCTCTCCCCTGCTCCCATCTCCAATGCCCCCACAATTGCCAACTTCTAAACTGCCCTTCAGAGCCAACTGTTTAACACTCACAGCTGCTCCTGTCTCTAAATATAGCCTAGATCTCTCCACACTTAACAATGCCCACTGGGCGGCACTCCACCTCACCCCCCCCAACTTCTCCCCCATTGCATATTGCCTTTGTTAATACCAGCATGTGCTCAGCTGTATCGATGTAATTGCAACTAAATTGTATCAGTGTAATTGCAACTAAATTCTATAAATGTATGAAACCACTCTGTGTATCTCTAAGGATGTGACTTTAATGCTGTAACCTAAATTTTATGCTGTAACCTGAATTTGTTCTGTCTGTCCTCTATGTGGCGAGGTACATTTGGAAATGAGCCTCTGGCTCAAAGGTTGTAAACTGATGTACAAATAAATAAATAAATAAAACAAATCTCGCTGGCTTACATTGACTTCCTTAATAGCGCTAGTGAATTCCAGCAGACTAAGGATGGGATCGGGGGGGGGGGGGAAGCAGATACATCTTGGGAATTACAGCAGAGAGAGACAGTCTGAGATGCCTGTCTAGGCCACAGAGGCCAATGACAAGACTTAAAAGAAGCACTGTAATGCATGGCATGCAGATCTGTATTGTATATGCTTTTATAGGACTGCTTTAAATGTTGTTTTGTTCAGAAGTTAGTATCTTCTACGGATGTTGGTTTCCTGTTTGCCACCGTAAAAATCATTCCATGATATAGACTGGGGTGCTTCGTCTATCTCCTCCTTTAATATACAGGCCTTGCAGAAGGAGGGGAAACATGGATGCTGCCTATTGCTATGGGTCTGATCACCATACCACATTAAAGTGTTGCGGGGGTCACTGTGCTGTCATCCAGGAGTGGTTGACTGGTGTCTCCAGATCTCATACCGTTTTCAGCGCAGACTGGATAGGTGGATTGGAAACCCTCATGCTGGCAGCAATTTTTATATACCAAACCAGCATCCCAGTATTACTTGTAAGACCAGAGGTGGACCCTCGTGACCTAGGTTGACATGTTCTAAAGTCCCCTAAGCAGTGCTCAGGGTCGACCCGGTCCACCAATACCCAGACCGAGATCTTTTACCATAATTGCACTGGTTCTCCAGACGTAGGATTTATCCTAGAAGAAGACCTCTACTGCTCCCGGTGTGCATCGCAAACCTAACCACACCATAGGGTGATAAGCGCCTAAGAAGGGCACTACCCAGGCACCATATTAAGCTGCCTGACCATGGAAGCATACCACTTACACTCCTAAGTTCATTAAATATAGTGAATAATAAGGTAGTTATAAACCGTTTGCACTTGAATTTTGATTTGTTTTACTAGATTGTTTGAATCAAATTGAATCTGCATTCTGTTTGAGAATTAGAATCCACAAATCATAGACTTAAGAGTACCAGATAATATTATTGTCTTGCATTTAAGCTGAACGTATCTCACCAGATAAAACTAAAAATGCTACTATGCCACCCATGGATACTAAAGTTCTATAATATAACATCAATTGACTGAACAGTCTGATTGAAAGGAAAAGAGTGCTTAAGTACATTAGAGAACAACACTGTCAAATAATCATTTTGCAGGAGACTCACCTTGCCCCTTCCGAGGTGGAGAAGCTCAAAAACAGATTTCACCCCGAGCTTTTCCACGCCTTGTTGGATAAGGGCAAGAAAAAGAGGAGTCACAGTGCTTATATCTGACATGCTCCGCTTTGAGAAAGAACAGGTCTTAACCAACCCGAGGGGGAGGTATGTACTTATTATTGGGAGGATACAGGAGACCAAGGTAACCGTAGAGTACATTTACACCTCTCCATGCTCCCCCTTTGAGTTCTACTTTGACCTAGTCAGGTTGGTGGCAGAAAGGGCAGAGGGGATTTTAATTATGGGGGGGGACTGGAAACTTACACTAAACCACAGGCTGGACTCTAGTTCCCAGACCCCCTTTCCAGCCACAAAAAAAGCTAAAAGATTTTGAGAGCTGATAAATGAGCTGAGTTTACTAGACATTTGGAGAGAGATACCCCCAAGCAAGAGATTACACAAGCTACTCTCTGAGGTACAGAATCTATTCTAGGATAGATTTCTATCTGACCCAAGAGAGAGACTTGTCCAGATTTGGCCACTCCTGGGTAGGGACATTCATACATTCAAACCATCAGCCACTGTTCACCTAACTGGAGCTAGGTTTACCCCAGAAACAGATGCAGTGGCATCTAAATCTTTCCCTCCTTAGAGATGAGGATACAATAGAAAAACTTAAAGAAGTTATTGACCAGACGCTGACCCATATCTTCCACTCACATATAACCCCTCAAATTATCTGGGACACACTGAAAACAATGCTAAGTGGTAAATTAATCATGATAGGAGTTCACAAACAAAAAGAGAAGAAATCTCACTTAGAGCAGCTTAACACCCAATTGAGAAGTCTAGAAACACAACAGAAACAGAAATGGAATAAACAAACAGATAAGGAAATTAAGGAACTTAAAAATCGACTGCAGAAACTGCACTTATTAGAAATTGAGAAATCCCTTCACTACCTGAAACAGTTGTACTACAAGGGAGGATTAAACGCTTTAAAAATTTTATAATTTAGACTTAAACAGAGGCAGGCTAGGGCTACCATTATTAAAATTAGACACCCCAAATCTGGGACCTTAACATATAAGGCCGAACAAGTAATGGATGCATTTGTCAGCTACTACAAACACCTCAAGACAAGAATAACTTCTTGAGCAAATTATTTATTTATTTGCTTTTGTTGACCAGGTAAGTCACACTAGACAGCCAAGTGCCTATTTTCAGGTGCGACCCAGGAGACTTACAAACTTAAGTAGGTAGGTACAGTGACAAATCAGTCTTACATACAGTGGGTTAACAGGTGATGGAATAGAATGACAACCAGTAACAAGTCACGAACCTCCCAACCCTCACCTCAGACCAATAAACAACTCTAATGGCCCCCATAAAATTATCAGAAATTAAAGCTGCCATCCAGGCTGGCCCAGTGGTGCTGAGGGTTGAGGCGCTGGATGCAACACCTCGTGTCACGCCGGCGACCTGGGTTCAGGAATGAGCCCAGGTGGTCAGGGGTCAGCAGGGGGGGAAAAGATTGAACATCTGCAGGACTGCTCTCTCTTCCCTGGGGAGGACTGGGATAGTGAATGCTCAAAGAGTGACCTCTGGTGGAGGTGGGAGGATAGCTGAATGAGCATCGCAGGTGTATGCCAGGGGATGGAGCCACTGTGGGGTGTTGCCTTGGTAGCCAGGCTTCACAGGGGACAAAACCAACCAAGAAAAAAAAACCCCACCACTGATAGGTGATGGTGCCTGCCCTTGCATTCCACACTCCTGGAGTTGGGCCTGGTACTCTCTGCTTCTCCCCCCTCCCAGCCCGGTGGCTCAATACTTATAGATAGAGCACCCTGGGTGGGGGCAACCCTTCCCTGGAGGACAGACTCAGGGGATGCCCGGTGCTGGAGAGGAGTAGAGATAGGTGCCGAGCAATGCAAGGACGTAGACAATGGATCAGGGAGGTCGCCGGAGAAAATTCAGCGAGGGTGGGCGATAAACAGAGTTCGAACAAAAAAGAAAAAAAAGCTGCCATCCAGCACTTAAAAACAGGGAAGTACCCAGGACCAGATTGGTTCAGCGTAGAATTTTACAAAACTTTAAACAAAGAACTGGCACCCCATTTACAGCAAGCAATAAATGGAATTTGGAAAGAGGGTGGTAGAGTTTCTCCTTCCTGGGACTACACCACCATAACAGTCCTGCACAAACCTGGCAAGAATCTAAAAGGATGTAACTCATATCAACCCAGCTCTCTACTAAATGTAGTCTATAAGATTTTTACATCCATCTTGGCCACAAGATTGTTTATTTATTTATTTATTCAGGTTTGGTAATCGGAAAGGCCCACTGAGCCCCGAAGGTCCCTTTTTCAGGTACGTCCCGGGATTAGTTACAGAAGGATACAAGTACAATAATGGAACAAGGACACAGTACATAGCTACAAAAGGGAGAATTCAAGTACATGAATAAACAGTGCTGACATTGTGCCAAAATTAGTTACAGGAGAAGACAATTACGTGCATAGTCAATGGTAGCAGTGTTGCACTCAGGAGAAAAGGTAATACTTAATACAGTAGTGCATAACTTAGGTTTGCAAGGACCTAGCCTTTGAGTTTGGGTAGGCCCCCTTATTGACAGGAGCAGACACTAACTTCTAGTAAGTGAGCATGGAGTCCCTTGCAGAATGTTCTAAGGGAGGGGACTTCCTGAAGGAGGGCGGGGAGCTTATTCCATAGGGCAGGGGCAGAAATGGCAAAGGACTTTGTGCCAGCAGTGGTTCAAATCCTAGGTTTATTTGGGAGGTTATGCCCAGAGATTCGAAGGGTATGCCCTGAGTGCTTGGGAACCAGGACACTGGCCAGGCTATCTGGGGAATTGCAGTGTAGGAGCCTGTAGGCGTTGCAAAGCTAGGGGTACTGGAGGCAGTATAGCACAGTGGTCTAAGGCTCTGAGCTGCAAATTTGGTGACATCTAGCAGACCTGACCTGGGTTTGAATCCCACAGCTTCCACTTGCATACTGTGAGATCCTGAGCAAATCACTTAACCTCCTTGTGCTCCCAGGTCGCTCCTGTAAAAAAGCTTTCAGCTTAGTGTGCTATACCTGGTTAAACAACTAAATAAAAAGAAAAAAGATGACTGTTTAGGGAGTGCCATTGTAGGGAAGCAAGGGCTTTGCAGTGGTGCTGTCTTTGGTGAGACTGAGACGCAAACTGAGCTACTTTGTTGTAGAGAACTTGTAGCCTGCTCATCTCCTGTTTAGCTAACCCCTGAAGTATAGGGGCAGCAAAGGTCAGTGTAGGAAGGAGGAGAAGGCTGTTGGCAATGGTGATTGTTGACTCAGGGATGAGCTGGTCATTCAAGCAGTACAGCAGGCCCAGTTTGCAGTGCACCATTTTAGTTACCTGGTCTAAGTGAGACTTGAGGATAAACCCCTGATCCAGGGTTAACCCCAAGTATTTGAGCAAACTCACTACCTCAATGCGGCTGCCTGAGGATGAGATCAGAGGGAGTAAGGCACTCCTGTCTGGGCCAAGGTTTTTCTGTTCAAATAGCATTGTCTTGGCTTTTGTGGTGTTTAAAACCAGCTTATTCTCAGTAAGCCAGGACTCTAACTTGTCAAAGTCAGCTTGCAGTTGGGGTACCAGATCAGATGGGTTGCTTGGGGACCAATAGATTACAGCATCATCTGCATACTGAACAACCGAGCTGCCACCGCATGGGATTTATGGTTGTTAACAAATAGTGAGAAGAGGAGGGGACCCAGGATGGAACCATGAGGCAGCCCCTCATTTAGGGGGAGTGGATCTGAGGTCACCCTCTTCCACCTGACCTGCTGGGAGCAGCCAGATAGGTAGCAGGTGAACCAGGAAAGGGAATGCTGATCCAGGCCAAAGGAAGCCAGTTTGGATAGCAGGAGTTTGTGGTCTACTAGGTCAAAGGCCTTAGATAGATCAATAAAGACAGCTCCTGTGGGGAGTCCTTTGTCCATGACCCCTAGTACATCAACTGTGAATCTTATGAGGGCTATGTCAGTGCCATGGCTCTGCCTAAAGCCATGTTGGGTGTTGGCTAGCTAGCGGTTAGCCTCAAGGTAGTCACGGAGTTGACAGCACACTAGCCTTTCCTGAATCTTGGCCAGAGCACAAAGCAGTGAGATCAGCCTGTACTTACTGACGGATTCCCTAGGACCCCCTTTGGGGATAGGGGCAACAACGGCCTGTTTCCAGGTATTGGGTACAGTACCTTCAAGCAGGGATCTGCTGATTAGCCATGTGATAGGTAGAGTGATGGCTGGTGCTGCTGCCTTTAATAATTTAGGGCAGATGCCATTGGGTCCTCCAGGGCCTTTGACTTTGATGGTCTTTAAAAGTGGGAGTACCTCTTTGACCTTAACTAATTGCAGGTGAAAGAGAGGCCATGCGGGGCAAGGTGCCTCAGAGCAGGGGGGGCGTAGAAGGGGTAGGAGTAAGGTTGGATTTGTAGCTATCAAGTTGGTAAAGTAACTGTTGAAGGTGGCAGCAATTTCATGGCCGTCATTGGTCATAAGCCCATTGATCTCAATAGGGCTGAGGGAAGGGTTCTTATTGCCCTTTAGCAGGTCATTGATATGGGACCAGAATGACCGAGGGTTGGCCAGAGTGGTTTTCTGGAGAAGCTTGACAAACTCTCTTTTTGCCATCTTAGAGGTACGCTTGCACCCACTCCTTAATTTTTTATAGGCCACAAAGTCTGCAGGCAAGGCAGAATGTTTGTAACGCTTCCATGCCATGTTCCAGTTCACCATCAAAGATTTGAGCTCTGTGATGATCCATCTATAGCAGCTACCTTTTGTACGGAGTTTCCTAAATGAGGTGAACAGGTTAGCTGCAGAGTTGAAGGAGTTCTGGAAGAATTCTAGGGCTTCGTCTAGAGTTGGGAGGTGTCGTATCGGGGACCAGTCGAGGTTGCTGAGGTGCGCATTGAAGGCATCTTCCGAGAATTTGGAGTAGTCTTGGGTAGAGAGTATCCTAGGAGAGACCCAAGGGGAATGATTTTTCCAGATGCAGAAGATGGGTGAATGGTCACTAAAAGCATCAGCCAGGATATCAGCAATCAGAATGTTGGAGGGGTGAGACACCAGAGTCCAGTCTAGGGTTGTGTGGTTCCGCGTTTTGTAGTTGGCCCTGGTCTTTTCAGAGATGATTTGCTCCAGGTTAGCATCTAGTAGTAAGGCCCTGAGGGTGTGCTCCGAGTCTTGCACCCAGTTGAGATTGAAGTCCCCCAGGATCAGGAGTTCAAAGGAGACTGTGTCAGCAAGGGCATTAGTAATAGCTTCCAAGGCTTGTCAGGCCACCTTCAGAAGCTGGTAGAGGCAACTGACCATAAGGTGTTTTGTATTGCCAAGGGTAATTCTAATAAAGACTGATTCACTGCCAGAGTGATCAGTGCCGGGTAGGTGGGCAAGGACTGCATCAAGTGAGTCGCTGGCGTATATGAGTACCCCACCCCCTTTTTTGCCCACCCAGTCCTTGTGGAAGGCGGTGTAGCCGGACATTGCCACCTCGTGAGATAGGGTGTGAAGCTTAAGCCATGTTTCAGACACAGCCAGTATGTCTGGGTTGTAGAGAGACATCCAACCCTGAACCTCCTGTATTTTTGGACGGAGGCTACAGACATTCATGTGGGTGATTTTTAGGCCCTTGGAAGATGTCCAGTGCAAGTCATAGGGGGAGCCAAGTGTGATGTTGGCTACTGGAGGGCCAGTGTTAGGTTTGATGTGACCTGCTGGAAGCAGCAGGAATGAAAGAAGAAATATAGCTTTAGGGGATAGAGGGATTAGACCCCCTCTCCGGTGCTTTGCATGGAAATTAAGGGCCAGGTAGCAGTCACCCTTTTTAGTGAGTATATGGGACACAAAGAGTGGTAATACCCTCTCTTCGACTGGATAACCCGGAGTGATGGGAAGGAAGCAGATGTGATGACTCGGATCTGGGTACTCAGTCCTGGGAAGGCACATAAGGCTGTCAACCCACTCAAAAGACAGGATGTATAGAGAAACCAGAATGGGGGCTTTATAAGATAGTCCAAGGTGGTGCTTCCATTTGGGCATGTGAGAGTGAGCAAGGTGAGTGTGGGGGTCCGCAGGACCAAGGGGCGGCATTCTGTCTTTGGGAGATAATTGAGGGGAGGAGGGAAAGTCATATGGACTTGGTAGGGTGGGACAAGAAAATAGGTCAGTGGAGAAATTGTTTTAGGCAGCACTGTGTGCAAGGTGAGTCTGCTGGCTGAAATAGTGAGAAAAAGGAAGAGAAAGAGAAAAAAAAGGGGCATTTTTTTTTGTTTTCTTTTGTTGTTCTACCATGTCTGCATGTTACTTGGCCAAAGTTGACAAACTGGAGCTCAGTGACCATGATTAGTCATGCAATATCAGTGCGACCTCTAGTGGCAGCTTCTGATAAGCTGCAAGTGGAGAAGTAGGGTAGCTGGGAGCCCCTTTTCCTATACCCCGCAGCTCACATTAACAAATGTGATCCTGGGCATACCCCCTGATAAGATCAAGGGAATTGATGTCATTTATTTATGGAACATACTTTTAGTTGCAGCACACAAATCCATTATGAGGAAGTGGCTCACTGCTGACTCCCCGATCTAAAACAATGGCTCTCCACCATACATGAAATACAGGAGATGGAGGCGCTAACACACAAGATCAATCATAGGATAAGAGCATTCACTAGGAGATGGACAAGGTGGATCGTGTCAGCTAATCAGGTTCTAGATGAGACATAGTTAACATCAAGAAAATAAAGAGGTTGAGACAAGGGATAACATCTTATAGGAAGGAGACTGAATAAAACAATTCTAATGGAATGTACTGACTATGAACTCTATGTATGTCATAAACATGTGATTTTTGGATGCAGATTCTGGACATTCAATAAACTTGAATTAAAAAAAAAAAACGCAACTAGGCAAATCAAGAGACCTGCCACCCGATACAGTCTATTCCAAATTGCATGCAAATCCGTTGAACGGTTGCAAAGTTATTAACATTAAAGTGCCTGATCAACGCTAACTATAAGGGTGCTACAGCACACACACACACATATATCTATCTATCTATCTATCTATCTATCTATCTATCTATCTATCTATCTATCTATCTATATAGCTAGATATTGCCTGGATAACAGAGCAGTGTCAGAGAGTGCTTTCTTTTTCCTGTAACTTTAAACCCAAATTTCCATAACAAACACTCCACAAATGGCAGAGGTGTCCAAGTTTGCCCTCGCTACATTTGTAAATATGCTGCAGAACTGTTAAGAAATGGTTTTATCTTATAGCAGTTGAAACAGTTAAAAACAGAATTTGCTAACTTTTTAAAATTGTTTTTTTTTTTAAATTATTCTCTAGGTCTAAGATTTAAAAGCACAGTAACAACTGATAGCACGAGTAGCCAACAACAAAATACATATGTACTCTAGATGTGAACAGAAATATAGGGGACTAGAATTTTTTTTTTTCACACAGACCATCGATAATAATAAATTCATGTGAGACAAACATTAATATAATTTGTACAGCATATAAAACAAATCTACATGCCGGAGTGTGTGAATATAGAAAGAAAATAAGTTTTGCATTAATTGCTAAAACCCGCAAGTGGAATAGAAATATGTAATAAGGGACTAAAAGACGACACACTATTGCTTTATAATAACTGGTCAACAGTTTTTATCTATGGGCTGATCCAGATGATATTTGCTGTAAAAAAATGGCTGGTTATTACAGCCATATCAATAAAGCTGTGCTGCTCCCTCATTGGCTAAAGTTCCAAGTGTGGGCAGGCTGGACACTCCCACAGACATGGCAACTCCATTTCTCGCTTATCGATGAGCCACTACAATGTCCTTCAACTCTTTTTTTTTTTTTTTTAACAGTATCTAGTTGATCCTGTCATCTATTGTACATATATATTTTTTTAAACTCTATCTGGTTGATCCTGCTTTTCATCCGCTTTGGAACAGGCCAGTGGGTTTACACACAGCACCAGCCCGATTTGGAAAGCTGTCTGAAAATGTAGGTAAAAAATAAAGAAAACAAAAAAAAAGATTAGAAAAACAAAGGACACAAAAATAAAGAACAAATGAGAGAGGGACAGGGAGATGGAGACTGTGTGCATGTTTGTCTGTGCGTATGTGCATGCATGCATGTGTGTGTGTGTGTGTGTGTGTGTGTGTGTGTGTGTGCATATATGTGTGCATGTGTGTGTGTTTTCATGTGTGTGTATGCATGCGTGCGTGTGTGCGTGCATGTGCATGCATATGTGTGTGTGTGTGTGTGTGTGTGTGTGTGTGCGTGTGCGTGTGTGTGTCTGACAGTCTGACACTTCGCCACAGAAATCAGGCTGGAGAAAAATTTCTGACCAGCAACTATTGAAAATAAAATATGGGAAAGTGTGTGGTATGACAATTTAATACACACATACACACCCTTCCTGTGGGATGCTTTGATAAACCCCTTGAGTTTCGCCCTTGGAGTTTAGGTGGCATCTTCCACTGGTGTGCATTAAATTGTAATA
This sequence comes from Neoceratodus forsteri, assembly GCA_016271365.2. NCBI lineage: Eukaryota > Metazoa > Chordata > Ceratodontiformes > Ceratodontidae > Neoceratodus > Neoceratodus forsteri. The sequence continues at coordinate 53,308,733 of CM028130.1, read as the reverse complement.
TCACACACTTTCTCATCCTTTTTTCTCTAGTTATTTGATTTAATATTTTGAGAGGGTTTGAATTAATAGGGGAAGGTCTATTTTCAAATGGAATATAGAAGGTAATACTGTAACATCAAAGGACAGAATTTGTTTAAATGTTTTTATATTACTTCAAATTGTATAGAAAAAAAGTTCTGTCCACACTGAGAAAGTGGGTTAAAATCCTCAAAATATTTGTGTAGCAGGCCTTTTTTTGTCAACATCTATAATTAAAACAAATTTCTAACTATTTTTGGTGAGTTGGTATTTCCAAATCAAGATGTGAATGCAAGTTTAGGCTTTTCTGGAAATAGATTTCTCCCACACATAATTTTCCTTTTACAGACATGGTTGGGAATCAGAAAGGACCTACTGCTTTATCTCAGTCATGATTTGCAGTGGCTCAGCAGGTAGCACACTCACCTCTGAGGCCAGGAGATCAGAAGGTTGTGGGTTTTATCCTCCATACAAGGCATTAGGGTTAATATCCCAATACTGATACTGCAGTGCAGCATGGTGGGGGGTGCTGCACTCCTGAGGTGCTGTCTTTCAGAAGAGACATTAAACTGGCATCACATCTGCCTAGTCTCATGGTAGTTAAAGATCCCATGGCACTTCTCGAAGACAGTAGGGGAATTTCCCTGCAACATGACGCGGAGTACTTCGTGACATAATGGGAAAAGCAAAGTCCATTGAAACCAATGACTTTGTATTATTCCACCTTCCCCGAACCACTTCTCCACCAATTTTAAGGTGAAGTACATTGAAATCAACGTACTTCGCATCACTTCACCTTGTTATTGAGCTCCAAGGTGAATTTGCAATGCTTCATGGGATTGCAGGTCACATGAGCTCTAAATTGTTCTGCACAGCCTCAGTTCTGTGTAATGTGTGTGTGTGTGTGTGTGTGTGTGTAGTGGAAGATGGAGACAGTTTCCTCTCAGAGCTCTGCGATTCAAATCCTTTAAAAGCTGTTAAAAAAAGCCTTTTTGAGACATTTTTTTTTTTGCTCAAAATTCAGTGCATCGATTGTAGGAAACCCTCCTGTGCTCATATCATCAAGTGTTTATTGTTTGTGTGTGGATTTAGAATGTTAATTTAGAACAGTCAGTCTGTGTGCTTTGGGGGAGGAGTGTATCTGTGGTGTAGGTAGATTAACTGGGAGAAAAAGGCAGTCTTTCTGTTTTGGTTATATTTTTCTTGTATAAATGTGTTAATGTAAACACAGTAATATTTTTAGTAATTCTTGAAAGTTTTTTGCTGATTGTAGTGGTGCAGCAGTGTATAATTTCAGTTTGTTTAAAAAAAATTTTTATATTGCTAAAGGTTTTCAATTTGATACACAATACTTGTAATGTGTGTGTAATTGTGTGTGATGTGTACCATTAAATCAGATAACTTTTATTGTGCCAGAGTAATTGCAGCAGTGTGAACCTGCTATCCACCACACCTGCATGAATTTTGTATACTGCTTTGTGGTATCTTTACTGGAAGTGGACTGTTACTGCTGTGCACTACCCAATCGGCAAAAGGTATTCTTTTCCAGATTTGGATTTGTAACTTGTGAGCACTGGCTACGTGTTGTTGTGCCTTTGCGTCTGACTCTGTATCTCTTGAGTGCGCAGTGCAATCATAATCTGTCTGCATGTTTGCAGTACACCATTCATTCTGGGAGACTTTGCATTTCTTTGTTACGCTGTCATTTCACTTAATCAGCACTGGGGAACTTTCTGGACACAAGACAGTAGCATTTTGAGGATGCACATTAATTCTGGTGACTGTGTGTGGCTAGTGCTCACATGACAGAGTGCACCATTAATTCTTGAAGCCTTTATATGTCTTGTTTGGCTCTCATTTCACTTCATCACCATTGGGAAATTTTCTGGAGACAAGACAGTAGCATTTTGGGGATGCAAATGAATTCTGGTGGCCGTGTGTGACCACTGCGCGCATGACTGCGTGTGCCACTAATTCTGGGAGACTTTGTATTTCTTGTTGTACTCTCATTTCACTTTGTCAGCACTGGGGAGTTTTCTGTACACAAGAGAGTAGCATTTTGGGGATGCACATTAATTCTTGTGACTGTGTGTGGGAGGGCACTGGGGGGCTCTCAGTATTGTTGCCACTCCGCCTACTTCACGTCAAGGTGGAATGACAATGTGAAGTAATAATTACATGGCCAAGTGAGCCTTTCCTATTGGCCACTCCACGTAGCAGAGTGACAATGCAAAGTGGCCACTTTGCGTTCACTTTGCCAGTAGAATTTAATTTCGCTGCATCTCTATTTATGCTAAAGTTTTGTGAAAGAGCAATACAGAGGTGATTTGAATTGAAACAACAGTGTTTCAGCTTTTACTAAATTGTTGAATGCTAATTCTGTAATAATTTGCTGATGAGATTTCAAGTGGTTTGGTTTTGCAGAATTATAATTTTTGTAGTAAATTTAAGCATCTTAAGAATTTGGTGGTTACTGCTCTACCTTGTGGATTGGGTTACATGGAGTGGGGGGCATGAATACTGCTGTGTATAGGGCCCATGGCCATGTGTAAATCCAGCCCTACTGATTGCTAGCAGAGCAAGTCATTCAGCTAATTTTAATATGCATGTAAATTGCAGTGGGATGGATGTGGTGGGAGTGGGAGCAGATAATGGCAATAAGGAAGCAGAGGGCTGAGTGATTCTGACTGGTGGAGCAGAAGTTAGATATTGACTGTGGAGTGAGTGGGGGCATTTAATGGCAGTGCAAGAACGAGGAAATGATCCAAGCTGTGGAAGGTGGGGCCTAGGGCTGTGGGGGAACAGGGCGCTGAGACTAGATGCGGAGTTTCAGGTAACTGGCTGTGGTTGGATTTGGAGGCTAATACTGACAGTATTGGAGTAGAAACTGGACACTGGCTATGGGAAAGCAGGATGCTAATAGTGACTGTGGGGAGCTGATGTTTGGCAATGTGAGGGTAGACACTACCTGTAGATTATTAGGAAGGGGCTAATACTGACTGTGAGAAAGTGGCTGCTCATGATGGTGGTGGGGTGAAGGAGGAAGACACTGTCTGTGGGGAAGCATTTCAAAATATGGGGAGATGTAAGCCTGCACAACAGGGAATCACACATTGTTTTTCTGGGAGAGAGTCAATATTTTGTGGATAGTGCCTGCAAAATACAGGGAAAACAAAATAGGGAAAAGGAAGGTTAATTATGTTACTCATGTCAGTGATCCTTGGTGGGGCAGGTATATGTTATATTATTATTTTATTTATGTGTTTTTCTTTGGAAACTGGGAAAGGACCTCTGGAAAAAGGCTCATTTAGAGGGTCAATCCACTGGAGGGGTTACTAGATTTTCTCAGGATAACACAGTATGCAAAAGAAGGTTGTGGGAATCAAACCCAGGATTGCTGACTGTATCAAGCTCTATTACAGCTGGAGATGTTGCGAAACTTAAATTAGCTGGTGAAGTTCTGGTGAAGTCACCTTCTTTGCCTCTATGGAATAATAAAGAAAAAAACACACAAATAAAATAATATGATAATACTGAAAGAAGTGGGGACAGGTCCTGCATAATAAATTACAGACCCATCTCCATCCTCTCCCCCCCTCTCTAAGGTGCTGGAAAAGAGCACAGCGGACCAACTCACCAATTACCTCAATAAATACCAGCTACTGTGCCCTAACCAACATGAATTTAGGCAACACCACAGCATTACCACTGCCCTGGTGGAATATGCTGAATATGTTCAGAATGCTATGGATGAAGACAAACTAGTCAGGTCTGTGTTCATAGACCTAACAAAGGCCTTCGACACTGTGAACCATGCCCTCCTCCTAGAGCAGCTACAAAGCCTGGGTGTGGCTACCAATTCAACATAGTGGTTCCAGGACTATCTTACCAATTGTACACAGAGGGTTAGAATTGGTTGCACAGTGTCCGGCCCTAGTAACATCACACTGGGAGTTTCCCAAGGGTCAGTCCTGGGACCACTGCTTTTCAGCACTTTCCTAAATGATCTACCGAAGGCATGCAATGCCAAAATTATCCTTTATGCAGACGATGCGGTCATTCTCTACAGCAACCGACGTATCGAGATCTTCAAATCAGATCTGCAGACATCATTTCACCAACTCAAGAATTGATTCAGCAAACACAGATTGTTGCTCAACTTTAAGAAAACTAAGATAATGCTCTTCTCGAGCCCACAGTTCAAAAAAGGTACCCCACCCTCTCTATATCGAACAAGGAACATGCACCGTTGGAGCAAGTAGACTCCTTCAAATATCTGGGGATCACCCTTGATGACAATCTCTCTTACACCAGTCACATAGATCATGTGGTTAAGGCAATCAACTCCAAGCTATGAGTGCTTTACAGACACAGGAAGTACTTCACACCTGACACCCTATGCCTTGCGGTCTCTAGCTCTAAACTAACTATCATAGACTATGGGCTCATAGTCTATGGAGGAGCCACCGACATGGCCCTAAATTGGATGAACATCACCCTTAACAAGGCGTACAGACTCACACTCTCCACAGATCACCTCATGCACACCTGCACACTATGTGAGCAGACGAACTGGCTACCATTGTGATGCAGAATAAAGTTCCAAATCTACCTGCTTGGCAAAATGGCTCTCCTGGGGAAGGCTTCACGATGCATAACTGATATCCACTCAAGGACCTGCTCAGAGTGTGGCATTCATGGCAGGAAGCAGGGGGCATTCATGGTCCCTTTCTGAAAAGCAGCACTTGGATAATGCACCTTCTCATACATAGTGCCTCTCTGGCTCAATGAAATTCCAAAACTTGCCCTCAGCCCCATCTGTGTACCATAATTCAAATCCAAACTCAAGGGGGGGGGGCCGTGGCTAGCCGCTGAACTGAATGGACGTCTAAATGTCTAGCTCCAAGAAAAAACCCTTAAAATCCTGCTTTTATGGACTCATTCCTGCATAACGGCACAAAACTAAACCAATAACCTAATGGTGGTCGTGCCGATAACTATTTTTTGATCAACACTAGGATATTTATTTGATTGCAGCCATATATCTGGTGTACTGCTTCACTTTTGGCCTACAAGTGCATCAGAATGGAGCCTGTTTCTACGCAGACATCACCGGAGAGCAATCTATTCGAAATATGGCAGGTGTTTGCCAAAATTCTACACTGCATGGAGAGACTGGACGTAGCTACAAAGAAAAATACGGAAGATATTGTAGATTTATTGCAATGTGCCTGTATTTCTTAACATAAACTAGCAGAGGCTGAGGATGGCTGGCACAAGGCTGGGGCTAAATTATATGATCAGGAGCAGCTAATACATCTTCTTTGGACCCACGTTGAAGACCTTGAAAATCGCAGCCGCCGGAATAACCTCAGGATTGTGGGGTTCCCAGAGGGCTGCAAGGACAATGATGTTATACTGTTCCTACAAAAAGAGCTCCCCCCCCCCCTTGCTGGATGGGTGATGTGAAACCCCCTGGGAGATAGACAGAGCACATAGAACCCTTGCTCCTCGCTCAGCTCCTGGTGGATGCCCTCTCACCATCCTGACCAGATTTCTCCGGTTCCAGGACTGTGAACTGATTACCCATTTGGCTCAGCAGAAAAAAGAACTGTTTTGGAAGGGCCATAAAATTCAAATTTTTGCTGACTATTTGCAAGAAGTTTCTAACAGGCGAAGGGCCTTTACAGCGGCTCGTAGGGTGTGTGCTGAGTTGGGGCTCGAGTATTCTCTCCGATACCCTGCGTCTCTTCGAATTGTGGTTAATGGGTCACCGTGGGTCTTCGACAACCCGGCATCTGCGGAGTACTTTATATCAACCCAAGTCCCTAAATTAAATTTGGGCAAGTTACATGACAACCACAGCTCTGGGGCCTTGCCTGCATACCCTGTCTCGATGGACACTGTTAAAGCCAGGGCCTCTGATGTGTTATCAGCTTCTACCCCTCAGTCAGTCAAACAACCTGAGACTCCTACCCGGACTTCTTCCCTAAAATCTCCTAGCAGCAAGGAAAAAGAATAGGAGAAGGGCCAGGATTGAGGGTGGGCTTGTAGATAAAACTCCAAGGCTCCATTCTAGAAGTAGAAGCTGAAGCTGTAGCCCCAAACCCAAGCGCTCTCAAGATACACTAATTCCAGATATGAGTAATAATCAGTATAAGGCGCTGATGGATCTCCCTTCTCAAGATGTTCCCCGCGATTTGTCTCTTCCTCCTAGACGCTCCCGCTCAGAGGGTTCAAAGTCTTCAGTTGCAAAACATCTTCTTTGGGCTGATGAACCAGTGGGCACTCCCTCAGAAGAATATGCAACCTCGGCAGCTGTGCCAGCCATTGAAACATCCTCAGGTGATATGGATATCTCTACTCCTGCTGTTGAATCTGCAGGGTGACTGTGGCTGTTATATCCTTTTTTCAGCACCAAGTTTGCTCAACGATAAGGCAGCCCACTCCTCTGATTAGGGAAGATACTCAGGGGCCTCAGTGTTAAGGGGGTTCTGTCCCCTTAGAGGATGGCTGAGAACGGCCCATGGGATTATACATTATTTATTTGGGACTTTACCTTTCTTTTTTTCTTTTTTTATATATATCTCCTGCTGTTTCAATATGCTAAACAAGTACTAGATGTGTTAGCCCTGTAACTGCGGTGACAGATTGTGCAGGGATATATATATATATATATTTTTTTTTTTTACTTAGGGTCCATTGATACTCATTCTTGACAACACTACTGGAGTGTGCAGAGGGAATTGGGTGGGCCCTTATCATTTCCTCTCATCAGCATGATGGACGGCAGATTGTAAGCCGTTGTTGCATGGAAGTTTTCATTTCTCCTTTCATTTTCATTTTATAGGGGTTACAAGGAGAACCATTTCACTTTTTTTGATATGGGTGTCTGGGGCCGCATACCTCCCAGTGACTTCTACTGGTGTCTGGGCCTTTTTTTAGCCGACACTTACAGTGGATGCTGGTCATGCGTGGGTCTGCGGGGTAGTGAACAGGGGGGTGTGGGATTGGGTACTGTTAATAAAGATGGTTTAAATTCCCTCCTGCCACTGGAGGTTGTAAATATTAGCTTTTTTTTGCTTCAGGTTAAAAAGTTTGTATTATGGTATTGTGTTAACTATTTTTATGGCAATCTTATTCATGGGGTGAGGATATTCTCCTCAATATTAGAAGGGAAGGTAAGGTGGGAAATGGTGCTAAACTCAGACCTTTTCTATATTGTTTCCGGTTACCTATTCCTGTTGTTTTTTTTTATTGTTGGTTTAAATGGAGACTAAGCTGATTTCATGGAATGTGAGGGGGCTAAATTCCCCTATTAAGTGGAAGAAAGTTCTACTGCACTTAAAAAACTAGGCCCTATGGTGGCCTTCTTGCAAGAGACGAAACTCTCTTCCGGGGAAGCCATGAAGCTCAAGCAGGGCTGGGTGAGTAAAGAACTTCACAGTGTGGCACCCTCCCAAATGAGGGGGGGGGTCTCTATACTTTTTCATAAAAATTTGGGATGGAAGGTGAAGGACTATATACGAGATCATGAAGGGAGATGGATTATAGCAGAAGTTGAAACCCCTGAAGGCCCCCTGGTCCTGGCTAATCTATATGCTCCCAACCAGGACTGCCCACAATTTTTTCATACAGTCAATCAGGCCCTGTTGGATTTTAACAAAAATAGAGCCCCAATACTTTTAGGAGGGGATTTCAATTTAACATTAGATCATTCAATAGATAGAAGCAATAAATCCCCTGAACCCCATAGACAGGCTAGGAGAGCAGTAGGGAAACTAATGTCCGAACTCAGGCTATTGGATGCATGGAGGGCATTACAGCCAGGAATGTATGATTACTCATGCTTTTCTCTGACTTATGGAACTTCCAGCAGGATAGATCTCTGGCTAATATCTTCTGGGTTATATGAAAAGTTGGTCAGGGCCTTGATGCACTCAATTGATGTTTCCGATCATGCCCCTCTGGAATTAGTTATAAAAAGAGGACAGGATTCCTACCAGTCCCCCACATGGCACTTAGACCCTCTCCTGCTAGAGGACATAATGTTTCTAGACTGGATTGGTCCGGCAGTATTAGAATACTGGACGGACAATGATAATGGGGAGGTATCCGATTCGACTTTATGGGAGGCCTTTAAAGTTACTATTCGGGGCAGGATAATTGCCTTTGCTGCTGCCAGGAGGCACCGGCATGAAGCGGACCAGAGGGCATTGGAGAAGCAACTATATAATTTGGAATTCCAGTACAAATCTCTCAAAATCAATCCCCGTCTTCAACTTTATTAGCACAATTAGCCAGCACACAAATCTCACTTAATACCCATTTATCTAGACAGGCTGAGCTAAATCTCCGACATATCCACCATGCTTTTTGGGAAGGGGAAGAAAAGGCCAGCAAGCTTTTGGCCTACCGTCTTAAATGACAGCAAGCCTCCAAGGTGATACATGCATTAGAGGATATGATAGGGGCTCCATGTCGTACGAACTCTGGGATAAACTCAATCATGTCTCAATTCTATGAAAATTTGTATGCTTCTCCAAATCCCCTGGATCCAGCTAAGATCCAAGCCTTCCTATCCTCACTATCCATTCCCAGAACTTCTGGTTGTGAGACCAAACTGTTGGAAGTTCCAATAACAGCGGAAGAAGTGACCCAGGTGATTAAATCTATGGACCCACGTAAAACCCAAAGGAAAGATGGATTGTCTATAGATTTGTATAGACTTCGGGGAGCTGATTTGGCCCCATATTTGGTTTGGGTATTCCAACACTCCTTACTAAAGGGACATCTGCCCCCCTCCATGAGAGAAGCCACTATTACAGTGCTTCCCAAAAAAGGGAAGGATCCATTGTTTCCAGGTAGCTATCGCCCCATCTCCCTTATTAATGCAGATGCCAAGATATTGGCCAATGTTCTTGCTGGCCGACTTGAACCTCTTCTGCAAGGTCTGGTTAACCCATCCCAAGCGGGCTTTGTTAAGGGCCGTCTGGGGTCGGATCACCATAGAATCCTAGGGTCCCTATTGCACTCTGTCAAACTTTCGTCAATCCCCTCAGTAGCTTTGGCCATTGATTTCGAAAAGGCCTTTGATTCGGTCGAATGGCCCTTTCTGTTCCATACTTTCTCCACTATGGGTTTCAGCCCAGAATATATTGCCTGGATAAGGCTTCTATATACTGCTCCCTTAGCCTCGGTACTGACTAATGGCACCCTGTCTCGGCCCTTCCAACTACAGAAGGGCATGAGACAGGGATGACCACTTCCCCCCTCCTTTTCCTTCTAGCTATAGAGCCCTTGACCATTGCACTTAGGTCCTCCAATTTTATCCCTGGAATTCAAGTGGGTAATGCCAATTATAAAACATTCTTATATGCAGATCAACTCCTTATTACTACTGAACATACCTCATTAGGGATTCAGACAATCTTTAACATCCTGACTGATTTTACAAAGATATCAGTTTTAAAGGTAAATCAGTCCAAAACTGAAATCCTCCCACTGAAGTCTTCAGCCTCTGGAGAAGAGTTTATTGCCATAGGGCTTAAATGGTCCCCCCAAGGTATAAAATACCTTGGCATTATCTTACATCCAGATCCATCTAAAATGCTTGCAGCTAATTTCAATCCCTGATTGATACCCTGAGGTTAGAATTCGAAAGATGGAAAGCACTGAAGCTCTCACTTGCTGGCAAAATTGATTCGATCAAAATGATGGCTGCCTCTAAGATGCTTTATTTATTGGCTCACCTACCCTTGTCTATACCCCAGAAGTAGTTCCAGAAATTGGAGGCCCTGATGGGCAATTTCCTGTGGGATAGCACACCCCTTCAATATAGTAAACTTAAACTTCGACAACACTGGAAAAGGGGTGGCTGGGGACTCCCCTGGTTGCAGCAGTATCATATGGTCTTTGTTCTGTCTCAGACTCTTAGATGGTTTTCTAAAATTGGACAGGCCTCCCCAAACTGGCTTCACCTAGTAGCCTCCCTAACTCACACTCCCTCCCCAGCGGTCACCCTATATGGTAAGAAGAATTTACCCACGGGCCTTTCTCCCTCTATATTATTATCGATAAAATATTGGAAGCAAGCAATGGCTTTGTTGGGCCATGACACGGCTCCTTGGGAATATATGCCTATATGGGACAACCCAGCCCTGAAAATAGGGAATTCCTCTTTGAATTGGAAAGTCTGGATGGGACAGGGTATCTCTTCAATACAGGACCTCCAAATTCCTGGAACTACCGTTATAGACTCTTTCGAATCTCTGAAGGCATGATACCATCTCCCTGCATCTCACTTTTGGAGATACCTTCAGTTAAGAGATGCCATATCTCACCTTCCAAAGTTTCCCTACCAGGCTACACCAAGAAAAAGCCCACACCCCATTTCTTCATGGGGCAAACTAACCAAGAACAGAGCCAGCTGCATATATAGTGCTCTTAGAGAATCCATCACAGATCCTTCTCAAAAAGCCAGATTGCAATGGGAAAAGTAATTACAGACTTCCATTTCAGAGCAACAATGGGAACAAGGATGGGTACGAATCTATTTAGCCTGCCGGGATGGACGCACATGACTTATTATGAATAAGACCCTCCATAGATGGTATAGAGACCCGGCTAAACTAGTTAAGATGGGACTTATATCGGCAGATACATGTTGGAGAAGTGGTAACCCCAGTGCCCACCTGTTCCATATACTCTGGGACTGCCCCAATCTCCAGCACTTTTGGTCAGCAATTCAGGACATGTGTCAACAGGTGTTCCCCAATACTGTTCCATACCCTCTTTTGCTCCTTCTGGGCTGCGGTAGCTCGACCATGCCCAAATACAGTCCTGAAGCACAATAGATCACATTTGCTGGGGCACTGGCCAAGAGACTCATATTGAGGAGATGGAGAGCCCCGGAGATTCCGACTGTGTATGAGTTCCTCCTGGCACTTGCCCAAGAGGCCACATTCAAGAGGATCTCCATTTTTGCCCAAGGCTCTCTAACCCAGTATGATAAATGTTGGCAGCCTTATTTAAGGTCTAAGTATTGTCATAATACATTTTCCAATTCTATTTCTTAGATTTCTCCCCCCTTACAATTAGGTCTGGGTTTTGTATCTGTAGTCCCCTTGTCCCTTTCTCCATTCTGGTTATATGTATGCCTCAGTAAGGATTGCCTTCTGTATATAGTTGATATTACAATCTGCAGGGCAGATGGACATACTTGAGGTAGAGAAGTTAGATTATGAATTAGGCCTATTTGTCTCATCTCTCTCTTCTCTGCAATATATGTATTTTCTTTTTCACCTGGCTCTCTTCTTTTGGGGGGGGGGAGCAAACCTACACTGGCTTGTTAATTCATGGATCCAAGGACTGTAATATGGACATTATTTTAAATCATATGGTTTTAAAGTTTGCAGCCAATGGAGTGAATACGTGTTAATTGTACTCGCTGGCCGTACCAAATGTTGTGGTATGAGTCAGATCTGTATGTGCAATACTCTGCCTCTATGTGTGTGTTCTGTCCAAAAATAATAATAATAAAATGTTAAACAACAAATCCAAACTCAAGCACTACCGTGCCTCAAGCTCGACCTGTGATTGGTCCCTGAACACCTAACACCACCCTCCCCACCCAGCAGCTCACCATAAATGGCCCCCTGGGCCCCCCCCACAGACCCTCAGCTACCAGACAATGCCTCTTACTCAAGGCTGCTATTCACCCACCCCCCACAAGACCTTATCTGACACCTTCCACCCACTAGGGTGTACTCTCCCCCCCCTCCTTTTCAGCATCCATCCATTCACCTGCTCTCACCCTGGGGCCTGGAGAGATCCTTCATATACCTGCCCAGTATCCTGCCCCTTAGCCCCTCAGACTAGACATACAATGGGTACTTGGGTATGATTATATCCTATCTCTTCTGCACAATGAAGCAATGCATTGTTTTATATGTTGTAATTGTATAACTATTGTAACTTGCCCAGATGTCTTAGTAATCCAGTTCTGATGTATGTTTCTGATGAGGAACCTTTGTAAAAGAGCTTGTTTCAAGGGTTGTTTCCGAATCTCCTAAATAAATAAAAATCTATGAATTTTTGCTATTAGGCAAAAAATTCACCTATGTGACTTTGTCAGAAATTTGCACCACTATTTGTAGGCAAAATTCCACTGTACATGGATGAAATTCCGCACTTCACAGGTGGAAATTCAAACTCTGAGGATCGATATGCACTCCACAAATTGTGCTAAATTCACCAATTAATTTGTGAAGCCAATTTTGTCAGCTTCACCCATCTCTAATTATAGCTTGTTTTTTTATCCTCTAGGTTATACTGCCACCTTGGGAAGGTGGGCACAGAAGAGGGATCAGTCCTGGTGCACATGCATTTTGTGCACAATGTGGGTCCCTGGCCAACGTCTTCACCTTCCCACTCAGTATCCATGCCTTCATTGCCACCTGTGGCAACATAAGTGTCAGTATTGCAGTGAGGATGGTAGCCCTCGATGGAGAAAGAGCGCATCCGCTGGGATGATCAATTCTCTTCTCTCATCACAAGCTGGCTCCCTGACTATCCAAGCTCAGTTGTCAAGTTCAGAACATAAAAATGAGTGAGATGGGGATTAAACCAAAATTGAGATTTGAAACTATCTCATTGAAAGGGGGTGCCAATCTTTTAATTTTAGGATTGACAAAAAAAAAAAATAGATGCGTGTTGAAACTAGTAACATTTTAGAGTGAGACTTGTGGCCAAATTCACAAAGATTTGTGCAACTGTACAGGGCTCCCATAACACACACAGTTCCCTCTCTGAAGAGGTAGAACACTCTGTAGCATACATGCTCCACCATTAGGCACCTGTGCTGGATTCTTCACTACCCAATTCCGTTGGGAGCCTTGAAGGGGACAGAGTTGTCTTATGCTAGTATACAGAAGCCATGTATGCTGTAACAGATCTGCGCCACACTGCTGTGGGTGTCTGTGTCCCTCAGGTCACTGAACAGCCCCAGTCCTTGACCACCAGCCATCCAGAATAACACAGATGACTGGGGGATGCAACGTCAAAGAAAATGTAATTTTCTAGTAATTTGAGGCCAAAGAGGCTGTTGGTCAATCAATTGCATACCCGTTTCGTAAGAAGAGATAACAAAATATGTTTTAAAAATGTATTCATTTATTGAGATTCTTCACTGGCATATTACCCAGCGAACCCTGTGAATCGCCTGGGAAACAGAAATCTGTTCAGGCTTAACTTAAAGACCTGCATGGTCTATTTATCCCTGTGTGTCCACTGACAGGCTATTCCATAGGTTTGCCACCCTCTGGGAGAAAAAGTGCCTTCTAACATTACCCTTGAGTTTACCACCTCTGAGCTTCAAGATGTGTCCCACATCCTACTGTGGTACACTGGATTTAATATCTTGTCAGCCATCAAGAATTCTTGCCAAAGGCAGCAAGACACTGCTAATCTTACTTCAGTCTTACTTTAGTCCATTATTTTATAATGATCACCAGGACCAGATCATACCCATCTGCACTTGTACTTCTAGTTTTTAGATATCTAGCATGCAGAAACCACTATAGTAGGATGGACCCTTTTTTCCCCACACCTTTGCACGATCAGCTGGATTTTATAAGCAATGAAACATGAGAGCACTTTCATTCGGTAGAAGACAGCAGGCTGTGGATGAGGGCAGGTTGTGTCGGGCACATTTATTCATGCTACCTGCGCCTCTTTAAAAAGAAATTGGATGCTGAGGGGGGTGGGAGAAGGGTGCTGTCATGGTGGTGGTGGGGAGAAATATTGATTTAAAAAAAAAATCCCACTTATGATGGTGTCCGGCTGTGCAGGCAGGTGAGTTGTGCTGGTTGCCCATCATGGGAGTTTATTTTTTAAAGCATATGAAATTTTAGGTGCTGGGGAGGGGGATTGGAATTGTAGCAAAAGGTTGGGGGATGGTGGCTGTTTTCTAAAGGACTGGGCTGGGCAAGATGGTTGGGGGCTTGTTCCTTTTCTCTTTTCCTGTTTAAAAAAAAAATAGCATTTCCCAAAGAGGAATATACAGGGAGACGAGTATAGGACCTAAGATGGAACCTTGCGGGACTCCCCTAGTAACTGGTAAGGAGATAGAGAACAGCCCACCAGCTTTGACTTTCTGCATCCTATCTGATAGGTAACTGGAGAACCATTTGGTAGTAGCTAGGGTAGCGTCAATATTGCTGAGGCTGTTCACAATTAGAGTATAGGCAATGGTGTTGAATGCTTTACTCAAATCTAGGAATACTGCACCCGTAATATGTACTATGTCTTTTTTTTTTTCCTGGGTGGCAAGTCCCTTTTAGTTGCATTAGACTCTCCCATCTGAAACTGGCTTGTTGTACCTTTCAACTCATCCCTGATTGCATTCAGTTGAAATCTTAGAATCTTGATCAATGGGATTATTTGGCTGAGTGTGGCACTGTTGGAACTCACTTCCCTAGTAATTTCCTCAAAGGGTTGCAGGATCTTGATGAGACGTACTAAAACAGCTCACTGCTGAGGATTAATGTACACATCAGCATCCCCTATGCTGTTCTCTAGTGTATACTGTCTTACAGCCTTTTTTTGCTCCAGCAATTGTTGGAACATGTAAAAGGTAGAGTTCCACCTCATTACAACATCCTGGATGAGTGTATTAGGAGGCAGTCCATGCTCTTCTTATATGGCCCGAAGACATTGGTGTGCTTTGCAGGAATGGCTGAAATGTGTGCATATTCGTTTTGCCACATATGTGAGAGCCTTTATATCTCTGTCCTCTTCCATAAATGCATGTACAATCAAATTTAGGTGGTGTGCAAAACATTGAATGTGGACAAATCCCCCATCAGACAATGTTTTCTTTATTTTTGAACCATTGTCAGACACAATAAAACCTACAGAAAGCCCTTGTAATATCAGCCTGTACTGTATCTCTCTATTGAGCTCAACCAAGACTTTTGAAGCTGTGTGATCCTGCAGGATATACTGGATGCAAAGGGAAGCCAGTTTCAGAGGGGGATTGTCAGTTTCACTACAGGGACCAAATGATACCCAATGCACAGTCAGTGACATAAATAGTTCTGGCTGGCAACTTGTCCATATGTCAGTAGTCAAATTGACAGCCCCAGCAACTGCATCTTTTAAAGCATTTTTCAGTTTAGCACTTACTAAATCATGCATCTGCGGTATTGCAACAGTTGAGAAATATTTCCTGAATGGAATACTGTATCGTGGTGACAGGCAATTCAAAAGCCTTATGAATCCTACGTGCTCCAAAATTCTGTAAGGCTGTTAAGTCCAGTGCTATCATCTCTGAAATTAGTTTTGTTATAGCAATTGCCTAAGGATGAGTATGCTGGTACTTAGCTTTACATTCAATTGTTTCTGAAATCGTGAACTGTCTTCTAGCTGTTGAAGTTTTCAGATGGCCGTCATTAGGAGTGCTGGATGATGATAAGGGCAAAAGGGGACTGTTTGTAGTACTTATTCGAGAAGAAAACTGAGAAAGAGTTCACAGTACAACTGAAACAACAGGGCTACTGCTATCACTTGATATAACAGGTGCAGATGTAGTCTGACTTAACTAAGCCTGCATGTTGTCTTCTTTCTCTCTGACCAAAAAATCACGCGTGAGACGTAATGGGTGACATCTCTCTAAATGTCTTTTTAATGCTGAGGTACCCAAAGCACCTTTTTTGCTCCCTCTGCTGATGGTCTTTTTACATATAGAGCAAACTGCTCGTAACTCATTATTGGCAGCCAGAGAAAAGTAAGACCACACATAAGATGTCACCTTTTTGTTTTATTACCAGGCATACTATACTGTCCTCCTTTGTCACTTCCTCTGTGTTGTTGTTTCTCAACACTGGGATACTGTTCATCATGGAATTTTTCTGTCTCACCATTATCATCATCCAACAGCTCCTCCAAGCCAGTAACAGAAACTAAATCTGAATGCACTGCCCCCTCATCCTGTTTCTCTTACACCTGCACCACACTGTTCGTGCCCAAATTGACCAAGTCATCCAAGTACATATCATCACATTCATCCTGCATCTGTGCAATTGCCACCTCTACCTCATTCCAGCTTTCCATTTTTTTCTACTTTTCTCCCTCCTTGTCTACATCCTCCATTTCATAATCATGACTCTCATCAGAGCTAGATTTCTCCACCTCAGTTTCATTTAAATCTGTACTGGTACTACGGTACCCATAGGTACCATATCTTGGCTTGCCACTCCTTTTGGTGCCGACTACTCTTTTAGTTTTAATTAAGGTAGTTTTGGCCTTTCCTTTCTGTTTGGACAGCACTGTGGAAGCACCACTACTGCTACCAGAAGAGGTCCCAGCAACTGGTCTTCTACCAGATAGACTGTGCAGTGTTGTTTGTGCCGTACATTTACCCATACTTTTCCCCACTTTGACCGCCACCTCACCCTGTCTAGTAAACATTTCCAGTTTTTTTTAATTATACTCAAAAATGCTTTTTCCATTATGTGTTTTCTTTTTAGTTCTCTCAGTTGTTCCCAAGTTCCTCAGCCCACTAATACAGGCTCAGCCTCACAGCCAGTGTCCCCCTTCTACCACAACAGCTAGGTTTATTTTTTTTTTAATGGCACACACAACTGTTTTGCCTGTAGATACTATCTTTTTATTTAGTTCTTTGAGATGTTCCCACTTGGTACAGGTTTGGCCTCAAAGCCGCATGCCCCCTTCCAGCACAATAGCTGTTATTATTAGAGGAAATATTTCTCGACTGTTGCAATACCTCAGATGTATGTAGTCCTCTCAGTTGTTCCCAAGTACCTCTACCCATTCAGTACAGGCTTGGCCTTACAGCCATGGAGCCACATTCCCCTTCCACAATTGTAGACAGATTTTTTTTAAATGAGACAAAAATGCTTTTTCCTTTGTGTTTTTTTTTTTTTTTTTTATTTAACAATGAGCCCGCAGCAATGGTATGAACAGTAAACTGTGTAATATATTCACACACAACAGCAGCTGGTAGTGGTCTTACACAGGCAAACTGGCAAGTGTGAGATGCAACTACTGTACAGTATACACTACAGAAAAGTGTTTTTTTTTTTTATAAATGCCTTCCAGGCAAGACAAAGTACTCTAGTCACTTCAGACACACAGGGGAATGGGGGGAAGGACTAAAACAAACTAATTTGTACTGTTCATTTTTTTTATTAAGGTACCCTGCTGCAGTTTTTAGGATTTAAATGAAGCAAAAAGCAATGCAACTTCAAAAGAAACACAAGAGAGACAGACTCAGGTATTGAGTGAGCAGCAATAAGCACTCAAAGCTTCCAAGTTACAACCTGCCAGGTTGATGGTGAATGAGCTGCTTTTTTTCTCTCTCCTATTTCCCATTTGTTCTTTTCTAGTTAGCCTGCATGTTGTTTTTCTTAAATACAATTCTGTCTCTTGCACTAGTTTGTAAGGTTTAAGACACGTTGATAATCACAGAAAAAGCAGAGCAGACAAGGCTTGATATTGATAACCACGAGGAGATAAATATAAGTGACAAGCACTCAAAGCTTCCCAGGCCCCAACGGGCAGGTTGATCATTTTTTTTTTTGTGTGTGTGTCTTTCATATCCCCTTTTTTCATTTTAGTTATTATTCAGTGTTCTGCTTTTTTAAACAGAAGTAAGTCACTCACTGGATACCTTTGCTGAAGGTAAACTGAGACCAGATAATACAAAATAAAGAAAGCTCAAAGCTCCGTCTCTAAGTCTGTATATCTTTTATACTCAGTCAGCCACAAACTGAGTAATGGGTGTTTACTCACCTGGTAAAGGTGATTGTGTTGGTTGGCATCCATGGCACTCCAGACATTACCTCATGGGTTACAGCCCACCTGATAGGCTAATGATGCACATGACCCAGATCAGATTTCCAGTATATCCAGGTCCCAGGAACCCCTGCTCTCCAGTTTGAATTTTCCATAGCTGAAAGGAAGGATGTTAGTAAGAGAAACAAAACACACAATAGAGACTAGAAGGATGAGGTCTGCTACGACATGGTGACAATAGCAATGGCCAGAGGCCTGAGTTTATTCCTATTATGTACACACTACCTCGAACCGTGAGTTCGACTGATTATGTAGAGGAATTGAACCTTAGCGTGCTGGTGTAAGGACCTCCTGATCTTAGTAGTTTGGACACTCCGATCATTCCGAGGCGGGCCTTGGAGTGCCATGGATGCCAACCAACACAATCACCTTTACCAGGTGAGTAAACACCCATTGTGATTGGTTGGCATCCCATGGCACTCAGACATTACCCTCATGGGAGATAAGAAGCAGTCTAGACCTCCGGGTGGGATTCGGAAGGATCGGGGGTTCCGGGAGATGGGGCCGCTGCCAGGACATGGGCTGCGAAGGCTGATCTGAAGTCCTGGAGGTGTTCCAGTCTGTAGTGCCTGGTGAAGGTATGTAAGGAACTCCAGGTAGCTGCCCTGCAGATGTCCTCGGATGACACTGATGCTCTCTCCGCCCAGGATGTGGATACCGCTCTGGTGGAGTGAGCTCTAATTCCCTGGGGTGGTGTCAATCGCTTTACCGTGTAGGCGTGGTGAACGACCCTTCTGATCCACCCTGCGATGGTTGCTTTGGACGCTGTGAGCCCCTGTCTCTGGCCTTTTGCGACGATGAAGAGTCTCTCCGTCTTACGGATGGCCTGAGTTCTGGTCAGGTAGAGAGAAAGAGCCGAACCCACGTCTAGTGGGTTGGGGGCACCGCCTTCGGCCGGAGGGACTGCGCGAGGCAGGGTGGGAAGATCTATGGGTTGTTCTCTGTGGAACCTCATCGGAACCTTCGGCTGGAAAGCCGGTACCGTCCGGATCCTCACCCCTTCGGGGGTGAAGATGGTGTAGGGTGGAGCGCAAGACAGGGCGCTGAGCTCCCCTATCCATCTGGCCAAACAGATGGCCACCAGGAAGGCAGTCTTCAGTCCTGCCCAGAACAGATCTGAGTCTGCGAGTGGTTCGTACGGTGCCGTTCTTAGGGAGTTCAGGACTAGTGGTAGGTCCCATAGTGCAACGGTGGGTCTGGTCCTGGGCGCATGAGGTCCACCGCCCGTAAGAAGCGGACGGCATCGGGATGGGCCCCGGGCCGGTGCCCTTTGACTAGGCCTCTGGCCGCTCCGATGGCCTCTAGTTGCACCCTTAGGGAGGAAGGTGTCAGTCCCTTATCTACCCCCTGCTGTAGGAACAGCAAGATAGTGGGGAGGTTTGCTTGTTCCGGTGTTGAGCCTCGTTGGCGGCACCACTGTGTGAAGATGGCCCATTGTCTCTCGTAGGTGGAAGTAGTGGAGGCTCGTCGAGACCAGAGGAGCGTGCCTATGACCGACTCGTGATACCCGGTAGCAGTTAGTCGTTCCCTCTCAGGAGCCAGGCCATGAGCTTTAGGGTTCGGGGGGACGGGTGTAATACGGGGCCCTGTGTCAGCATGTCCAGACGGGATGGGATCCGGAGGCTGGCTCGGGACATCTCTGAGATTGCAGCGAACCAGGCTCTGCGGGGCCAGTATGGGGCCACCAAGATGACATAGGTCCTGGATGTTCGGATTTTTTTCAGAACCTGTGGGATGAGAGGAATCGGAGGGAAGACATACGCGTAGTCCCGAGACCATACCTGGGAGAGGGCATCCGTGCCTTGGGAGAGCGCGTCTCTGAACCGGGAGAAATAGTGGTTCACCTGGGCATTGTCCCTTGATGCCATTAGGTCCATTGACACTGGACCACATGTCTCCTGGATCACCTGGAACAGATCCGGTGTAGGCGCCATTCTCCGGGGTGGATCTGCTGTCGGCTGAGCCAATCCGCCCTTACATTCAGTTTTCCCGCTAGGTGTACTGCCCCCAGGTGTGATAGGTGCGTTTGTGCCCAGTTCATCACCTTTGCGGTCTCTCGTGACGTGGCCCTGCTCCTGGTACCCCCCTTCTTTGCGATGTAAGCCACTGTCACGCGGTTGTCGGACTTGATCAGGACTGACTTTCCTTGGATGATGTGTCGGAATGCCCTCAGGGAGTTGAACACCGCTCTCATTTCCAGGATATTGATTGAGAGCTGTGACACCGCTGGGGACCAGGGGCCCTATGCTGATTCGTCCCCCAGACAGGCTCCCCAGCCGGATAGACTCGCGTCTGTCTCGATGGGGATTGGGTGCGGTGCCTCCAGGGGAACCCCCTTGTCAGATTCCCCGGGGTGACCCACCAGTCCAGAGATGATCTTACTTCTGTGGGTAACCGGACCGCGCAGCGCAGGTTGCACTCATTGGGTGCTCCGCGCACCAGAATGTAGTTCTGGAGTGGACGCATGTGCCACCTGGCCCAGGGGATGAGGTCGATGCAGGAGGACATGCATCCCAGGAGTCTCGCCACCTTCTCCACCGTGGTGTGTGGATGCGACCTTAACTGTGTGGCCAGGCTGCGGAGGCTGTGGATCCATGCCGGTGCCGGCTTCGCCCAACCCTCTGCTGAGTTGATGATAGCTCCGAGGTGTTTGATCTGTTGGGTTGGGCGCAGGTGGCTCTTCTCCCTGTTTACCACCCAGCCGTGGTCCTCGAGTGCTCGCAATGCGAGTTCTGTGTGAGCACGCGCCTGACCCTCGGATCGAGCGCGTATGAGCCAATTGTCTAGATACGGCACTATGTCTAGCCCCTGCTCCCTGAGTCTGGCTACCAGGGTGATGGATACCTTGGTGAAGACTCTGGGGGCTGATGACAGGCTGAACGGGAGCGCCCGGTATTGGAAGTGGTGTCCCAGGATGTGAAAATGGAGGAATCTTCTGTGACTCTTGACGATGGGGATGTGTAGGTAGGCGTCCTTGAGATCGATGGATGTCAGGAAGTCGCCTACCCTGATGCCCTGTAGGGTGGATCGAACAGTCTCCATTTTGAACCGACGTGTGATCACGTAATGGTTCAGGTGCTTGAGGTCCAGGATGGGCCTTAGTTCCCCCGATTTCTTGGGAACCAGGAAGAAGATGGAGTACATGCCTTCCCCCTGCTCCTGGACCGGAACTGGTTGAATGGCCCTGTTCTGGATGAGATCTGCCAGAATACCCTGTACCTGGTGAGGCGAGGCTCTTCGTCTGGAGATCGGGGATGAGACGAAGTGAGGGGGGACCGAAGGATGGTACAACTCTATGGTGTACCCCTTCGAGACCACGTCCCGGACCCACCTGTCCAATATGGTGGACGCCCAGCGGTGAGCGAATAGGGTTAGCCGCTGTCCAATAGGGGGGTACGGGTTTTGGTGGTGGGGGCTCGGTGAGTCGGAGTCACGGTTTACCTCTAAATCCCCTTCCTCGACCTCCGGACTTTTGTCTCCGGGGTCGGAAAGGGGAAGACCTGTAGCTGCTGAAGGCGTGCATGCGGGGGTAGGATGGTGATGCTCTACCCCAGAAGGAGTGGTTCTGGGGGTAGGAATCCCTATGAGTTTGGGTCCGGGGCCCGGGACGAAACCTCCGTCTAGCAGAAGGTAGGTGTGAGGGTCTTGAGCGGTTTCTTAGGAGGTCCCTACCCTCTTCTTTCTGTTTTAAGTAATTCCGGAGACCCTTCCCGAAAACATGAGTCCCCTTAAGGGGTAAGTTCTGTAAAAGAGTCTTGGATTCTGAATCGGCGTCCCAGAGCTTGAGCCATAGAGCTCTGCGGGCCCGATTTGTGATTGCGGCCGCTCTGGCCTGGAGGCGTAGGGAGTCCACTGCCATATCCGCCAGGTATTTGGCTGCATCGAGGGTGCAGTCTAACAGTTCAGCCTCCCTGGACTTTGGACCCGCCTGTTCCTGAAGTTCCTCCAGTCAGCGTATCTGGGCGCGAGAGGTATAGATGGCTGCCGTCATCGCCTTGGCCATGGTGCCCTCAATTTTGAAGGTCTTTTTTAACATGTCCTCGATTCTTTTGTCTGTGGAGTCCTTGAGGGCTATGGTGCCACATGGTAGCACCGTCTTCTTACTCAAGGCCGCCACCTGTGGATCGATAGAGGGCGCCTTGCACCAGGCGTCTGATTTGTCGCCTTGGACCGGATACATTTTGTGTAAGTTCTGACGGTTTGGCATTCTGCCTGGGTCTGTGGATTGCCATTCCGTGTGGATCAGTTCCTCAATAGCCGGGCAGACTGGGAAGGTCTCCGGTGTGGTGGTCCTTAGCTGGATCATTGGGTCCAGCTTTGATTCCATCTTCTCCACTTCTTGTTCGTTTGTGGATAGGCCCATGGTGGCCTTGAGCGCCTTCATAAGTCCGGGAATTGTGTCGAACGCACACAGTTTTGATGTCAGCGAGGGAGCTGCCTGCTGGTCGGTGTCCTCCATGTCAGACTCCACGCCATGCTTCTCCTCCTCGTCCTCGAATTCCTCCTCTTTGTCCCTATCTTCCTGATTGTCATCCATGGGAATGCTGGGAAGAGGGTCCTCTGGGGCTGGTGGGTCCTCTGGAAGGTCTCTCTGGTGGATGAGCTCTGCGCTGGGCGGCTGAGGTCTGTTTTGGGTAAGCGCCTCCAGCTTCTCCATGATCTTCAGCATGAAGTTCTGTTGACTCTCCATCATGGCGACCGCCGCTTGTTGGTTCTGTATCAAAAGGGGGCCTGGATCCACCCAGGTTGAAGTGCTGGGGCCTGGGAGGGAAGGAGTCGTGGTTCTATCCATTGAAGACAGGTCATCGTCCAAGAGGCAGGCTGCGCAGAGAGGGCCTGGGGTTTGCGGGAGGAGGGAGGCATTGCACGTGGTACATTTCTTTGCTTTGACCATCTGAAAGATAAAGAGAAGGTCTGAGTGAGGAAAGAGACTTCGGAAGCTGTCCCCTAGGCCCCCTGTTCTTATATCCTTACCTGACTATCCCCTCTCAGAAGGTTGTTAGCCCGTGTAGACCTGGGTCTGCTGTGGGAGGGGACCGCGGCCACCGAGGGAGGGGATAGTTCTGCTAGAGCCTGCTAGGGTCGCTATGTGAGGTACCCTTGCATGGACTCTGCGGTGTCCTCCTTGGGTCACTATGTGAGGGACCCAAGTGGACTGGGTTTTTTTTTTTTTAGAGCCCCTAATGCCTACAGAGGTGGGCACTGTGGAACAGACCCAGCTTCTGAGGTGTGGGCCCCTGTCCTGAAGCCTGCCTGTAAAAGTGGCACACTGGTCAGTCTCCGTGGAGACTATCAAGATTGCCATGTCGACCCAAGCCAGCAAAACAAGGTATTGGGTCAGGTTTTTAATTAACAAAAGCCCACCTCAGATAACTTCATTGGCTACAATACTGACACTGCGTAAGCTGATCAACACTGTCTGCCCCCTCTACATGGGCTGCTGCACCTCCAGACCTTGCTGGGAATCAAACCTAGAACCTTGATTCCCAGCGGCAGCTTTAGTCATACCACTGCAGTATGCCTACCAGAGATGGGGAGCTCCCTTATGGGGCAGGGCGTTGCCCTGCGTTTTGGGCCTTCCCCCTCCCAGGTTGCATGCTTGGGCCCGTGAGGGCATGGGGGGGTAAGTGGAAAAGCCAAGGCTGCTGCTCCTGAGCAGCTCTGGGGGAAGGGAGACTGTGCCCAATCTGTTTTGTAGGCCCACGTGGCTAGGCTATGTTTTGTTAGGCCTCGAGGTTCCTGGAGGCCGCGACTGGTAGGCCGTAGGCCGAAGGAGGAGGTGAAGGGTGTGGTGCGCATCCGAGTGCTCCTCTTAGTCAAGAAGCGGATGCGCCAGTGGAAAGGAGGCCTGACGGAGCTCGCCTCTGGGCTGGGAGGCACTCGCCTGATTGGGCGCGAGGAGGGTGGTGGTTTGGGGCAACTCTTGGTCAGCAGGGTGAAGAGGCGACTCAGTGTAGGCCAGCGTGACTCGGGGGTTAAACCCGCAGGTCACGGGAAGAAGGCAACTTGCGGCAAGGTTCCAAGGGGAGGCTGGGAGTAACCGTGGAGTCGAGGGGTAAGAGGCGACTCACGGTTTTGTAGGAACACGTAGTCGCGGGGGAAAGAGGCGACTCACGGGTCAGGCCTGGTGTGCCTGGGGTTGTTATAACAGCGGAGTCATGGGGGAAAGAGGTGACTCGCGGTGATGCTGATGTGGGCCTGGGCTGAACATGGCCAAGCCACAGCAGTGCTGCAGAGCTGCGGAGTCGCGGGGGGCATGAGGCGACTCGCAGTGTGGATTAAGGGCTCGGGCCTGCAGGATGAGCCCACAGGACCACGCGGATCCTGCACAGAAGGCACGCTGCCTGAAACAAACCAGTAATAGGCCATGTGACAACAAAACACAGTACTGCAATTTTGAAATAATTTAAAGCATAAGCATGGAGCTCTTGTAAGAGAAATAACAGTGCAGTTCCTACCTTAGAATTGTAAGGAGCAGACAGGGTTCTCTGGATGCTTCTTGCCTAATCAGATGCACAAATTACAACTGGAGAGCAGGGGTTCCTGGGACCTGGATATACTGGAAATCTGATCTGGGTCATGTGCATCATTAGCCTATCAGGTGGGCTGTAACCCATGAGGTAATGTCTGGAGTGCCATGGTATGCCAACCAATCACAATTCATGTCACACACAGCCTTATATACCTCTATGCCACCTGACCAACATACAGCTAATCTAGGTGGCAGAGGTATGTCACTGTCATGTGAGTCTGTGTGTGGCTCAAGTGCAGTCACTTTGAAGGAGATGGTTTTTAAACCCATGCATGCATTGCATTTGGAACAAAGTCCCACTTAGAAAAATAAAACACTTTTGGTGCTTGTTGACAGTTAACTAGGTAGATGTTCTGCTTGTTAATTATAAATAGGTTCTGGGTCAGTTTTTTTTTTTTTTACCATCAGCGCTTTCCATTCAGCTGTTGTGATTTGCAACAGTGATCTTATTTCTGTTGAACAGCAGTAGCAATTTACCAAACGTTTGCAATGCCAGAGGTTTTTTTTCTGATTATACAGAATTTCAGTGTGAAACCTTATGTTTTTGTTTTATTCCTTCTAATTCAAAGAAATTTTACAATTAAATATTTAGTATGCTGAGTGTTGATTTTTGTGCTTCTGGTATTGTGGAGGGGGTCGAGAGAAGTGATGTATGATGTTGAGCAAAAGGAGCTGTTGAATGTTTCTTCACTAGTTGTTAACTTCCCATGGATGTAGTACAGCTCCTTCCCTATCTTTAGCTCCTGACTGTCCATGTGTGTAGTGCTTATCAGTCTTGTCAGTCTTGGATAATGGGGACATCATGCATTGGTCCATACCAATGTCCCTGTCAGTGCTGATATTGTTTCTGTTTGCACAGTACTCTAATTAAATTGAGCAGCAGCTATTTGTATATTTTAAGATGGTATACAGATTTTTCCAGGTGTCATTATTCCCACACTTCATATGAGTGCTTGGTTTGGCTTGACACTAAACCCCCCACCCCCACTTCACTTCACTTCACCAATGCTAAGTAATGTGTAGGTATGTTTGCCTGTTACTAACCCTCCCGCACCTCACTAATTGCAAGAAATGTGTAGCGGAGGTTCTTGAGACTGAACTTGACTGCTGCAAGATTGTATATAAGGGGCAAAAATGATATGATTGCACACTATGTGGTTTCTGTGCTGCACTAATAATGTTTTGTTTTATAGCATATATATTTTTGATCACAGTTTTGTGCAATGGATATGTGCTGGGGTTCTGAGCGCTACATGGTCTTATTAGAATTGCTTCTCTGACTAGTACAGATTGTAATGTTAATGCAGAAGATACAGGTGCATATTAATTGCAGTGCTTTAAGTGAATGGCAAACTCTGAATCTCACCCCCCTTCCCCTTAGTTATGACAAATGTCAACTACCAGATAACGTATTTAGGAATCAACCATATGAATTTGTGTTTAACTGCACTATCATGTTTGGGATTAATGGTAAACACATGAGCTATAATGCGGGGTATTCTATTAGAAGACAAAAGTTAAGAACATGTATTGTTTATACACATGTGAAAACTTGATTTTACTGTTTATTATTGTTACTTCAGTCTGGTAATGTTGAAACGAATCCTGGCCCCATAATGTAAATGAACTGCCTCATAATGATTATTTCACACAAGTTTCACAAGGTCTTAAAATTATGCATTTTAATGCTCAAAGTTTATTGTCTAAATTTCATGAGGTAGAATCATAGATTGGGTTGAATAATCCTGATGTTTTGGCGATGAGTGAGACTTGGTTGAAACTTACTGTTTTAAATTTGGAAATATGTATTCCTGCATATAAATTGTTTAGAAATGATCGTATTAGTGGTAGAGGGGGAAGGGTTATGTTCTATATTAAGGCTAACTTAGTGGTGGAAGAACATACTGTTCTCAGGGATACTGTGAATTACTATGAACATATTAGTATTCAATTGATACTGGGTTCTTCTAAGAAATTAACAATATGTTGGGTATATCTTCCGCCTAATGGTAGTAAAACTGTTTTTTAAGAACTAATGGATAAGCTAGATAATAAGTCCTTAGGGGAACTTATAATTTTGGGGGATTTTAACTTGAATTGGATCAGTCCTGAGGGTTCTAAATTAAATACGATCCTGCTTCAGTCTGGTTTTCAACAACTGGTTACTTTACCTACTCGACATAATAACAAATCTAGCAATCATACTTCACTGGATTGGATTTTATCCAATAAACCTAGAAATGTGATGAAGTGTGTCTTAATTTCTGATGTCTTAAGCGGCCATCACCCTGCATTTTGTGTATGGAATCATGGTGGATTAAAGAAATCTAAGCCAATTATAAGAGTCATAAGATCTTTTACTAGGTTTGACTTGCACATTTTTGTTCACTTTTGGGTAATATAGATTGGTCTTATTTGCATTCCATTCCGGATGTGAATTTTGCCTTGGACTTTTTTATTTCTGAATATACGCATGTTTTGGATCAATGTGCTCCATGTGTTAAAAGAAGGATATGTGGAAAGTATTTTGGGTGGTTAACGCCTTCTTTAATTAAACTTATGAGACATCGGGATAAGGCATGGAAAATATATAAAAGTAGGAATTCTGTGTCTGATTACCAGATGTATAGAACCCTATGGAACCAATGCAAAGCCCAGATAAAAAAAGCTAAAATGAAATTTATCCAACAGAAACAACATGCAGGCTTGTCTAACACCAAAAGTTTTTGGGAAAAAATCAATACATTTATTAAACCTAATGTTGTTCAACATAGTTCTATGACAATGAACAATGATTTTTTGACTTGTCCCATTGAAATAGCTAATGAGTTTAATAAAATATTTACTGATTTTGGTAACTTCTGTACTGAGCAACAAGTTGTGGACCATCAAGATTCTTGTGCTGAACTTGCCAACATCCGTAAATTTTATTTAAAGATTACTACTCCTAAAGAAGTTGAGAAATTATTAAGACAAATCAAAAGAGATAGCTCAGCTGGCTTGGATGGTTTATGTCTTGACAAAGATGCTGCTTCAGTGTTAGCGTATCCAATTAGTATTATTTTCAATTTGTCTTTTTCTACAGGTGTTGTGCCTGAAATCTGGAAACATTCTTTGGTGGCTCCCATCCATAAATCTGGTTCACACCAGGATTTTGGAAATTATAGGCCAATCTCAGTTTTGTCCATTTTAGCTAAAGTACAGGAAAAGATAATCTATAAACAGCTGACTGAATATATAGATACATTAGGCCTATTGTCTCAAAATCAACACGTTTTTCGTAAAGGTAAAAGTACTGAGATTGCCCTGGTTGAGTTCACGAACACGGTCCTGGATGGTATGGATAAAGGTTGTTTGACTGGGGCTGTGTTCATGTACTTAACCTAGGCATTTGACTTGGTGAACCACCAGTTGTTGATTGCTAGGTTGAGGATTTTGGGAGCAGGATGATCTTTTTTGGTTTGGATTAGGGACTATTTAAAGGATCGGTCACAAAGGGTTAAATTTGGTGGTGCTACTTCTGAATTTGCAGGAGTTAAGTGTGGGGTCCTTCAGGGCTCCATACTAGGGACACTTTTGTTTTCATTATTTTTTGATCAACATGTGTCAGTAATTAATAATGCTTTTTTAACTCTTTATGCAGATGATGCAGTAGTATATATGCAAGGCTTTTCTGTTAGTGACCTAAGTGACTCTCTAACAAAAGAAATTATTAACTTTCAATCATCTCTTACATCTAGTGGCATGGTTTTAAATAAAGCAAAGACAAAAGCAATGCTTTTTGGTACTGGCAAGATTAAGAATTATGGACCCTTGCCTGCAGGTTAAATCTTTAGATTGGTCTAGGTTTGAGCGAGTGGATACATTTCAGTATCTTGGGGTCACATTAGACTCTAGTCTAAGTTATGAACCTCATTTTGCAAAGGTTACTACTAGAATACTAGGGGGTGGGGGTAGAAAGAAGTAGGCTTCTGGTTAACTAGGATCTGCAGCTTATCCATTAGGTAGGGAAATGAGCAGACTGGGTGGGCCAAGCAGTCTTTATCTGCCGTCAAATTCTATGTTTCTATGCAATACATTGTAGAATGGCCTTTTTATACAGAATATGTTTGTTTCTTATCAGGGAATCCAGGTTAGTTATTTCAAATCATTGCCTAGTCCCTATTGTAAATTATGCTGCTATCATAACTGATAATGCTTCTTCTACAGTAATATCAAAAAAAATTACTTTATTACAATTGATCACTAAATTTGCTTTAAATTACTCAAAACTGTCCCATCCTTGTGAAATTTTGGAAGAAATAGGTTGTCTTCTGGTTCTGTTGAACTTTCATTTTTGTGTGGTTATATTTACACACAGAATTGTTAATTCTGGGGTCCCACAAAAACTTAGTAATCTACTGAGACCTCATGATGAAGGCTATTTCTCTCGGCACAGGACAGACAGTTAGGTTTTTAATATACCTTTTATGAGAACGAAATACAGACAGAGGGCCTTTGCGTGTATCGCTCCATCGATTTGGAATGAAATACCTTGTGGCATACGACAAATGCATTCTGTTAAATTATTTGTACATGAATTAAGAAAGTTCTTTGAATTACAATTTAATTGAAATTGTTTTACATGATGTTTAGTTTTATGCAACAAAGACGTTTTGTTCAGATATTTTATTACTGTACATTTTGTATGTGTATTCTTTATGTGGGTCACACCTGTAAAAGGAACTCGTTTTCCAGTGTGCTTATCCATTAAATGAACAAACAAACAAACAATTATTGAAAATTTGTTAGGCTGTGGTGGCATGAAATGAAAAAGTCAGATGTTGTTCAGAAGAAATGTTTGGGGTGCCTCAGGATTGCTCAGAGGAATGTGTGTAGACATTGGTCAAAGGCCACCAATGAAGTGCAGTCAGAGTGGCGATCAGAACCGGGAATTGGGCTGTGTGGCTATTGGTACCAGGTGTGTTTAGGAAAGACAACACATGACATCTTGAAAAAACTAAATGATGTCAAGAACTATGATTTTGTAGCCAGCCCTATGGTAATTTCACTGCAGCAGAAATTATGAAGAATGACAGTCACAACAACAAAAGTCATTACCCCTGAAATAATTAAGAAATATACATAAATATTATAATACCTATACATTAGCATAACTTTGCATTTAAAAACAATCGTATTACCATACGAATTCAATCTTGTACACGATCTTAGTGTGTGAACACATTGCGTGCAGATTGAACTCAACAGCTGTAATGTCATGAAATGACGTGCAAAACAATATAGTGACTCGAGACTACAGAATGATGAGATCTGCTTTCTACACTCAAGGTGCTTCAACAACCCCACAGCTCTGTCTTCAGGATACCAGCTCTCCTCTCGCAATGGTTGGCATTTTACTTTTAATATGCTGCGTTCATTGCCTTACTGTATTTAACTGTGCTGTGCTCTTTATTTAATTTTTTTTGTAAAATATCCAATTGCAGCAGATAGACCGGACTCGGTACAATTAAGAAGTTAGCCCTTATTGATCCAGATCCGTTGGACCACATTGGATCCAGGGGGTTCTGATTTTCCACGGGTCGATCCATACACCCCTACTGGCCATGCTTCTGACATCCACTCCCCTTTAAAATAGGCTCCAATTCCTAATGAGCCTGAGGCATCCATGTATAGCTCTAAGTCCATGTTGTATATACCAAGATACCATTATTACTGGGGATGGAGCCCCCCCAATGACAAGAATTACATTTACAATAAGGGACTGCCTGTTTAACTTCCCCATACAACCCGCTGCAATAACTACAACTGGTGCAACATCCTCCAAATATGCCACAGTTGCCCCGTTACATACTGTACATTCACAGCAATGCTTGCGCCAATGCCTTTAGTTTTTTATAGTTTCTGGTCTTATGTTTTGTGATGTTGTGTGATATCATTCTTTCTGTGGGGGTGCTCTGGCCCACATGCACATCATGGGTGCACTAATGAAGTTGTATTTTTTTACCTCGGGGTGGGGGGGCGGAGCCAACGCACCCACAGAAAAAATATCATGGAATATTACAAAACATTAACAAAAAGCAACCTCACAACTAAGTAGGCAGTTAAATTATTGTGGATCCTCATTCTCCGCTGCCTGTTTGGCAGCTTGGCACATTTTGTGCTCCAGGCTCCAGCCAATTGTCAGTCAGTTGTAGTTATTGCATTGCGTTGTACTGGGAGATTAAACAAGCTGTCATAGTGTAAAATGTTAAATTCTTCTATTTTGGTACAGCAGTCTTCATACTCTGGGAGTTGAGTGGACAGTACAGCAGAATAATACTGTATGTAGTTGTTTTGTATAGCTCAGCTGTCACGGGCGGCAGGCTATCTGCCCCAGTCACAGAGAACCAGCCAGTCCAGTAGTCAGTTCAGTGTAGCGTGGTGTCACCTGACTCAGTAATTAAAATGGGCAGACTAGATAGATGGGCCCTTGCGGTCCTTATCTGCCATCAACTCTGTTTCTATGTCACTTATCTGATTGCTATCATCAGGCATCAGCCTAAAGAGTAGCAGCACCAGTGGTAGTACTAGTGGTACTGTACTTGCTGGGTTGGGTGGGCCCCTCTTGGTTTTGTCTGCGAGGGAGTGAGTCAGTAACTGACTGACTCACACCCACCCAAACAGAACTGGGAGTGACCAACACTGCTATTCTGTAGGCTGATGATAAACAGTCAGATAACTGACGCAGAAACAGAGTTGATGGCTTATAAGGACCGCAAATGCCCATCTACTCTGCCCATTCTTTTCTACCTTATGAATGTGCCATAGACCTTTACTCTGTCAATGGTGGTCTATCTATTCATACTCATCTGTATTGCTCACTTATGCCTACCCTATCCCGTGCCTGTTTGAAGCCCTACACTTATTCATATCCACCACTTCCTGAGGTAGGCCCGGCCATACTATTCTATGCATCCACCGTGACCACCCTTTCTGTGAAAAAGAAGTTCCTCACAAACAATACCCCTTAATCGGCCTCCTCTAATCTCATGGTGTGTCCTCTTGTCCAGCTATTTTTTTTATATTGAAATATCATCGTGTTAGACTCTTGCACCACTTCGGAGTACTCCAGATGGGGTCTCACACAAATTGTCTGTACAGAGGCTGGGATGACAACCCCCTGTTTTATACTAGCAATGCCTTTCCCTATGCATCAGAGAATCCACCATAACTGCCTTCCCAAATTGCTTGCCTACATTTAGGTCATCTTTTGTTTGTGTTGTCTGCAAAGAGGCATATGTTTCCTTCCAGTCCCTCTGCAGTGCAGTGCCACTTATAATGACAGTAAAGAGGACCGATTCCAACCCTACGGTACATGACTAGTAACCACCCACTTTCTTCTGCATGGACTCCATTCGTTGATTACTATTACCCATCCCTATGTCCTGTTGCTCATGCCCTGGCAATTGTTTACTCAGGTTACCATCCTGGGATGCACTCCCAGGCTGGCTTTCTTGTTTGTTAATCATTTGTGACAGTGTGGGACTGCTAGTCTAGGTAGGCCATATCCACCACAGCCCCTCTTTGGTCTACTGACTTGCACCCATGTCCCAGCATCCCTCCTCCACTTATCCTCCCTATTTCTGAATTCCTTGTAACATGCATACCCACCTTTAGGCTTTAGGTAATCTGAAATGTACTCTGTGATGTCTCTAAGGAGGGGCTATACTTCTCAGTGAAAAAATAATAAATATGTATAACTGTAGCTGATTATCTACTGTACTAGACTACTACTTAATGTAATGTGTGTACTTTATTTTATAGCCAGTGCCAAAATTGAGTACAGTCTGTAGACGACTCTTGGAGTGGACAAGAACGACGCGACTCATCTGAGTTTTATAAGGTAAGGTAATGGTAATGGGTTTTTAAATTTGGAATTTTATGTTTTTGTGTTATCTTTTTACACTCCTATTGTCATGGTATCGATGTGATATACTCAAGAGGGGGTGAACAACCTCTTGACATCACATCGATACCATAGCAACATAAACTTGCAGAAATTGGGACAATGATAAGGGCTCACCATTCAAATAACATAATTCCAATTGTCACACGTTGCTGTTGAGTCTATCGATCACCATGTCTGATAGAGCTCTTAACTCTGATGCTATTTTGTCCTGCTGTAGTTCAATCTTGTATCATAATAAATTGTTTTCCTACACATTTATGTGGCCATAGTGCAGATTCATTAATAAGGTAAGGCTACATTAATTGTGTTCAGGGTGGGAGCAACTTCTCATATTGAGTCCTATACCCCTCTAAATCTCAATGCCTGATGTACAGGTGATAACCACAGTATAATCACCTCTTGTGCTTGCTAGGGCAATGGCAAACCTCTCGAGCTGTGCTCGCAAGGTTTACTGATGCCCTAGCAGCCACTTGAGGTAATTACATTGTGGTTACCACCTGTACATCAGGCATTCACCTCTATTTAATAACTCAGTTTAAATGTGCAGTTTAAGATAAGGTGACCCTTTTCAAATATACATTTTTGATCAATTCTGGCAGAACCCACTGTCAGCTCAGCTTCACCCTTGAAAGCTGGTATAGTAAGTAATATGGAGCCAGGGTTATTTTTCATGGTTACCAAAGAAACACCAGCAATGGAAACCATGACTAGTACTTCCTTTCTGTATGTGAGGAGGTGATTTGCTCTTGAGTGAAAATAGCAATACATTATGTACTTAATTTAAATGTGAACTTTCATTTGTAGGCCCGAACTTGAGTGAGGACTCCATCACCATCAGATCAGAAAGTTCCTGTCCTACATAAGTAGCAACAGTCACCAGAGGCAGTGCAAGGAGTCACCTCCAACAGTCAGTCTTATTAAAGGTAAGTCAATGTGTTTTTAAATTGGGTGACGGGTGTATCGTGATCTCATTTGTGTAGCTTTGACTGGTAGTTTGTCTGACTCTCTGGGTTGGGGTAGGGGCGGGAGTAGGGGAGTTAGGGGCAGTGCCGTAGCAATGGTGGTAGGAGAGCATGGCAATAAGTTACTAAGCAATAAGGCACTCCCAGGGGTTAGATTAATAGTCAGTAACCACTATCTAGGGTCTGGGATGTCGATGTAATATGTGGCACAAGACAGGTGACCCAGTGACATTTTGCCCCAGGTTGTAATTAATTGGATGTTAGTCTAACTCCTGTGAGAGCCTTATTGCTATTATAGAAATGTATTCAAAAAGAAAAGTGTAACAAGTATGGTTTATGGTTATGAATGTTCTCTGTAGCCTACTATTAGAAAGTGACTGGTAATGCTGCATTGTGATTTTAAGCCAGCATTCAAAAACTGTTCATAGAAGAAGAACTTTTTCTTAAAAGTCGATCTTACAATAATATCAACTGTTTTATAATTTAAACAGAGAGATTTGAAAAAAGTTCTTCCACCAACAGTTTAGAATGTTGGCTCAAAATCAAGTGCAGCATTCCATCAGTCAACAATGACAGGATGGAATGCTAAAACTCAGGAAGAATCAAATGCCATGGTAATCAGGCTGTGCATGACAGTTCATTGAACAGGGATTAATGTAAGGCTGATCCTAACAGCCAAGCCAGTCAAACAACTTTAGGCTGGGGGCTGGCTGTATAGCGTAGAGGTTAGAGTAATGAGCTATGAATTTTGACCTTGTTGTTATCCAGCAGCCTGGGTTCGATTACCACAACCTCCACTTGCATACTGTGTGACTCTCTGATTCTCAGCAGCAAGTCATTTAACTGCCCAGTGTTCCCAGGTCACCCTGAAATGAGGCACTTGTGCCGAGTAGGCCTAACCCGGTTAGCAAACTCTAACAATTAAAATATGTGTGTGTGTGTGTGTTATATATATATATATATATATATATATATATATATATATATATATATATCTTGCACAATGAAACTGCCTTCTGAGATCTTCTGCATTCTCTCACATGACGGGTAAATAGATGTACTTAACAGAGCATCCCAGTCAATAACCTGTCCCACTTCTTGTGTTGTTATGATTAAGTCACCGGCTGCCCCTCATGACACACCACACAAGGCATGGGTAAACTCCAGTAACCCACACCCTGTTGTGCCTTATTGATTACACAAACAGGAAGTTGGATAGACATTGACTGGGATGATTTGAAGTTAAGTACAAGTACACATATTATACTGTACACTTCTCTCTTCAGTATTCTGTAAAGGAAGGCCTGATTCTTGAAGATGCCACCGAAGAAACCATCAGGGGCAGAGTTTAGAAAACTGAGGAAAGCAAGAGAAGAAGAAAATTGAAAACTTTCCCAGCAGTGGCAACATTGGCTTACTAAGTCTAAGGAGCAGGAGGGAAGTTCAGCGACTCCATTAGTAGCAACACCAATTGACATCGATGAGCCTACCCCTACTAAGACAGATGTTGAGGGCAATATTACAGAAGAAGAAGAAGTTGAAGAAAAAGAAGAAGATGATGATTGCCAGCCGACACCATCTGCGTGCAGCTTTGAAAATTATACAGAGGATCCTGCATTAGGAAGTAATGTAGATGCTGTTGCCAGTTCAGTACTCCAACTTAACTTTAATGACCCAACATCATGGCCTGACATGACTGACAAAGTTAGATGTTGCTTGGTGGAACATGGCCCTGAACAAAAGAAAAATGCTGATTTTAGTTTCTCAGCATCTGATGATGGCAAGCGCTTTTATCAGGATTGGTTCACAAAATTCTTCCCAATGGAAACTGTGGACACACATGGCTAATGTATGGTGAGACCAAGAAAGCTATCTATTGCTTCCCATGCATGCTGTTTGCAAAAAATCATCCACTACATCGAGTCTAGCAAATCCAAAAAGTTTTGTGACTGGAGACATTTAAATCCCAGAATTCCAGATCATGAAAACTCCCTGAACACCACGACAGTTATTTACGTTGGAAGAATTTTGAAATGCGCTTGAAGACAGGGGCCACAATAGATGATCAACTGCAAAGGTCAATTGCCTCAGAAAAGAAAAGTAGGCACTATCTTCTGAAAATTATTCTTGATGCTATTCTTTCTCACAAAGAACAACTTGGCTCTCAGGGGTCCACAGAGATAATTGGACACACACATTCTGGAATTTTTCTTAATTTGCTAGAACTGATAAGTCACTATAATCCAGAGCTTGCAGGCACATTGCCAACCATAAGAAGGGTCTTCCACTTATTTTTCTCCTACAATTCAGAGCGAGTTTATTAACTTGCTGGGTTCCACTGTGAGACGTGAAATAATCGCAAAAATTAAGGAGGCAAAATATTTCTCTATTATGTTTGATTGTCGCCAGATGTGGCTCACAAGAGCAGATGTCTCAAATCATTCGTATGTGAGGATACAGGATAATGATTGCAGTGTTGAGGAAAGTTTCATTGATTTCATCATCTCACATGAAAAGACAGGAAGTGGGCTAGCTGCAGAAATTGAAAAGAAATTAAGTGATGATGGCTTAGATATAGCTAACTGTCGCGGCCAAGGGTATGACAATGGCACTAATATGGCAGGAAAGTATCGTGGTGTGCAAGCCCATATAGCACAAGTGAATGAACATGCTAGATTTGTCCCATGTGCAGCTCATTCTCTTAATTTAGTTGGGGTCCATGCTGCGAGTGTATCAGTGGACATGGTATCATTTTTTGGCACAGTGCAGAGATTATTTACATTCTTTGTAGCTTCAACAAGTCGCTGGGAGGTGCTGTCCCAAGCAGTAAAGGTCACTCTGAAGGGTCACACTGAAACAAGGTGGTCTTCAAAGTTTCGTGCAGTTCACTCCCTTCATCTTCAAATACCTGATGTCTTAAAGGCATTGTACCAAATAAGTGAAGATGCAACCAATGCCGACGCGGTATCAACAGCCCAGAGCCTAATCAAGCAGATAGATTTCAAATTTCTTTGTACCCTAGCAATGTGGGACAAAATACTGAACCTGATTGAACGAATAAACCAACTGTTGCAATGTAAGGGATTGCCTGTCAATAGTGCCTCAAAACATATCAGTGGATTAAGGGATGCACTGCAGTACATGCGGGATGATGGAATACATGATGTTGTACAACATGCAGCAGAACTTGCTGAACAGATGTCACTGAATGCAGAATTCACAGAAAAAGAAAAGAAAGGTAAAAGGATGGCTGATGAGAACGTTGAAGATGAAGGACACTTGATTTCTGCTGAGCAGGATTTCAAAATGCAGTTCAACAATGTTCTAGACACCCTCACTTCCAAGATTCAGTGGAGGTATGAGGCATTGTCTGAAGTGGCTGCTGATTTTAACTTCCTTACAGGCCTATCTTTCTCAACAATGGAAGTTAGCGAGTTAAAGAAATGTGCAGCAGATCTAGCAATGAAATATTCTAAGGACCTAGATGCTTGTGAAATAGTATATGAGGTAGAGAGCTTCAAATTTCAGGCAGCTTCAGTACTGCCCAATTTTTCTAATGCCACCCCCCTCAGCTTGTTGAAGCTCATTCACAAATGGTCTTTGAGTACTTCCTATCCAAACATTGAAATTGCTCTCCGACTCTTCTTGACACTCCCTGTAACTGTTGGTTCTTGCGAACACAGTTTCAGCAAACTGAAGCTGATCAAGACCTATATAAGATCATCTATGGGGCAAGAAAGACTGTCAAATCTCGCTATACTATCTATTGAAAATGCTGTAGCCAGTGCCATTAACTTCGACAAAGTCATTGACGAATTTGCCTCTTTGAAGGCAAGAAAGGTTCACACATAGACCAGACAGACAGACAACTGTGAAATGTGTAAGCTGTATCTGACTTCTATGGATATGTGATTCAGATTCAAATAACATATTTGCATGAAAATATATAGCATCCATCAGCTCTTGTCAGTTACCGGGGTTTCCCTTCATGTCCTGATTGCCTTCAGGTTTTTGGTTTAATACTCAGTGGCCTGTGCTGTTGTGTGTGGGGCTTTGGTTCATTCAGCTCCAGCTCCATATCTTGTATTGCTGTGTAACTGTTCCTGTGTGTTGTGTGGATTGTTCAATTGTCACATTTCATATATTTATAAAGTAAGTTGGAGTAATGAACTGGCATCGACATATGCATTACTTTCTAATGCAGAATCCTCTGTTAGCAAACTGTGATTTTCATTTAAATACTAACCACTGGTTCTCATTTGGCCACTTTACAACACAGTTTGTTCTAATTCCATGATGAAAAAAAAAATCTGAAATCAGGAGTTGCTAGGGATACTCAATTCGGAAGAACATGTAACACAAGTGTGTTTTGGTTCAGTAGGGGAGTGATTCAGTAGTAGATGACCCACAACTACCAAATCAGGCTACAGCATGTAACCGTCTACCTCCACGAGCTTCAGTAGGCCTAGAGGACCCCTAGCCTCATGCTTTATGTAGCAATCTTTCACAGTATATTTCAGAAATGCATATAGGGTGGGTGGATGGTTGATGGCTTTGTTGGTCACACAAATGTCCACAACAATTGCGACGGCACACTCTGTATACCACCCAGTCAGAGTCTCTCACATCTCATTTTCCATGGGGGCAAAATATTCCCTGAAATCAGGGGTAGGGAACTGTAACAAAAGTATGTTTTTTCTTCAAGAAAAGCCCCAAAAATCACCACAGAGTATCTTAACCCCTCAGAGCTTCTGGGTGCCTTGCAGCCCCCCAGACTCCCATGCTTTATGTAGCAATCTCTCACAATATATTTCAGAATACATATAGGGTGGGTGGTTGATGGCATTCTTGGTCAGCCACTCATCCATAACAGTTGTGGCGGCACACTCTATACCACCCACTCAGAGTCTCCCATATCTCATATTCCATGGGAGAAAAATATTCCCTCCCTGAAATCAGGGATAGGGAACTGTAACAAAAGTATGTTTTTTCTTTGAAAAAGGCCCCAAAACTCACCACAGAGCATGCAAACCCTTTAGAGCTTCTGGGGGCCTTGCGGCACCCAGACGCCCTGCTCTTTTCTTCGAGGGGGGCACAAACTTAGACTCTTGCCCAGGGCACCAAAATGCCTTCCTACGGCACTGCCTTATACAGATCCCTAATTATTGCCGTGTAGGTTAATAGTGGGATTGCCAGCTCCGGCTGCTTCTCTAACACCAGTGTACTATAGATCAGAAAGCCCACTATTGGGAGATATTATTGGAGCTTAAGAAACAAAGGAGTAATTATTAATCAAGGGCAAAACTGCCCGGTCGTTACTTTTCTTAATTAACCCATTAAGTGCTTATTGCCATATTATAGGTATTGATAGTAAATGGCCATATGGTATATAGGTATTGTAGTACTAGATAACGTATTGCTACATGAAATTCCCCCCAATCTTGTACCGAAAGTTATAGTGGATCACACATCCGAATGTCTCTTTAATGCTGTTTACCCTATGTAGTATGGCACTGTACAGTTCTTTATAGTGTGATGTATTTGCATAAACTCTATAAATAAAAGGTAAAAAAAAAGAGAGCCCACTTGCCAAATATCAATGTTCTTGCCTTTTTACTTAGCTTCCTCCTCCTTATGCACAACCACTTTCAGTGCCACCACAATCTCCAATTTCCCCACAGATTCCTTTTGCTAATATTTTTTTGTAGTGTCCTTATCCACTAACCCAAACAGATCCACATCTTCTCCCTTCCAAATTTTCTCATTAATAGAGGTTGGGACATGAGCCCCCAATGAATAACAGGGGGATCCACCATACAACTTCTTTCCCCCTTTACCCCCCACTCCCTTCCCCGGCTCATTCTTATCCCCTTTCTTCAAATCTGCCAAGACCTTCTCCATCCTTTCCAGATCTTTATCCCCCATATCTCCAATGAACCCCTCCAAGTAGTCTCTGAGGCTGCCCTCATTGAACCAGTCCACCTTCTCCTTACCATCGCCATTATCTGGCTCATCTGACTCGGGTGTGGGGTCAGGCTGGGGTGCCGGTACCGGTTCCAGGTCAGCCCCCGTGGTCGTTTACCCCCCCACCCTTTGCCTTCAGCTCCTCTGCCGCCTTCTTCTTTTTGGCTGCCTCCTCTTCCACTTCCTGGAGCCAAGCTGCCTCAATCAGCTCCGTCATTTTGTCCATTCATTTTGTGGCTTCTTCCTTCAGCTGGACACTAGAAGAGGTAGCTCAGATCCTGGGGGTGCCATCCTGCTCAACAAAACAAATAAAAACATGTGATCCTGCAGCCAAACAACAAAGATTCCTTTCTCTATTTTTTTAACCACTTTAACCCCCTCCCCCACTGGCCCCAACTCAGGTTGAGGACTACTCCGCTCCTCCGACCCATCCTGGCCTTGCCCACACACATATTACATTGCCTCCATGTTGCATCCCCTGCTCTACCCATACCCTCTTCCTCCATGTTTTTTTTTATTTTTGTGGCCCAGAAATCCCACCACACCAAGGCTGACAGTCCCTACCCTCTGTTCACCTTGATTTGTGCCCCAATGAGCTGGAAAACTGCCTTTTCCCCATAAACCCTACAGTTATATATGTATATTTTTTTAAATCTGTATATATGTTCCCTTTGTTTTTAGTTGTTTTTTTAAACTGCCATCACAGGAAAAACTGACTGTGAAATTGCAGCCTCCTCTGCCTAAAATGTTGACTGCTCACCGGCCTGCCTCTGCTTCACTCTGTATTGACAAGATGGCGGCCGCCACATGGCCTGGCCTAGTCACCTCGGCCAACTACAGCCTTTTGCTCCCTTTGGGTATCAATGCCCAATCTTAAACAGATTAAACTACTTGAGGGCAGGACAAGCACTCGTTCAGCCCTCTCAAGTGACACCGGAAAACAAATCCCACTTCGCTGGCCTGTCTTTCCCCATTCTGTGCCCTCCAGTATATATTCTGAAGTCTGGAGCCAACTACCCTGCTCTGACAAGTGCTTAAAATTGGCACCTGACCAGAAAAGCACCCCGGATGCTTCTCTGACCCATGGGCACCACCATTCCTCCCGCGGCAGCCTCCATTGCCACCCTGCCCATCACTGGACCTCCTCTTTTGCAGACCTTGGGCCGGATGCTGGCCCCACCAAATATCACCCAACTCCGCCACCATGATCAGCAACAAAACACCGCTATGGTTCATCTACAATCACAGGGCCTCTACTCCTGCCTGCTGCCAGCCATCTTCTCCACAGTTCAGGTGCCAACCGCACCTCTCCTTCTTTGACTTGGCGCCCGCAGCTGCCACTCCCCACCTCAGTGCAAATAGCACTGCAGCAGAAATAAATAAGAAAAATGCAGCTGGAAGGAAAACCAACAGCACCTTTAACTTTAATTAATAAAATTTGATAGTGCAATTTGCGGTGTGCCCTCTCCCACTCTGAGCAGCTGACCACCCCGGCATCCTCCAAAGTGGGGCTTGTGCCTCCCAATGAATATTAGTTCAAAAAATCTGCTGCAAAATAAAAGCTCATGCTACCACAAGCATCCAGTTACTCCAGTACAGACCAAAACAGACAAGAAACAGCGCAACCCAAATGCATAACAACAATCCAAAACAAAAACTCTCCTCGTATGAAAATTTTTACTCACAAGAATCTAGTACCTTCTTAACCTCATGAGTAACCTAGTCTAGGTCACCATTTCCAGAAAAGGGGAAATAAACCCAGAACAAGTACTATTATTAATTATTTATTTATTCCTACTTTTATTTTTTATTTATTTTATATCCAAAGCAAGTAGCTTACAAATGAAATCGTAATTTACTTACAGAAGCAGGCTGAAAATAAACTGCAGGCCAAAAAAAGGGGTCCAGGCCTAAAAGCCTGCCCTGGCCCCTCACGGAAAACCTGCACTTACCTCAAGGTATCAAATGTGAGCAAAGTTGCCAAGCTGAAATGCTAAGATCAAAGAAAACCAAAAACCCTAGTAAAAAGAGGAAGATCCTTGCTGCAATCTACCTTATAAATCCCATTAGGAACCCCAATAAGGACCCCATCTAGCCTCTCTCCATGATCAATATCCTACCTGCATCCACCTGTATCATACGACACCTGTTGATGATGCCTATGACCTCACTATGCCTCTCCCCTCTCTGAAACATTTCCCTCCCATCCCCCCCAGCTCTACCTAAGGACATTTCCTGCAGGGTCAACCTGACAATCTGGGCTGCCTTTTATTGGCAACCCCATTTGTCAAAGGTCTCCATTGAACCCTCCCATAAGGTTCCATGTGATAACAGCAACATTTTAGCCATGACTCACATAACAGCAAGTGCAAATCACTGAAAACAAATTCTGCGACTAGCACTACACCGACCACCAAAAACAACAAACCCACCATACTATCAATACAGGGGGTGATCTACACTTACTGTTTATGCAGGGAGGCTACCCCCCCGGTATACCATGAATTATAATAGTCAACTCCAGGGAGGGCAGGTACTGGGGGACAGGGGATACCATGGGAGGGGGTTGCTCCATGGGGACATCAGTATACATGGGAAGACCATTGAGGGAGATACAACTCGTGGGTGGGGGACAAAATGGGAGAGCATATGAAAAAAAATTAAAGTGCAACAATCACAAAAGGACAAACAAGTACATTTCCTACATGCAGTCCCAAACCTGGGTCCATCTGCTTCACAGTTGGTGGCTGTAACCACCACTCCAGGTGACCAACTCAGCAGTGGCATGCTCAGTTCATCTATTTATCCTACCCATTCACTAACCCTACACTTTCATTCACTGTTTTGTCCCTCCACCCTTGCTATTCATTCCCACTCACTATAGTTTCACGGTCGCTATTTCTTCAGGCATGCAAAGTGAATTGTTCAATCTGAGTCACTCAATTTGCTTTTACCATATCACGGGATATTCTTCCATAACATATCTAGCATCTTGCAAGTCGACCCCACTACCTCATGTTCAATAATCCTTCTTTGTAACCCTT
This sequence comes from Neoceratodus forsteri, assembly GCA_016271365.2. NCBI lineage: Eukaryota > Metazoa > Chordata > Ceratodontiformes > Ceratodontidae > Neoceratodus > Neoceratodus forsteri. The sequence goes on along the minus strand of CM028130.1, from coordinate 53,266,385 downwards.
TAAAGGACAGTAATGTGGTTTTATAGTACCTTTACACACTTATTACAAAGTGCTTTATAAAGCAACCGAGAGGATACTGGCAGGTAAGGGACTGAATGGGTAGAACAGCATAGATCAAAAGTGTAGAAAACAACTGGACTACAGTATGTGACTGTGAAGTGTGAAGTATGAGTTGTATGTCAGGGATAATCCTCTAAGTCTGCAGCAATATTTTCTCCCCTCCTGCTCACTCCAATTGAAAAGCACTTTAGGATACAGTGGGCTAGATATTCAGACTGCGCCAGGCAGGGGTGTAAGCCTGGGTGCAGCACAACTGGGTTGAGCCAGGGCGTAGTCCAGGCGGTATATTCAAGGTGCTGCAACAGCTCAGCAACATTTAAACATGGCACTGGGGCACTCCACACTGTGCACGGCGCAGTGGAACTGCACCAGTGCAAGTGGCAGGTGGGGATCAGTGGGATGCACCCAGCACAAGTGCAGGTGCGCTAGGCACATCAACCATGATATTCAGCACTGGGCATGCAAATGAGTCCATTATGGATGCAAGGTGCAAATGGGGCCATTTACATGTCATTATGGCCCCATTTGAATGTGGTGCACTGATTCCCGGTGACTTGCACCTGGCGCCCTGCAAGGCTGCAGCCATCGGGGACTGAAGACCCCCTGCACAGCAGCAGGCACCGCACCCCATTGCCTGATCATGGGCATATGTTGAAAAGAACCCTGGTGGTCCAGTGGACCCTATCCCCTGCCCAATCACAGGCATACATATAAAAAAGCCCTTGTGGCCCAGTGGACCCTATCCCCTGCCTGATCATGGGCATAAGTATAAAACAACCCTGGTTGTCCAGTGGACCCTACCTCATTGCCCGATTGTGGGCATAATTACAAACTAGCCCTGGTGATCCAGTGTACCCCATCCCCTGCCTGATCGCAGGCATTTTAAGAGAATAACCCTGGTGGTCCCACAGTACCCCCCTCCCCACCTGCCTACTGAGCCCCACCACCCTGCACTCCCCCCCCGGTTAGCAGCAGACAGCAGCTCCCTGCCTGCAAGCCACCCGGCCACCCAACAACTGACAGAGTACAGTACAGCTGTACTCCTACTGATCCACTGCGTGGGCCAATGGGCGTGCAGACCGTGCTGTACTACACAGTCCCGAAATGTGAATGAACCATGAATGAAACGGGTCATTGGCCACTATCCTGGTAAAACTAAATAAATAAATGAAAACATACTCTCAGTCATAGAAATATGCAACAGCAAGTTGTTTAATTAGATCCAAAGCAAGATGTCAACAAAGCCCCAATATTTGACATCAATTCTTATAAAAGTGTTTTTTTTTCTATTTAATCTTTTTCCGCCCCGAGCTGCCAGCCGCCTGATGTGTTTGTCAGCCTGGTCATGGGCCGACGGGCTTCTTGCCCCCAACCGCCTCAGGCCCTCCGATACTCCATGGCTTCCCCTACGGTGGGGCTGCAGCACTCCCTCACATGCTGCAGACTTTGAACTAGGTCAGAGGGCTGGCCTGGGGAGCAAATTGAAGCCATGGCAAGCTTCATTAGCAGCGGCTTGACAGCTGCAGCTTTTTCTGTTTTCCAGGAGGCAGGGTCGTGCAACCCAGCACCTGCGTCTGCCCGCTTTCCTGCGTGCCTGCCAGTGCTCGGTACATGTGACTCTGGCCTTCGCCAGGGATCATCAATGCCCGGGCACTTCCCCACCCCCAGAGAAGGAGAGCAGTCCCTGGGATGCTCCATCCTTCTCCCCCGGCCGACCCTCCAGCGACCCTGGTCCATTCCCGAACCCTGGTCGCCGGCGTCGCATGCGGAAATCCAACCTCTGTGCCGACGGGTCAGCTCTTATAAAAGTTTTAAACCACTTGGTTTTGTATACTGTATCTTTGTGACTACAGAGTATATTACTCAGTGTGACACCTCTCTCTCTGTTTCTATGCAGGTTGTCTTGCAGATAAGTGGCACCATAATTCTTGGCTTTTCATAGCACATCTACACTATTTTTGTTTTAGCCAAACAAATAAACAACATCAACAACAAAATAACAGTGCTTAATTTTTGCTGAATTGGCAAAGTTCAGCTCAGAGTGTCTCGGTTTTGCCTCAGACATTAAATATATAGAACCACTAATTTATATGTATCTGTTTTTTTCCAGTCACTTACAACTGCCTTGCCTGCTGCCAGCTAGAGCCAGTATGTATTCCATATATATATATATATATATATATATATATATATATATTTTTTTCATGCAGAGTGCCCCAGCTCTGGGTTTATGTTCTAACTGCATTGTTTGGTGACCATCGGTGCTGCTGCCTGCCTGTCTAGTACAAACCTATCACCCCAACCTTTGACTCAGCCTCTCTTTAGTCCTTAAAAAGACTTTAATTCTTCTAAGCATTCTCTCTTAAAAGGGTGTTTTTGTATCATTTTGGTGCAATCTGGTGCATTTTGAAGCGTATTTCTAATGCAATTTCTACCCATTTCCTCCCCCCCCATGTTTTGTGAGTTGTGCCCCAGCACCATCCCCATAGTCCCCACAGTTCACATGACAGTATGTTACCCAAAATACCCTCCCAACCCAAAAATAAAACAAAATACCAAAAGACTGCAGCTGGGCAGCAGCACGTCCGAAACATAAAATTAGTCAAATTGAAAGAGACTTGGTGATAAAGACAAATTGCAGACAAATTAAATGACAATCCAAGTAAACAAGTTCAGAAATGCCACTCACTCAAGCATGTTATGACATTACCATAAAGCCAACCCATCCCAGTTTGTCCTGCAGTACAGATTAACCTATCCCCCAACCTTACCTCGGTAAAATAATAAATACAATAACTATAGAAATATGGGAGCAAAGTCACTTTGCTATCTAGTTTCTAAAAATATAATTTCAAGTTTGCTTGCTATTTTTTCAAAACAGATTTTTCTATACAGCAACTTATTCCAAAGAAAATACATTTTTAAATAAATCAAGTATTTTTTATTATTTTAAAATTTCCCTTACTGGGATTACACTATGGTATGAGGCATCTCATTTTTATGATTGGCCCAAGAAGTCAGTAAGCAGACAGCAGATCACAGTTTTTAAACAAATATAAAAATGCATTTTTATGTTGGCGCACTTGAGCAGCCAACATCTTGCGACAGTGGGGAATTGGAGGTGCGGTCGCTGTTGGGCGAAAGCAGGGCACGCATCAGTAGGTGCATCCCTCATTCCCCAATCAGCCTGCATGCCGGCACCACACCATGCATACTAATGTGGTGAGCACATCTAAGGAAAGGTCAGCTGCAATCCGAGCAAAGCTTGTCAGATGCAGCGGACCCTCCCTACCTGCTCACCACATTGTGAGCATGGCGGGTGGCCACCCAACTACCGACTTCAGGGGATGCCCAATCCCCCTACTGGCTTAGTCTGGCCACAAAACTTTGCTGATGGGGGAGCCCACTCCCCGTTGGCATAAAGCAGTCCCCTCCATTTCTTATATGCCGAGGGGTGTGCCCCATCCCCCTCAGCTCTTGCCTCTCTTCTCCCCGCTTTCCTTGTGTGCCAGCAGAGGTGCCCAATCCTCAGCATAAATTAACCCCCTTTTGTTCTGTATCAATGAGGGTGCCCAATCCCCGTAAGCTGCAGCAACCCATGTGTTAGGTGGCACGCCAGAGCCCACCCCAGCATGCTAAGTCCCCTGAAAAAACTGTCCCGCGATGTTAGTTTTGTTTTCCGTAACATAAAAATGGTCCCTCATAGTCTCCCTAGAGTCCCAACCCACCACCCACACCCACCACTGCACATTCTGCCTCCCCACACCCCCCCATCCCATTCTTACCTTCAGAGTCTGGCACGATAATCTTCGGCGGACCGGAACACGTCTGCACTCTTCAAAGCTGACCGTGAACTGAAGAAATGCCGGTAAGCTGCATAATGGGATAGATAGGAGTTTTTCAACTTTGCTGCATATTTCAGTCATTTTTTGGAATTTTTGCACCACATTTTCAACATGCGGTTTTTGGGACCCCTCTTCATGAATTCTGTTACAGTTATGATGTTAATAGTTTCCGAAAGGTGATTTCTAAGTCACTGCATGGAATCACCTTTTGGGACTGATTAATTCAAGGACAGTGGCAGTGTTCATGAGGGGGGCTGTCAAAATGCCTATGTTGCAAATTTGGTGGAAAAAATCAAAAAAATGGCTGTTTTATGAGCGTGTGTTGTGCAGCTGCTACGCACGCTAGTAACTTCGCGAATTCACAATTATTTCATGCCAGATTTTCAACATTGTCATTTTTCTACACCTCCTTGTGAACAGTACAGCTGTCATTTTTCACATCCTGGCAGAAATGTGTTTCCGCTCTTCCAGTGCACAATACCGTGGTTGCTGTGGGAAATCAGTGTTTGGGGCAGATTATGAAAATGACAGTTACACTGTTCATGAGTAGAGGTCCTACAATGCCTATGTTGAAAATTTGGTGATGATACTCCATGACATGACTGTGTTATGAGTGTGTGTTGCGCAGTTTGCACGCATGCTCGTAAGTTCGCGAATTTATAATATTTTCACTCAAGATTTTCAACATTGCCATTGTTCTGCACCTCCTTATGAACAGTACAGCTGTCATTTTTCACATCCTGACCAAAATATGTTTTCACAGTTCCGGCGCAGTCGCTGTGGAACGTCCATGTTAGAGACAAATTATAGAAATGACAGTGACTCTGTTCATTAGCAGAGGTCCTACAATGCCTATGTTGAAAATTTGGGGCCGACAGTCCAGACAGTTAGTGTTTTATGAGTTTGCGTTGTGCAGTTTGCAAGCACGCTTGTGACTTCGTGCATTTGTAATATTTTCACTCCACATGTTCAACAATGGCATTTTTCCCCACCTCCTTATGAAGAGTACAGCTGTCATTTTACATATCCTGCTTGAAATGTGTTTTCTCACGTGCGGTGCAGAATCGCATGGTTGCTGTGCGAAATCAGATTTCAGGGCAGTTTGAGGAAATGATGATGATACTGTTCATGAACAGAGGTTCTAAAATGCCTATGTTGAAAATTTTGTGCCAAAAGTCCAGAAAATGACTGTGCTGCAAGCGTACATTGAGCAGTTTCCATGCAGCCTTGTAACTTTGTACATTGTCAATCTCTTCATGCCATATTTTCACCACTGGCATTTGTGCACACCTCCTTATCAACAGTACAGCTGCCATTTTTCACAGCCTGCCCAAAACGCATTCCCGCAACTGTGGTGCACAATGGCGTGCTCACTGTGGGAAATTACCTTTTGGGACACATTAACAAAATCACAGCACCACTGTTCATGAGGGGAGGTCCCAAAATACCTATGTTGAAAATGTACTTGAAAGACTCCCACAAATAATTGGGTTGCGGATGTCTGCTGTGCAGTTTGTATGCATGTTCATTGCTTCACCAATATTTCATATTGCCACTCCAGATTTTCTTTTTTTTTTTTGAAATTCAAAATTTTTATTGTGACAAAAGTTCGTGTCAAATATACAGCACATAAGAAGAAATAAAACATTTTGTTCAATCAAAACAATTGACAGAGATTAAATCAAGTCACTAATTTCCTTCCCCATCCCACAACAAAACCCAAAACCACCCTCTTCCCCCTAACCTAATCCACCCCCCTCACTACCACCTGCCTACAAGGAAGATCTGCTCACCCACCTACCTCCCTAGTCAACTATACTCCAACTGGCTACACCTGGGGAAGATATAGCGCCTGAAAGCTACCCCAAATCTTTTCATATATATGAATCCGTTATCCCTTCCCGCCCCAATTTTCCATGTTCAAATTAAACAACATTTCCCGCAGCCATTCCGCAGACAATGAATTGGGGAGTCCGTCATCCAATATCGCAAAACTACCTTTTTAAACGAGCCAGAAATCAGAGCCATATAAAATCTACACTCCCTAATCATAATACCCGAATAATCCCCTATCAGACATATATCCGGAGTAAAATACTGATCAATACCCAACAATGGGTCTACCCTTTGCTTAATCTGCATCCACAACTGCTTTATCGGTGGGCACTCCCAAAAAATGTGATACAAGTCTCCCACTGCCTGACGGCACCGGAAACAATTCTGGTCTGGTCTACTACCCATCTTAAATAACTTGGAAGGGGTCCAGAACAGATTATTCAAAAAATGAAACTGCATCACCCTCAACCTATCCTGTCTAACATACCTATACATATGCCTCCAGACAACTTCCCAGTTCCGCTCTTGCTCTCCCAAACAGTTAGTCCAATATCTAGGCTTATAATCAATATCCGCAAGAATTAGATCAAGAAGCTTCTTATATACTCTAGAAACCGCGTGTGGCTCCCACACAACTTGCGCTAACGCTTCAAACCACCTCCTGTCTACACACCCGTCCCGAAGATTACTCACCACCTGTGTTAATAAATGAGTAACTTGGTACAATTTAAAAACCTGCTTGACATCTATTCTGTACTTTGCCAGGATATCCCTAATTGGGGATACACGACTATCCCCCATTAGATCCACAATTCGCAATCCCTCCAACTGGGGAATCCACCTGCCCAGAATCATTTTCCCCCCAATCCTCAAATTCGGATTTTGGCATACCGGTTGATACTTGTCTCTGTCCGGCACGTAACCCAATTTACTACAAATCTGCCAATGAATACACATAAATTTTACTATAGGGTTAGCAACCAGCCTAGGGGCAGTCTCTTGGGGATGGAATAGAGCAATGCGATCGGATCCATACCTGCCTCCCTAATCGCTTCTATCTCTAATCTAACCCACGAGGGAACATAGGACAAAGATTCTAGCTTGGTGGCGGGAGCCAACCATTTCAAATATTTGCACAGATTACTTGCCCAATAATATAATCCGAAATGTGGAAGTCTCAAACCCGCTTTTTCCCTAGGGGCCGCCAACTTACTATACGCTCTACGGGGCCTTTTCCCTCTCCAGATAAAGTCCGAGATTAAGAGATGCAACTCTCTAAACCATTTTAGGGGCAACAAAACATTCAACATATTGAGTGGATAAAAATCCTAGGCAGAATATTCATTTTAACTGTACTAATCCGACCCCAGAGAGATATCGGTAATCCATTCCACCTTTGCAAATCCTGCTTTATAATATTCCTAATGGCGTTCAGATTAAGATTGACTAGTTTCTGATCAGATCTGGCCAAATAAATACCCAAGTACTTCAACGTATGCGGAGTCCATTGCATGCCCATTTCCAACACTTCCGACCTATGCGCTCTCATGTTCAACGGAAAAATTTGGGTTTTCCCCACATTAATCCTGTAATTAGACAGTCTACTATATTCACCAATGATTTCCAGCATTGCTTTGATAGAGTCACTTGGCTGAGCAACATGCAACAAGATGTCATCTGCATACGCTGAAACTTTGAACTCTTGTGACCCCACTCTAATACCCATAACCCTAGAGTCTAATCTCACTTTGGTGAGAAGAGGCTCCAAATATAAATTGAATAGAAGAGGCGACAGGGGACAGCCCTGCCTGGTGCCAGATTTAGGAGAAAACTTGCAGAGAATACTCCATTACAATATACTTTAGCTTTGGGATCCCTATAAAGAAAACACATATTTAATGAACTGGGTCGGAAAACCAAATTTCTCCAAAGTAATAGATAAAACTTCAATCCACTCTGTCAAATGCCTTCTCTGCATCCACCGACATCAAAACACATGGAGATTTACAGTCCCTGGAGACGGAGAAGACATGAGACAGTTTACGAGATGGTCCGATGCCAATTCTCCCTTCATAAACCCAACCTGGTCCTGATGCACTAAGCTGGGTATGACCTTGGACAACCTAGAAGCTAGAACCTTCGCCAAAATCTTAATATCGTAGTTAATCAGGAAATAGGTCTATAACTTATAACTTTATCTAGCTCTTTTCTTCTTTCGAATAAGCACTATCAAGGCCTCAAACAAATAACCATCTACTGTATCCAAGGTCAAAATACCTGAAATAATCTTTTAAACCGGGCATAGCAAGGTCGCAAAACATTTATAAAATTAGTGTGAACCCATCCGGCCAGGAGCCTTGTCATTGGAAAGCGCTTGAATTGCCTCCAAAATCTCCTCTTCAGAAATAGGAAATACAAGCTCTCTCCTCTGACCCTCTGATACCTGAGGAAGATTAAAGTAGATAAGAAGTCCTCCACTTTTCTTACTAGGCCTAGGGTCATTGGGCTGTATAAAACCTTAGTGCTCTTCAAATTCCCTAACAATATCCGTAGGTAATGTTTTAACCATCCCATCTACACTAGACGTGATACTCTGGACTACTCTAGATGCCTCCACTGCCCTTAATCTCATAGCTAAGAGCCTACCTGATTTGTCGCCCTGGTTCAAATACATAAGGCCTTGGTTTTCTGAATCGCATATTCTGCCCCTTTCTCCATAAGCCTTCATATCGTGACGCAGTTTAACTGCAGTTCCCTGGTATCTTCATGCGTATTCTTTGACAGATCCTTCTCTATATCCCTAATTCGAACCAACAAAGATCTAACCCTTTCCTCCCTCTTTTTCTTTCTTACAACCGCCAATTTAATAAACTCCCCTCTTAACACACATTTTAGAGTACACCACCATAAATCACCCCAATGGTTAAATGACTATTTTCCATTTCAAACTGTTCAATCCGACGTCCAACATACTCCCTTGTCTCCATGGAACGAAGTATTTGATTATTCAACTTCCAAATAGTCTGTCTGGGAGTATTAGGGGTCAAATTGAGGGAGCAACGAACCATAGAGTGATCAGAGAGAATCCCGGGCATGATATTGCAATTCACCAGCCCTGACAATAACCCTCTACTCACCAAAAAATAATCTATCCTAGATCTGGACTTATGGATCTCTGATAAAAATGTATATTCTCTGCATGAAGGGTTCAAGACCCTCCACGGGTCACATAATCCCAGATTGTCGACCAAGTCCCTAATAGCTCTTTGAGCTGGAGATAGACCCTTATTTCGCTTACCATCCTTATCCAGGTCTGGAGAGAATGGCAAGTTCCAATCCCCTCCCAACAGAATCGGAAGATGATGAAACGGGCTTAAAGTTTTTAGTAGATCCATAAAAAACCCAGGAGTATCAGCGTTCGGCCCATAAATACTTCCCAACACTAGTCTAGTTTGGTTTAAAAGCCCTACCACAATTATATAGCGGCCTGCCGGATCTACTATTTCCTTCTCACACACAAAAGTCACACTCCTATGAAATAATAGTGCAACCCCTCTACCAATTGTACTAAATCCAGCCCCAAATACCTGACCGACAAACTGACATCTAAGTGTGTTCAATTCTTTGTCAAGCAGATGCTTTTCATGTAAACATATTATCTGTCCCTTTAAGAATTGCAAATGTTTTAATATTTTATATCTCTTTATTTTTTGCCTGACTCCTTAATATTCCACGACAAAACTCGAACAGACTGCCCATTCACCAGATACTCCTCATAACTCCATTGAACTGCCTTCTCGGCAACATCAAACACTTTTTCGCTACCAACTTGTGGATGAGCAGATCTCCCGAACCTATCATCTCTAAACCCTTTCTAGCACCCTCTCCCCTCCCCTAACCCTTCCAATCCACCCATAACATACCAATTATATACCTCTGTATCTATTACCCCCAAAACATCCCACCCAATCGCCCACCCTCCCAACACCCCCACCCCTCCCTCCCAAAGCACATTGGTCCATGACATCCATAGCTCCGCTAACCAACCTTCCTCCAGCCTCCCCGACGGGCATCACTACCTATCAAAGCCTCTCAACCGAAACCTCTTATGTAGCTTATATTTTCACTCTGCCACCAGACAGAGCATAGCCCCAATACTTATATTACCCGACCCATTTCTTGATTAAGTCCCACCCCTCACCCCCAGAATGAACAAATAGTACCCCACAGCAGAAATCCAACTAATTATACATTCAATAACTTCCAAAAATCTTATAACAATTTCACAGTATCTATCTAAGCAAGAAAGGAGAGGAAAAAAAGGGGGAGGGGGGAAAATGAAAAGATATTCTTACCTGCAAGGGTTTCAACTCATATAGTCCATGGCTCCATCACATGTGCAGACTCCACATAGGACAATGATGATATCCAGTTCCAGCAATGAGATCCAAACAAGTAACACCAAGTCCCAAAAGTCCAATCTTGAAACAGCCCCAACTTAAATCGCTCAGTCCCACTCAGACGACCACTCAGAAGCATAAATCACCCCAGTTCCAGATGGACACTTCAGGCCCTCCTTCCCACGAAATGCAACCCCTGGGCAGCGACCATCCAGACGAGATCAAAGAGAATCCAGCATCCAAAGGAGAAAACAAAAAAACGATGTCCTCTCTTGCCTTAGAAAGGGAACCACCGATATCCAAAAGCGAACTGCAGCAAGAGTCTGGCGCGTCCCGTATTGCTACCAAGCCCAGACCCAACTCGCTCCATTCTGCTGCACATAGGCCCCCCTCCTCGCTCAAATGATGCTGCATCGTGTACCCCAAGGGCCATCTGTACACCCAGCCAAAGTACCTTACCCGGGTTCAAACCCCGTCTCTCCACATCGCAGGGGGGAACTTGCACTTCCGTTTGAACAGAGTCCCATATTCAGCAACCACTTCGTTACATCCCAGGGCAGAAATAGAAGGCAAAAGACAAACCAACACCGGATCGATGAACCTTAATAAACAGGAGGTCACGATCCCTTTACACTAATCAGAGAACGGAAACCAACTCCAGGCAAATTCTCACCCCTTTAGAGTCACAAAGGCTACTTGAAAAGCTTTGGGAGGGCTGTAGCCAAACCCTTTTTCGCTGCAGATACATCCTCAAAGGTAGACCACTGGCCAGCCACCAACACTTGCAATCTCGCCGGGTACAGGACTTTAAATCGTATACCTGACGGGATCAACTTCGAGACAATCGGGTGGTATTCCGCCCTCCTCTGCCTCACTGCCACCGGTAAATACTGAGTCACCCTGATGGGGACCCCTTCCACTTCAGCTCTCTGAGCTCTTTGTGTCAGCAATACAAATTGACGCTCTGATAATTTAAGAAGCGAACTATGAAGATGCTGCTGGGGCACCCGATGCTGGAGCCACCCATACGCCCGATGAGCCCGCTCGATGATAAACTTGTCACCAAAAGGCGGGGCCTACCAGCTCTTTAAACAGACATTGAGCAAAAAGGATCGGGTCGGCTCCCTCTTCACGCTCCGGGAGGCCTATAATTACTAAATTGTTCCTCCGACTTCGTCCCTCCAAATCTTCGATCTTCGCTTCCATCCTGGCTAGTTTCTGCCTCAAATTGACTATCTCCAGCTCCTGTTTGGTGATTCTTTTTTCCAGTGAGGAGACTTTCACTTCGGTGTCCCCTGTGCGCTGAGATAAATCTTCTAATGCCGAGGTAACCGCCTTTAACTCCGCAGTAACCGTGCACCACTCCGCATGGAAAGGTTTAAATTCAGCCCGAAATTGTGCCAGGGTCAAGGGCTCGTTTTCCTGAAGAGGGCTTTCAATCTCGGGGCCTTCACCCTCCGCAGTCACTTCGCTGGCTGGGCTCTTCGCCGTGAAACTGGCGTGTGTGTCGAGTGTGCTTCTCTCATTTCCACCTCCATGTACACCCAAATCACCACCATGAATAATCAGACAGCCTTATGAAAACCAACGAAGTCGAGTAAACCTGCTAGCACCACGAAAATCGAAAAAAAAACAATTTTATGATGGCAGGAGGCTGGAGCTGAAGGGTCAGGCTGCACTCACAGAGTTGACATCACGTGACTCTGCCACTCCAGATTTTCAACGTTGCTGTTTTTTACACCTCCTCATGAACAATACAGTTGTCATTGTGCACATCCTGCCCAAAACTGTGTTTTTGGTCCTCTGTCACCAAATGCCACAGCCGCTGTGTAAAACCACCTTTCAGCTAACAAAGTGATTGTGCTGATTTTCATTAGGTGGCCTGACAAGCAGCCCATGTTGAACGTGCAGAGTGAAACCACCACTACACGCCTATGGTGTTAGGGTTTCCAACTGCAGCACCCCACCCGGTACGGACTGACAGGCATCAGGGCTGTGACTTGGGATTATCAGTTGTAATGCTCATGCCATTCCACCCCCCCATGCCCACCCTGCAGCCACTGACAGGCATTGTGGTGTGTCTTGCACTGTTTGGCCACAAACTTCACCCTACGTTCCTATACTGCACCCATGTCAGCATATTTCCTTATGGAATGGGGTAAGTGTAATGCCCAAAGACTCCAAAGCACACCATGACACTTGTCAATGCCTACAGGGTAGGGTGAGGTACAATGGCATGAGCATTATGGCTGATGACCCAAAGGCACACCCCACTGCCTGTTGCTCTCTACAGGGTGGGGATACAGTTGTCACCACTTCAATACTTCACTGCCATTCCTATTATGCACCTCTAGCTCCGCCACCGCCAATGCCAATGCCAGCGCGACAACATTTGGCATTGACAAATGCTTGTTTTTATCAGCAGTAGTGAGTATATCACAACTTGCACCCCTCCTCATTCAACACATATTACTATGTAAACTAAATATTTGATTATATCACTTTTTTCTCCAGTTTTGTAACTGCCTGTGTCAATGTGCCAAACAAGGTCTTATGACTTCTGTTGCTAATTTTGCTCTCCAAGCATACAGAAACTCCTGCACAATCCATTACATACAGCAGAACACCTTCAAAACCCCATGTCTATTCCTTCCCTCTGTGCTCATTCACACTGTACAACCATGACTGAAAAGACTACACAGATTAGACATACAGTACATGCTGAAGTTTTTACCTCAGTTCAAAGGTCTCATGTACCAGTTTTTGCTTCTCCTGGTTCATGCTGTTCCTGAGACCAGACCTGCACCAACATTAATTTTATACAGCTTCTAGCATGCTACTGGAGGGCACTGACCTCCAACTCCCCGTCCTGCAAATCCACACCAAAATCCATTTGCCATGTAGGAAAAAAAACAGCAGTGACCTTAAACTATTTTAATGTTATGAATTTAAGCTCCCTGTACTAGAAATTAATAACACTAGTACTACATTTATTACACACCCAGGTTGATGGAACACTAATATCATGTCCCATCCCAGCAGCCACCTCCCAGTTAAACAATTAACAAAAAAAAAGAATAGTTTGAGACTGTGAAAGTTTTTCTTTCTAAAGCAAGAAGCACCTGATAAAATCAAGTCGTGATCCATTTTCAGCAGGCTAAAGTCTATGTGCCCCTGGCTGAGTACTGTCTCCAGTCACCTAGCCACTGAATTCTTTCTCTCTAGACAGCACACACTGACCCCATGACTCCTAATGAGCAGAGCTCTCAGCTATGGCTTGCTTCAGCTACCAGAAGTGACCTAAACCTCACTCTAACTACTTGTGCTGATTTACCAAGGCCACACAGACCCCACGTCACTGGACTGCTGCCGCCTGAAACCCCAAGCTCTGCTCTTCACTTGTGAGCTCTGCTCTCTCTCTCTCTGCTCCTCAGTAGTACACTCGTTCCTCTCTTTCTCCAATGTTAATCTTCTGAGTGAATGAATTACAGCTCACTCTTGTTTTGGCAGCCCAGACATTTAAAGAAGGCACCCGTTGCTAGTCACATCCACTACTGCACACAACAGCAAATCAGGAGCAGTGAGTACCAGGTGACTTGGTTGAGATCTGTATTGTTAAGATCCATTTCACTTTGCTGCAGCTGTACCACCCCCACATGAACACCCCTGTGCACAAACAAAGGAGCTGCACCAAGCCTGTAAAAGTAGAGAAAAAATGCTCAGGCTCACCAAGGCAAGACCAGTTGTTGCCACAGTACTGGGACCTGACCACATGATGCAGGATGAAATGTAGTAAGAAATTCATGCTGGAGACCTGCTTTTCCAGGCAGTGGGGATCAATTATGTAATATATGGGTGGGGGTGGTTGTTTACTGCACTACCAAGACAGTGGAAGACAGATGAGACCCATGTGGCATAGGCAACTTTCAAGGAGGCATTATTGCATGCCGATTAAGAATGCTTCACAGTCTGTTAATAATAGAGGAGCTCCATGATGGGGGAGCTAAAGCACCCTTAGCCCCCCTTTAAATCTACCTATGCATCTAGTTTGCCCATTTTTTCTACCTTTAACTTATGCTGTGGATTGTAGTTGATCTGCGGCTTTCCTACTCCCTCCTTTTTTTCTAGAGTTCCCTTGTGTGTGTCACATGCATTATTGAATTCCTGAAACATTTTTGCCCCTACCACCCCTGTAGGGAGGCTGTTCCAAGCATCCACTACCTTCTATGTAAAGAAATACTTCCTCACATTACCCAGATTCTTCCTCCCTCTAACTTCATCTGATGTCCCCTAGTTCTTGTCCATCTTCTTTTCTGAAAGATGCTACCCTCCTGTACCTTATTGATCCCTTTAATGTATTTATACATCACTATCATGTCCCCCCTCTCTCTTCACATCTCTAGAGAATACTTATTGAGGTCTTTTAGCCTCTACTCATATGACTTCTGGTGCAGCCCCTGTGCCATATGTGTAGCCCTTTTTTTGACTGCTTCCACTCTGTCTTTATCCTTCCTGAAATGTGTCCTCCAAAACTGGACACTATACTCCAGATGAGGTCTCACTAATGATCTCTATAGTGGCATCACCACCTCCTTTTTTCTGCTTGTGTTGCCTGTGCCTATGCACCTCAATATCCTTCAGGCCTTTCTAGCCACCTTCTCACACTGTCCGGCCATATTTAGGTCCTCAGACATAATTATTCCTAGATCCCTTTCATGTTTGGTTGCTGACAGTACCCTTCCCCCACACTGAGTGCTCCTCTCTCGGGTTCCCATGACCTAAAGGCATAATTGTGCACTTTTTTTGCATTGAATCTCAATTGCCATACATTTGAATGATCCTCCAACTTGTCCAGGTCCCTTATTCTTTCCACCACCCCCTGGAGTGTCTTCCCTACTGCAGATCTTTGTGTCATTTGCAAAGAGGCACTCTTTCCCCTCACCCCTTCTGCCATGTCACTTATAAAGGCATTAAAGAGGACTAAGCCTAGCACCAAACCTTGAGGCACCCTGCTAGTCACCTCCCTTTCTACGGACTGAACTCTATTCACTATCATCCTTTGTGTCCTACTGCTCAGCTGATTTCTAACAAAGATAACAACCCCAGATCTGACTCCCAGGCTGCTCAGTTTGTTTATTAGCCTTTTATGCAGGGCGGTATCTAAGACCTTACTAAAATCCAGGTAGGTCACATCTACCTCCCCTCCCTGATCAATTTCCCTCATCACCCAATCCTCCCCTACTTCTCATCATCATAACATGGTTTTTGGGGTTAGGGTTTCAGCAGGTGGTTGATGGCTCAGGAAAACTAAGAAATGTTACTGAAGGCTTTATAATTTGGGTAATCCTTGGTTTCGTGCCTCTGCAGAGAGCTCCACATCATGCATGAGCTGCTTGCCTTGAGGAAAGATTGTTGTCAGATGTTCCTTTTACCAGTGGCAGCTTTCTCATCACCTGAGACAAATCATGGCTTCATCTACATCCTGTGAGCCTGCTCATGGCTGCCCATGCCAGCCATTGTAACTGTAACTGCCATGATTTTTAGCTGTGTTCACTATAGCTAAGTTGAAGTTTGGCAATACATTTCCAAAGTCTTCTACTTAAAGAGAATCGAGCAGCTCTAGATCTGTGTGATGCACTTGTCTTGAAATGGTGTTTGAGGCACTGTAGATGTTTTTTTCTGGGCTTTGTGAATCTAGTAAAGTTCCAGGGTTTCTGAATCTGCAGTTCAAAGGACTGTTGGCTAGCTGAAAAGAGTGCTAGGGGTTGTGAGGGATGCTTGCAAGCTGGGCAGGGGTCTGGGTTTACTAGTTTTGAAAGGTTGTGGTTAACATATAGAACTCAATATAGACAAAGGAATCAGCACCCAAGGAAAAAATGGTACACAAAAAGTGAGATCAGTTTATTTGACTCACCACACTTGTTTTATTGAATATGAATAAAACAAGCAGCCATGTCCACCATCGTTTGGTGCAAAGAACTTGCAGGCAATGACAAATGACACCAAAAAAACCTAATGTTTTGATTGGCCACAGCCATCAGTGGTATCACCTCAGCTCATAGCCTAGGTTTATATAGTGTGCTATCATCATAGAAACTGCAAACAAGTACATTGCTTACAATCAAAATGCTTGAGAATTAAAGCACAAGTAGGTACACACTTCAACAAAAACCAGTAACAGGGAGTTTCAAGAGTGTCACTGTGCCATCAAGTCTGCACAGCTCTGCCTATTGAATATTGATTTTGTAAGGGCTCTAATGGCCCATCACTCCCCAGTCTTCCTTCCTGTGTTGCCACTGTCTTCACCAGCCCCATATTCTATCCCCCATACATGAATCCATCCACCAGTTTTGCAAGAACTACCTCCCTAAGCAGCCAATTCTACCCCTTTACCATCCTTTCTGTGAAGAAATTTTTTTCTGCCATCTCTCTTAAATCCCCCTTCACACCAGTTTCATTAAATCCCCCCCCCAGTGCTGGTCTTCCACTAAGTGTAAACAAATGTCCACTGCCTACTGATAATCCTGTGGAGGTATTTGTATGTCTCTGTCATGTCTTCTCTCTTTCTCTCTTTCTCTCTCACTCTGCCTTCAATGTGTACATGCTGAGATTTTATAACCTTTCCATATTATGTAAGTCTTATTTTGCTGGAGTATCATTCTGCTTACCCAGAGTGCAGGGGACCCTTATGAAGGAGCTTGGATGCTTGTTACTCAGAGGGATCTGAAAGGGTGCAGGGGACCCATTAGGTATAAGGGGTAACCACTGTGCTGTATTTGGTTGTAGAGGAAAGCAACTGGAGTTGGGTGAAAGGGGCCTATTGGGCTGGGTTTGGGTGCCTGGGGGCCTACTGGGCAGACATTACATGCAATAGGGGACTCACTGGGCATGGGTGTGGGTGTGGGACCCAACAGATTTTTTTTGGCATCCCTCCACAACTAGAATTCTCTGTAAGATAGTGATGATGTCTCTACTGCTTGTTAGCATCAGTGAAAGTACAGTATTGATGTCACTACTGCCACTTTATTGATAATAAAATGACAATTGAGAGTTTGCTGTAGGGCAAGCAATTGTTTTGGTCTCTAGGACCATTGATTTCTACAAGTGTGAATAATGAAACTAGAGCCAGCCCAGTAGTGCAAAGGGCTGAGGCACTTAGTGCCTTTCCTCTCCCATGCCAACAGCCTGAGTTTGGGAATATGCTAGGCTTCAGGGTATTTGCGTGGGGAAGGGGGAAGGATTGAGCATGCCAAAGGATGCTCTCGTTCTCCGAGAGGGAGGGTAGCCAGCTCTGCTGCTTTTCTGCCTCCTTGGTTCCCATGGGTGGCAGTACAGCTAGAGCAGCTAGTGGAAGAGTGGAAGTCAGCAGATGCCATATGCTTGCTTGGAGATGTGATTGGTACATCCTTGACAATGGCATCCACAGGGAAATCTGGGAAGCAAACAGAAAAACTCCCCATTCAGCAGGATGGTCCACAAGGCCCTCTCCTGGCTACTAAGGCAAGTCCCTTCCCACAACCAGATCTGTTAATAACAGCTGTTATGGGGGGCCTCTGTTATCTCACCAGCGGAAGAAAGCTCTGGGTGTGCAAGGGAGGAACCTATGAAAGTTCTGAGAGGTGTCAGGGGTGATGGCGCTGGGACCAGCGGAAGGGCAGAAGGTGGCCATCAGGGCCTAGAAAAGGAAGAAAAGAAATGTTGTGACAAGATATAATAATGTAATTTAATGGGTTCACCTAACTATAATGTGAAATTAATGGTATTTTAATGCATCTTCTGTGCAGTACTGTTTGGACTGCACTCAGAATTTTCTAAGTTTTGGGTATGTATGGCAGAATGTGACTTGAAGGAATAAAATCCAATTTGGATTTTCTGTACACATATTCTGCTATAAAACAATGGAACTATTATACTACACATTGAAACAGTAATAAAAGGAAGACTGCACAATTCAGGTTATATGTTTGTTTCTGTTTCTAATATGGGAAAACTGGGAGAGAGGCAGATGAATGCAGTCTTCTTTTATGATTCAGTAGTTTTAGAAAAGAGCTATACATTGAAGAGCATTGCAGATATATTTCTAATTTTTTATTTAGTAATATTTTCTCTTAAACTAGTAGTCTGTTGAATACTTCTTAGAATTTAGTATTCTTACAGGTTGTATTCTTTTGATAATTTTTAAAGATGATTAGAAATTAATAAAATGCCGGCCCGCTGGCACAGCTGCAAGGCGTCCCCTTGCAGTGCCAATATCCTGGGTTCGGAGACTGACCTGGGAGTCAGAGGGCTGGCCGAGGGGAGAAGGACTGAGCATCCCAGAGATTACTCTCCATCTTCAGGGGGAGGGAGAAAGAGTGTCCGGCACATTGCAGACCTCTGGTGGAGGCTGGAGCATCATCACTGCTACCTCCTCACACAAGGGGGGTTGGGCAGACGCTGGCATCATTGCACATCCCTGCATCCAGGGATCTTCATAATTAGCATAATAAATTACTAAAATTAGTCTTCAAAGACAAATTAATACTGCTTTAATAGTAAATTTAGTGTTTGACTTCAGTGACGGGAAGGCAAGATGATTATACTGTACTTAAGATTTAAAGAGAAAAATACCCATGAAGCAGGTTATTGTTTAGTGCTTTCTGACTCTGGAAATTAGTGCTGTGCAAAATTGAAATATTTTGCTTGGTGAAATATTTCCCGTAATTCTGCAATTATGAGCAATTTTTCACCTAGTCAAAATTTAATTGCGCCTGTTTTCTGATTTTGCATAATAGCGAAATTTCATGTAAAATGCTTTGGACTGCCAATTTAGCCCATTCATGCTTAAAATGTTGCCTTGTGGCAAACATTTTGTCGGTGTAACTTCTGATTTCGCTGGTAAAACTTTGCTCCAAAAGTGAAATGTGCAATGTATTTTGGATAAATATGTCAAATATCACATGCTGCTTGTTTTCATCTCATTCTGCAGCATGTTGAGTCAGAGAGAGCACTCTGTTGTGGTACATCAGAGCCAATAAAGCTCTTTAAAACTTGTTTTTGAGAGCTAATTGCTCCCAGATATACAGTTTGTTCCTAGTGCTGCTAGGGAACATTTTCTAATTTTGTGGATTTTTGCATAATACATAGTTTAATTAGGTTTTACTTTGGTCTGTGTCTTTGAAGGAGTTGAGTGGGGTAGGGTAGGTGTGTAAACCAGTGCAGGCTATTTCTAGCCATTTAACAAACAGATTTCTCACACATTGTGAGTTTACTACATATCTTGACAATTTTTATTTCTCTGAAAAGTTACTCCATCCTATCTGTGAGTTTCTGCTGATGTTAGCCTGTGTTATGTACAATTCTTCTGCTTTTAGTTGTGATTGTGAATTCTAAAGTTTTGAACACACAACACTGATCCGTTATTTAATTTTTTTTTGTTTGTGGTTAGTTCTGTTCACTGGAGTGTTAACTTCTGTCACAAACTGTGAAAATCAACAGTTGTATATTTTTTGGTATGGTAACTTAAGTACTTTTACTTGATCGCTTGAACTTACCGATTTACAGTTTCACTTCTTTGGCTAATTGCTCCCCTGTTTTTTATTGCTGGAGCATGCCTCTGCACATTGTGCAGTGTTCCTCTTTTAGTTGACTTTGCTTACCCTTTCTCTGTCACAACATTGTTTACTACCTGATGTGCACAGTATAAGAAACTATATATTAATATAGTAGTTTTCAAGACATTGCTGATTCCTCCCATTCAGACCACTACCATATTGTGGTACTCGCCTTTGTCGATGTTATTTGGTTGTCTCTGCCCTTATATAATAAAAAACAAAATTGTGTTGGTAACTAGGTACTAACACATTACAGTACTTTAGTTGTCCAAACCCAGGTGATCTGTATTTAAAGTCGGTTACTTGTGCCCTTTTTCCCTGCGTGTGTTGCTTTAATTCCTGTTTGGAAAAAGAAAAAAGTGACCTTTTTGGTTTTACTAGAATAGGCTACCTTCCATATAAGGTATTAGTTGTGCTGTAGAGTGCTGCTACCTGTCCTGATTGTGTCTGGACTTGTAAGAAAGCCAGTGCTGCAAGTGTGACATGTGAGGAGTTATTTGCAAAGTTAGCAATACATCCTTTCTTGATATACTCCCAGAAAAAGGCAAAGCTTTGAAGCAGCAGCCAGCAAAAATACCTGCTAAGGGTTGACCCAGTACAGGGGGGAAACATGGCAGGGGAGATGAGGGGAACTAAGAAGTCTGCTGAAAAGAGTACAACTTCAGTTTCAGTTCCCCATAGCAGTAAAAGCACATGTATGTCTACATCAGTGTCTTCTGCTATGGGCTCTGTTGGTGTGGCAGGTACAATCAAAGGAGCTGTTGGAAGTACTGGCATTCCTGTGTCTTATTTTTTTAAGGCTCAAACTGATGAACCCATTTTGGTGGGGGATGATGACCATGAGAAGAAGGGAGGCACTGACACCAGCACAGAAACAGTGGTCCAGGAGGAGGGTGATTAGTCTATCGGTGTGACTGTCCCTGTTCCTGCAGGAGTTGGTGATAATAGTGCTCGACCAGAGTCTGATAATCATGGAGAAAGGGAGCCCCCTAAGATGATTGTAGAGAAAGAAAAAGGTGCTGTGCTGCAAGAAGACAGTGACAGGGAGGAGGAGGACAAGTACATCATTGCTATTGGTGGTGATGATGATGATTAGGATAATCCCACATGGGAGCCTAAGTTAAAAAGGTCAAGAGTGATGTAGGCCATTTACATGCACACCCCATGGGTCAGTCTGTCACCAAGCATATTAGCAAACCTACAAGCAGTCAATTCACCCCCTCCCAGAAGTAGTCTCATGGAAGTGATGAAAGCAGCCCAAAAAACACAAACTTACACACATGTTTCTGAACTATCCCAGTCCCAGAGGCATCTGAAGTCCACAGGTCAAAAGTCCCTAGTTTGGGACTTTTATGTGCATGATCCTGCTGATGAGACCATAGCGATATGCTAACTTTGTCAAGCATGTGTTAGTCAGAAGAAAAAGAGAAGCCACATAGGCACTGGTGGCCAACACACCCTCCTGAAAAACAAGCACCCGTTGAGATGGCAGCAACAGCAGAAGGATACCAGAGCTGTTGGTGGCATCTCCCTCAGCAAGTTAAATGTAGTAAAGCAAGAACAGGAGGAGTGAGTGCAGAGTGGGTCGATGGTGGAGGAGGAGGGTGAGCAATCCTTTGCTCTCTCAAGTAGTGGGCATAGCAGTAGAGGTGCCAGTCTCAGTCCCTTGAGTCAGAAAAGTACACCACCACATCCACAAGCAACCAAAATTACTGGTTTCATGTGGTCTGCACAGCCCCAAGAGTCAAGTGTTACCCCTAAAACAACATCAATGCTGCCATTAATACAGCGTTCTGGGTAAACAGCCACAAAGATGCAGCCCACTCTGAAGACTTTCCTTTAGTGGCACAAAAAGTACCCCCCAGGCATGCTGCTGCACGAGAGTTAAATGCTGCCGCTGCTGAAATTTTGGCCATCGATCTGTTGCCATTCTTGTTCATGGAGAATGCTGGTTTCTGTAGGTTGATGGCTGTGCCTGTCCCAAATGGCAGGTTCCATCGCAAACCTGTTTTTCTAAGCATGACATGCTGGAGCTGAACAGTAGAGTGTCTGATTCCATTAGACATGCATTAAAGAATAGTGCATCAGAATATATCTATCTTAGCATGGATATGTGGACTAGTGGACAAACAGCAGCAAGCTCTTATCTATGCATAAATGCACACTGGGCACAGTTACCTGGGACGGTACTTAACTTGGGGCCTGGCAAAATCTGCATAAAGCAAAATTGTAGGGTAGCAACATACCTGGTATTCAGCAGCATGAGACCCTGAGTATGACAAGTGTTACTGATTCGCACACAGGTAAGAAAATGCTTAATGTGCTGCTGTCAGAGATTGATGGGTGGCTGTACACACAGTCACTCATAGCAGGATTCATCACAAGTGATAATGGCTCCAATGTAGTGAATTGCATTAGCAGTGGTGTTTTTCTCAGGGTGCCCTGCCTGGCACACTGCCTTAATTTTGTTGCTCAGCAGTTTCTCAACCATGCAGACATTACGGAAACAGTTACTGTCACCCATCACATCTGTGTCCACTTCGCCCATTCTGCAAAGACCTGTGACCATCTACGTGAGCTACAGTGCAAAAACCATCTGCCTCAGCACTGGATGAAGCTTGATGTTGTGACCAGGTGGAACTCCACACTGTACATGCTTGACCAGCTGTATTGACAGTATAAGACTGTATCAGCATATCTGTTGGTGCACACCACCCGTCACAGTGCTGGAGTTTCCATTGTGCTAACAACAGAGCAGTGGTGCCAAACAGATGTGCTAATGCACAATATCTGACCATTTGAGCATGCTTCACAGGCAGTGAATGGGGACACTGCTTGTATAAGTCAATCCATACCCCTCATACATGTGTTGAGGCAGACACTAGTTAATGTGTGACACCAGATGGAGGCAAGTGGGCATCATGGTAGTTGTGATCTAATGGATCACATGGTCCATGTGCTAGACACAAATACCCATGTATCTGGCTTTTTACAGTTGGCTGACTTTGCAATCGCCACCTTGCTGGATCCATGCTACAAATGTGGCCTGCCTTCTATAATTGAAGGAGGTCATCCGTGAGTACAAAGGATGACAGAGAACCTCATTAGAATGGTATTTGCTGCACACGAGAAAAAGGCACACACTGCGGTGAAGATGGGTGTTGTTACCACCACCAGTGGTTCACAGGCAACCCAATCAGAAAAAATGGGCAAGGCACAGCAGTAAACAGCAAGCAATCCCATTAGGAATGTTCTCTTTCAGGCAGGAGTGGAAGATATGGTTATGGATATGGAAGATTTGGAGGCAGTATAGCGCAGTGGTCTAAGGCTCTGAGCTGCAAATCTGGTGACATCCAGCAGACCAGACCTGGGTTTGAATCCCACAGCTTCCACTTGCATACTGTGTGACCCTGAGCAAGTCACTTAATCTCCTTGTGCTCCCAGGTCGCTCCTGTAAAAAAGCTTTCAGCTTAGTGTGCTATACCTGGTTAAACAACTAAATAAAATATGGTGGAAAAGGAAGAGAAGACAGATGAAGTAGCTGGACTCATAGCAGCAGAACAAATGGTGGAGGCCTACATGGGGGACCAAGAGCACCTTGCCATTACTGATGAGCCACTACTGTACTGGAGGAGCAAAATGCCTGACTTGCCGGCACCAACATTGGTTGTTGTGAAATACCTGAGCTGCTCATCATCCAGTGTCAGTGTGGAATGAGTTTTTAGTGTGGCTGGGGCCATCTTGAATGACCATAGGACCAGTTTGTCACCCAAGAATGTGTACATTCTAACATTCATCAAAATGAATGAAAGGCACATTCCACATAACACAGTGATGTCATTGGTATTGGCACACAAATTGTGCCTAGGTGATGATAATGACAAAATGAAGATGTCAGCTCTTCTGCAAAGGCTTCCACCAGCAGTGAGATGGATGAAGCAGCGATGGTGAGAGAATTCCCACCTGGTGACAACTCCAGTCTTGGAGACTGTGAGGGGTGCTTCTTGGATGATGATGTGGAAGTGGAAAAAGGCTCAGTTTACTCAAAGGCCACCCCCACCTCCACCACTTTCAGCTCAGTATAATGTTATAACTTATTGTTAGCTACGTACCATTGAATTGGTTATGGTTATGTGTTATCTGCTGCAGTGTGAATCAGTTTGATTTGATCAACCTTTGCTGTAAACCATTGTTTTGTCTCCAGTCCCTCAGTCTATATAAAGCAGCAGCAATCAAAGTACCATAAACATAAAGATTTTGCATGATTACAGTTATAATGTTTCGCTGCCAAAAATATCAAGGTAAAACATTTTACTTTTCATTTTGACTATCTAACCCCATGTTACAGCAAGATATGTTGTCTTGATGTCCTTAAAGGTGCCCATGCTGGCACATGCTACACCACCCCCCCTCCTTCCCACCACCTGACACACCCATGCACTCCATGCGACCAAAAAAATATTTTCTGCAACTTACTATCCATGACATGTTGAAGAACCCTGGCTCCTAGTACAAACAGCATATTAATGTAAGATGCTCATTCAACTGTTAACACCACAAAGTTGAACACATTTTGAGAAATGGTGAATGGTGGCCATCTTTAATGGTGCAAGTCATTAATTACAAAACAAAAATCATAAAAAAGGCTTAACAACTTACAACATCCAATTCCCTCCAAATGGTTACTTATGCTATACTACCAGGTTAAAGTTCTTGTACCAAAACTGTGATAGTTCTATCCTGGGGGGTCAGGCGGGGAAGGTGTTTTCTGCCCTCAGTTTGGATTCCACATTTTCATGATTACTGCAGCTCTG
Organism: Neoceratodus forsteri; assembly: GCA_016271365.2. Classification (NCBI taxonomy): domain Eukaryota; kingdom Metazoa; phylum Chordata; order Ceratodontiformes; family Ceratodontidae; genus Neoceratodus; species Neoceratodus forsteri. The sequence goes on along the minus strand of CM028130.1, from coordinate 53,241,837 downwards.
CCACCTCAAATGATTAGACAAGACATTAGCTCCCTCCACCTAATTATTTACTAAATACCATCTCAACCATCCATTTCCACATATAGTTCCTTCCTGGATGTGGGTGGTGTTGACTCATTAGTGGTATGGACACCAGTGGACAATGTTGCAGTTTGAGCAACACCCCTTGTCTTCCATGCAACACAGCTCCTGCAGGGCCTGGATGGATGTAGTCATCACACAGAGATAGGATGAAACCTCCACAGAAGAAAATGGCCTAAGCAAGACCAAAGATAAGAAAAAATGATGAATACTCATCAATCTGCATACCTGGTTTTAACAAGCAAAGTAGATCAAGCAGTAAAAACATGCATTTCTGCTTAAGGTTGAACCAGCATAATATTCTTTGGTGATCTGCATATGCAGCTCATGATGCATTACATTATGGGGGCATGTGTGATTTTGTATTTCTTTGAAACTTGGCTTTCCAGCCAATGCCCTTTGGGGTAACCATTGCCTTAGTGCTTGTGCACTGAGGTTCTTCGTCAAAAAAAATGTATACTTACCATACCCTGTGATGTCATTAAACTGTGGAAGTTGCCCCCAGAAGGAACATGCTGGGTGGGGCACATGATTCCAGACCATGATAAAGCACAGTAGCAGGCACTCCCCTTCCCCTAGCAGTACTGCATATGGTTATCTGGAAATAAAATAAAAAGAAGAACACATTTTGAGGATTGTAAAAAGTTCCAGCCCCCCCCACCAACATCCCCCCACAGAAGACCATAAAAAATGAAGAAATACTTACCTCAGGGACTGTGAAAGTGGAACCATTGTACAATTAAATAAACCCCCCAGATCTTGTTGAGCAGCAGCATAAGCAGCAGAGGAGTAGGAGTTAACTTCAGCAGAATTCCTGATGTTGACAAAAGCAAAAAAGAACACAATTACAATCAAACTCAGACATCCATATGACAGTAACAGACATTCCCCACTAGTAATGACTTCAGACTGTGTGGTTACATCACAAAACAGACTATTCAGGATACAGGGGAATTATACATGTACATCAAGTAATGTGGTCTATTTTAACCAATGCAAGAAATGTCCTAGCACAGGTTATGGGGGGGAGACAAGCCAACAACTCTGCACTAGAATGAATTCACACAGACATTCTATTAATCACAAGAAGACTGAGAAACCAGTAGTCCAGCACTTCTGCCAGGATGGCCACTCAATCTCAGATATGTCTGTGATGGTCTTAAAAGGACATTTCAACAGTACACAACAGAAATGGGCTTCTGAAATTAGACTTATTTTACTTCTCAATATGGTGGTGGATGGATTGAACATTGATGTTGGTTATATGACACATTATTCCACTTAAATTTACACAGACCTTTACTTTAAAAGATGGACATAAATGCTTTAGTTCTTCAGCAGGCTTTTGATTTTGTAAGTTTATGGTTATCTACATGTTGACTTCTCACCTTAACACTGTGGTGAGTGTGTGTGAGTGTGTGTGTGTATTGATGTATGAATGTGTGTGTTTTGCAAGTGTTGTGTTTTTATATGTTGTGGGTATGGTGTGTGTGTGTGTTTTGTGAGTGTGCGTGGTGTGGTGTGGTATGTATGGGTTGTGTTTGTTATATTTGTTTTGTTGTGGTTGTGTGGGGTGTGCAGGTGTGTGTGTGTGGTGTGGTGTATGTACACACGTCTGTGTGGGAGGAGCGTGGCATGGGACAATTGTTATGAGGCTAGGATACTTAGTTTTTACATATAGTGTACATTTAATTCCTTCTACTAGTTGTCAGTGATTGGATTACACTGGAGTCACTTTTTTAAATCTGCTCATATTAAGATGCATAAAAAGATGTAATTCCTTTGGGTAACGATTAATATTGGTGTGAATGATGCTGTATTATGACTCTTGTACATACAGTATATCTCATTCCTACTAGTTACAGTATATTTCCCAAGGAGAGAGAGAGGGAGAGAAAAGGAAAAAAAGGAGTGGCCCTGGAGGATTTCATCCTTGGATGTTTTCATTTAGATTCCTTAGACTGATTCTGTGCATTTTTGTTATACACTGACTCTGTGTTGAAATCTGCACTTATCAGGCTCATGGTCTCATTTTCTTGGGGGTCCTTGACAAGTATTTTTATTTGGCACTTACACTTACAGGTGATACTATCATGCATCATGTATATATGTATATGTTTAATTTGGGGCTCTTTTTCAACTTGCAGTTATACCTAATTTCAGGATTTTGTCTCTCATTATCTGTTCTTTAATACACCAGGACACTTGGAATGTAAGTTGTAACCTCATCTTATATGTATTAGAGAGAATGCTATCCCAGGTTTTTTTATCACTAGAATGCTTTCCTAGCATACTGAGACATTTTAAAATTTATGTGAGAAGAACTCTCTAGTAGTTGAGAATTCTTGATAACCTTTGCCCTTGTCCCGGACTCCCCCGTTTTCCCTCACAAAAGACAGAGACCATTGTTTGTTGTTGTGCTCAGATTGGCAATTAATTTATTTATATATCATAATTCCATGTTCCATTACATCATCTTTTATTATAATATCTCTCACATTTTGCATTTATTTGCATCCATATATCAATCACTGATCATCCCTCTTTTTTCATCGTTTTTGCTCCCCCCAGGTGAAAACCTGGGTGCCTTCTTCTTCTCTTTCTGTTAGGTAACGGTGAAAACTGAGACTGCTTTCCTCCTTCAACTTCTTCTTCTTTTCATCTTATTCCTTTTTCAATCCCCTCTCCCCTCCCCCCCATTTTCCCCATTAGCCAGTCTCCAGTTTGCATTGGATGACCAGCTTTTCCCCCTCAACTTAGGGTATTGTTCTCTTTTACCTCAGAGGAACTCCTTCCCAGTCCTTCTCTTTCCACCCCTTTTTTTTTGCATGCCTCCTCCACGCTTCTATACAACCCATCATTTCTGTATTAAACATGACTATGGCTAGATCTGACAGATGCACGCCATCTGACCTGTAGAAATCTTCCACCCACTCTTCTACACCCCGCAATATTACATGTCCTCCCATTTTCTTATCAGTGTCCCTACCTTTCTATTCATCTTTCTCCTGGCCCTATCCACAGCTCTACGGCTGTGCTTCTGTTTCCAAACCCTTCTTGGGATCATATCCAACCAGGCCAGGCATACCTTAGGCCACCACTGTTGTATTGTCTCTAAGTCCCTTTTTACCTGTATGTATGTGTTCACCCATGGCTTACCCCCAAGGGCGTTACCCCCTTAATGTATTATAATTAGGTCTGGAATGGGGTACTGCTCCTTCAGCTCTTTCAGTGTAGGGAGCAGTTGTGCCCATCTCATCCCCCAGATGCCACGCCAAAACAACCTACATTGTCTCACATCTTGGTACAATTGTTTTCCCTCTGCCTTTTTCTCAGCTCTCCTTTCTGTACAATAAATATAAGAGTGGCCACAGATCCAGACTTCTGTGATCCTCCCTCTTCCTATAGGGTTTAAGCAAAATAAATATCTTATATATGATATTAGTTTCCTTTTCCACAATATCATCCTTCCCTGTCCCCCCCTTCCCCATGTGGCTCTAAATCTGTAACAAAAAACACAGTTGAAACATTAGTCACCATATGGCAGTGCTCGGATATATCTCCTATAACTGGCAGACCGCCAGCTCCCTTTTTCCAAAATATTATTCACCGTTTCACCTGCTGCTGCCCACTGTGAGGCGGCCCCTATCCGTAAGGAATGGGATGAGTAATTAGCTGGATCCTCCCCCAAGAATTGCATGCCTTTTTTGAGCAGGGCTGTGACTTGGTAACCTGTGACCTTCCTTCCATCTCCATGCATGAATAATTTCCCTGTCCTATTCACATGCTTGGTGGTGAAAGCCCACAAAGCCCTCACTGGGCACACTGGGCTTTGTGTGTGCTTTTTTAGTGTTACCATACAGCCGTGCCCCTTTAGGTCCATCTTTGACCTCTTAATCAGGATTTGTATCTCCTTCATTCCCCAGCTTATATCTTCCCATTCCAATCCCCTTTCCTTTTTCTTACTGCCGTGGCCCACCACTTCACTCATTCTCATGGCCCCTGCAAACATTACCACATACATCGCATGGAATAGCTGGGCTTCGGCTTTTGATATGCAAATTGTCGGTAAGACATACTTTAGTTTTGCAAGCCACTGCTCCCCTATTGGTCTTCTTTTATCCATGGCTCCTTGTTTTAACCTACCCCATCCCTGCATCATCCTTCTAATGAACATTGATTTTGCCGGGTCCTCCCAACCTTTTAAGCAGCAAACTACAATAATCCCTGCCAAACAGTCCCCCATTGTGGTGTGGGCTGTTCCTCTTTGCCATTGTTCTATGGTGAACTCCTCTAATTGCTCTTCTATGAGTGGCTGACTTACCTCCATGTGGTGTATTGCCCTGAAAGTTTGAAACACTCACCAGGCCCCATCGTAGGCCCTCAGAGTCTGTGGTGCCCATGAACTGCGAAACAATAGTTCTGCTCCTTCTTGCCAGTGTCCCAGATGTTCATTGGTATGGGTGTTTTGTGCTCCTCTGCTGTTGTTGCCAGCTTCCAGAAGTGATCCTGCTGCAGATGGGAAAGGCTGTCAGCCAGGGTATTGTGTACCCCTTCTATGTGTTTCACTCTGAATGACATGTTCAGTTACAAGGCCTTTAGTACCATAAGTCGCAAGACCTGCATGACCGTTTCTGACCTGGCTCCCCTGTTGTTTAATACCTCTGCTACTGCTCTATTGTCACACCAAAATGTCACTTTCTGATTCCGTAATTCCTCCCCTCAAACCAAGGTGCAGGCCCAGATGGGCATGATCTCCAACAATGTTATATCTTTTACCTTACCACCCTTCACCTAGTCTGTAGGCCATAGTTCTGCAAACCATCTGCCCCTCAGATAGCCCCCCCGCCTAGGCCCCCTGCTGCATCCATGTAAAGATCGAGGTCTGTGTTATAGACCCATTCCTCCTGCCAGAAAGAGCAGCCATTCTATGCCCTGAGGAATACCTCCCATACCTTAAAATCATCCTTGACTCCTTTTGTCATGTCTACCCAGTGGTGTGGTCTGTTCAGCCCCGCTGTAAAACTTGCTAATCTTTTAGTGAAAGCCCTTCCTGGCCCTATAGTCCTGCATGTGAAATTCAGATGTCCCAGTTCCTGTTGTACTTGTTTTAATTGTACTGTTCTTCTACTGGTACGTATCTGAATCAGTTCCTTCAGTTTTTCCACTTTTTTGTCCGTAAGCCTAAATATTTACCCCAGACCATCTATATCGATACCCAGAAATTCTAACACTTTGCTGGGTCCTTCTGATTTTTCTGGTGCTAATGGAACCCCCAGCTCTTTGCACAGCTCTTGAAAACTGGCCAACATTCTTTCTGTCTCTCATCTCTCACTGCCTATAAAAAGGATGTCATCCAAATAGCGAATAACTGTTTTGTAACCCATTTTCTCTTGAAATATCCACTGTAGACAGGTGCTGAATGTTTCAAATGTCGCACATGCTATAGAACATCCCATGGGCATGGCTTTGTCAAAATAGTACTGTTCTCCTATTTTATACCCCAACAGGTCCCAATCTTCTCTCCTAACTGGAAGTAATCTGAAAGCAGTCTCTATATCCATTTTTGCCATCCATGCATCAGCAGTTGCCCGGATTTTCTGGACTGCATCTTCTAAAGTTGCATATGTCACTCTACTATATTCCTCCCCAATGAAATCATTCACCGAATCCCCTTCAGGAAAGGATAGGTGGTGAATCACCCTATATTCTCCTTCCTGTTTTTTAGGGACCAAACCCAATGGAGAGATCCTCATATTCTGCAATTGGGAGGGGTTATCAAATGGTCCTTCTACTCTCCCTGCTGCCTTTTCTTTCTTTAGCTTTCATTTTAACATTTCTTCTCTCCTTTTTACTGAGCTGAGGTTGCTTGCCTCTTTCGCTTGTCTTGGGCCTTCATACTGCAATGAGAAACCTGTGTAAAAATGTTTCCAATCATCTCTGCTATTTTTCTATTCGGGTATCTGTCCAACCAACCTTTTCATGCCTCTATCCTGATGGGGGTTCTGGCTTCACTAAATTGCTCCCTTGCTTTCTTCCCTTTTCCCATTGCCAATTATCCCCTTTCACTCAGTGCTTGGCCTCACTGGTCAGTGATTCTGACTCCCTCTACTCGCCTGCCCCCTACCCCCCCATTCCATGCCTGTCCCTCCTGAAAAAACTGTTGACCTGAACTATGACCCCCAGATCCTTGGGCTCCCTAGGCCCATGTCGTCCTGCATCTGCTTTCCAGATGTGTTCCCCCACATTTCGAACAGGCGTGCCAAAAATGACATTATGACCAAGAACAAAAGTACCCATTGTAAGCCCAACAACACCTCTGGGGCATGGCTCCTTTCTTACCCAAATCCCCTTCAGGTGTGGACTGATCGGTTACATAATCTGTCCACAAGTCTAGTTGCTTTGTGTCCCACCTTACATCCCCATATGTTGCCATACTCTGCCGAAAGAATTCATTGTAATAAATCCATCCTACCCCACCCTTGGCCTTTGTCCTTCTTATTATCAGGGAGTAAGTGATGAGTGGGATGCCCAGCTGTGGCTTCTTCTCCATCGCTATCGCCGAGTAAGTGGTAAAACCTGCAAACTATCCATCCCAAGTTTTTCCTTTTGTAAATTTATCCTCTTCTTTCTTCCCCAATAAAACCACAGCTGCTGCCATTTCACTTTTTCCTATGCTCTCCATTTCATCATATTTTACTGCTGCTTCTCGGCTCACTAAGGCAAAAATATCCACATATTTCCCCTTCCATATTTTTTCTTTTGTAATCAGCGGCACATGCTCCCCTACTCTCATTCCTGGAGTTCCTACTTCCCTTGTCCCTTTTCCTTTGTTCTCTACTCCCTTTCCCCTTCTTTCAGCAGCTCTTTGTCTGATCTAATTCCTGCCAGTGTTGCCTCCATCTGGCCCAAGCCCCCTGTCCCGAGTGCTGAAATAATTTGTCCTATGTATTCTTTTATGCTTTCTCCTACTGACACAGATACACTACCTGTGAGCTTGTCCATTCCTTGTGGGCTGCTTTCATCATGATGCCCTGGGCTGTCCTCTTGTGGCTGGATTACTGGCTGTATACATGGCTGCAGAGGAGGAACCACTGTGCTCAGGAACTCTATCCTGGGTTCCACTGCAGTGACCACCACTTGGTCCAGGGGAGGTACTAAATGCCCTGGTTCAGCAGGGTGCAGAGGTACTGGACTAGCTGCCCTGGGATGTACCCCCATCAGTAGCTGCACTCTAGGTGGGCTGTGTACCCTCCCAGCCTGCCATTTCCCTCTGCCCCTTTTCCCTTCCCCGCTTTTTGCTTCTCTCCAGAGTGCCCTTGCTCCTCCCCCTCCACCATCTGCCACATCCTGTTAGCTTTTTCAGCCAGCACGATGATGGCCCTGTAGGCGTTCTCCTTGGAAGGTCTGCATTTCTTTGGTGCCATGTCTCCTTTTATCCCACAAAATCTGGAATGACAACTGAGAGAAATTATTTTATTAATGCCTGTTTTTTCATCCATCCATAAGGTTATACCAACTTGCTAAAAAAAAAAAAATTTTTTTTTTAATTTCTCCCCCCCCTTGTTGTATTTCTGGGCCTAGATGGCCTCTTGTGTTGTGTCCCTTTGTGTCCCGAGTTGCCATGGTCCTTACCTACAGCCACACTGCCCATTGTTCCCCCTCTGCAAAGCCCCCCCGCCCAGGGCCAGACCTCTCTCACCATACTTCCAGCCTGTTCCTCTTTCCAAGGCCCCCATGGCACACTGTAGCCTTTTTCATTTGGCTCCCCCGGTCTGTCTGGCCCCTTAACCTGAATTCAGGCCAGGCCCTTATCCCCTCATCAACAGGCTACTGAATTGTCCCCTTGTTTTTATGGCCTGGTCCCTTGGCATGTGACGTCATGCCACGTGGCCGCTCTTTGCCCCCATTCTGGCCTCTTTGTAGGCCTCTCCATGCATAATAGCATGCCCTGCCTCCTAGTTCCTCGCTGTTTTCTCCTTGCTGCAGCACTTCTCACTGCTTTCTTAACCCCCCACCTGTATTCTGGCCAAACACGTGGCATTGCCTCCTTCAACTCTTCCCCACTACGCACTTCCCTTTTCCTTGTTAGGCCTCTGCCTATCTGCCAGGCCCCATGCACACTAGTCTGCTCTTCCAGGCCTCCAGGCCCAGCCCTTTTAAATTTTCTCATGTTCACTTTTCCACTCACTCTGTCCCTTATCCTTCTTCCTGTTCCACCGTTAGGGAGCAACCATCCCCACACCTGCTTCCCTCACTCCCTTTCAGCAGGTAGCCCCCTTCCTGTCTGAAAATTGCTCGTCCTCACTCAGCGGTGAGATTCCTTCACAAAATTCTCCATTTTTTGCCAAGGTAGCCCTCTCCCTGCGTGACGCTGGAAAGCTCCTTACTACCCTCATGCATTTCTGGGACCAACAACAAGCCTTATGCCCCAGGCCCAACTCTGAAGTTCCCCAGCATCCTGCGATAGCACTGATTCCTCTCCATGCGCTTGCTAGCAAGGCCCTTATGCTCTTCTCCCCACCGAAGAACCTTGTTACCCTTCCCCTGAGAGCCGAAGCCCAACCTGGATGCCTCCTTCTTTAACTCCCCACATTTTCTTTCAGTTAAACACCCCCAGCTAAAGAAGCGTTGGCTCTGAAAATCCCCAATTGACGAATTAAACTTTCAAATGTCTATGGCGTTCTAAAGCCTCCTGCAACAGTGCAGGTTCAGCTCCCCATGCTTGTCCAGTGAGGCCCTTAAAAGTATAAACCTTGTTACAACAGGCTGAAGCCCTGTCCACACGCATCCTCCCTTAAGCACTACGTTTTCTGCAACTTCAACCCTCAATCTGATGAAACGCTGGCTCTGAAAGCCATAATCAAGTGTATGAATTTACCAAATGAACTAATAGAGTTCCATCTCATCCTGCAGCAGTGCATTTTCAGTTTGATACACTTGTTCAGTGAGGCACCTAAATGGACCACTTGTCATACTGGTGGAATCACTGCCTATACGCATCCGCCATTTTCCTCTACGTTCTGGACATTTTTTACCCTCCAAACTAATGCAACCCTAGCACTAAAAACTAGATGAACTACCTCCCACAGGTTTCCTGTTCAGGATCCCTTCAGCATTTTTAAATCAAAGAAAATTCACACAAACAAAAAACTTCATGAGACCATCCACATAGAATTCTCCATAAAACCATTTCCTTCGAGTAAAGTAATACCAATCTTATCATATATATATATATTCTCTCTTTTTTTTGCTTTCTTACCTTGTGTATCCTAGTGCACTAACCTCCTCAGTCTTTTTGCCACTCTGATGTGCTGCAGTTCCAATTCAATTAAAACTCCAGCAAAAGTGGCTGAGCCACCCCTGTGTTGCCCATTATGTACCCCTTGCCCCTTCCCTTCTTGTTGCTTGCTATTGTTCTATCCCTTGCCCCTCCCCTTCCCTCTCCCCTTCCCTTCTGAGCATATCATCTTGATGAAAAGGGAAGGGGTGCACCAGGACAACCTGGTCTGCCTCTTAAAGGGCAAACTCCATTCTGAGGCTCCTCAGTTAAAAGCATGCTGGTGTTAATTAGCTTCTCTGAAGTAATCTTCTGTTATGTTTAAAATGTATATGTTAAACAAATGAGAATTATTTCTGTTTTTTCAACATAGTCTGGTGTTAATAGTATGGGATTTTCAAAATAACTGCCATAAAGCTTCTGAAGAAGGACCAGGTGGGTTCAAAAGCTAGAACACTTTGTTCTTTTCTGTAACATCCATGCTGGTCCAATAAAAGGTATCAAATCATTTGTTTCTGGATCACCACTAGTAATGACAAATTAAATACTTACTGTCTGCATTGGAAAATGTGGTGCATTCCAACATCCCTAGATCCATTCCAAATCCTGGCCTGGCATGATAATATCATCCACAGCAAACTGAAAAATAATATAAAAACAGTACAAATATATTAGAACACAAGATGCCACAATACCAACCCACCAACACCCTTATCTTGCACAGGACAAAATATAAAGACAGATATGTGTGCAGTAGCAGCTGTATGGACTCTGTGTAGATGACACACCATCAACCATCCAAAACAGTACTTCTCGTGGCAACTTGACAAGTAGTCATCAAAGACTGCAGCAGGCAGCAAGCTACAGTGCCCCAAAATGTCATTCACTCCTGACTGCCAGGCAGGTTACAACCACAAAGTCAGTCAACTCAGCCAATCAGGACAGCAGCATAGGGAAATAATAAATCTACATTTCTCAATCAATTGAAAAAGCAGCAGCAGAAGGAAGCAAAGGCAAGTAGCAGCAGCATTTTGCAGGAGGAGTTCATTTTCTCAGCATGGTACCCCTTTTGGCTATTTAATAATTCCCACCATAATTATATCTCCCTTTTTTCACAACTGTGCCATGTGTATTTTTCTGGAGTTACTGTATAATGCATGTTCTGACTTCTACACACAGCAGCAAGTAGCTGCAGCAAGATTCAGGCTGAAATCCTTGGTAAACTGGGCCCAAAACAGCAATCTAATGTCTGGGTGTGGGTAGAGATACAGTGAAGTTAAATTCTGCGGATGAAGTGCCCACAAAGTGGGCACTTCCCGGTGTCATTCTACTATGTGAAGTGGCCAATGCAAAAGGCTCACTTTGCCTTCTAATAATTACTTTGTGTTGTCATTCTGCCTTAACGCGAACTAAGGCAAAGTGACAACAATATTGGCAGCCCTTCACACACACAGTCACCAAAATTAATGTGCATCCCCAAAATGCTCATGTCTGGTGTCCAGAAAACTCCCCAGTGCTGATGAAGTGTAATGAGAGCAAAAGAAATGCAAAGTCTACAAAAATTAATGGTGCACTCAGATGTGATGCATGAGGTAGTCACACACAGTCACCAGAATTAATGTGCATCCCTAAAATGCTACTGTCTTGTGTCCAGAAAATTCCCCAGTGCTGATAAAATGAAATGAGAGCGTAACAAGAAATGCAAAGTCTCCTAGAATTAATGGTGCACTCAGTCATGTGCACAGTGGTCACACACAGTCACCAGAATTAATGTGCATCCCCCAAATGCTACTGTCTTGTGTCCAGAAAATTACCCAGTGCTGACAAACTGAAATGAGAAGGTAGCAAAAAATGCAAAGTCTTCCAGAATTAATGATGCTTTTCGTCATGTGTGCAGTGGTCACACACAGTCACCAGAATTAATGTTCATCCCAAAAATGCTTCTGCCTTATGTCCAGAAAATTCCCCAGTGCTGACAAAGTGAATTGAGAGCATAACAAGAAATGCAAGGTCTCCCAGAATTAATGGTGTACAACAAATGCACGGACAGATTAAGATTGTGCTGTGTACTCAAGAGATGCAGATGCAAAGGCACAACACCTAACCAGTGCTCACAAGTCACAAATCCAAATCTGGAAAAGAATACCTTTTGCCAGTTGGGGGGGTAGTGCATGGCAGTAACAGTCCACTACCAATAAAGATACCATAAAGCAGTATAAAAAAATCATGCAGGTGCAGTGGATAGCAGGTTCACACTGCTGCAATTACTCTGTGGCACAATAAAAGGTGTCTGATTTAATGGCACGCATTGCATGCACACTCACACACACTACAAGTAATGCATAGCAAATTGAAAACCTTTAGTAAAATAACCAAATGTTTTAAACAAACTGAAATTATACACTGCTGCACCACAACAATTAGCAAAACAATGTCAAGAATTACTGAAAATATTACTGTGTGTACATTAACATAGTTATACAAGAAAAATGTAACCAAATCAGAAAGACTACCTTTTTCTCCCAGTTAATCTACCTACACCACAGTTACACCCCTTCCCCAAAGCACACTTCACAGTACACAGACTGACTGTTATAAATTAACATTCAAAAATCCACACACAAACAATAAACACTCGATGATATGAGCACAGAAAAGTTCCCTATAATCGATGTACTAAATTGTGAGCAAAACAAATAGCTCAAAAATACTTTTTTAACAGCTTTTAGAGGATTTGAATCGCAGAGCTCTGAGAGAAAACTGTCTCCATCTTCCACTACACACACACTACAGAGAACTGAGGCTGTGCAGAACAGTCTAGAGCCCATGTGACCTGCAATCCCATAAAGCACTGCAAAATGTGCCTTTGGAGCTCAAAAGCAAGGTGAAGTGAGGTGAAGTACACTGATTTTAATGTACTTCACCTTAAAACGGGTGGAGAAGTGGTTTGGGGAAGGCCGAATAATGCAAAGTAATTGTTTCCAATGGACTTCACGTTCCCCATTATGACACAAAGTATCCGCTTCGCATTGGGAAGTACTTCGCTGATTCTGCATTACTCCGCAAATCACTTCGTGGAGTGAATTTCAGGCATTTTGCCCACCTCTAGGTGTGGGGGGTGGGGGGTGGGACACCACATCACATCATGACTCAGATCATACTTCTGTTTCAACTATATGTACCTTTTTCCTGTAACATTTATGGACATGTACAGCCTATTCTTCATTCACAGAAACAAGATTCAGCATGAAATCACTTGTAAATGGTGGCCCAAAGACCATATTTTGGTTCAGGTTGTGGCTTGAGCACTATATAACAACATGGCTGAGACCTGATTTCTGTTTGAATTTACTGTAACATTTGTTTGGAAACATTTCTGGACTTGTAGGCCCTATTTGGCACCAGCAGCACCGTGATTCAGGCTGAAATCCTCGGTAAACAGTGGCAGAAGCTGCATTTTCAGGTCTGTGAGGTTATGGCACAGCATAACATCAGGACTGACACCAGATTGCAGTCTCAGTCTCAATTTGATGTAACATTTTTTTGGAAATATTTCTGGACTTTTAGGCCCTGTTTGCCACCAGCAGCACCAAGATTCAGGCTGAAATCCTTGGTAAACAGGGCCCAAAAAAGCTATCTAATGTCTGGATGGTGTTGGGGGGGCACCACATCACATGGTGACTCATACCATATTCCGTCTCAACTTTATGTACCATTTTTCCTGTCATATTTCTCATCTTAGCATGCCTGCTCTGCACAGTATAGTGGCAAGAGGCTGTGTTAAATTGTGGCCAAAGCGCACATTTTGGACAGGGTCACCCAGCTGGTGGTGGCGGTGGGGCACTAATAAAACATTATCATGACTGGAGGGAAGGGACGTAAAGTTAACATTAGTGGAGGTGGGCAAGGTCAGGGGGATACGTGTTATTAAACAGAACAAAACATATTCATGTTTAACTTCGGAATAAAAGTGCTCATGTAACTGTTTCTGTGACTGTTGTGTACATATTCAGACTGATGCTGCACACAGCCAAAGCAACTGCCACCAGCCCTTAACAACACACAACAGACAATAACATCACATAGCTTTGGGAAAAAAATGTTTGCTCATAAGAACAAATTACAATACTTGACATTTGTGGATAGGAGGAAACATATAAATAAGTAGTAACATGAAACAAGCAGAAAGGTACACAGTTTATGGGCACAGTACTACACATTGGGGGGACAATGCAGGGTCAGACAGGGTCAGACTTGGTGGGGGGGCTGCTTTGGAAACGCCCACCTGTCAAGGCAGACACTAGATCCTCCTGGTGGCATGCCTTCTATTCTCCCCCTTGCTGTACTGCTCCCAGTCCTTTTTTCCATCATTAAAAAAAGTTTTCTTAATAGAAAACTAAAGAAAATAAATGAAAAAGAAAAAAATACAGGGAAGGAGTCAAACACACACACACACACACACACACACACACACACATTATAAAGATAAAAAAATATAACACTAAAGAAAATGTCCTAACAGCAACTATTTACTTTGTAAAATAAAGTGGGGAAGAGATCTCAATAACTGTACACGCAGACAAATACTAACCACACTGTTTTTTTTGGGAAAACAAAGCTCTCCTGCTACTGTCTCCTCTCTTCTACAGGCAGCAAAAGCTCTAAAGGAAGTAGATTTAGTCTTGCTTCCTGCCTAAGTACAGTCACCCATGTGACCAGCAGTCTGCTAGAGAGGCTAAGTCATGTGACAAGCATTTTCCCCCAGTTTTCCACATACTAACATAAGGCAAAATGTACTGGCAAAAGCGAAATTTCCCTGTGAAATTGATGGCAAAATTTTGCCTTAAGGGCCCAGTTTCACGAAATATTTTACATGGCAAAACTGGCGATTTCACTGGTGAAATAAAATTTCACTGCATCTATACTGGACATTCTAAATCATATGTATAGAAATTCTACTGGCTATTTTCCACTCTTTGTATGTTGACCATTGCTGTTAGATGTATTGCTTTATATGCTGTAACCTATGATCTATTCTTAATAAAATTTACAAGTAAACAAAAAGGTTTCTTAAAATGTTTACTGACCATAGAAAATATAAGTAGAAAATATGATAAAATGTGACCATTAAGTTCTCTTCAGGGAGGATCTGTAAAGAAAAAAGTACAGTAAGTTAGGATGAGACAGACTATTATAGGAAATACATTTATATAGTGCTTTTCCAGAGTTCAAAGTGTTTTACTTTGCAAATGAATTTAAATTACAAATAATACATCACAGCAGCTATAGGTCTAACATTGTACATTTCACATGTATATATTTTGCAATAATAATGGATCTTATCAGTCTTCTGAGAAGGCCTGTTTAAACAGCAAAGTATTTAACTGAGATCTAAAAGTTTCCACTAAGCATGCAGAATAGATGGTTTTGAGGACAACATTCCAATCTTGGTGCAGCTACAGAAAATGCTTTGTCCCCAACAGATTTTAATCTTGATACTGGGACTAGCAAAAGTCCTTGGGTATCCAAGAGGAGAACTATGGTATCCCAATAATCCTCCTGATAGGATGCCAGTAATTCATGAATGTTGAGGGGGTCCAGTCCATTTATGGCCTTATACACCAGCCAAAGAACATTAAATTCAGAATGTCATCTAATCGGGAGCCAGTGAAGCTTATGTAAAGCTGAAATAACCTGACTTGAGTTTGGATACATCAGTCAGCAATCTGGCAGATGAATTTTGCAATAACTGCAGACAGTGTAACTGAGTAGCTGGGAGGCCATAAGAGACAGAATTGCATTAGTCAATTTGCGAGGTAAAAAAAGCTTGAACTAGTGTGCCCAGATTGTCGTGATCAAGGAAGGGACAAAATCTGGTTACATTGATCAAGTGGTAAAAAACACTTTTAATAACAGTAGTAATGCGAGATGTTAAATCCAGTTTACTGTTAAATATTATTCCCAGATAGTGAACCCCCTTCTTCATCTGCAGTAATTCACCATCACAGGTGGTAGGAACAAGAGTTTCCTGTAATGCAGACACAAATCAGTCTGATCAAACAGAAGCAACTCTCTTTTGCTGGGATTGAGTTTCAACCATCTCACACTCATCCAGTACTTGATTTCCATGATGGGCTTCTCAGTCACATACATCAGATCCCCCTGATCAGATCTAAATGAAAGGTAAAGCTGAGTGTCATCAGCATAGCAGTGAAAACTCAAGCCATACTTTCATTTCACATCTCCCACCAGAAGCACATACACTACGGATAACAACGGGGAGAGTATCGATCATGCAGAATTCTACACATGACCAGTGAATAGGCACATTGGCAGTTACCCAGTACCACAGTCTGGTGACAATTTTCCAAGGAAGATCTGAACAAGTGTAGCACTGTACCAGCCAATTCACAGAAACACCTTAGGTGCTCTACTAACTCCCCCTGGTCCAGAGTGTCAATTGCTGATGCTATATCAAGGAGAACTAAAAGAGAAAGTATGCCTCGATCCTTTGGCAGGAGCAGATCAGTATCCCATTATATGGGTGAAGTAAACTGAGCGACTCAAATATGAGCAACTCAATTTGCACACCCAACAGAGGAGCCAGTGTGCAGGTATAGTGATGGGAGGGAATTGTGAGTGTGGAGTGATGGAACAGTGAGGGCGAATTGTGGCATGATGTTGGCTAAATGGAAGCCTGCAGCCTGCAGCTGCTGAGCTGGCTGTTTGGTGTGGCACATACAGTCACTGCCTAGAATGGTGATGGTCCCAATTTTGGGACTGCCTGTAGGAAAATGTTAGTTTCTTATATTTTGGCTGTTACATTTTTGTTTTATTTATTGTTGTGTCCTGTGGTTCCCTTGACTGATGTTGCCCCAACCACAGTATCCCCCCTGCATACTGTGGCTCCCCTCCCATGTATTCCCCTTTACCCCAGTGTCTACACCCTCCCCCCAGAGTTTATTATATTAATATGGGTGGAGCAGGGGGCATAACCCCCTGCATTAAACATCACTTCATCTTGTCTCACTATTGCATTGTGTAGTGCCATCACTGTCTTGGGGATTGCTGCGGTGATTGTATAGCCTATTTTGTTTTCTGAGAAATGTACTCAGTCTTCTGCAAGTCGCTGTAAAATATTCACTACTATGACATTGAACTGAGCAGATCATTTATGATTTGGACCAAGGCAGTCACTGTGTTGTGGCATGAGTGAAAACCAGACTGGAGAGGCTCATATAGATCAAATTTCTCCAGGTGTTCTGCCAGTTGAGTTGACATCACTTTCTCAATAATCTTTCCTATGAAAGGAAGGTTAGACATACAGCAGGCCTGTAGTTTGTGAGATTGTCCAGATGTAAACCTGGCTTCATGAGGAGGGGCTTCACAATAGACTCTTTAAGGGAGTCAGGGAAAACTTCCTAACTGAAAGAAGAATTCACAATCTCAACAAACACAGGCACTAGCATCCACCAGGATTCCTTAACCAAGTAAGAGGGGGCAGGGTCTAAGATGCAAGTGGATTGGTGCATCACTGACAGCACCCTGCAGATTTCTACATATCAGCAGGCCGAAAATCCATTCACAGCACCCGAGATTCTATTATTTCAGCTCCTTGAGCACTGCATTGTTGACCAGCACTACAAGAGGAGATATTTTACCTTGTCTCTGTGATCTTGGCTGTGAAAACATCAGAATACCAATCACATCTCTCCACTGAACTTGGTTCTGATTGAGAGCCAAGAAAGTCTAGGTAAAGAACCTTATCTCCCATCTGAAGAGAATTAAGGGTCTGTTTTTCCCAGCTGCAATGAGGGTGGCATAAAATTGTTTCCTCATAATGATCATTACCTCCTGATGTCTTTGATAATGACAGGACAAGTTTGTTAGAGAGCAGGCCGTATCTCCTCTAATGCCTCAAAAACCTCGGTCCACAACTTTTCAATCACCTCAGCTCATTATTATACCAAGAAGAGCTGCAGCTTCTGGGATATAGGTGGAGGTGGACTAGCACCAGGGAATCAGCCACAGCAAGGATGGCTGAATTGTATGCTGCAATTGCTGCATTGCACCCTCTGGAGGAGGTAGCCAAAATCCCTGAAATGTCCACATGAGCTGAATAAAATTAAGGCTCAGTACTGCTCCAGCTACACTAGTGAATCATCCAAGTAAAATTCGAACCACAGAGCAGAATGGTCAGACCAAGCAACTGGTGCCATAGGTATTTCAGATGTTCCCAAACCACTAGTAAAAATCCAATCAAGAGTCCGCCCTGCCTAGTGTCTTGTCTTCTCTGTTGAAGGCTTGTGGCATGTTGAACTGGAAAACGAAAAGGTGTGATTTGGTGAGGGAGCAGAATAGAGGGCCATTAGATAAGACAATGGATTAGAAGAGTGGAAATTGGTGTCATAAAGTGGTGTCCAATTAGTGCAGTAAGATTCTTTCCAGCTTCAATCATGCAAACTTCAAACCAATCAAATTTCACCACATTTTGTATGGTTCACAGTTTGTATGGTCAAAAAAACTAAATAGTAAGTAACCCTCACTATTAATGGTACTACAAACACCCAAAATGTGAGATGTTCAGTTCTAGGGTGGAACTGAATGTGCAATTCTTGGTCTAATCATTTGGAAAGTTAGAAGGCTGAAACATAATACAGTACATGGAAGCATGGAATTAGTGAATAGTTGGGAAACAGGATATGAAGGTATTGACACATACCTTTAGTACTGTACATATCCACAAATAAATAAATCTAGTTTAGATGCTATAAATAGTCATCCAAGAAAGGGGATTCAACTTATATTTGAGATCAACTTATCTGCAGGGGTTATAATGGTTTGTCATTTTTGCAACTGTGTATCATGATTTTCTGTCCAGGTCTGGCTAAAACCAGTTGGTGTGCCCAGTTCTAGTCATTAAATAGATTTTTACATTTAATTTGAGCTGCAAAATTCTGTTTCTATATATACTAAAAATTATCAAGAAAATGGGGGTCGACTTATTTGTCAGATCAACATATACTGTGTAGGCATAGATACACAGATAATGTACATCAGTAATGCTGGCAGAAAAAGACACATTGGCCCATATAGTCTGCTCACGCTGCCTAACTACTGTGGACTGGCATTAGTGGGCAGCGCCTCCTCCCATGTTTCTTCTGCTCATTTTATAACTAATCCTATACTCCTGGTGCATACCTGTTTGACACTGCTCACTGTTTCTGGCCTGCATGACATCCTTCAGCAGTTTGTTTCATTTATCCACCACCCTTTGGATGAAAAAGTGCTTATTGATGTCCCTTTTGAGTGAGTTCTCTCTTGTCCCTGTATTTGAATTCAATAAGAAAAGTTGCTTGGTGTCATCTTTATATACCCCATGTAGGTACTTGTAAGTTTCAATCATCTCACCCTTTTCCCTCCATTTTTCTGGTGTGAACTTATTCAGATCCTCCATCTTCTCTTTATATATTTCACCTCTTAATCTGTGGACCATCTTGGTTGCTAGGCAATGAACTGCTTCCACCTTGTTGCTGTCTTTTCTCAGGTGTGGAATCCAGCACCCTGCACAGTATTCTGGATATGATGGCACCAATGACCTGAACAATGGGAGGATCACTTCCTGGCTTCTGCTGCTTATCCCCTTCCCATGCATCCTGTTTTCCTTAACTACAGCTCTATTGTGGTGTTCTGTTTTTTTCCCAGGCTCTCTGATATCAAGACCCCAGCTCCTTTTCTTCCATAGTGTTTCTGAATATCACCCCCCACTCACCTTTCACATGGTGCTCATGGATTCCTTTTCCCATTGTGCATCAACTTATAAACATATGAACATCCGACTAAACCAGCAGATTTAGGCCACTAGGTCTATCACCTCTGCTTGAGCTCAGCTCATAGCTGAGATGTTGCTGCTGCTACTCCCCAGTGCCACCTTCTCTTCAAGGTCTGTTTCCCTCTCCTGTACCATCTCTCTGTACCTATTCCATCCCCTCTTAAGGCACCCCACTGAACCCAATGAGAGAAACTCCCCTGGTAGGGCATTCCATGGTGCTGCCTCCCTTTCTGTAAAGTAGTGCTGCTCAGTTCCTTTCTAAATTCCCCCCTGCCAGTTTCATGCTGTGCCCCCTTGTGGATCCTTCCGCCCTCAAACACAACAAACCCTCTGTTCTAATCGCGTTGATATTCTTTATGTACTTGAATGTCTCAGTTATGTCTCCCCTGTCTCTTCTGTCCTCCAGGGAGTACATGTTGAGTCCCCTCAGCCTCTCCTCATAAGTCTTGTTCCCAATACCACAGATCATCCTAGTCACCCTTCTCTGTACCCTCTCCAGCAACATGACATCATTCTTTAAGTACGAGGGCAAGAATTGTACACAGTTCTCCAGGTGAGGCCTCCCCAAGGACCTGTAGAGTGGCAGAATAACCTCCTCCCTCCTTGACATGATCCCCCTCATAATGCAACATAGTAACTCTGCTTGCTTTTGCTGCTGCCTTCCTACATTGTTCAGAGTGGTTAATTTTCCTTGTATTCACCATGCCCAGATCTTTCTATCCTTCCAAGGTGCACAGCTGCTCCCCCCACAGGTGATAGTTGTAACTTGGATTCCCCAATATGAGTGTAGCTTGTAACTTGTATTTTTTAGAATTGAATCCCAGCAGGCATACCTTTTACTGGCTCACCGGCCTACTTAGATCTTTCATGAATTCCCTTTCCCCTTCCTCTGTGTTCACCCAGCACTGACCCCTGAGATCCTCTGCTTGTTATGTCCCTTACCTCTGACAACTCCACAATTTTTACTACTCTCTGTGTTCTTTTCCATAGCCAGTTCTGTACCCAAGTCATAATTTTTTCATCTACTGAAAGTCATTTAACTTTTTGACTAGCCTCCTCTGGACGATGGAGTCAAAGGCCTTGATGAACTCCAACTACACATAGTAACTGCCTGTCCCTTGTATGCTTCCTAGTCACCCAGATGAAGAAGACAACCAGATGTGTCTGGCAAGACCTTACTTTTTTAATCCATGTTGTCTGGGTTTGTGTGGCCTAATTTCCTCCAGGAAGTCCAGTAGTTTCTCCCTTAGTATAGAATCCATAAGCATTCCCACTAGCGATGTTCAGCTAACTCATCTGTATTTGCCTGTCTCATCATTTCTTCCACACTTGCATTCCCTATGCAGCAGCTGAAAATGTCTACAATTATACCTGCTGTCACCACCGATACCTTATTAAGCATTTTTCGGTTAAAGCCACTTTGTCCTATAGATTTATTTACTTTCAACTCTTTATGCATTTCTGAAACCCTAGTCCCTGTTATTTCAGCCATGCTACCTGAGCACTTGCTTTCCTGTCTTTCGCTCTTAAACACATATTTTAGTAGTGGATCATCCTTTTCCCTAGTAAAGGCTGAAACAAAAAATATTTGTTCAGTATCTCTGCTTTTCCTTTGATCCTCTTCTCTCATCCTTCTTCACTCTTAAATGTCACAATACTTTTTTTAATCTTGTGCTTCTGTTGGATGTACCTGCAGAATTACTTTCCCCCCCATCACTTCCACTGCAAGCTTAAGTTCTGTCTCAAACTTGGCTTCCCTCACCTTCCAGTTGGCTGCCTTTGTTGCTTTCAGATATGTCTCTCCATCCTCACCCCCTTTGGCTTCCTTTGTACTTTAGGAATGGCCTTCTGTTGGATCTTACTGCTGCCTTTACTTTGGCCATTAACCACATTGGACATCTTGCTACCTACCCAATTTAGCTTTCAGCCATCTAAGTCATTGCTTTTTTATATTCTTCCTATTTTTCCTCCACCCCTTCTACCTGTCCAATTTGCTAGTACTGTGCTGCAATTGGAACTTTCCAGTCCACATCTGGCATATTAGCATCCCCTACTACAACCACTTCTCCAGTCTTGCCTGCCTTCTAAAGCCTCTACTCCAATTCTTTGTCTGCCCCTTAATTGTGACCTAGTAATCTATAGATCAGCCTAGTCCTGACTAGTTTTCTGTTCTGTGTCGCTGCTAGCACCCTCACAGTATCCAGTTTTTCTGAATCACTAGGTTGCCTATCTCAGTTGTCTCTATCCCTTTCTGTGATATTCCCCCCACCCCTGCCCTTTACTTTGTCCTTCCTGAACAGTGAGTACCCAAGTATGGACATGTCTCATTCGTCATTTAGTGTTACCCATGTCTATGTGACAGCCACTTTTGTAAGCATCACCAAATGTTCTGGCATTGTGCTGCCAAGACTCCTTACATTGGTGCACATCATAGACAAGTACTGTATATATGACACATTTATACCCTTATTTGCTGTTTTCTATTTTTCCAGGGTGTGTGACACCTAGTACTCCATGCAGTTCCACTTAGAATTAAACAAGCAATGTTTATTCCATGCTCATTATATATATATTACACACACATGATTAAAGATGTTCTTAATTTTAACTTCATTGGCAAAGTGGACAAAGTTCACCTTCACGAAGCTCCATGAAGTGTCCCTGGAACTTAGGGACATAGACTTCGCTCAAACTGCAAAGTTGTTACTACTAAGTGCCCATTTGTTTTGGTGAAATGGCCACTTTGGAAGCAAATTTTGATCAATTCAACAAAAAAGGCTACTTCTTTGATTAAAACATCCTTAATCTAGCAAACTCACGCTTTGCAAATTCTGCAGATTTCACAAAATAATTTGCAATGTGAATTTCAGTCACTTTACCCATCTCTACACATTTTATATGGCATTGTAACACAAGGACCCTGCACCCTAATTGATACCCCCAGAGGTACACTGCAGACTGCCAGCATTTATGTATAAGTTATACTAACATTTAGGGCAAAGGACATCTACCATATAAGAGTAGATGTCAGGATATGTATGCACATGATTGTTATATACTTTGTTTCCCAATATGTATACATACATATGTCTTGTGAGCAAATACTAGGACACCTGTGTCCTTGTAGTATTATAATATTAGAGTCAGCACTGCCACCTTCTGATGATTTGTCTTATTACCACAGCTATGTACACAAACTGTAGTTTCTTTGTTTTCATGAAGTAATGACTATAACAAAATTGTATAACGTTATGTAGGACTGTAGAGTCAACTCTAGTTTAGCCAATAGGGTTCATCTCTGTAACTAGAAATGTTTCTATCTTACAGTAACTATGATAACTATCTTAGGTACATAAATTAAAACATTACGTCTTCTACCGTGGAGACCACTGAGGTTTCTACACTCCACAAGGTACAGAGAATGTATAGCATTGGCTCCCAGTTCCTAATGGTAAGAACTGCTTAGGGCAACTGTGATTTTCCTTTTGGTAGTAATAAACAAGATGTATTGCTCATATGCAACTTGTTTGTGATTTCTTACATTCCCATTATTGCCAAGAATCTGAGAGTGAGGGATTAGACCTCCTGACAATTGATGTCTGTGTGCAGGCAATGTTTGGTGTTTGCAGAGTCTTCACTCATTGCTACTACTTTCCCTTCCCAATGGGGACAGAAGGTGTGCACACCCGCATCACTTCTCCCATTCTTCACCCACTCTGTAACTCCTTCCAAAGCCTGGCTGCTTACTGGGTGTGGTCGATATCGACTCACCTCATCCCATAGTAGTTTTGAATTGCAAGCTTACGAGTGCACAGTAGCCCACCTGTGAATTAGTGCACCTGTTGTGGATCGATGCACTGCACGGCACCTTTTCACTGTCTGATTTTATGTTCCCTCCCACTAAATGGCCATTGTATTAAATATCTTCCCAGACTTGAGACTCGATGTCTTGAACTTCCTTGTCTCCCGTGGAGGATGGACTGACTTCACACTGGACGCAAGTCAATCCAACAACCCCACGCAAGGAATTTCAGCCCAGTATTCAGAGATGAGACAAAAAGCCAGAAAGTATGAAGCTAAAGGGTTGTTGGCTGTGGATCTCTATGCTGCTCTGGAAGCCTCCAAAGCATTATTTGAACCATTGACCTGCAAGTCTCATCTCTCAAGCAGGAGATGGGACTGCAGGAAACTGAGTGTTTGAAATGAGAGCAGGATTTGGAATCTGTGCTCCAAACTCTGCAAAATGAAAAGGATTCACTTTTGCATCATTCTATTCAGGAAAATGAGCAGGAACTTTGTATGTTGAAGCAGGACTGTGAAAGTTTGAGACAGGATAAGAGGCAGGCATTGGAAATGAATGATATATTAAGTAGAACTAATGATCAGATCCGTGATGAGTTGGGAGAGTTCCAGGATGAGATAAACCAGGTATGTAATGATTTAGGAATAGCTGCTAGGGACAATTGAGAATTGAGCTCCGCATATAGAGTGATACAGAAACAGTTACAGGATGGTGTGGATCAGAATGTTACAAAAATTAGTCATGAGGAATGTGAATGCAAGATGGTGAAACTGCGCCATCAGCGAGAGGTTCTGGCTGACCATGTCAAAGCGATGGGTGGGGTAGCCCCCATCTTGATGATGTCATCTGAGGAGGAGGAATCAGATGATGAAATTTCTCAGTACATACCTAGTCACGCCCCTACTATGGCCCAGTGACACCACCCCACCATCCACAACATGGTGGTCCCCCATCACATGACACCACGTCCCTACATCATTGACAGCATGACGACCATCATGGGTGTTGCCAACATGGTGACCCCCATGATGGGGGGGAGCAGGTCCAGGCCTAGTCCCAATGGCACCACCAATTGCCATTATTTCTGTGGATTATAGGGAATAGATAGAACAAATGATTGATAATGCCTTTGGCACTATGACCGTTCCTGAGGAAAGCAAGTGGACCCTCTGAACGCAGATCAGACAGATGCTACAGGAGAGTGCTACTCAGGAACAGATGGTCCATACTGTGGCTGATGCTGCAGCTCAGGCAGCCCTTCAGGGCGCCCGAGACAATCTACCTCCGAACGGCCATCCCAGTAATCCCCTACAAATGACCCACTCTGTTCAGCAGATAGCTGACAACATTGGTCGGATGAGCCCATCCGACAACCTCAGTTGCCACTTGGAAAAGGTGCATTCCAAATGCCAAATTCTTAGTCTTGCTGTGGACTACCAAGTCCAGACCCTACGCCAGACCATCGATCCTGGCCTATGGGCAAAACTCCCTGATACTATCTGACAGGATAGCCAGGCCACCTTTGATGAAGCTGCAGCTGAGCTCATTACTGCACATAACCTAGGAGTGGTAGGAGTGATGCTCGCATACCCTGTGAAACAGAATGGGAAGGAAAGTCCAGTGACCTTCCACCAGAGGCTTTGGATGGCCTACCGAGCAGGAAGGAATCTTGCAGGAGAGGCCATGGATGTGGACCTTATTGAGTACAAAACTCTGTTCCTTCAAGCACTGGACCTCTTCTCTCTGAATTACAGACAATTACAAGGTAACCTTTGCTTGGCTTACAAAGCAACCTGAGACCCACTTCTTTTCTAAACACTGGGCCTAATGAGGAACTATTCCCACACTCTTACTCAAACACATAGTCTTAAACTACGGGAACATCATTGTAAAACCCATAAAAGAAGCATCTGGTTCACCCAGTTGGTGGTGACTCAGTGGAATGCCCTACCAAGAGAAATAGTAGAAAGCAATAACATGGATCTATTTAAAAAACAGTTAGATATCTATATGGACAGCAAAAAACATCATATTTACATTAGAATCCTAATTCCACCATATTGGTGGTGAGCTCTACAAGGGCCTTATGCCTCCTGAGCCCGTTACATCCTATGAATCCTATGAATCCTATGAATGATTCCTGCAGTGCAAGAGAAGGTAGAGCCAACCACCTATCCCACCATGGATTACTTTTCTGACATTCTTCGGAAAACAGAAAGAGTTTATCATCTCTTCATCCATGATTCAAGCTCTGGCTCCAAGAAGGTAGCTGCCATGGAATCCATCATGACACACTACATGATGGAGGGGCAGACCCTAGAGAAACAGCCCCTCCCTACAGACAACCAACAACCCCAGCAGGCCCAACAACAGCAATCCTGAGACGGGAATCAGAACTACCACAAAAACAAGAAACACCAGAAAAATAATTAAACAACAGAGACCAGGCCCTTCATATAGGGAAATAGCCAATGAAAACTGAAGCCTCCAAGACCTTCTCAGGCAAGTGGGCTCCGTAGCAGATGCTGTCCCAGTTCTGGCCCTTGCTGCAGTACAACCAAGTGAGAAGGCCTCAACAGGCCATGGGGATACTGGAAACTAAGGATCTCAGGCCCTTATAGGCCTGAACCCGGAAGCGGCTCCTTATATAGCATCAGTACAACATGGTGAAATGGTCCACAGGAACCAGGCCCAAATGTTCTTTCAGGAGCAGTCTCATGCCTCTACTAATACAAATTGACAATTACAGGCCCCAGTCCATATTGTAAACAAGCTAGTCTTAGATACAAACTGAAGGCCCTGTACAGAGGCCAAGGTAGGGGGACACCTACTTACAGTATTGCTGGATACAGGCACAGCAGTGTCTGTATTGCATGATGACAACCCAGCCACATCACCTTGATCCACCAAATGGAAGACCAGTATGTCTGGCATGGACAGAACTAGGCTACCTGTGTACCACTCATTATCACTACCTGTGACAATGGGACACCTGGAGGCATATCATACCTTTCAGCTTATGGTATTGCATAATCACCCTAGTATCCTCGGAATTGACTTTCTGGCACCACAAGGCTATGTGGTAGACCTGGCCAATGTGCTGTTAATACAGATTCAGGGACAGTACCACACTGTCTTTATTCCTGACTCACATGTGGTTGCAACAATTGCTGCAAATGACAAAGAATATGATGTCATAGATTTGTTCAAGAACCACAAGCTTTTCCCAAAGCTCCTTCCCATCTTGCAAAGGCATCTGGAGGCATTTGTCACCAACAAACATGATTGTGGCAAGATGCATACTGTCATTGAGGTGACAGGCCCAGCCCTTGAGATGCAAAGGCAATACTCCTTTCTATCTGATGCCTTGTCCTCTCCTAGGGAGACAATCAAATCGCTTCTCAAACAAGGTGTAATCAGGACATGTGTTTCCACTGCAAATTCCCCCATGTGGCCAGTGAAAAAACCCACAGGTCCATGGAGACTTACAATTGACTACAGGAGACTAAACCAGGTCACCCCTAGTTGTGCTCCAATGGTAGCATCATCACCAAATGTGCTATGACTACTGACCCCGACCAACAATTGCTTAGTGCCCTGGATATTTCCAATGGTTTCTGGTCATTGCCATTGGCTCCCTAGAGTCAATATAAGTTTGCCTTGAAGGTAGGCAGTACACGTGGACCTGTTTACTACATGGGTTCCATGACAGCCCTTCCCTATTCCATCTCCACATGATGGATGCTCTTGAGGGTTTCTCTACACCCCAGTGCCTCTTGCAGTATGTGGATGACCTGTTGCTGGCAACAGCCACACAGGTGCAACATCTGGACCTCTTGGATGAACTGCTGACCCTCATTTAGAGGCAGACCTCAAATGTAACTCAGCAAAAGCACAGCTGTACCAGAAGGAGGTAGTCTTTCTTGGCTTAAGGATAACAGACACAGGCAGAAGCCCTACCTGGAAGAAGATACAGGGGTTACAGGACTTGCCGCTTCCCACCAGTGTGGCTACTCTTAGAAGATTTTTAGGTATGGTAAATTATTCCAGAGATTTTATTTGTGATTTTACCCAGAAGGCCACCCCTCTGTATGAATTACTGAAAAAGAATGTTCCTGGACTTGGGGCCCAATACATTCCTAAGCTGTGACATGAATCAATCAATCGATCAATCAAATTCTTTATTTATCCAGGCGAACACCATTGAGCAAGCTCATTTACAAGGTGGACCTGCATTACACAAGTCAAGTAACAATACATTTATACACAGAGAAATAGACAGTAAGATCAAGAGTACAACAGTGCAGGTAGGCCTGCAATGGACAGGATAAGTAAAAATGCATTCGGGTTCAAAGTATAAAAACAATAGGGTGGCAAGTCAGCAAAATTTTATACCAGATACAACAATATACTTGGTTTGATATTCCTGTAAAGTAAGGGTATTATAGACCAGCATAGACATTAGTTGTAGTGGATGCTACAAATGAAAAGGCATACACAGTCATTTTTAAGACCTCGGCTTATTAAGGGCAAGACATGTGTTGGGAGAAGTATGCTGCCAGTGTGGGGGGGAGGTCTGGTGATGGGAAATACTAGAAGCGAACAGATGCAATGCTGAGGGTGTATACAGAATAGGAGGGTAAGGGAGGGTGAGATTTAGAGCTATGGATAGGTAGGAGGCTCAAGGACAAGTTGTGCATGGATACCAAAGGATGGGCGGTGAGAGAAGGCAGTGAGGGTGTGGCTGAAAGAAGCTAGGATCATTGGGAGCAGATGCAGGCTCGTGAATGGTATTTTGAATGTGAGGTCTAAAACACATAAGACTAACAGGAGTCCTTAGTTTCAGTGATATCTGAAGCACATTCCAGAGCTAGGATCATTGGAAGCAGTTGCAGGCTTCTGTAATGTATTTTGAATATAGGGTCTTAATTACCATAAGACTAACAGGAGTCCTCAGTTTCAGTGATTTCTGTAATCACTGAAGCAGGCCCTAGTCTCAACTCCAGCCTTGGTCAACCCCAATCCAGCTCTGCCATTCCATCTGGAATCTGCCACCTCTGACATTGCAATGTCTGCAGTGGTGGCCCAGAGGGTTCATGGCACCCTACGACCCATTGCATATGCATCACAGCTCTTGACCCCAGTGGAACAGAAGGACAGCCTTTGTGAAAGGAACCTTCTAGCTACCTACTGGGCTGCTGTCAAACACTTTTAGTATATCATTGGGTATTCCCCTCTTATCATTAGTACAAACCACACTCCTACAACATTTCTACTCTCAGACAGAGTAAAGGATGGATCAGTCTCTAACACCAGACTGACACACTGGTCCCTCCTTCTCCAAGATAGGGACATTAAGGTTCACCCAACCAAAATGCCATCCATGCTGGTACATGGCCTCCTTTTCCAAGGACAACAATATGACTGTACACTTCAGCCAGCTGATATACCAGATCCAAGCCCTTTCCTTCTTAGTACACCCCAACTACTTGAGAAGACCTCATTCTGTCACGTTTTTACAGATGGATCAGCCTCCTACTATCAGGGAGAACAGATAGCAGGAATGGGTATATTTGTGGTTTACACCTTTGGTAACACTGTTAAAATCTCCAAACATTGCAGTGTAGCGTCAGCGCAGTACGCAGAAATGGCAGCAGTGGCCTGTGTCCTCTATTTCATCCAGCATGGAACCAGGGATGCCATCATTTTTATAGACTCTAACTGGGTTTGTTGTTCTCTTACAGAATTTCTCCCTTTCTGGCAGAAGAACTGATCTGAAAAGTGATGTGGTCACATTCATGAGGTGGTGAGAGAAAATGGTTATGTTGAAAATTTGCAGTCAAACTACTGAACATTACCAAAGTTATGAGCATGCACTAAAAAATGTCAATGTACGCTCATAACTTTGTCATTTTTTTAATATTTTAACCCTTAATTTTCAATATAGTCTTATTATAACCTCACCTCATGAACAAGGGTGGATAACATTTTCAAATCCTGCCCAAAACATGCTTTTTTTTTATTTAATGTATTTTATTACTTAGCAAAGTCATGACATTGTTAAGACAAAACAGTGGAATTAACAATATTATAAAGCATGACATCTTGGGTACTGGTAGAATAGGAAGAGAGAGGACTGAGAAAATCGATGAACTACATAAGTGGACATTCTGGAAAATTGAGTTTAACAAAACATGCTTTTGCACCACAAGTGTAAAAACATTTTTGCCAAGATTTAAAAAATGACAGCTTCCACGTTCAAAAGGTGATGTGAAAAAAAATGGCAATGTTGAAAATTCGAGGTCTCGCCCACCTCTCCGTTTGACCCTTCCCCCTCTGCCACTCCCCACCACCTATTTCTCCCCACCTCATGCAACAATAGACCAGTCTCCTCTCCACCATCATACCCTATCCCCCATCATCTGGCCTCATCCTGCCCCCTTCATCTCACCACCCCTCCCTCCCTTCCTTCTCTCATGCTCCATCAACAATGCCATTTGCTGGTCCTCCCTCACTATCATTCTTCCCCCTGCCCATGCCTCCCTAGTCCTGTTCTCTCCCTCAACCCTCCCTCCTGCTTCCTGTGCAAACTTATATGAGTACCCCAATTTGGCCCATCTCCATTCTTTTCTTTCTCTCTTTCACTTTCTTTCTCACTCACAAACAACAAGGCCATTGTTTGGCTGCCCTATGTATCACTTATTTTCATACTTAATCTTGAAAATACTTTTATTGTCCACAGTATAGTGCCTGTCAGAACATTGTGACCTTTTTCTTTGTAGCATCCTGGAGCTTATGTTATATACTCTTGTATAGTGTTATCTCATGCTATAATTATTCTGTTGATGTGGAAACTCTGTAAAAGAGCCTCTGGCTCAGTGGTATTGTAATCTGAAAACAAATAAATAAATAGAAATAAATAAAAATTACCAGTTACAAGACTGTATTGAAAAATGTCAACGTGCACTCAAAGCGTTGCTGTTTTTAAATACTTTTTCCCAAAATTTCCTGCCAGAAAGGTGATTTTGTGCAGTGACAATGAAATCACCTTTTGGGATGGATTTGAATAGTTTTACTGCCCTTGTTCATTAGGAGGGGTCCCAAAAAAGCCATGTTGAAAATTTGGGGCAAACTTTTTAAAAATGACCAAGTTATGAGAACATTTCAAAACACACTGAAATAGACTGCATACCTGATTTCTTCAGTTCCCTATCTGGCACTGAAAAGTAAAGACGTGTCTCTGGTCCAGAGAGGATTCCAGCGTTGGACCACTGGTAGGTAAGTGAGGGGTGTGAGGGTGTGGAATGGTGAGTTCTGAGTTGGAGGGTAATGGCAGTGGTGGACCAGTGGTGGCAACAGACATTAATGTGCAGATTTCTTTTTTACCAGGTGAATGAAAATAAGAAAAGACTATGAGGGATGGTTTTGTTTATTTCAAGTACCAGCATTGAGGACTGGGCATCCTAGTGTTGGTGTTATGTTTGGCAGCACCGGAGGTGGGATCTCCGGTGTCAAACTGAGAAAATGGGAAGGTTGGAAGTACTAGCCAGCACCTAGATTGTGCATCCCAGCATCAAAAAATTAAGAAGGAAGGAGTGGGAAGGGTTGAGGAGCATTTTCTTTTTTTTAGGTACTGACACTATGGACTGGGCATTGTGGAGTCAGTGTTATGTTCGGTGACACTGGAGCTGGGCTTCCCAGTGTTATACAGTGAAAATGGACAGGGTGGAGGGTGCTAGCTGGAACTGGAGATTTGGTACCCTCATGTCAGAAGATGAAGAAAGAAGGACTGGAAGGGACTGAGGGATGGTCTTCTTTAGGCCATTTTACACAACGGGCTTTGCACCACAGTGAGCTGTGCAGAGCAACTACAATGTTACCTTAATGTCTGTATAAAGGAGAACTGTATCACAGCCAATGGAAGCATTTGCTGGCCTGGCGTATGCTGCTTTCCTGGATTCACTGTTGCGTTTTCCCATTTTATGCCACCTGGTGCTGCTGTATAATCTAAGCATAGCACGTACACTGATACAGCCCAACAGGCAAGTCTCAGTCTCTGGGCAGGGTAGAAAGGCTTCACAAATGCTGGAAGAGCCACAAGACCCCTGCAGGATTGCTGTGTGTATAAGGAAATGGCAACAGCGCAGACAGAGCAGAATGAGCAGCTGGAAACTGTAGTACTACTGAATAGGGCTCAGCGTAAAAGGGCATTTTATTTCTAGTACTGTACTGACACTGGGGATTGGGCACTCTAGTGTCAGTGTTATGTTTGGTGGCATCGGGGGTGGTCTCCCCAGTGTCACTCAGTGAAAATAGTTGGGATGTGGGGGTACTAGTTTGCACTGGGTATTGGTCACTTCAGTGTCAGAAAATTGAGGGGTGGGAGGGATTGTTTTTACATTGTGAAGGAGGAGGAGGACCACAGCAGGCTGATGATGGTGCTGATCAGCTTTGGTTGCTGCGTAACATTATGCAGATCAAAGGAAAGAGCTGCCCTATCATTTGGGAAGCTCTTTTCTTTGAACCACATGATGTTTCCAGCCAGCAAGACCAGAAGAGTGTCATGATCAGTCTGGCAGATGATTGTTCTGACTTTGTTGAACCCCTTTCAGACTGCCCTGCACTGTACTGACACCTCTCAAAGTCCACTAGCATACCAATATATTCACCCTTGTGCAAGTGGAAGGGCAAACATAAAACATAAACTAAACCTGAGTTGTGCAGCCAAAGAATATCTGCTGTCAGTTTGAAATCCTTCTGGGTCTTCCCACCAATTTCAGTTTTGTCCCTGCTCTTCCTCCACTCATGCCACCTATGGTGCCTCACTAGAACTTTACTAATCTTGTGGAGAGCATAGCTTCCTCCTGCCAAGGAAAGTCAGCCTTAGATGGCCCACTGCTAAGTTCACTGCTGCTGAGGAATCACTTCACCACCATCTACAGTGGATACAAGCAGGGAAAGGGGGTTCCCAGTACTTATTTATTTATTTATTTATTAGAATTTCAGATAAATACCTTTCAGCCAATGGCTCTTTTACAAAGGTTCCACATCAGTATACAAAGAATAGAAGTACAGTTTGTGCGAGATTAGCAGGCAAGCAGTTTGAATACAAAATGCAGTACAGGGTATACATGGTCTAAAGCTACAGGTGATATAAATAACAGAACAACATAATCAGGCATTCATTTAAAAATGATGAGTCACAACAAATAATATTTACATGAATTAAAGCTGCCAGAACAGTACAGCGAGACCACACTGTAAACCATGTTAATAAAACAATTAATCAAAGAACTAATAAAACTGCTCTATAGAAATATATGCTCACCATAAATGTAAAGTGCAAGTAGTGCTTTATTTGGGAACTCAAAAGAAACCTCAGCACCAACCTCCCTGGTATTCAAACCCTGTGGTTCTTTCTTAAGGGGTCAGGGGTTGAGAAAGAACTGCTAGGTTTGAAGCGCTGGGGAGGTTGGTGCTGTGATTTCTTTTGATTTACTAAATATAGCACTATATGCACTTTATATTGTGGCCAGCACATATTTTTGCAGTACAGTTATATTTATGTTTTTATTTCCAGTAGTTAAAACTCTGACAGTCATAGTACCCCT
Source organism: Neoceratodus forsteri (assembly GCA_016271365.2). Taxonomy (NCBI): domain Eukaryota; kingdom Metazoa; phylum Chordata; order Ceratodontiformes; family Ceratodontidae; genus Neoceratodus; species Neoceratodus forsteri. The sequence continues at coordinate 53,209,231 of CM028130.1, read as the reverse complement.
GACCTCAGCCACCGTTTATAGATAATCAAGTCTTACTCTCAAACCCAGGGTCACCTGTGTTCTGTGTTTTTGTCAGTGTCAGTGACTCAGTAGGTAGCACACACGCCACTGAGGCTGGGAGATCAGAGGGCTGTGGGTTCAGTTCCCACATCTGGCACTTGGGTTAATATCCCAGTACTGACACTGTAGTGCAGCATGAGAGGGGTGCTGCACTTCTGAGGTGCCGTCTTTCAGATGAGACGTTAAACTGAAGTCCCATCTGCCTGGATTGGTGGTAGTTCAGGTGGATGTTAAAGATCCCATGGCACTTATCGAAAAGAGTAGGGGGATTTCCCATGTGTCCTGGCCAAATTTCTCTCGTTCACTAAAAAAATACCTCCAACAGCTTATCAGGTGCAAGATCAGTTGGCATTCATCTGTATCCCCCTCTCCCAGGTCGTGCCTGAAAATAGGCAGGATTTGTCTAGTGCACTTACCCGGTCAACAAAAACTAAATAAAAATAAATAAATAAATAAATAAAATAAAATAAAATATGCTGTCACTGTGCCACTACCTTACCAAAAACCATGAAAATTAGCCAATGGCATTTTTAGCAGTTTTTTTCTTTTCTTTTATGTATGATCTAGACTTTAAGAAAGTGTGTTCTTCTAAACCAACTGTAATTTTTGTTGATGTTTGATGGATTCTATGTAATCCAAAAGCTCAAGCACCTATTTCCTTTTATAACATCTATGTTGGTCCAATAAAAGATATCAAATTATCTCTTTTTCTTTTCGCTCATCCGAAACCATGAACGTTTAATTATGGTTTCTGGCTCTATGAGAGGATCATAATGGAGGCTGTAAGGGGTGATAGTGAAGTCAGATGGAAAGTAAACTTCACCACAGCAAAATACCTTATTATGCCAGTGCTCATCCAGAAGATATTAAAATATATTCAAGATTAGAAAATATTAAGCAATATTTTAAAAAGAAGCCCCAAACTACTGATTCTGGTATCTCTCAAAATGACACTTGTAAACTTCATCCAAAGCAGTGTTCAATACAACATATAAAGTTGTGTGGCATTGGATATTGTTATAATAAATAAAACAGGCAACTACAACTGCCAAACATCATTGCGTTTGAAGTGTGCATGTTTGTCATTACCTACAACAGAGACTCAAGGAAATGAAGACAGCCTTGATATATTGGGACAATCATACATAGCTTTGAAATAAGCAGCAGCTAAAACTAAAATAGAGCTAAAACATAAGCCTATAGCTGACAAAAGAACTGAGAAGTGGCAATTAAAACATTCACTGCTTTTTATTACAAATATATAGAACCCTAACCTTATCACTCATTAAAGAACATTGCAGAACACAAAAACAATACAAACTGTTCACATGGATGTTTGAAATTCCAGGTTCTTTCTAAAGCTTACAGAAATGAGGAAGCTTTACAGGAGGCATTTTTACATTAGATGGTGAATACACTGTATTTTAGATTAAATGGCTGAATGTATTACTGCAGTTGTAGGGTATTTTACAATGAAGGCTGAGGCATCATGGGCCAGATATTCAAAAGGGTTGCTCATGCTCAAGTCCTACATTGCGCCATTCTGCGATAGTCAGCAGGAGGCAGTTGTGCCACTGAAAACAGGCTGAGCAACAGTGCAATGCAAATGAATGCATGCTCAACAGGAGGGGGAGGAACTATGGATAAACTGCACAGCCCGATATTCAGCCGGGCTGTGCAGAGTTGTGCAGGCGCAACCCCCAACCTGAGCCTGCAGGACCTTGAGCCCCAAAAAGGCTTAAGTAGAGGGCCACCCACAGGTGAGCTGCTGTATTGCAGGGCAACACAGCAGCTGCCACCTGTGGCTGGCCCCCAACTCAGTCCCTGTGCCCCCAGCCCGATCGCAGGCATAGTGTACTCCCCCCACCAGGCCGATCGCGGGCATCAATGTGGCTCCCCCCTCGTTCACATCCCTGGTGGTCCAGTGGACGAAATGCCCGATCTCGGGCAGTAAGTAAAGTGAACCCCCAAACATCTCCTGGTGGTCCAGTGGACCATAATGCCCTATCACAGGCAGATTGTGAAATGAACCCCACTTAAACATCTCCCTAATGCCGATTGTGGGCAGAATGTAAGAACCCCCAACATCTCCCTGGTGGTCAGTGGACCATAATGTATCCTTGGGCAGAATGTGAAATGAACCCCGAACCGTTCCTGGTGCTTATCCTTGAGCAGAATGTAAAATGACACCCCCAAACATCTGCCTGGCTAGTGTCCCCCCACCACCCATGAAGCCCCACCACCCCTGCTCCCCGGCAACCAGCAGACAGAAGCATCCCACCGGCTGCCGCCCCGCCACCCGCCGACTGACTGCCGGTAGAGCTGCAGCCCATTGGTGCAGAACAGAACCAATGGGCGTGCAGCCCAACCATACATGACAGTCCAGATTTGTGAATGAGATCATTCACAAATCTGGACTATCATCAATGTCCTCCTACAACTCATCCTCTTCCTTATATGTTTAAAGAACCCCTTTCCCCTCTCTGATCCCCTAGCCAACTTCAGCTCCTTGTTGCCTTGTCTGCTCTGACAGACCTGGTCACCTCCCAAGATACCTTTGAACAGTTCTCTATTCTCCTCACACCCATATTTTTTGAACTTAATGAAGGTCAATCTTTTCCCTCACCTTCCTCCACCTCCTGCTGAGCCAGCTAGATTTTGTGACCTGAGCTGCTTACCTGAGATTTGGCACATGTGTTTTGGCCCTCATTTAGCCACTCTCCTAATGATTTCTCATTTCTGTTCAGCATCCACCCCTTTGGTTAATTTCAGCTAAATACCCTCTAGGATGCTGCCCATTCTGGAAAAAATCTGCCTTCCTGAAATCCAAACTCTTTTCCTGGTCTTAGCCGCCTCCCTCCCTGTGTTTGGAGGAACCACACTGATCGGTGGTCACTTTCTGCTAGATGGTACTGTACTACCACATCCTGGACTTGTTAGCACCAAGTCCAGTGCTGTATGTTCCCTCCCTAGTAGGATCCATCACCCCTTGCACTAGGTAGCTGTCTTGTATAGCCTCAGCAGCACCTATTCCCTGGTGTGTACTGTAGTTACTGTCTGCCAGTCAACCCATGTAGGTTGAAGTCTCCCATTATAACTGTATTCTCTTGCCACTGACCTTCCTGATTTGCTCCCCAGCTCCCTATCCACTGTCTCACTCTTGAGGGTGGCCTGTACACCACCCCATCCTGAGCTTCTTACCTTATGGCATTGGAAGAATACCCATATGGCTTCTGGCCTCCCTCACCCCTTCTCCCAGGTACACAGTATCCTCCCTGACACAATAGCCACCCTCCCACCCTTTCCCTCACAGTCCCTGCAGAACACCTTGTATTCCATGATCATGAGATCCCAATCATGGTATTGGTGGCCCAGGTTTCTGAGATGGCCGCAACACTACCACCCTCTACCATCATTGCCTGAAACTCTGCCACCTTATTGCTAAGTTCCTTTCACTCAAGGATACTACAGTCCACCTTGTGTCCTTCTCTCCTCTTTCTGTCTCACCCTTCCACTTTTGTCTTGGTAATTTCCTCATTCCTCCTCCTCCTCTCTGGGGGCAAGGCCTTCAGTCTCCCTGAAAGATGCCTCCTTCCTGCTACCTGACTCAGCCCTCCCTCCTCAGTTTAAATCTATGTTGCTTTAAATATGCTTCTCCAGCCACTGTGTCAATGCCCTGTACCTCAACGTTGAGATGCAGCCTATCCTTGACATAAAGCCCCTTATTGTTCCATGTCTCGCCCCCCCCTACTACCCATAACCCATTTCTGCACACCAACCCTTCAGCAAAAGGAAATCCAAAAACTTCCGATCATAGGAGACCCATGATTCTGGGAGTTGATACCATCTCCAGCCAGGAGTATTAGTCAGATGTCTCCCAGGTACATCAGCATGGAGAGACACTGACCGCATTGCTAAAATTGTTTGCCAAGCAGGAGAAAGCATTCATGTCCTGGTACACATAGGACTAATCATCTCGCCAGCCAGTCAGTTGTGGAGACTGGGCACACCTGACCAGGCTGGGTGACAAACATCATCATCCATTCTTGTCTGGCACCTCCTTCTTAGAGCTCTTGCCAGTCAGGGAGAGGGGGGCAGATATACAGAAGGTCAGAGAAGGGAGATAAGGAGCTAAACATGGCTCAAGGCTCATGCCAGAAGAAAAGACACAAATTTGTAGGAACTGGCAACAGTTTTGGGAGTGAAAGTTCTTTAAATTTGATGGGCTGCATCTGACTAAGGAGGGAGTCAGTGAATTTGGGCAGATGTTTGATGTCTTTGCAGAAAATTTAAACTAGAAAATGGAGAGAGGAGTGCAGCACCCCATACGTCAAATGGGAAGAACACCCCTCCCTCCTCAGCTAGTAGTCAAACAGGAGTTCAGCATGTTTGCAGTTCATTTGCATCACCAGGTAAGGAAAAAGGTATAACTCCCCATACGATGCACATGGGAAATGCCAGATCTCACCCAACAACTAACACACTGAAATCTGGCCAATGGAAAATCATGTACACTAATGCTCACAGTCTGGGAAACAAGATCCCAGACCAACAGGCAATAATGACAGAGGCTAAACTGACATAGTAGAATTAGCGAAACGTGGTTTACCAGTAATCACACTTGGGAGACTTCAGTACCTGGCAATGTACTGTTCAGAAGAGACTGAGGTGCAAAAAGGGGGTATGGAGTGGCCTTGTGTGTCGATGTAGAACATCAAACCACAGAAATTCAGAATACACATAAGGAGCCAGAAGAACTGTGGGTCACCCTGGAAAAGAAATGGGACAGCCATACTAACTGCAGTTGTTCACAGGCCCTGGACCAGGGGAAGACATAGACACATTACTGTTAGAAGATATACAAAACATTACAGCTAAAAGAGAGGTTCTGATAATGGGAGACTTCAACATGCCAGATACAAATTGGTCAATAACAACAGGAACATCTGCCAGAACTAGACACATGGTGGATTCCCTGCAGGGGGAGGGCCTCAAACAATTGGTACAACAACCCACAAGAGACAGGGCTATCCTTAATCTAGTACTGACTAACAGGAAAAGGATCACAGATCTCTAGGTAGAAGGTCACCTGGGGGCCAGTGACCATCACATGGTATGGTTCAATTTGGCCGCTACAACTAAATCATCCCAATCCAAGGAAAAATATGGGACTTCAGAGGAGCTGACTTTGATAAGATGACCAACAGAGTTAAGCTAGTTCTGGCAAAAAGAAATACAGGTGAGGAGTACAGGCAAAGTGGGCAAGCATTAAAGATGCAATACTTGAAGCAACATCCCATTGTGTTAGAGAGAAAAGGACATGCAAAAGAAGAAGGAAACCACTTTGGTTCTCAAAAAGAATAGCAGAAAATATCAGAGCCAAAAGGCTGGCCTTCAGGAAATATAAGGGAACACAGGGGATGAAGACAGGAAGCATACCAAACTTCTTAAGGGAAGCAGGGAGGCAGTAAGGCAGGCAAAGGCCCAAACTGAGGAAACACTAGCACAACACAGTAAAAGAAGGTGACAAGACCTTCTACAGATACATTAATGAAAGGAGAAAGTCCAGAGGGGGTATTGCTAAGATCAAAGGGTATAAGGGGGGTGTATGAGGAGGAGGAGGACCATGTAAAAGCATCTATCCTAAATAGATAATTCTGCTCAGTATTTACTGAAGAGAAGGTAGGACAGGGCCCACAGCTCAGCACCATGGACACAGGGGGAAGGGAGATGTGCACTAGTTCATTCACAAAAGAAAGGGTCCTACAAGAGCTTGATAAGCTCAGGGTGGACAAGGCAATGGGACCTGATGACATACATCCCAGGGTACTAAAGGAGCTAAGGTTGGAACCAGCAGAGCCATTATCAGAACTGTTTAGTGAGTCTCTGAGCACAGGACAGGTCCTAGAAGACTGGAGAAGGGCTCATGTGATCCTGCTCCACAAGAGTGGTAGCAGGGAGGAGGTGGGAACTACAGACCATTCAGTCTTACCTCAGTAGTGGGCAAGATTATGGAGGCACTCCTTAAGGAAAGGATAGTGCAGGACCTGGAATCTGTAGGAGCACAGGATCCAAGACAGCATGGGTTTACAAAAGGAAGGTCTTGTCAAACTAATCTCATAGATTTCTTTGACTGGGTAACCAGAGTGGTGGACCAAGGGGGAGCAGTTGATGTCACCTACCTTGACTTCAGCAAAGCTTTCGATATTGTTCCACATAGAAGATTGATTAATAAGCTGGGTAGGCTTGGGGCGGGTCAGAAGTTGGTCAACTGGGTGGCAAACTGGTTGACGGGGATACAGTCAGAAGAGATGCAAGTCACAAGTGGGGTACCTCAGGGATCAGTCCTGGCGCCAGTCCTCTTCAATATCTTCATCAGTAACATTGCAGATGGACTGGAGGGTAAGGTTTGTCTGTGTGCAGATGACACCAAGATCTGTAACAGAGTAGATGATCCAGATGGGGTGGGAAGAATGAGAAGAGATCTGGATAAACTAGCAAAATGGTTGGAAAAGTGGCAACTGGGGTTTAGTGCAAAGAAGTGCAAAATCATGCACATAGGGAAGAGATACCCTGAAGCCACCTATAGGCTGGGAGGGGAGTTGCTGGCAGTCACAAGGGAAGAAAGAGACTTGGGCATCATCATCACTGATGACCTGAAATCATCCAAGCAGACCACTAAAGCAGTAGGTAAGGCTAGGGGGATGTTGGGTGTATTAGCAGGGGTATCACAAGTCAAAAGAGGGAGATAATAATTTCTCTTTACAAGACACTGGTTAGGCCCTATCTGGAGTACTGTGTGCGGTACTGGAGGCCACACCTTCACAAGGACATTAATCAAATTGAGGCAGTCCAGAGAAGGGCAACCAAAATGGTGCAGGGACTGCATCAGAAAACATATGAGGACAGATTAACGGAGCTCAATATGTATACCATAAAGCAAAGGAGGGACAGAGGTGATATGAACGAAACATTCAAACACCTTAAGGGCATTAACAAGATGAACGAGTCTAACATGTTTCAATATAAGAAAAATAGCAGGACAAGAGGGCACAGCATGAGATTAGAGGGAGGCCGATAAAGGGGTAATGTGAGGAAGTTCTTTTCACAGAAAGGGTAGTGGATGCATGGAACAGCCTACCTCAGGAAGTGCTGGATATGAATATAGTGCAGGACTTCAAACAGGCATGGGATAGGCTTAAGGGAGCAATACAGTTGAGTATGAATAGATAGGCCATTGACAGAGGAAAGGCTGATGGCATATTTATAGGGTAGAAAAAGAAATGGGCAGACTGGATGTGCCTTTGGTCCTTATCTGCCATCAACTTCTATGTTTCTATGTTTCAATTAAACTCTTGTATTCTTAGCTTTCTTACTGTGCTTGCCCTAGGTACTGGGAGTACCTCAGAGAATGTCACTGAGCTTCCCACCTGATTGCGGATACCCCACTTCCCTGAACCTCTCCTGCACTTTTTCCACCTGCACTGCCCTCTAGGTCATTTTGTTCCTAGGCGCACAATGATATGAGGCTTCCCTCCCACCTTCTCCACATATTTCTGAATGCACTGCCTTACTCTCCCCATTGTTATACCTGGCATACACTCCACACAGGTTCAGCTCTTCCTTGCTCCCTTACCTTCCCATCTCACCCTGCTGAGCATAGAATCCCCTAATACAAGTACTCGCTTCCCCATCCCTTGCACTTCCCCCATGGTTTGCCCTCCTATGAGCCCCTTTTCCTCAGTGTCCTCTCCTTTCATACCCTGCCCATTTCCCCCTCTCTCTCCTCCAATTGCACCTCCACTTGCTCTCCTCCTCCGTCCTTTCTGTGCTCACCCTTCCACAACCACTCCACTACCTTACATCCTCCCACTGCCCTCTGCATTGTACCTCCCCTTCCCTCCCAACATGTTTTGGCCTTCCTCCCTTTGTTTAGTGTGTTCATGCCAACTTGACCTACTTCCCTGCCCCAACCACTTTTACCCCACCATCTTCCCTCTTTCGTAACTTATATTCCCCTCCCTCCTGGTCATGAGGCTCTTGTTCTATGGTGGCCTCTGCAACCTCCTGCTCTGTTTCATCAACCAGTACTACATACCTGTTTGTTGTTTCCAACCTCCTGCCCCTGCCATCCCCTGAAATCCCTTCCTGCTTCTGCTTACCCTGAACCTCTTTCTTGCTTCCTGTCTGTCTACCCATGTTCCCTACCATCTGCCAACAACCCTGTTTGGCATTCTCAGGACCCTGTGGACTTGGCCCCTCTGGCCGAGTGCCCCCTTCCACCCTGTGGCAGTCTGGTATATCTTGCGATGGAGCCCTCCCTGGCCCTCTGCCCCTTCTCCTCCTCACCCCCTCATACCTGTCCCCTCCCTCCAGTTCCTGTATCAAGCTCTCTGTCTCCAGCATAAGTTGTCTGAACATCCTGCACACTGGACAACCCCCCCACCTTCCACCAGGTTCCCAGAAACAGTGCTGCCCCACACCAGTTGTGGCTCACAACTCTCCCAACATTCCTGTTCCCCCAACCCCAGTCATCCCTACCCCTCTACTCCTCTCTCCCATTCCACCACCTGCCTCCTTTCCCTGGCCTTCACACACCTCTGTCTCTAAGTATAGCACAGCTCTTTACAATTGCATCTGTATTTCTATAAGGACTGTAAACCTGCAGCACTGCCCCAAAACTCTTACTCTCTCTCCTTCTGTAGGGACTTACATCTCTTCTCTCCTCCTTTAGTATGTGCCCTTTGGACCTAGTTACTGGCTTAAATATTCTTAAATATTAACATAGTTTTGGTTAAATATCAGCTAGGCTACTGCTTGTGCTGTGCCACCTAACTGTTCCTGCCTCTTTAAGTAGGTGTGGCTTGGCCTTCCACTATAAAGGCAGAGCACATTTAGGAATGGGGGTGGGTGGGGGCCAATTCCTTTGATACACGTTGGGGAATGAAGGTGGTGGGTGGGGGTAATTTTTGTACACGGTGTCTACAAAAACAATCAGGTAAAAAAGACATACTTCTGTAAACTACAGGGCAAAACACAGCTCTAGTGCAACGGACCAGCAAACAGATTCTCCTAGTCCTGCTCACACAAAATGGGGACTCCAACTGAATGTCTGTTAGGCACACACTTGAATTTCAACCTCAGTAATCCTCTGCTGAAATGTGATACCTGCAGTTAATGTACAAAACTTCAGCCAATTTCAAACACTTGCCAACCTTCAAGCAAACAGATTCTCCTAGTCCTGCTCACACAAAATGGGGACTCTTTTCTGTGACTCAGTGGTCTTCTGTTTCCAGTGTACTTCTTGGTTTTGTATGATTAAGGGTCTAGCCACTGTTGGTACAATGCACATGACACCACATGTACTGTAGCAGGAACAGTTTCTTTATTTAGTGGGTACTATCTTTGCCTAAATTGCCTAAATTGCCATATATATATATATATATATATATATATGTCATCTGTTAGCACCCTTTGCAAACTGTGTGAGAGGCCTTTCGGCACCATGCAATTCTGCTTAAAGTTGAACCAGCATAACATTTTGTGGTGATTTGCATAAGCAGCCCATGATGCTTTGCTTGTGTGGGCATGTGTGATTTTGTCTTTTCTTGAAACTTGGCTTCCCAGCCAAATGCCCTTGGGTAACCTTGCCTCAGTGTTTACGCACAGAGTGTTCTTTTTCTTTTTACATATATATATATATATATATATATATATATATATATGTTGTATATATATATACTGTACATGTCAGATCAGTTCCTGTTGAGATTTTTGCATCACTCTCATATAAACTTATTTTGCATTCTATATTGTTGGTGATTGCTACTTTGCTACTTTTTGATGATTGTATTACTTCTGAGGGCAATTGCTAGTGGATCAATAACAACAAGCATTTGTCAATGCCAAATGTTGATTGAGTTGGTGTGTTGAGCTCGGTCACTGCCCCTCTGACACTAGCTCAGTCTGTTTCTCCTGGTGCTGCAGGCTGCTGTTTTGAACTGGGCTCCTGCCTGCATTGGCACCTTGTTCTGCCCATTAAGAAATCCACAGCTCTCCCGACAGAGCTGCTTTGAGGTGTCTCACTCCCCCTCTCTCACTCGCTCATTCCATTTCTCCTGGCACTGCAGGCTGCCCTTTTGTACTGGGATCCTGCCTCTGTTGGTGACTTTTTCTGGCCACAAAGAAATCTGCAGCAGTCCCGACTCTGGTCTGTTGAGCCTGCTGACTCCCTGTCTGTCACTCACTAGTTCCGTTTCTGCCGGAGTTGCAGGCTAACCTTTTGTACTGGGCTCCTGCCTGCATTGCCGCCTTTTCTACCAACAAACAAACCGCAGCAGTCATGATAGAGCTCCATTGAGCTCACAGACTTTTATGTCACCTCGCTCATTGTGTTTCTCCGGCACTGCAGGCTTCCCTTTTGTACTGGGCTCCTGCCTGCATTGATACCCTTTTCTGCCCACAAAGAAATCCACAGCTGTCCCGACAGAGCTCCGTTGAGGTTGCTCACTCCCACTGTGTCACTCACACATTCTGTTTCTCCTGGCACTGCAGCTTACCCTTTTGTACTGGGCTCCTGCCTCTGTTGGTGCCTTTTCTGCCCTAAAGAAACCTGCAGCAGTCCTGACAATGCTCCGTTGAGCTTGCTCACTCCCTTCTCTCACTCGCTCTTTCCATTTCTGCCCATGTTGCAGGCTGCCCTTTGTATTAGGCTCCTGACTGCATTGCTGCCATTTGCAGCAGTTACATACAGCTCCGTTGAGCTTGCTCACTCCCCCTCTCTCACTCGCTCATTCTGTTTTTTCCACCACTGCAGGCTGCCATTTTGCACTGGGCCCCTGCATGCATTGCTGCCTTTTTCTGCCCACAAACAAATCTGCAGCAGTCCCAACAGAGCTCCATTGAACTCATTCACTCTCCCTCCCTCACTCGCTCATTCTGTGTCTCCTGCCGCTGCAGGCTTCCCTTTTGTACTGGGCTCCTGCTGCATTGGTGACTTGTTCTGGCCAGAAAGAAATCTGAAGCAGTCCTGACACAGTTCCATTGAGCTCGCTCACTCCCCCTCTCTCGCTCACTCATTCTGTTTCTGCCCGCGCTGCAAGCTGGCCTTTTGTACTGGGTGCCACATTTTCTGTCCACAAAGAAATCCACAACAGTCACAATACAGCTCTGTTGAGCTCACTCTGTCACTCACTCATTCTGTTTCTCTTGGCGCTGCAGGCAGCGCTTGTGTATGTGGCTCCTGGCTGCATTGGCACCTTTGTCCGTCCACAAAGAAATTTGCTGCTGTACCAACAAAGCTCTGTTGAGGTCGCTTAGTCTCCCTCTGTCACGCACTCATTCTGTTTGTCCTGGCACTGCAAGCGGCCCTTTTGTACGGGGCCCCTGCCTGCATTGGTGCCTTTTTCTGCCAACAAAGAAATCCGCAGCAGTCTTGATAGAGCTCCGTTGAGTTCACTCAGTCCCCCAGTCTCACTCACTCGTACTGTTTCTCACACCACTGCAGGCTGGCCTTTTCTATTGGGCGCCTTCCTGCATTGATGCCTTTTCCTTCCCACGAAGAAATCCACAGCAGTCCTGACAGCGCTCCGGTGAGTTTGCTCACTCCCCCTCCCTCACTTGCTCTCTCGTTCTATTTCTCCCAGTGCTGCAGGCTGCCCTTTTGTACTGGCCTCTTGTGTTGGGGTCTTTTTCTACCCACAAACAAATCCAGAGCAGTCCTGACAGAGCTCAGTTGAGCTCGGTCACTCCCCCTTCTCACTTGTTCCATCTTAATCTGTCCCAAACACTGATGTCCCACAGTGACTGTGCTATTCTTCGTCAGGAGTGCAAAAACATATTTTAGCCAGGATGTTAAAAATGACAGCTGTACTGTTCATAAGGAGGTGTGAAAGAATGCCACTGTTAAAAATGTGGTGGGAAAATATTACAAATTTGTGAAGTTACAAGGGTGCATGGAAACAGTTGAATGCATGCTTGTAACACAGTCATGTTATGGAGTTTTGTCACCAAATTTTCAACATAGGGATTTTCAACAAAAGGGTAAAAAGGCCCTAACGCAAGAGGCCAGTACAATCTACAGGAGGGACAGGGAGGCTAAAAGAGGAGGAGGAGTAGTTCTTTACATAGGGGAAGAAATAAAAGCAACAGAACAAAAGGGTAAACAGGGAGAAGAAGCACTGTGGGTAAATTTGGAGACAAGCAATGGCACCACAATCCACACAGGGGTTTTATACAGACCTCTCTCAGGGGAGGAAATGGACAAGAAATGATAGAAAGTATACTTAGAATGGCAGAAAAAGGGGAGATATTGCTGATGGGTGATCTGAATATGCCAGATGTTAACTGGAGCGCAGTTGCAGCTGCCACTTCAAGAGTGCAGTTATTCTAGATGCCCTACAGGGGCATGCCTTAGACAACTAGTACTGGAGCCCACTCGAGGGAGCAATATTAGACTTGATTCTCTCAAATGGAGATGGAGAGAGGATCACAGATGAAGAAGTGGTAGCCATCTGGGAACTAGCGACCATCGAACAGTATGGTTCACAATAAACACAGCAATAGAGTCAAGCCATACAAAGACAAAAGTACTGGACTTTAGGAAGGCTGACTTTGCCAAAACGGGTGAGAGCCTAAGGAATGCACTAGCAAATGGGCAGGAAGGAGGGGTGGAAGAACAATGGGGAATAATAAAAACTGCCATCACAGAGGTAACGAGCCTTTGTGTGAAGCAAATAAACAAAACAAGACGATGTAAGAAACCACTATGGTTCTCAAAGGAAGTGGCAGTGAAGGTTCAAGAGAAAAAGAAAGCATTCAGGAAGTACAAGGAATCGCAGAAGGAGCAGGATAGAGAACTGTATCAGTTAAAGCAAAAGGAGGCTGGGAAGGCAGTCAGAACAGCAAAGGCCCAAACCGAGGAAAAAGATAGCCAACTCAGTTAAGAAGGGGATAAAACCTTTTATAGGTACATCAGGAGCAAAGGAAGACCAAGGGAGGGATAGTGAGGCACAATAATAAAGGGAGGGAGGGTGGGCAGAGGAAGACTGTGAAAAGGCAGAGATACTAAACAAATATTTTTCTCAGTATTTACAAATGAAGAGGGGAGGTACATAAAACAAACAGTAGTAACACTCTGGATACAGAAGTTGATACCAGCCCATTTACAGAAGAAAGGGTTCTGAAAGAACTCTTAAAACTGAAGGTGACAAAGCAATGGGGCCTGATGGGATTCATCGAGAATTCTAAAAGAGCTAAAGGTAGAACTAGTGACACCACTGACTACCCTTTTAACAAATCATGGGAGGATGGGGTGGTACCGAGGACTGGAGGAGGGCAGATGTGATTCTCTCAAAAGTGGGAGCAAGGCAGAAGCAGGAAACTACTGACCTGTTAGTTTAACCTCAGTGATAGGGAAAATGATGGAATCACTTCTGAAGGAAAGAATTGTTGATCTAGAGGCCAGAGGGCACAGGACCCCAGGCAGCATGGATTCACAGTGGAAGGTCTGCCAGATGAATCTGATAGATTTCTTTGACTGGGTGACCAAAGTAGTAGATCAGGAGGGGCTGTGGACATGGCCTACCTAGACTTTAGCAAGGCATTTGACACAGTCCCACACAAAAGATTAATATACAAGTTAGCCAGCCTGGGAGTGGGTCCCAAGATGACAGCCTGGGTAAAGAATTGGCTGGAGAATAGGACACAGAGAGTATAGTAAAGAGTCCACTCAGAAGATAGGAGGGTTACTAGTGGGGCACCGCAGGGTTCAGTATTAGGATCTGTCCTCTTCAATGTCTTTATAAGTACATTGCAGAAGGACTGAAGGAAAAGCATGTCTCTTTGCAGATGACACTAAGATCTGCAACAGAGTTGATACACAGGGTGGGGTGGAAAGGATGAGAAGGGACTTGGCAAGGTTGGAGGAATGGTCAAATGTATGGCAGCTTAGATTCAATGCTAAGAAGTGCAAGGTAATGCACCTGGGAAACAAAAACCCAGGGGAAGAGTACACAATGGGGGTGAGATACTAACAACAAAAAAGGAAAGGGACCCGGGGTAGTCATATCAGATGACCTAAAGGTGGGCAAGCAATGTGAGAGGGCAGCAAGGAGGGCTGGGGGGATACTGGGATGCATAGGGAGAGGCATCACCAGTAGAAAACAGGAAGTTACTATCCCTCTGTACAGACAGCTGGTGAGACCCCATCTGGAGTACTGTGTGCAGTTCTGGAGACCCAATCTCCGCAAAGACATAGGCAGAATGGAAGCTGTCCAGAGGAGGGCAGCTAAAATGGTGCAGGGTCTGCACCGGAAGACATATGAAGAGAGACTTAAGGAGCTTAATATGTATAGCCTCGAGGAAAGGAGGGAGAGGGGGGACATGATAGAAACTTTCAAGTACCTCAAGGAATCAACAAAGTCCAAGAGGGTAGCATCTTTCAAAAAAAGAGGTGTGCAAGAACAAGAGGGCACAATTTGAAGATAGAGGGGCGGCTCAGAGGTAATTTAAGGAAGTATTTTTTCACAGAGAGGGGTGTGGATGCATGGAACGGCCTTCTGGAGGAGGTTGTGGAGTCAAAATCAGTGGTGGAATTCAAGCATGCATGGGATAGTCATAAGGCAATTCTAGGGGTGGGGGTAGGAAGAAGTAGGCTGCTGGTTAACTAGGATCTGCAGCTTATCCAGTAGGTAGGGAAATGGGCAGACTGGGTGGGCCAAGCGGTCCTTATCTGCCATCAAATTCTATGTTTCTATGTTTCTATGTTTAGGACTTCTGCTCATGAACAGTGCCACTGTCATTTTCTTAATCTGTCCCGAACACTGACTTCCCACAGCGACCTTGCTATTCTGTGCCGCAACTGTGAAGCCACATTTCAGTCAGGAAGTGAAAAATGACAGCTGTACTACTCATAAGGAGGTGTGAAAAAATGCCATTGTTTAAAATGTGGCATGACAATATTACGAATCTGCAAAGTTACAAAGGTGTGTGGAAAGTGTGCAACGCATACTTGTAACACACTCATTTGATGGGCTATCATCACCAAATTTTCAACATAGGGATTTTAGGACCTCTGCTCATGAACGGTATCACTGTCATTTTATTAATCTGTCCCAGACAGTGATTTCCCACAGCAACCACTCTATTCTGTGCCGGAACTGCAAAAACACATTTCGGCCAGGACAGGAAAATGACAGCTGCACTGTTCATGCACGTGGGTGTGGAAATGACAATGTTGAAAATCTGGAGTGAAAATATTATAAATTCTGAAGTTACAAGCTGCTTACAAACTGAGCAAAGCACGATCCATAACACAGTCATTTATGGAGTATTGTTACCAAATTTCAGGACAACCATTTCAGGACCTCTACTCATGAACAGTGTCACTGTCATTTCCTTAATCTGTCCCAAACACTGATTTCCAACAGCAACAATGCTATTCTGTGCTGGAAGTGCAAAAACACATTGCCGCCAGGATGTGAACAATGACAGCTGTACTGTTCACAAGGAGGTGTGACAAAATGCCAATGTTGAAAATCTGGCATGAAAATATTGCAAATTCACAAAGTTATGAGCGTGCACTGCACCTGTACAGTGCATGCTTGTAAAACAGTCATTTTTTGGATTTTTCCCACCAAATTTGCAACCTAGGCTTTTTGAGAGCCCACCTCATGAACACTGGCACTGTCGTTTTGTTAATCAACCCCCAAAAGTGATTATACACAGTGACCACAAAATCACCCTTCGGGCCTGATTAATGCCATGACAGTGACAGTATTCATGAGGAGGGGTTCCAAAAACCCCATGTTGAAAATTTGGTGTCAAAATTCCAAAAAATGGCAGAGTTATGCAGCAAAGTTGGAAAACCCCTATTTATTACATTATACAGCTTACCATCATTTCCTCAGTTCGTGGTCGGCTTTGAAGAGTTCAGACGTGTTCCCAGTCCACCAAGATCTGTCATGCTCAGCTCAGAGGTAAGTATGGGGTGAGAGGGTGTGGGGAGGCAGGGTGCACAGTGGGTCGGTGTGGGTTGCGGGTGGGGGGCCTAGAGGGCAGTTTCCTTTTTTCATGTGCAAAAGGAAAACTAAAGACTTAATGGGACTGTTTTTCCCTTTACAGGGCCATGTGGCACACTGGGGTGGGCTCCCAGCATGCCACCAATGGCTTTCTTTTTTGGGGGGGCCAGCTGTAGCCGATGGGGGATTGGGCGCCCCCATTGTCAAACAACAAAAGGGGGGGTTCCTTTTGGCCGATGGGAGTTGGGCACCCGTCGGCAGACAGTTAAATGGGAGATTCCTTTGTGCTGACAGGGACTGGACACTACCTAGCGCCAACAAAAGGGGGGGATTCCTTTTTGCTGATGGGGATTGGGCACCCCATCACCAGACAGTTAAATGGGGGAAGGCTACATTGTGCTGACGGGGAGTGGGCTCCCACTTCAGCAGAAAAACATGGTGGAGGGGGTTAATATTGTTTGTGAATACGGCAGCAACCCATCTCCATGTTCACAAACAATATCAGGGTTTTTACATCCTGCCCTGCAATGACGGGTCGCTCCCTCATTGCAGCGAATGGCTTACACTGCAATGACGAGACAGCCCCTGATTGCAGCAGCTAAATTGTCACAAGCTGGTGCAAACATTCCAAACTTGTGCCACCAGCAGCCTGCCACGGCATTGGGGGAAGTGGGACAAGCCTTTGCAGGCTGTGGGGCCATTGGCCACAACAGTGCCCTGCCTCCACAGCCTGCTTCTCAGCAAGCTGTCCCAATATGTTTCTTGCGTTATGCACAATCAACATAAAAATGAAAATTAGGGGAGACAGTGGGCATCAGTGTCTTGTTTCTCTTTCCATCTGGATGGTTTCTGATTTTTATTGATTAGTCCTAAAGTTGGTTGTTGGTTTGGTGTACATCAATCTAACCCAAGTCCTAAAACTGGACCTAGTACCAACAGAATTCAAAACTTCCTTTAAATAGTCCCCCTTCAATTTTATCAAAAGCTTTTTCAGCATCTAGGGACAGTACAGAATTACATGAATTTTGATTGTGGTTTATAACATTTTCTGTCCTTCTTATGTTGTATGCCAGCTGTCTACCTTTAACAAAGCCATTTTAGTCTTAGTGGATAAAAATAGGTAATATTTTTTCTAACCTAGTTGCTAGAGTATTTGAAAAACAAATTGCATCCATGTTGATAAGCAAAATAGGTATGTATGAGCCACAATCAAATAGGTACTTTCCCTTTTCTTAAAAGAGAAGGATTGTGGCCTCTTAAAATGATGGTGGAAGCTGAGATGAATTTACAAAGCTGTTGAGAAAAAGAGGTCTTTGCAGAATGTTTTAGAAAAGCTTGTGGGATGCCATCTGAACTGGGAGTCTTTCCAGTAGGTACATCATTCATGGCCAGAATTATTTTCTGTTATAACATGGAATGGCAGAAATGCACAACCCTATTGGCCCAGTCGGTTTACGTGGCCATAGATTAAATTCACTATTTAATCCACGGTGCCATGGAGTGACTCATGTAAATTGGCATTGGCATGCATTCCCTCTTGGACAGTGCAAAAGTTAAAGACAGCCATTTAAAATCATGATTCCTGCAGACAGTGGTACTGGTATTGCTTCATTGAAATGTTCAAAGTATTTGAGTGTTATTTGTCTTCATTACATGCAGCGTACAGTTACTTTGAGTTAAAACAGTAAAAGGCTTCAGAGTGAAGCAGTTGGCAAGTAATTACGGTACCAGAGTAGTGACAGTGAGTCGGGGAACATGCAGATGACAATATGACATGTGAGAGAGAGCTCTGACCTGCTGTCAGTAACTGAAAATGTTGGCTATCGAGAGAGTGAGAGAAAGAGAGCATAGGGTGGGTGTTTGGCTGCAGCGAGTAGCAGATGGGAATCTATAAAACCCCATTCATCTTGCTCACAGTGCCGGTGCTGGCTGTCATAGTGTGCTAAGATCCCCACAAGACACACAGGTTGGAGTGCTAGCAGAAGCCATTGGTGGGAGTCAGGACAATATCAGGGACCATGGGTGTGTGTGAGTGTGGTTGCCATCCCCCCCAGGCACCCACCATGTGTGACCGCAGGCTTTGAGCCCAGGAGGCGCCTTGTGAGTGTGCAGTATAGAACAGAGAGTGCCACAGAGAAACATGGGGCCCGATTCCAAGATGACTGGCATAACTCACATGCAACTGTGAGTTACACCAGTTGCCCCATGCCAGGGACCCTACGCTGCATTCCAGAAGCGTCAGGATCCTGGCACTTGCGACATGTGAGATACCCCATGTGTGTGGTGGTAGCCCATGCATGGCGTATCATGGCCGCATGTTGCAACTCACAGCAAGAGACAGGCAGCCCCCCAGAAGCCCCTCTGGCCCTGGACCACCTCTGCAGACACCAGGGGGCATGGGGGTGGGATGCATGCACAGGCATCTGGGGGCACACCAGAAATGGACCCTCGGGGTGCAGGCAGATCAGAGGGTTGGGGCAGGTGCATGTCAGTAGAGGCTTGGGGTTTCACCTGGCACCGTTACCAGGGCTCTGCATCGTGGCATCTGATGGTGTCATCTGTTGGCTGCCACATATGACAGCTCTGAGCTGTCGTACCTTGGATACACCACTGCAGCTCTTGAAATCGCAACTGTGGGTTACAACAGCCGCCCTACTGGAATTGGGCTATGTTGCTGTCATAACCCACAGTTGCGCAAGACATTACAGGCTGTGGCATAAGTGCTGGTTTATCCTGTGATTGTCACAGCCCGCATACGCCATGGGACATTCCGCCTCTTGTAATAGGGGCTGGCATATCACCTGGTGTAAGTAGCGAATATACCATGGGATTCATGATCTCATTTACGCTGACATATCCCTTCTGAATCAGGCCCTTTGTTAACATACTTGAGTTTTGACCAGGCATGTCACTGATGGTATGGCAGCATGTGTGCCAGCTGAGAGATGGGAAAGATACACAGACAGTGTGAGTGGTGAGAGAGGGAGGGAGGGAGACAGACAGAGAGATCCTCAGAGCTCCCTTTGAGTGGGGGGAGGTAAAACATCATAGGAACTGTAGGAGACTATGTTGTGCACCAGAAATATGAGAAATCATGTCAGTACTGTATATCCGACATTTCTATGTGCATAACATCAGTCACATATAAATTCTTTGTTGGGGACTATTTTGGTAGTTGGCAGAATACACTACCTTTTGGCTATTTAAACAGGAAACAAAACATTTCTCTGTTTTTTTTCTCTGTTGTGCACATAACCCATGTTATAGTAAAACTCCACTCCAGGAACACATTGGGATACAACACCCCAGGTTCTGTGGATACTCGGCCTGTGACCTCATGCCTCACAATGACCCTGGGTGTTGATTAATCCTCCATAACCCCATACCCTGTCATGGGTTATTGCTTACGTCTGTAATGCTGTCATCCAGTTCATGCATCATATTTATTCTTAATTTTGGCAACTCTTTTTATGTTAAAAAAATCTGACATATCTGAATTGTCATTTTGCCTTTCTGGTGTATATAGAGTTTCATAAAATTCAAAGAAGGTTTTATTAATTTCTGGTTGAGATTCTATGATTAACCCTTGACTATTTATGATTCTAAATATATTTATGTCGGCATCTCTCTTAAGTTACCATGACAGTATTTGCCTGGTTTATTTTACTGTTCATGATATTTACTTTTAGTAGGAAGTACTAAAGGATATGAAATTCATGTAATGTCTTGGTGCCTTTAGTTATTAGGTGATGGCTTTCTTCACCCTAGAATCCTAAAAGAGCTAAGGGAGGACCTAGTGACACCACTAACCACACTTTTTAACAAATCATGGGAAGATGGGGTGGTACCTGAGGACTGGAGGAGGCAGATGTGATTCCCTCCACAAAAGTGGGAGCAAGGCAGAAGTAGGAAACTACAGACCTGTTAGTTTGACCTCAGTGGTGGGGAAATGATGGAATCACTTCTGAAAGAAAGAATTGTTCATACCTAGAGGCCAGGGGGCACAGGACCCAAAGCAGCATGGATTCACAGCAGGAAGGTCATGTCAGATGAATCTAATGGATTTCTTTGACTGGGTGACCAAAGTAATAGACCAGGGAGGGGCTGTGGATATGGCCTACCTAGACTTTAGCAAGGCATTTGACACAGTCCCGCACAAAAGATTAATAATCAAGTTAGCCAGCCTGGGAGTGGGTCTCAGAGTGGTAGCCTGGGTAGCAAACTGGCTGCACAACAGGACACAGAAGGTAATAGTGAATGGAACACATTCTGAAGAAAGAGGGGTTACTAATGGAGTACCTCAGGGCTCAGTACTAGGTCCAGTCCTCTTTAACGTCTTTATAGGTGACATTGCAGAGGGTCTGGAAGGAAAGGTATGCATCTTTGCCGACGACACAAAGATCTGTAACAGAGTTGATACAAAAGGTGGGGTAGAAAGGATGAGAAGGGACTTGGCAAGGTTGGAGGAATGGTCAGACATATGGCAGACTCAATGCAAAGAAGTGCAAAGTAATGCACCTGGGAAATAAAAATCCAGGAGAAGAGTACACAATAGCAGGGAGGTACTAACGACAACAATAATGGAAAGGATCTGGGTGTAGTCATATCAGATGACTCAAAGGTGGGTAAGCAATGTGAGAAGTCAGTAAAGAGAGCCAGGGGGACACTGGGATGCATAGGAAGGGGCATCACAAGTAAAAAAAGAGAAGTGGTTATCCCTCTGTACAGACGGTTGGTGAGACCCCATCTGGAGTACTGCATGCAGTTTTGGAGACCTCATCAACGCAAGGACATAGACAGGATGGAAGCAGTCCAGAGGAGGGCAACTAAAATGGTGCAGGGTCTATGTCAGAAACCATTTGAAGAGAGACTGAGAGAGAGCTTAATATGTATACCTTGATGAAAGGAGAGACAGGGGGACATGATATAAACTTTTAAGTACCTCAAGGGAATCAACAAAGTCCAGGAGGGTAGCATCTTTCAGAAAAGAGATGTGTAAGAACAAGGTTTACAATTTAAAGTTGGAGGGGCGGCTCAGGGTAATCTGAAATTCTTTTCATGGAAAGTGGTGGACACATGGAACCACCTTCCTGGAGAGGTAGTGGGTCTAAAACAGTGGGAGAATTCAAACATGCATGGACAGACATAATGCAATTATAGTTGGGGTTGCAGGAAGTAGGCTGTTGGTTAACTAGAATCTGCAGCTTATCCAATAGGCAGGAAAATGGGCAGACTGGGTGGGGCCAAGTGGTCCTTATCTGCCATCAAACTCTATGTATATATGTTTCTATGTTTATTTTTAATAGCTCTTTCTACTGTGAATAATTCTTACTTTTTTGTTTAGACTACCATGTCATGTGGTGATGCCTCCTATATAGGATTTCAAGGCATTCCATATAAATAAATGATGTACCTGAGTCATAACTGTTGTTGAAATAGGTTTCTGAGTCTTTTTTACTGTTTCTATAAATTTTTCGTCTTTAATAATACTGGGATCCATTCTGAATATCATGGGCCCCATGATGCATTCCCTGGACAAGTGGGCACAGGGCAGCTGAGTTGCTCCAAGGGGCACCAAGCCCAGAACATAGGCACAAAAGGGTCAGGCCCCACAAGGTCATGGCACAGGGCATGTAGCAGCCATAAGGCAGTGGCACCGTGCATTCCCAGGAAGCCTTTGTCACAATGGTGTTGTCCATGACTTGCCAGACTACTGTCAACCTCTGCCAATTTCTAATATGGGCATAGTCCTGTGGTGGTATAATGCCCCCCCCACCCCCGGAGCCCTGACCTCCTGAGAAAATAACAATGGTCATACTCCCTGGTGGTCTAGTGGCTCACCTCCCTCCCACCCCACAGACAGATATTAACCACCCCGATTCCCCTGTTCCTGACCTGCTTCTGTGACTGGCACATTCTGCCGCATACCACCATATCCAGCCACAGAATGTGATCACATGGACTCGTAAGTGTACTGTTCACTTACACAGTCTGTGCAATTGCATTCTGCAACTGGCAGTGGTGGTGTGTGGAGGAAAGTGCTAGTGCAGAAACAGGCAGGGGATGGGGGCATTAGGTGGTGGACCACTGCCTGTTGGGGTGGGGAGGGGGAGCCACTAGACCACCAGGAGGTATGACCGGCATTTATGTTTTTTTTCTTTTTTCCAGGATATTGGGGTGTGGTGCAAACCACTGGGGAACTCTGACAGTCTTCATGGGGAGATTGGGGATTGTGGGTGGAATATACCACCACCACAGGAGTTGGGGAAAAGCACTAGCATGGTATCTCGATATCAACTACTGGCACAATTTCCATAGTGAAGGATGGCGTGATCTGACACCCCATCATGGACCCTCCCTGCCCATACAGCACCCCACTGTCTAGTGTTCTCCTGAGTCCCAGGAGAAAGCCTCTTAGAACACCTCCTGGCTGGTCTAAGTGGTGCCCCCTACTGCGTCCATGGTGGGGCTTTGAAAATACAAAAAAGGGGATGTGGCAGCCCCGCTATTGTGCAAGCCCCTTTTTGACCGGGTGCACTGGGTTGTTGGATGCAACCCTGGCACAAGGGGCTTTGGCCGCATGTCCCAGACCAGAAGCAGATCAGGTTAGAATGTTCTGTTTGATGCAAGTTGTGATGCAAAATCACCACTAAATCAAACACCTTGTCAGAACTCCCTTGCATCCTTTGCACCTGACCAAAATTCAGGCCCCATTTGTCTTTGCTGATCATTGAGATTTATATTTAAAATAATTGGTGCATGATTGCATGGAAAAATCCCCTTATATTCACATTTAATAGTGTGACTTTCAATTCAATTCAGTTCAGTTCAATCCAATTTTATTTTTACCATGATAAAACCATTGAGAGAGTTCATATGTGAGGCAGTCCTGGAAGGACTAACACACATAGGAGGTACCTAGAATTAATAATCACAATGGTAGATTCAGCAACAGTGGTAACAAAACCAGTGGTACAAAACAAGTAATGTGCAAGTACAGCTTACTTAGGTTCCATACATAGAAATCAGGGAGGAAGATACAAAATAATGCTAACTGTACAAGGGATACAATACAGATAACGTGCAGGTACAACTCAAAAATAATTACAGAAAGGAAACTAATACTAAAAGAGTGGACAAACAGGAAGAGTTGCTGAAATGAGTATGGGGAAGGGGCAACAAGAGAGCAAGAGACAAATAGGGGAAAGGAGAGGGTAGAAAATTGTGTAAGGGTAAAGGGATAAGCAAAATTGGGAAAATGAAGGAGCAGAGAATAGATAGTAAGTAGAAGGTATTTAAGATTAGTGTAAGAAACAGGTTAGGAAAAGAGAAATATACTACGGGATCCCTCCACTGGAGGAGAAGAAAAGAAGAACAGATAGAATGTGGAACACATGCCACCGAAATAGCGATACGTACAGAAGAGCCTCTTTAGGAGATGGGCCCATTATTTTGCAAAGCAAGTGCACTTGTCCCGTGTCTGCAAAGAGAGTTTAAGCAGAGACTTAAAAGTACATAGCAGTGATTCTGAAATCAAATAATAATCTATTTGTGAATATGAATTTTGGACTGCAGAGTAAAATGAATACTGTGTATCATGAGAATTTCTATGTTGCCATAGAGCAATCATTTCAAATCCTACCTAAACAGTTATCCTGCATTAAAGTAATGTCTTTTCCTATAATATAAAGAAGAGCATGCATAGCCAGTAGTAAAAATAACTCATATTTATAAAATGTGGACAATTTTCATTAGGACTACATATGTTAATCAATGACAATTGTTTCCATTTAAATACATTTCACAAATAATCAATCTGCCTTGTTCATCTATTTTATTTTGTGCAATTTTATACCCTAGGTTTTTTTTTTTTGTTTTTTTTTGTCAAAGATAGCTACTCCCTGGAATTAGTTCTATAGTGGCATTAAAATCATGTCCCCATTTCTTGCAGTGAAATTCAAATTCTTTTTGTTCAAAATGTGACTTTTGTATCATTATGTAGTTAATATAATGTCTGTCAGCATAATCAAACTTTCTTTTACTCTAATTTCTATCCCTTGTTCCTTTTATGTTCCTTGACAATATACTATATTTTACTACTTAACAATATTTTACACATCAACCTGTTATTTCTTAATACAATTTCAAATTCTGATTTCCATGTTTCTTCTGCCTTTCTTACTCTCCTCATCACATCTTTACAGTAACTCCTTCCTGTTTTTGTTTTTTTCCTGATTCTACACCCCTATAAATGATATTCTCCTTCCCCACATGCACCTAAGACCCCTACAAAGCCAAAGTCCTCCCATTATCCTAAATCCCACCCCAACCCCAAATACATCAACCAGGATGGCTTGGAAGGAAGTCAGTAAAACACTTACTATGGTGGGACGCTGTGCTGCCTGCAAGTAATCCATGAAGAGTGTCTAGAATTAAAAGCTTTGGACCTAGACCCATGTGGAGTACAAAAAGTTGTGCTTTCACTATCAAATCAGTCATTGGAGGGAAGAAGACATAGAAACAAAATTAGCTGATTGCTCTGTAAGAGTCATACATTTGCAACAGTTATTACACATCCTTTCCCATTTGTTGTGAAACAGAAGAGATCAATCTTTATTATTCAATTACGCTGCATTATATATAGGTACTATATATATTTATATAGTGAAGTAATAAGTTTATATTGCATCCTTTCCAGTGTGAGTCATTACCATCCCATTCCAGTACTATTTGGGGGGTGTATAAAGGGGATAGTCCCCCCACCCCACATTGCAGGCTGTTTTTTTCTTTTAAATAAATATCTAAAGTCCTAGTTTTATAGTGTCCAGTTATGTGATCACTGCAAAGTCCCTGGTTTCTCAGTAGAAAAGTCATTGTATCATGTAATTTTGAGTAAACGATTTTCTAATGAACTTCCTTTTGTTACAGCAATTCATGGACAAAATTTAGCTGGTGCAGACCCAAACCACTGGCAGTCCTCAGATGACATTGTATTTTGCCACTAGGCAATGGGGATGGGGCTATGCTGATGCTCAATCAACCGCTCATATCATGATTGACATGGCCAACCCCACACTCTCAGGCTCCTTCAGAGAACAGAATTATCCCTCCACTCCTCCTCATAGAAATGCATCTGCATGTGACTGAGTGAGTCACTGTCAGTGGTGGTGTGAGCTGTCTGAGCAGCTAGGCGTAAGTGACTTGAGGTCCATTCCCACCAGACCCAGAGTAACAGAGTCAAAGATATTCTCTGCTGCCCTGCCTGACTGCTGTGCTGGACAGGCTCCTCCTTCACCTCTACTTGCTCAACTTGCCCCTTTGGTTGCCTAGTGCACCAAATCCTCGAACTTCAACTGAAGCCCTGCCAAGAAGAAAAAAACTCTGCAGCCTACAGCATGCTCGCAGCCTCTGTGCTCCCAGAGTCTCTCCATCTCCCTATCCTCATCATTCTCCTCTAGTAGGTATGGTAATGATGGACATGGCAGCTAGGAGCCTCCCGTTTCTTTTTAGGAAAGAAAAGAAAAAAGAATCATATTAAAGAAACTGTATTATTTCTCTTTGAGTCCTCCTAAATGTCAGTACTGCAGAGTGACTTACAAAATATTCCAACATGGATTATAGCATCATGCTACAGCTCTCCAACTTGGGATATTTTGTAAGTTAGTCAATCTGTAGTATACTCACTGAGAACATTTATTTTTGCTAAATAATGTTTTGCCAAAACTAATGCAAGGCTTATTGTTATATGTGAATTTTAAAATGTTTGGTACTGTAACTTGAAAATTATTCAATAAAAATGGTAATAATAATTAAAAAAAAAGAACTTGTGATCAGCCTTTAATTTGTTGTGTTGTGGGAGGGAGAGATTCGTACTACACACTAGGAGACTCATGCACTCTGAGATCTGTTGTGAGAGGGATGAACTGTATCATGACACTTTGAGCCTGAAGGAAGAATAGCCATGTGAGGTAATTGGTTCATAAATAGAGCCATCAGATGCATAGAAACAAGGGTAGGGGGACTTCTGGTGACGTCACTGACGTGTAAGGAGCAAAGATCTATACATCCCTCACTTCGGTGATAAGAATAAACACTAATCCTTCCCACTTAAGAACTTTTTTACAAAAAGCAAAACAGGACTCGATTTGGGAATGCCACCAAAGGAAATAAAGAAACATTTTCAAATCAGGTGCTTTGGTAGCAAAAATGAAGCAACTTAAACTGGGAGCCAGCATGGAGAATTTCACGGCCTGTACTCCAAAACTACTTTCAGCCTCAGACTTTTCATCAGACTCGATGGAAGACGATAGTCTGCATTCCAGAAAAAAAAAGTCGTACCTTAAAACAAATACTTCGGTCAGTTCAAAAGATCGAATCTACAGTGATGGATCTTAGACAAGATTTAAAGATTGTAAATCAAAAAGTGGCAGAGAACACAACCAAAATATCAGAGATAGGGGAGACTCAAGATACATTGCGTTGACTCTTGCTGTACCTAATGAAACAAGATTGAGTATCACATTCCAGAATGGAGGACATAGAGAACAGAGTGTGGAGAAACAACTTTTAATTACATGGAGTACCAGAGGGATCTGAGGAAGGGTTCACATGGCTGATTGATTTTGTGCAGCAAGTTCTTTGGTCCATGCTCTCACCTCTACTGACTTCCATTATGAAATGGATAGACCCCATAGATTACTGGGCCCGAAGCCAACTAATTCTTAAGCCAGACCTCTATTCATTATATTATGCATGGTATACTATCAGGCCTGGGATTATATCCTTCAAGAAGCTGGAGACAGAAAGAGATTAACTACAAGGGCACACAGATATTTTTTGACCATGACTTTTCTCCTTCACTACAAGTGGAGAGGCAAAGTTTGAGGAGAATAATTAAAGATATTAGGGAGAAAATGGGAATTAAAGCGCAGTTAAATTTCCCAGCAAAATTGAAGATCCACGCCTCAGATTGAGTTAAAGTATTCTCTTCGCTGGTTGAGGTGGCACCTTTGTTGAGTAGTTGGAAAATACAAATGCCAGACTTGGAGATGGAGGAGGTTGTATCAAGGTTGCAGGTGAAGCCTGGAACAGGGTAGGAGGCAAAACCAGAAGGACATGCCAGGAGCACTCCCGAAGGACTGGAGGAGACTTAAATTGTTTGCTGTACTACATGGAGAGGCAAGGACAGGTACCAGCAACCAGAGAATTGAAATGGAGAAGAACATTGGAGAAAATGAGGAGAGATCAATGGAGGTGACTTAAAGAATGAAGGAAGTAGTAAGACTGACTAATGACACTGTATACAATGGCTAAGTGATAAGATGAAACTTGAAACTATTAAATATGAAGGCAGAATATCGAAATCAAGCAGAGGGGAAAAGAAAAAGATGGACACTAACGAGACTAAATATTGGGTGGAACATGGGTAGTAATTAAGGAGAAGAGTCTAAAAAATTATAGAGACCTGACAAAAGGGGGGAACAATGGAGATACATAGCTTGAAAGATGGTTAAATTAACAGTACTATTGGCCTGTAAAGATGGGGGAGGGGGGAAGAGGGAAAAGACAAAGAGAATTGGAAAATGGAAGGAGAGGAGAGTAGAAAGGGATTTTATTGTCTGAACTGAAGCTTCACATAAGGTGACCAAGCTCTGAACCATCCAGGGAAATATTCTGTGGCAGATCACATCCCAAGAGAGGGATAGCAGGCCTACATAGGCCACTACATCGAGGGAGAGTTACTAAGCTGACTCATCACCCTTCTGAGGTAGAAACTTAACTAGGAAGAACAAAGCATTGTTTAGTGTTTCTCCAGTTGGAGACCTGTTAACTTCCCTTGGTGTTAAGGGAAGAAAGTTAGTATGTTGGTTTACTGTTATTTTAAGTTTGGAAGATGATTTTTCTATAATTTCTTTTACAATGGGTTCGAAAAGGTTGCACAAATGGTTATGAAAAGAACAAATAGAAGGAGGAACTAAAGAAAGAATCACAGCTTTGCAGGCAGGAAAATGTAGAAATTCTCATAGATCAGAGAAGGATGGGTCAGGAATGAGATATCAAACAAAAGAATTTGCCAGAAAATGAAGGAGAGTTGGATATGGTGTTTAAGGATAAAATGAAGGATCCTGAACAGAATAATGGGGAAGTTAAAATCATTTCATGTAATGTAAAAGGAATACACTCTCCGTAAAAAGAACAAGATTGTTGGGAGAATTGAAATGAATGGGGGTATAGTTCTTTACAAGAAACACATATGCAGGACAGAACTTATAAAATTAAAGAGGGTTGGGTAGGAAAAGTGGAATCAGCAGCCTCCTCGAATCCTAGGAAAGTCGGGTAGTGATATTAATTAAGAAAGACTTACCATTTCAAATAAAATCAGTGGAAACAGGACTGAAGGGAGTTTTGTAAGGATTACAGGAGAACTGAAGAGATTTTAGTAGATTTAGTGAACATATATCCACCTAATGAGAATCCAGAAGAGTTCTTGACTAAAGTTCTACATAAGATGGCAGGGTATCAAGAAGGGCAAATAATAATGGGAAGGTACTTAAATATAGTCAGAACCCCTATCTAGACAGATCTTTAGGAATTACAGTAACAAATTCCAGGCAAAAGACCTTAAATAGTTTAACTAAAATACAAGGACTGACAGACATATGGAGAAGTCAGCATTGGAAGGAGAGAGATTTCACTTTCTATTCCCAGCCCATAAATCATATTCTGGGATTGATGCCTTTTATACATAGCAGCAATACTTGTATAGAATATCTAAGTCCCTGATTATCAACTTTACTCTATCCGACCATGCACCAGTAGTAATCAGCTGAAAACAGGACATGAAGATAGGCAATCCTTGTGGAGACTAAATGTGTCTCTGTTAAATAATAAAACTCTTAAAAAAAGCTGGTAGAGATTATAGAAGAATAATAAGATTGAACAGATGACAGGGATGCTCGAACCTGCTTATTTGGGACACTGTCAAGGCTGTGATTCAGGGAGAACTAATTAGTCATGCAGTTAATCTTAAAAAAATTGAAAATATGAAACGGGTAGGGTTAATGGGGAAAATAAAAGATTTGGAGAAAGTACATAAACAAAAGTCACAAGATTCTAAAATATACGAAGAACTATTAAAAGTTAGAAAGGAACTACATAACATGGAACAGGAAGAAACAGAGGGTAAACTGAGGTTCTTAAGTCATAAATATCAAGAAGTAAGGGGGAAGCATCACAATTATTAGCATATAGATTAAAAAAGACCCAACTGAAAAAGGGTAATAACCCAGATTACAAACAAAGAAAATCCTAACAAGCCTTGGAGTAGCCCCAAAGAGAGAGCACAACAATTTTTAAACTTTTATAGAAAGTTATATTCAGAGGAAAAGAATGACAAAGAGGTGAAAAGAGGAACTAAAAGTTTCTGCAAAAGTTAAAGATACCCAAATTAACCACTGAAATGAGGAATGCCTCAAATACACTGATCACAATTTTAGAAGTGAGGAAGGTCATTGAATCCCTACCCACTGGAAAATCCCCAGGCTCAGATGGGTATAGCTCAGAACTTTATAAACAATTTAAAGGGATCCTATCACCACTCTTGGCTCAGGTGTTTAATGACTGCTTATTAGAAGAAAATAGACCAGGGACCCATGGAAGCATTAATTACAGTTTTGCCAAAACCAGGAAAACAAAGGGATAAATATGAAAATTATAGACCCATATCATTATTAAATCAGATTTAAAAATATTAACCACAATTTTAGCCCTTAGATTACAAAACTATATGTAATACTTAGTGAACATAGACCAAACAGGTTTTATTTCAATAGACATTTAGCAGATAATGTTAGGAAGTTATTAAATATATTAGCCTATAGAAATCCCACAGAATTGGCCCAATTCCTCGATACTGAAAAGCATTTGATCACTTACATTGGACATATCTAATAATGGTGTTAGAAAAAAAGGAATTGGAGGAGACTTTTTGAAATGGATTCAGCTATGTTATAAACAACAGAAGGCTAGGATCAGAGTGAATGGTACAATATCTGAGCTTTTTAATATAGGAAGGGGATCTCAACACGGGTGTCCTCTATCACCACTTCTGTTGACTTTGAGTTTAGAGCCACTGGCAGAAGTCATTAGGGCAGCCCCAGATATAAAAGGAATAGCAGTGGGTACAAACAGTTGTAAAACATCTTTATATGCAGATGATACCTTGATTTACTTGGAAGACCCTGAGAATTCTATGCCCCCTCTCCTAAAATTATTGGAGCAATATGAAAGTATTTCAGGGTTCAAAGTAAATAAAGATAAGAGTGAGGTATTGCATATAAAGAGGAAAGTTAAGTATAAAATAAGATATTTAATACCATTCAAGTGGGTATTGAGTAGGGTTAAATACCTGGGCATTTGGTTCCCAAAAAATATTAAAGAGCTATTTAAGCAAAACTGTTCCTGTTCAAGCAAGTAGCTGCAGATTTGAATAGGTGAAATAGTTTCCTCACCTTCTAATAGAATAGAAACAATAAAATGAATATCTTGGCAAGATGTTTGTTCCTTTCTCCACACTTTCCATGGTATACCATCCCATGAGTGGAAAGTCTAAAGAAGGCTCTCACACTTTGTGTGGGCTTGACGAAACCCCAGAATTAGATGGAATGTACTTCAAGAGATAAAAGAAAAAGGGACTGAGACCACCAGATTTTAAAAATTACTACATAGCAGCACAAATACAAATGATAGCCAAAATGCTAATCCCAGACAGAGAGGAGGGTGGCAGACATTAGAAAAGGATGCACATCCTCAAATTCCTTTGCATATATTGCCCTGGTCAGTGCTGAAAAGGGACCTAACTCAAATTTGGAACTGCTGGGCAAAGCATACATTAAGTATCTGGCTACAAGCTAGGCAGGTATGGAAACTACCTACTAAAATATGGAGGTACATTCCTCTTAGATATATTCCAGAGCTCTCAGAAGGGATGGTAGACAGATGCCTGGGCAGATGGGAACTAAATGGGCTGAGATATTTAAATCAATTACTGGGAGAGACAGGGGTTAAAACATTTGGCACCATGCAACAGGAATTTATAATTGCCAAACACAATTTTTTTGTCTATCTGTAGTGTAGGGACTTTATAATAAGAGGTCCAGGATTAACCAGGATTATGGAAGACCCAGCCCCAATAGCTCAAATGATTTATAGAAGAGGTTCACAACCCAAAATTAGGAACTTAATCTCACAAGTGTATAGCTCTTTGCTAGAAGGGCAGAGCACATTAGCAATCCAGAATATCCAAAACAAATGGGAAATGGAAAGTGAAATAATGATAGAGGAGGAACACTGGGAATGGATTTGGCAGGGGGTGCACAGACCTACTGCCATGGCATCATGGAGAGAGTTCAGGTGGAAAGTTTGTGGAAGAGTTTTTATAACCCCTTTAATATCAAATCATTACAAGAGATCTTACACTGACTTATGTTGGAGAGGCTGTGGAGAGAGGGAAACATTTTACCATATCTTCTGGAGTTGCCAAATGGCAATCTCGTATTGGGAAAAAATTGAGACAGCAGTCAAGATCATGTTAAACCTGGTAGCCCCATTAACTTTTGTTCATTTGTCCTGGGTAGACTCCCAAAAGAGCTGAAGGAGCAAACTGATACCTTTTCTATGTCTTAATAGTGGCAGCACTTAAAGTAATAACCCAGAACTGGATGACAAACAATAAAATGACTCTTAAACAATGGAAAGTAAATATTAAAAAATAAAAGCCCTAGAAGCTATCACGGCAAGGATAAGACTACATGTGCATAAATTTAACTCACGCTGGCTGACCTTTTCAAATACATAGAGAGGTAGAGGGCAGGAGTAGTGGAACAATTGTTGGGCTGGGGAGTGGAGAGACTCAACAAAACTTATTATTGGGAATTGATAAAATGGGAAAGGGAAAAAGGTCAAACTGAAGACAGACATCCTTCCTTAAAGAGGATATGGTAAAATTTCTTAGAGTTTACACACATCCATAATCAACTAATTGAAGTGCAACAATAAAGAAACATGTACATAGTTATGAATAATAAAGTTTATTTGGAGGGAGGGATTTGGGGTAATTAAGCAAGGTTACACAGACTGCTGAAGTGGAGGGATAGATGTCAATAAAATGCTTATGGCATCATGTACAAGATGAACAGGAGTGAAGAATATATGCGGACAGGAAAGTCCCAGGGACGTAAGATCATGTTAACCTGTGGAAAGAAAGAAAGCAATATTAATAATTAATTACTAATGAAATATGTAGGTAAAATAAGGTAGAATCTAGGTTGAAGATAAGTTTAGACTGTAACTTACATGATTGTCAAGGAAAAGAGTTTTCTATAGAACTAACAAAATTATAAGAAGAAATATTATCATAGGAAACCATGCTGGAGTAATACACTTTTCCCTGATGAATCACTATTGTATAACTTGAAAAAAAAAAAAGCTTGTAAAACTGTGTAACAATTGCAAAATAAACTACAAGTTCAAAAAAAAAAGAAACAAGGGTAGGAAGTGTCTTCCTTCCGACAGTAGGGAATAGAGTGAGGTGACTGAGAGGGAAGAACAGACTGGGAGCTAGTGCTTTTTGAATAGAAAGTGGATGAACAGAGAGGATTTGGAAACATATGATGATTTGCATACCACTGTTTCACTGGCACTGTTTGCATGGTCCCACTCCCACTCAGCCTCTGGTGCCACCCCCACTCAGCCCTTTGATCTGCCCCCACAGCCCCTCTGACCAGTTGTTGCCCCCACTGTTGAAATCTGAAATGGTGCTCCTGCCCCAATCACCTTACAGATGTCAATATAGGTATGAGCTGCTGGTTTCAAGATGCACCCATAAGGTAGGATCCAAGGTGGTCACGTGAGTGGATGTGAGTGAGGGAGTATGCAGGCTGTCCAGTGGCATTTCTTTTCTGGTTATTTTTCAATATGTTGAAGAACTTACCTTTTGTGAAATGGTACTGTAATACCTTTCAGTCTTCTGTCTAATTGATGCATTTGTGGAATGAACTGGAGGAATTTCCCATCTATATACCTTGCTCTCCCCAACAATACCATTCTCCTCTTCTTCAGGGCTATGCCCAGACAGGTCTGAAAGAAAGATCTTCTGTTAGAGCAAACTATCGATGTCAGTTAAATAGGCAAAAGGGACACTTCCAGCATTTTCGTTCCACCAAGCTGTGCAATTTGCTGACACCCATGAGTAATACAGATGCCAATACAGAAGTCACTTTGGGAGCCACTGCTCTAACTCCAGTGTCACCACAATAATTGGACCCTGACCACAATAGCTAATTCTGCTTCTGGCTATAATTTCTCCTTTACCACCTTCACTGCAAATATTGCCGCATTCAGCCATGGCAGTTTGTCAGGTATCCAGATAAGAAGATCACGCAAATGTTCCAGTAGATGATACTCCAGTTTCTAATGCTATTGCAGGAATAATTGCTGTCACTTCAATGGAAATCTAAGGCTATCTAGACCACCCCCCATTGACTGGAGTGTGGAAAAAGATACTTACAAAATGTTATGCTCAGAAATAAATCCTACCGAACCTGTAACATCTACAGTACCTTACCAAAGTAGCATAACTTGGTGGCTGTAACACAGGGGATTGTTTCCATTTCAGCTGATGTCAGTTCAGGAGACATAGCACTGCAGTATGTAAGAAACTGTAGTTCTGTGTCTTCTGAAGTAGACCACAGAGAAACAAAACTATCACGTGATAAAAAAGTGTGTGGGGTATTCTATTACCACAGTACTATACAATGCTTCAAATGTTGCTACTCTGAATTGTTCTCTGCCCAAATTGACCCAATATGGGCTACCCCAACCAAAAAACAAACTTGGCCACCTGAAGTTTCCCTTCAATACAGTACAAAAAAGACATTACTTTTAGGAGGGGTGATATATTCAATCATTGTGAGAATCCCCAAAAATTGTCTGATCAGCTTTATCTAGTAGATGCCACCATGGAGAAAGGCGAGGAACTGCCTCTTTCTTTAAACTCTAGTTTACTATCTGCATCTGATAAGCCACACAAAAACCTAGATTGTAAGGCCCCTAATAGGGACCAGGTTCAAATAATAAAATTATCCAGAGAACCAATCCCTACTTTGGATGTGATTAATTAATCTAATAAGAGTTCTTCTTTTTTTTAACCTAAGTTGATTTGGTATACTTCTGGCAGGGATATTCCCCAACTCTGTCGCTGTGCCCGATACCAGCATCTCCCAGCAACCACGCTGGAACCTGGCCCATGGATTGCTGTCATAGCAGGGCCACCAAAGAGGAAACCGTGATCAACCAATTGCGGTTACAGTGCTGGCTTCTGCTGCATCATTCAGTGTGGGGTTGGAGGAGTTCATTCTGCCAGAGTGCAGGGGCTTTGTCTTTTATTTCCCTAAGGCATGAACATGCAAATATGTCATCACACAGGCTTGCATGCTTTCGTGCTTGCCCCGCAGCTGTCCACCACTGCCTGACATCTTCTGTGGGGTCCCGGCATGGTGCACTCCTGATCTTCACCGGGTGTCACCCAAGTGTTGGGTGCCACCAACCCTCCCCCCCAAAGTGGTGAGCTGTCCCTAGGATACTCATCCAACCTCCTCCCAGCTGGCCCTCTTTTGCACTGGGCATGCTTATGAACTTAGATGACAAATATCACAGTGGTATCTACCGCGGTGCCGCAGGCTGGCATCTATATGATTTTCTGCAGGGAATGAACAAAGGGCTTTGAGGAACCCTAGTACAGCAGTTCATATAAAAGGGTCCATCTCCTCCATTACCTCCTCTTGTTTTAAATTACCCTCATTTGGTCCTAAAAACTCTTATTTCTCATTGGAAAAGGAGGTTTTGTTGGGTATTAACTCAATACAAAAAACACTTGCTCTGCTCTCTGATGCAGTGGCTGGCATCAATTCTAAACTTGAGGCATTGTCAGTCAAGTCTGAGGAAGTGGAAAGTAGAGTCAGCGCTATAGAGGATACTATTAACAATTGCAGAAAGCTGTTTCATTGCATATTGTTCAGCTCAAAGCTCACTAAAAAGTACAGGATCAAGAGGACAGATCCCAGTGGGTAATCTGAAACTTGGTAGAATTCCTGGAGGGTTGAAGGAGTTGGGGATCCAGTACCATACTTGGATGAACTACTCACTATAGCTGTGGGTCATGTTTATCCTGACCAAAACATTCAGCTCAGTCGAGCTCACAGAAGCTTGGGCCCTAAATGATCTAATGCCAAGTTTTATTATTTATTTATTACTAGGATTACAAATACCTTTGAATAAAGGGTTCTTTTACAAAGGTTCTGCATCAGCAATGGGTGCAAGCAAAACAGTGGTAAGATACAATACAAGGTCAGGAGAGTAACATAGAATTAAGCAGAGGTAAGATACAATACAGGTCAGGAGGTTAACTAGTGATTGAGGACTGCCAACAGCTGGGGCTAATTCTAACTTAAAAGCCTGTGCTGCCCCGAAGGTTCAAAAAGCAGTTCTGAGGTGCTGTGAACATCGGAGCCAGTCTGCAGGTGAGAGCTGCACAAGTATCAACTTTTGGAACGTCATACAGACTGCAATTTCTTCGTGTGTAATTACTGTTATTTTGGGCAGTTTATCTAACCAGGACAGTGTTTGCAATATAGGATTTTCCTGCACAGAGTGTTTAGTGATTGAGGACTGCCGACAGCTGGGGCTAATTCTAACTAAAAGCCCGTGCAGCCCGAAGGTTCAAAAAGCAGTTCTGAGGTGCTCTGTACATCGGAGCCAGTGTGCAGGTGAGAGCTGCACAAGTATCAACTATTGGAACATCATACAGACTGCAATTTCCTTCGTGTGTAATTTACTGTTATTTTGGGCAGTTTATCTAACCGGGACAGTGTTTGCAATACAGGATTTTCTAGCACAGAGTGTTTAGTGATTGAGGACTGCTGACAGCTGGGACTAATTTTAACTTAAAAGCCCGTGCCACCCACGGGCGCGAGCGCTGTGGAGCGAGCATCGTGAGTGGTGCAAGCACCACTCGGTGAAGAAAAACTGACAGTAATTTTACTCTGAGTTTGAGCAGATTAGTGTTTAGGGACTGTAATTTTGAACAATGCATTTATTTAGTATTATAGGGCCTGGGTATTAATGGGATTATGGTTAATTAGCCCATACTCGATAGATGAATTGTAATAATATATGTAAAGGATCAGTAATTATTGTCATGGGGGTATGTTCAAGATCACCATTACTTAGTTAAGAGGTGAAATTCATTTACAAACTTTCAAAAATTACGTATTGATTATTAAAGATTAAAAAGGAGCTTTTAATATGGTAGAGAATAAAACTATGAGTCTGTTTTCTCTGTCCTCCTAATACAGTGTGGTGATGTTGAAGTTAATCCTGGACCTAAAAACAATTAGGGATAACAATTACTCATGAAATGTTAGAAGTCTTGTGTGCAAAATGGATGAATATAGGTTTGGGTATCTGATTCATCTTGTGACATCTTAGCTATTTCTGAGACATGGCTGCATTCTGGTATTCTTAATGAGGAAGTGGAATTGGCAGGATATAATTTGATAAGGCAGGATAGGGGTAAAAGGGGAGGGGGAGTATTGCTTTATCTAAGGAATTTTTTGGGTCCATATCAATTATTATTTGGGGAAAATGTGCAAGGGATAGATTGTCTGGTTGTAAGGTTATTGAAATTGAAATTAACAGTAGGAGTTTTTTATGTACCTCCTAAAATTAAAGTAAGTAAATTTGATATTCTAGCTGACTCCCTTTTGGAGATATTGAAATATCAAAGTGTGGTGCTAACTGGAGACTTTAATTCAGCCTGGGGACAAACCAGAGGTAAAAAACTCAAATCTAGCTTTGAAATATTAGGTTTTCAACACTTGATACAACATCCAACAAGAAGCTTAAATAATAGGACAACTGGAACAATATTAAATTTATTTTTTGTTTCAAATGATTTGAAGGTTGAGGGCTGTAAGGTGTTACCACTGAATTTAGGAGATCATAACCCTATTCAATGTCATTTGTTAATCCAAAAAATTAGGAGTAATGAAGATTGTGAGTTCTGGTACGTGACTTAAGGCACTTTAATGAATCATCATTTAGGGATAGCCTTAGAAACTTTGATTGGTCAAGGATATTTTTGATTCCGGATCTGGATTTAGCTATTCAAGAATTTATGGATACTTTTTTACATATAATTCAAATTCATGCCCCTAAAATAAAAAAGAGTAATAATGTTAAAAGTCTGAGAAGACTTGGTTTGCTGGCCAAGGCACCTAGCTTCACCTGAGCTCTTTCCTTCTAAGACTGCTTGAAAGGCAGAGTAGAGAAACTTACCAGAGCAAGGGAAAAGGATTAAGACTTAGTTTGGC
The DNA here is from genome assembly GCA_016271365.2 of Neoceratodus forsteri. Classification (NCBI taxonomy): domain Eukaryota; kingdom Metazoa; phylum Chordata; order Ceratodontiformes; family Ceratodontidae; genus Neoceratodus; species Neoceratodus forsteri. The sequence continues at coordinate 53,171,724 of CM028130.1, read as the reverse complement.
TAAGCAGATTTACTGTGTGGTGGTGTTTTTATTTTTTACTCACAGGGATTGCTACTGTTTGTTGCTAACATTTCATTGCTTTATTTTTTCTCTGATTCAAATTGTTGTTGGTATACCTTCTTCTGCATTATTACAAGGTGTGCCTACAGGTGTGCTAACAGATTACTCCTGTAATCTTCTGATTCAAGTTGTCTTTTGCAAGGTATATCTTCTGTTACTGCTTTATTTTTCTCTGGAGCAAAGTGTTTCTTACAGCGTATTTCTTCTCTGAAATTATTACAGGTGGTGCTTTACAGGTTTTACAGTTTTATGTAACATTAGGATAAGCTTTCAGGGTTACTGCATTTGTTGTTGACTGATTGTTTCTGCTCTTACCTCCTTGTTCTTTTGTCCGTGGTTCTTCTTTTTAGGCAGGGGAAGGGCCCAGCCACCCACCCCCATCCCCAACCACCCCACGCTACACTCCTTTTATAGGGTACCACAGTTGTGACATTTCCTGTGGCAGAGCAGGAAGGGGCGGATCAGTGGGGCCTCCACAAGGTGATCTCATTTACAGGGGCACTAGTAATTTAACTTGTTATAACAAGTTAAACAAAGCACAATTAAACCATTACTTGCATTTTTTTTTCCTTTTTTTTTCCCTTCTAATTACCCTGACTAGGTTACAAACCCAGCAACTTATTTGGAATGGATTTCATTAACTGCAGGTACTGAGGAACAATTTTCTGAAGGACAGTCATACAGGATTTAGGACACTGTCCTACATGCTGGGCTTTTGGAGATCTTAGGGCTCAGCTCCGGGCAGCATGGGCAGAGATTGCATGCCTCAAATTTCATATTGAAGAGGAAATACATTATAAGAACCACCCGTCATTTCCCCAGCATCCAACAGAAAAACCTCGACCGCAGAGGGTAGTTGGTCCAGGAGGTTGGCAGGTGGTTAGGAGGAGCAAATCAGGTGCCCCATCACTCTCTGCTCTCCAACACATTACCTCCAAAAACCATATAAACACTACAAACAGGTATCTGCCTCTATCTCTGAAATCAAATAAAGAGGCAGAAGACACTGCAGAGCAGGACACTGTGGCACAGGAGCTAGCACAACAAAACTCACCCAAATCAGGAACCAAAACAAAACAAGCACAAAGGAAATCCAAAAACTTCTGATCATAGGAGACTCCATGATTCGGGAGTTGATACCCATCTCCAGCCAGGGTGATGGTCAGATGTCTCCCAGGTACATCAGCATGGAGACACTGACCACATTGCTAAAATTGTTCACAAAGCAGGAGAAAACATTGATGTTCTAGTACACATAGGGACTAATGATCTCGCCAGCCTGGTCAGTTGTGGAGACCAAGGAACACCTGACTAGGCTGGGTGACAAACTATCATCTATTTCATCCGGCATCTCCTTCTCTGAGATCCTGCCAGTCTGGGAGAGGGGAGCAGATGGACGGAAGGTCAGAGAAGGGGAGATAGGGGAGCTAAACACGTGGCTCAAGGGCTGGTGCCAGGAAAAAGGACACAGATTTGTAGGGAATTGGCAACAGTTCTGGGAGGCGAATGTTCTTAAAGTTGATGGACTGCATCTGACTAAAGAGGAGTCAGTGCATTGGGGCAGAAGTTTGGCGTCTTTGCAGAATATTTAAACTATACAAATGGGAAGGGTGCAGCACCCATATGTCGAATGGGAAGAACACCCCTCCCCTCAGCTAGTGGTCAAACAGGAATTCAGCATGTTTGCAGCTCATTTGCATCACCAGGTAAGAAAAAGGTTTGTCTCCCCATACGAGCACAGGGGTAATGCCAAACCTCACCCAACTAACACACCAAAATCTGGCCAATGGAAAATCATGTACACAAATACTCACAGCCTGGGAAATAAGATCCCAGACCTGCAGGCAATAATGTCAGAGGCTAAACTGGACATAGTAGCAATTAGTGAGATGTGGTTTACCAGTAACCACACTTGGGAGACTTCAGTACCTGGCTATGTATTGTTCAGAAGAGACCGAGGTGCAAAAAGGGGGGGAGGAGTGGCCCTGTATGTTAATGAAAATATCAAAGCTACAGAAATTCAGAATACACATAAGGAGCCAGAAGAACTGTTGGTCACCCTGAAACAGGAAATGGGAAGCCATAAGAACTGGGGTTGTCTACAGGCCCCCAGACCAGAGGAAGACATAGACACATTACTGTTAGAAGATATACAAAACATGACAGCTAAAGGGTAGGTTCTGATAATGGGAGACTTCAACATGCAGGATACAGATTGGTCAATACCAGCAGGAACAACTGCCAGAACTAGACTCATAATGGATTCCTGCAGGGGAGGGCCTCAAACAACTGGTACAGCAACCCACAAGAGACAGGGCTATCCTAGATCTAGTACTGACTAACAAAGAAGGATCGCAATCTCCAGGTAGAAGGTCACCTGGGAGCCAGTGAACATCACATGGTATGGTTCAATTTGGCTACTACATCTAAATCATCCCATTCCAAGGCAAAAATATGGGACTTCAGAGGAGCTGACTTTGATAAGATGGCCAACAGGTTAAGCTAGCCTGGCAAAAAGAAACACAGGTGAGGGGTACAGGCAAAGTGGGCAAGCATTAAAGATGCAATACTTGAAGCAACATCCCATTGTGTTAGACAGAAAGGAGTGAAAAGAAGAAGGAAACCACTTTGGTTCTCAAATACAGTAGCAGAAAAGGTCAGAGCCAAAAGGCTGGCCTTCAGGAAATATAAGGAAACACAGCGGGATGAAGATTTGGAGGCATACCAAACTGCCCCGAAGGGAAGGGGTAAGGCAGGCAAAGTCCCAAACTGAGGAAACACTAGCACGAACAGTAAAGAAGGTGACAAGACTTTCTATAGATACATTAGTGAAAGGAGAAAGTCCAGAGGGGTATTGCTAAGCTTAATGGAGAAAAGGAGCATGTGAGGAGGAGGACCCTGTAAAGGCATCTATCCTAAATAGATACTTTTGCTCAGTATTTACTGAAGAGAAGGTAGGGCAGGGCCCACAGCTCAGCATCATGGACACAGGGGAGGGTGAGCTACTCCCTTCACAAAAGAAAGGGTCCTCACATGAGCTTGCTAAGCTCAGGGTGGATAAGGCAATGGGACTTGATGGCATACATCCCAGGGTACTTAAGGAGCTAAAGGAGGAACTAGCAGAGCCATTAGCAGAATTGTTTAGTGAGTCTCTGAGCACAGGAGAGGTCCCAGAAGACTGGAGAAGGGCTCATGTGATCCTGCTCCACAAGAGTGGTAGCAGGGAGGAGGCGGGAACTACAGACCAGTCAGTCTTACCTCAGTAGTGGGCAAGATTATGAGGCACTCTTAAGGAAAGGATAGTGCAACACCTGGAATCCATAGGGGCACAGGATCCAAGACAGCATGGGTTTACAAAGGAAGGTCCTGTCAAACTAATCTCATAGATTTCTTTGACTGGGTAACCAGAGTGGTGGACCAAGGGGAGCAGTTGATGTCGCCTACCTTGACTTCAAGCAAAGCTTTGACACTGTTCCAAATAGAAGATTGATAAATAAGCTGGGTAGGCTCGGGTGGGCTGAAGTTGGTCAACTGGGTGGCAAACTGGTTGACGGGCAGAAAACAGAGAGTGTGGTAAATGGTATACAGTCAGAAGAGATGCAAGTCACAAGTGGGGTACTCAGGGATCAGTCCTAGCAGTCCTCTTCAACATCTTCATTAGTGACCTTGCAGATGGACTAGATGGTAAGGTTTGTCTGTTTGCAGATGACACCAAGATCTGCAACAGAGTAGATGATCCAGATGGGGTGGGCAGAATGAGAAGAGATCTGGATAAACTAGCAGAATGGTCAGAAGAGTGGCAACTGGATTTAATGCAAAGAATGCAAAATCATGCACATAGGGAAGAGAAACCCTGAAGCCACCTATTGGCTGGGAGGAGTTGCTAGCAGTCACAAAGGAAGAAAGAGACTTGGGCATCATCATCACTGATGACCTAAAATCATCCAAGCAGACCTCTAAAGCAGTAGGTAAGGCTAGGGGTGTTAGGTGTATTAGTAGGGTATCACAAGTCATAAGAGGAGGTATTAATCCTCTGTACAAGACACTGGTTAGGCCCCATCTGGAGTACTCATGCAGTATTGGAGACCACACCTTCACAAGGACATTAACCAAATTGAGGCAGTCCAAGAAGGGCAACCAAAATGGTGCAGGGACTGCATCAAAAGACATATGAGGACAGATTAACAGACTCAATATGTATACCCTTGAGCAAAGGAGGGAGAGGTGATATGATCGAGGGCATTCAAACACCTTAAGGGCATAAACAAGGTGAAAGAGTCTAACATGTTTAAATATAAGAAAAATAGCAGGACAAGAGGACACAGCATGAGATTGAGGGAGGCCAATTCAGGGGAATGTGAGGAAATTCTTTTCACAGAAAAGTGGTGGATGCATGGAATGGCTTACCACAAGAAATGCTGGCTATGAATACAGTGCAGGGCTTCAAACAGGCATGGGATAGGCATAAGGGAGCAATACAAATGACTATGAATAGATAGGCCACTGACAGAGCAAAGGCCGATGGCACATTTATAAGGTAGAAAAAGAAATGGGCAGACTGGATGGGCCTTGCGGTCCTTATCTGCCGTCAACTTCTATGTTTCTATGTAAACCCATCATGGCTTAATGAAAAACTGAAAACCCATTTGCTTTTAAAAAACAGAATAGGGAAAAAAGCTAAAAAATCTAAATTGGAAGGGGATTGGGATCTTTTTTTAAAAATGGCGAAATAAATGTAAACAAAAGGTAAAATTGTCAAAAAAAGAATACTTCCAGAGTTCTTTTGGTAATATATATGATCCAAATAAATTCTGGAAGGTTATTTCCAACTTAAAAAGTCCAGTGAAAACTCAAAGCTTAATTAATCTAGTAGTGGTAGAACATTTGATAGATAATCCTTTAGGAGTGGGTAATCTGTTGAATCATTATTTTAAAAGATCTACCAGATTTAGAGATACCTAATCTTGGGATTGTTGCCCAAGAAAGTATACACTCTGTTACTTCTGTTATGAATAATGGGGGCTTTAATTTGAAAAATATAGGGGTACAGGATGTAGTTAAAGAATTAAAAATCTAAAAACATCAAAACGTGCTGGAATAAATAGTATCGATCCCAAATTCCTGAAATTGGGGTCTGATATTATAGCTCCTATAATTACTTATTTTTATAATTGAAGCATACAATCTTCAATTTACCTGATTGTTGGAAAATGGGTGAAATTATTCCCATTCACAAGGGTGGTGACATTACAGTCCCTTCTAATTATAGACCAATTACTTTGCTCCCGATTTTGTCAAAGGTATTGGAGAAGCTAATAAATAATCAGCTTGGGCAATACCTTGACCATTTGGGGTTATTAACAAATTGTCAACATGGTTTTAGAGGGGTAGGTCCACAAATACTGTACTACTTGATTTGGTAACCTGTGGCAACATCATTGAACCAGGGAAACCAAACTGGGGCAATGTTTGTGGACCTTAGTAAAGCTTTTGACTTAGTTCATCACAAAACACTTTTGTTTAGATTACAGAATATAGGGATACATAATAATTCTTTACAGTGGTTTAGATCTTATTTAACAAATCAAAGACAAAGGTGGTCTCTGGTGCGCTGTCTCGGATCTCCTGGACTTACATCGAGGTGTGCCTCAGGGATCAATTTTTGGGCCCTATGTTATTTAACATCTATATTAATGGTCTTTCTGAATATGTAACCAACACTGATGTCAGACTTTATGCCGATGACATAGCGTTGGTTGCATCTGCTAATAGTCCAGGAGAGCTGAGGCAGAGACTCCAGACAGATTTTTTAACATTGAAACTTGGATAAGAGATTCTGGACTTCTAATAAGTACTGGAAGACTCAGAGTATGATTTTTCTGTAGGACCTTATGCAAAAAAGATATTGCTGATTTGAAGATTAGTCTTTAAATGGGACAAAGGTACAAGGGGTCAGCACTTATAAATATTTGGGAGTTTTGGTTGATTATCGTTTTTCCTTTTCAGAACATATTTTGTTACAAACAAAAAAGTCAATCAAAGACTGGGAGCATTAAGAAGAGTGTCAGGATGCTGACTAGGGATACAAAGACTAAATTGGTAAAACAATTGTTGTTACCTGTTTTAGATTATGGTTCTTCATTATATATGCACTCTTATAAAAATTTTTTTACACAAATTGGACCAGACTTATTACAGATTGGGGAAGTATATTTTGGATAATAAATCTCGAGTTCATCACTGTTTAGTTTATTAGGAACTTGGTTGGTTACATCCGGCAGCCCGAAGAGAATACTTATGGCTTATGACATGTCATGATCTGATACATTTAAAAATGCGTTCCTTAAGACACTTGATATGTTTGAACTCAGATTCTAAATATTTAGACATATTTAGGAGGACAACTAGAAAATTGCCTATGACTCAAATTATAAATCGTATGGGGGATGTGGTGTTACAAAATAGTTTAGCAAGGATATGGAATGATTACCTCGCAAATGATTGAAATTTCTGATCTACATATTTTAAATTTGAATTGTATAATTATTTAAATGTTTGCTGTAGTTGTTTTAGGTTATTGTGATTTTGTATTGTTTATATTTTGTTATGTCTTGTTGTTTCTATTGTAATCACCACAGGTATTTGTTGTAAATGGGGATTTACTCCCCAACAGATTAACCTGTATAAAAATAAATTTTAAAACAAACAACAAACAAACTTAGTAGCAAAAGACAGTGTATGTGTATAGACTAGCACAGTAGCAAACAGTCAGTGGCAAATAACAATGCACAATTAACAATACGGGTGTGTACATATAGCAAGACACAGATACAAATGAAAACCATCCTAGGGGTGACATAAGTGGAGCAAGGAGTGGGGGATAAGAGGAGGAGGGGTGGCAAAAAGGGAGTAGGCAGTCAAGGATTTGACATTGTCATAAGTGCAAGAACAGAAAGATAAGTGCCAGGTAGTCTGGGGTGGAGCAACAAGAGATAGGGTGATAGGGAGGGGGAGACAGGAGGACAGGAGTGGGAGAGGGGTGGAATGGTAGGTGGGAGGTGAGAGAGGGTAGAATGGTAGGTGGGTGGGGATGGGAGAGAGATGGGGAGTAGCAGGGGATGGAGGGGAGGAGAGAATTGTTCCTGTTTTGTTTATGTTAAAAAAAACATTATTTCCAGGATTGAGAGTTACACTGTGCAAAGCCCGAACAGAAATAGGGTTAATGGCTAAAGGTCTGAAATTTCAAGTATATCATGATAGTACTGTAGAAACCATGAATGATATGAGAGCCTTCAACCATGTGATCAACCTGATTTGAGAAAAAAAGGATTGACTATGCTCTTATTCCTCCATCTAGACTTTGTTTTTGGCATGGCCGAATGAGAAACTTTGTTGACCCTAAAGAAGCTGAGACATTGCTGAAAGAGGAGCTCCATAATGAAGACAAATCAGGCCCTTCTGCTAAGTAACTAAATGTTTTTTCTGACTCTGCAATGGCCGTTGGCCTAAGTATTCATTTGCAGCAGGTTATGCAACTTAAAAACAGTTTTGCTCCTCTGTTATCCAATACAGATAAGCAACAAATGGACTGCTCAAGTGGGTCATAACATTCATACTGTTTCTTGAAATATATTAATTAAGCAAAAAGGCACAACAGGGAGCATTATGGTGGGATAACTGCCCATCTCGGTGAGTTGAAGCATGAGGTGGATCCGAGTGCTTCCACCACCAAGAAGGGCCATTATCCCACCATAAAATTCTCCTGGGATGCCTTATTGCAATTATGAAATGGGTCCTACTAGTAAAGTTTTTTTTTTTTTATCTTTGCTATTCATATTTCTTAAGCTTGTATTTCTATTTGAAATAAGGTTTTGTGAGACAAAACAGTCCCAACTTTAGATTTAGATTGGGACCAGAGGATGCGTGTGAGAGGGAACATCAGAGTTGCTGTTTGAGGAAGATGTTTGGGGACAAGCAGCTGGCAGGTGAGTGTACTGGTATTTGCTTAGTACAGAGGCCATTTAATCAGGAGCTACTTTCACCCAGGCCATTGTGCTGGGATAATGGCCTGGGTGAAAGATGCTCTTGATCAATCAGGTGCCAAGATTCTTAGCACCCATTTCATAATTGCTATTTTCTTCATCAATGTAATAATAGCCTTTGCAAATATGTGGGATTGTGGCTGAGGGGGTCTCAGATCTTTAGCCATTTAGATTTATTATATAAGGGAAAGGTAAGGAGTTCTACATAGCTTGTTTGAGTAATATAAATAAAGTGTGAGAAGAAAAAGAAAGGAAGAAAGAAAGAAAAAGAAAGAAAGAAAGAAAGAAGAGATGCATATAAGGAAAATGTGGCATTAGGGTTTCCAACCCTAACACCCCACCTCCACACTGCAGGCAGAAGCAGGTGTGGGTGTGCCTTGGGGTTGTCAACCCTAACACGCACCCCATTCCATGACTAATTACATTGAGATGGTTACTTTATATAAGAATGGTGTAAGTGTTAGGGCTGACAACCCCAAGGCACACCCCACATCTGTTGCTGCCTGCAGGGTGGGGGTTGGGTGTTAGAGATGGAAACACTAATGCCACATTTCCCTTCTTTTGTTGTTTCATCCCTAGCTACTGCATTAACAGAGTTTTTGCAAAGAATGTCCTTACTTTTTGTAGTGTCATTTATCTCTGGGAGGCCTCTGCACTCCCATCCCTCCTTAGATGCATACATATATGTTGCCATAATGAAAGTGTCAGCATAGCCTTCTTACTTCCTCACCTCATGCTCAAGGCTTGGCCTGTTTTTTAGAATCAACCAATTTCTCACAGAGATGCCAAGAAACAACTGGTCCAATCCATTTTCCTATCATTGGTTGATTACACTGATTTCATCTACAACCAATGCCCCAACTCTTACATGGCTAAACTGGACACACTCAACCATCGAGCACTGAGGTTTATAATGGAACTTCCCTTCGGCATGCATCACTGCACCCTACTGTATATGCGGCAGTGGGGTGGACATTATTAAAGTTCAGGTGCCACAGAAACGCCACTCTCTGGACCTATAGGCCATCTCTAATAAGCTGCCTTACTATATCTCCTGCTGTCTTCCCCTGAGTATAATTGCGGAAATATGCATTAAGAAGTTACTCAGCTATTACACTTAAAGTACCCAAAGCAAAATCCGGCTTCGGCAGGGCAGCCATAAGCTTCGTGCTACCTACCTTATGGAATGATCTACAAAAAAACCTCAAATTAAGCACTCTAATTGGTATAAATGCCTTCAAGATGCTTTATTTCCATACAATCAGAGAAGTATGTAACTGCTTCACCCACTCAGACCCAGTACCGGTGTCTGCACTGGTATATAGCCACACCTAGACCCAATTTTAAGTACTGACCCCCAAGCTTGCTCCTCACAAACCTAATTGTTCTCTCTCTTATCCCCCTGTCTTATCAACACTAGGCCCATCCATTCCCTTATCCTTCCTTTCCCAACCTCGGATAGGAGCTCACTATCCCTGGGTTGTGACATCCTACCATGACCCATACTTTATAGCATTCAATCCCGGGGCTCACACATACTCCTTTTCTCCATCCACCTTCTCTACATCCCATTTTACCAACTCCTCTCTGTGCACCGTGCCCTCCTAGCCTTTCTCCCCCTACCTCCCTCCCTCCCCCACCTTCCTCTACCTGGTGTATATTTTATTTTATTTTTTTCTTCTACTTCCACCTGCAACCTTAGGTAACCTGCTTTATCTTCCTATAGACACTTCTATGTATGTAAATACCCTGCAATCTGTACAATATCTGTATAATTCTATGTACATATGAACTTCTTTTTCTTCCTCTCTGTAAACAGTATTATCTGTATTGCCCTGTAAATACCTGTGTTGACCTGTATATATAATTGTTCATGCTTCACCCAGGTCCATCTTGCAAATGAGTTTCTGCTCAACGATGAATGCCTGGTTAAATAAAGACTTGATTGATCATGAACCCAGTAATGACAATTTTAAACCACTGGCAAAATGTCATTGTGCACCACTGGAATGCAATAACATGCCACAGGTCTGAAAAAACATTTTGGGGAGGGTTTGAAAAATGACATCTGTCATGTCTGTGAGGTGATGTAAAAAGATTGGTATGGTGAAAATTTCAAGTTAAAATATTTTAAAATTGCTGGAGTTACCAGGGAGTGTAACATAATTTTAACATATGTGCATAACTTTGGCATTTTTACACACTTTGACCCAAAATTTCAACATAGCCTTCTTATGACCCTGCCTCACGAACTGGGTCAGTGAAAAATTTAAAATCCTTGTTGAAAGGTGATTTCACCAAGCAACCACAAAATAGCCTTTCTGGCTGGATTTGTGTCACATTGTTCATGAGGTGGTGTCACAAAAAGGCTATGTAGAAAATTTTGGGTGAAAATATGCAAAAATGCCTAAGTTATGCATCAATGTTGAAACCCCCATTGAAATACATTGAACCGCATTTATCTTAGTTTCCCATATTGCAGTCGGCAGTTCTAGCAGCAAGAAATCTCTTCCACAGTAGGTGAGATCTTCACCTTAGCACCTATTCACGTGTTCAAGGATGTGGGGGATGTACTGGGGATGTGGGGTCATGGGTGCTGAGTGGGAGGTGGGGATGGGGTCAGATTGGTGAGGGACTGTTTTCTTTCTTGTAGGTAAAAGAAAAAATCGAAGGATAGTTTTATTTATTGCAGCTCCACAGGATGGGGGGCAAAATCACTCAGGGATACAAAATATATGAGGGAGATAAATCAGAGGGTGGGAGGCATGTATTACTTTGCAACATTTTGTTCAAAGTAATTGTGAAAACTGCTGAGAACACAAAAAAATCCTACTTATGATCTTGTATGAAGCCAATATATTAAAAAACAACCCCAGAGTGCAGCTTGTCACTTCTTGGCATGTCAATTTAACAGTGGGCCAACCTGTATGTAATTATGTGTTGCAGCTTTTCTCAACAGCATTTTCAGTCTGCACTCTATTACACTGTGCTTTCTCTAAGCAATATTATTAATTCTGGTAGCTGTTCAAAACATTTGCATCAGCTTTGTCTCAATGGCTTTGTCAGTTTCTGTTGCTCTTCAAAAGTGGCTTCACTCACATTCACAGCAGCTTCTCCAAGTGGCTTTTTTCTATTTTGCAGCTGTTCAAAAGCAGCTTTTCCCACTTTCACTGTATCTCCAAGAATTACAAGTGATAATAACAGGGATGGCATCGGAGGGTGGGGTGCCATGAGACACCAGGGATTTAAATGAAATAAGAACGGGAAGGATCAGAGGTTGGGGGTGCCACTAGACACCAGGGATTAACATAAAATCAGAACGGGCAGGATAAGAGGGCGGGGGTGCCACTAGACAGAAGTGATTACAATTAAATAGGAATGGGGACAGGATGGGAAGTGCCACTAGACATCAAGGAAAATTAGAGGCAGCAATAGGATGGCGAGGGGCACCACATGACACCAGGGTAAATTTAAATATAAGGGGTGGAAGAGACACCACGGAAAACATGCCATGACAGGGAAAAATTGTATTTTGTAACATACAGACATTCAAACTGCCAGCAGTTACAGATCATATAGTCTATCAAGTCTGCTCAAATGTGCAGCTAGCAGACCATCACACTGCAGCTGCCCTCCCTCCACTAGCTGCATGTCGGTGACCTACCCTCATTTTGTCTTAGCTCCTCTTGCAGCTGCACAGAACAAGACTGATGATCAAAATGGCAGCCACGCTGGGCTAGCTATTGGGAGAAGCTATCGGGAGCAGCCAAATTGTTATTATTTCAGTTTATTTACTTTGTTTAGTTTTGTTTGTTGGTTCATTTTGTTTTATTTTATTTCATTTTATTTTTTCATTTAAGTTTAGTGGTAATCTAGATAGGGCGGCTAAGGAGGAAGCCAGATTAGGTGTTTTTTTTTTTCCTGATTAAATGGAAGTATAGTTCGAGTCACTAAATTGTTACAAATTGCTACATAGTTTTAATTTTCAGTGACTCCAGTGCCTCAATTTTAAAATCTGGAGTACATTTAATTATTCTGAACTGTGGTCTCCGTATCAGCTCATCTGAAAGATCAGAGCCAAGTTCTCTTACCTGCCTGGAGCGTTTTGAAGTCCGTTGGGGAGTGAGAGTAAGGAGGTCTGGAGGTCTGCAGTATGGGTCAAATCAAGGGAGCCGAGGAGTAAATGGAGTCCTGAGGAACCAGCTGTTTGGGAGCTTGGTGTGACGAAATGCTCTAGGTGGAAGATTTTGGGAAATGGACTGGTACAGGAAATTTCTTCTGGCAAATAACTGAGGAGTTGGGGAGATTTGAGATTGGTGCTGAGCTGTTTTCTTTGGGGCCTATTGATGGTGATTCTGGGGATCTCATTCAGTCTAACTGGGTAGACAGCTGCCTAGTCTAGTCTATGAACTGTGCAGGAGGTCAGGGACTGGGCCCACTGAATAGCGGGCAGGTTGCCCCTGTTATCTCATAGGCTGCCTGGGGAGCTGGCCGGGGGACGGCACTGTCCAGGAGCCATAGCTGCGGGCATGGGGGTTGGTGGTGGTGACCTCTCAGGGAAGTGCTGTTGGGGCTCCCTTGTTTTCTCTTTAGCTAAGTTGTTGCCCTTGTCTGGTCCTCTGCTGACGGCAGTGAAGACAGTTGTCAGTTGGAAAGGCCAGTCTGAAGAAACATTGCATTTTAAGAAGACCTTGGGATCTCTCTGTGCAGGCTGAATCCATAAAAGTCTGGACAATGGAGTAAGGACTCCTGATTCATATGGAGATGGTCAGACATTTTTACTTTATTCTTAGACCACTTATTTTACGGGCAGTGAGACTGCCTGTTAGAATTATGAACCCTGATAAATTTCTGTGGACTTTCCCATACCTAAGTGAAAGGTAGTGCTGGTGAAAGACTCCTTATCTGGCTGTTTCCCAAAGAGGTGGGAGCTTTTCGGGCCAACAACTCTAATTTGGAGAGACTTTTAGTGACTCCTATTTGCTGTTTAATATTTTCATCTGCTGTCATAAAAGAAAACAACATTTATGTTTATATTTTGTGTCTGCTGCTACTGTTTTTTGATGTGCTGGGATGGCAAAGGACAGTCAGGACTATACCCTCCAGGCTCAGGGAGCTCTGCCCTTTGATTGGCCCTTTGTCAGCTGAGGCATATAGGATATGTCATGCGTCAGGGATAATCAGGGAGAAGAAAAAGGGGGAAGAGCTGGGCCTGGTGGGGGGGGGGGAATGGAGGGGAGTGGGCAGATTGGAGTGTTGGGGACAAGTAGAAACCCTGGGGCAAAATGGGACCAGAATAGGGGTTCTCCTTGCCTGGTTCCCATACCCAAGGGTTCTGCTGTGTGCAGGTGGGTGGCACGGTATTGCTTGACTGCTCATCCTACTCAGGCAGTGTTATGCAATGCCAGGCTCATTAAGAACAAGGCTGCAATAATAGCAGATCTTGTTGAAACATCAGACCTGGCATGCATCACCGAGACCTTTCTTGATGAGAATGCAGGCCCAGTATTGGCCTCAGCAGTTCCACCCAGGTACTCTTGATACATCACCTGAGAATGGATCATAGGGGAGGGGGTGTAGCCATCTATTTTAGATTGGAACTGGGCCTTGTGGATGTGCCAGAGGGGTTCACCAGATCCTTTGAGTGTATCATGGGTGCGGGTCTGGGGTGCAGGATACTGTTTATCTACCATATACCTGTGGATGGGAAAGAATTCCTGCAGGAAGTCACAGACTTCATTGTCGACGTGGTATTGGGTTCTCCATATGGTTGAAATTGGGGATTCAATGCATGGATCAATGAGGAACTCTTGCATTTTGGTAAGGAGTTCCTCCAACCTATGACTTTGTTGGGCCTCACACTGGTAGTTACCTCCTCAACCTACATTTGTGGTCACTCATTATACCTGGTGTTCCTACTGGGTATAGAGATCTCTGACTTGGTGATGGAACCAGTCTGGTGGTCTGACCATCACACCATAGGGTTCAGTTTTGTGGCTTCCCCAAATGGACTGGCCCCTATGGAGATGATCCAGTATTGCCCTTTAAGGGGAGTGACCCAACAGGGCCTAACAGTGGTGCTGGACCTATCAGGTTTACTAATTGAATGCATGGATCCAGGGGATCTGGTACTTGCGTATAATAAGGCAGTGACAGAGGCCCTGGATTCTATTGCTCCTGTTCATGTTCGTCCTCTCACTCTTTGACCAAGGTCCCCATGGTTTGATGGGGCCATTGAAGGAGTTGAGGAGAGTGAGTCGAAGGCTAGAGAGGACTTGGTGGAAATTGGGTCTGGAGGTTGACAGACTTAGATTGATGGACCATTATGCGGTCTATCAATTGACAATCTCCGTAAGAAGGCAAAATTCTCTGTCCAGCTAGATTGCCGCTGTGCAAAATTGACCAGCTCAGCTTTTTCGGACTGTTGACAGATTATGCAATACAATCTGTCTTCAGCCTGAGAGAGATTTTCACAAGAGAAGTGTGATGAGTTTGCTCACTTTTTCAAAGATAAGGTTGCCACCATCAGGTCAGGGATTAGCCCAACTCTCCCTAATGGGGTTGCGGAGGTCGGCAGGAGTTTGTGAGCATCCAGATTGCTTAGTCTGACTTTGGCCAGGTAGAATCCATGGACATCGTAGGATTATCCAGACTGTATGGCCAACCAACTGTAATTTGGACCTGAGCCCAATGCTACCCTGTGGGCTGCATTGATAACATTGGCCTGGTCCTGGCCAAAATAGACTGGAGTTTATTGGGAGGGAATCTTTCCAGAGCCCCTAAAGGAGGTGGTTGTGCGACTGCTCCTGAAAAAATCCTCCCTTGTCCCAGACTGTCCGTCTAACTACAGACCTGTCTCTAACCTGCCTTTTGTGGGCAAGGTTATTGAGAAAGTGGTTGCATTGCAGTTGGATGGTCATCTTTCCACCTACAATGTCTATGATTCTCTCCAGTCCAGATTTCAGAAAAGGCATAGCACCAAGCCAGCCCCTGTTTGGGTGCTTAATGATATCCTATTAGAGAGAGATCAGAGGAGTTATTCCATCTTGGTCCAATTTGATCTCTTTGCAGCGTTTGACACTGTGGACCATGGTTTGCTATTGGAGCGCCTGTGGCTCATCTGTGGACTGTCTGGTATGGTCCTCAGATGGTTTTGATCATTCCTCAATGGTAGGACTCAGAGAGTGGTCACTGAGATGTTTTCCTCTGATGCTCTTTCCCTATCCCGTGGTTCCGGAGGGTCCATTTTGGCACCATGTTGTTTGCAGCATATATGCTGCCATTGGGAGGCATTATTAGGTGGTACAGTTTTAAGTATCACTGTTATGCAGATGATACCCAGCCTTACATGTCCTTTGTACCCAAGCAGGATGATGTTATCTCAGTGTTTAACAACTGCCTTGCTGAGATCCAGGACTGGATGAGTGCTTGCTGGCTGAGGTTAAACCCAGCTAAAACCTAGGTGTTGGTGGTGGACCTGGATCATTGGGAGGTGGGTTTGTCAGCTGGACAGCCTTCTGGGCTCTGGCTTGGGAATGTTCAGCTGGCTACCTCAGTCCAGGTGCAAAACCTGGGTGTTATTCTTGATGACGGTTTGACACAGAAATCTCAGGTGTTTTCCATTGTTAAAACCCTTTACCATCTGTGGAACATCACCCGGTGAAACACCTGGTTCCTCCTCATGATCTTTCAACATTGGTCCACGTCTTTGTGACCTCCCACCTTGACTACTGCAATGCCCTATACCTGGGGCTACTGGGGGTTGATATCCACCACTTGCAGCTGGTGCAGAATGCAGCAGCCAGGCTTGTGACTGGTACTTCTAGGACCAGTCACATCATTCCTGTGCTCCATGGACTGCACTGACTGCCTGTACAGTGGCAGATCACCTTCAAGGTTGGTTTGCTGAACTAGAAAGCCCCACATGATCAGGGGTCCTGCTACCTGCAAGATCTCTTTTCTACCTACTGCCCTCCCATCCCTCTGATCCATTGATGGTGGATTGCTAGAGATTCCTGGGGTACTATTAAAGACATCTGGGGCCAGATCTTTGCATTCGCAGCCCCTACCCTGTGGAATTCTTTATCTCATTGGGTAAGAGGTGCCTGACTGTTCAGAGCTTTAAAATCAGCCCTCAAAACTCATTTGTTTAGCTTAGCATTCCCAGATGAGTCTAACTGATGGGATTTTAGTATTTAATACTGCTATAAATTATAACTTTTATGTATGATTTTATTATCCTTGATTTTAGTTGTTTTGTCTTTATTACTGTGTACATATAACGCCTTGATCTTTGAAAGGCGCTTTTAAAAATCAAGTTGATTTGATTTGATTAAAACTGCCCACTGATCTACAGGATACCACCACTTCAGCCAGTGTGTTCCACTTTGCCTCTATTCATTCCATGAAACAGTGCCTTCTTGTTTCTCTAATGAATCTTCCACCCTCCAATCTCAGACCATGACCCTAGCTCCCCCCTCCCCGGAATTTAAACAAAATCCTTCTGTGACAGTCTTGCTTAAGTCTTTCATATATTTAAAGGTTTCTATCTTATCCCCCTAGCCGTACTCTCTTTCAGAGCATTCATACTGAGGTCCCTCAGCCTCTTCTTGTAGAGTTTGTCCTCCATTCCTAGGATCATCTTGGTTGCTGTGCATTGGGCCCCCTCCAGAATTTTAACATCTTTCTTCAAGTAAGGGCACCAGAACTGCACTCAGTACCCCAGGTGCGGCCTCACCAATGACCTGTACAGTGGCAGGATTGCCTCACCTCTCCTGGAGGTGATTTCTCTGGCAATACACTTGAGAATCTTATTGGCCTTAGCTTCTGTTATAATGTACTGTGCTGAGTGTCTCATTTGTCCTGTTATTATCACCCCTAGATCCTTCTCCTTCTCTGTAGCGGCTAACCACAGCTGATAACAATTCCTTGGTTTCCTTGTTCCCAAGTGCATGACTTTGCACTTCTTTGCATTGAACACCAGCTGACATGTGTCTGACTAGCTCTCAAGTTTAGCCAGGTCATCCTATAGCCCCTGCCACCCTTCCATGTTATCTACCACCACACCGATCTTTGCGTCATCCACAAACAGACTAATCTTGTCCTTAATCCCATTTGAGATGTTGGCAATGAAAATGCCAAACAAAACTGGGCCCAGTACCAAGCCTTGTGGTACCCTGCTAGTTATAGCCCTTGGAGATGAGAATTCCCTCCCACCACTACCCTCTGCTGCATGTCTTGTAGCCAGTTCTTGACCCATCCCACAGTCTTTGCCCCTGCTCCCTGGTAACTTAACTTGCTGATCAGCCTCCCATGAGGCACTGAATCAAAAGCCTTGCTGAAATCCAGATACAGGACATCCACTGTTTGGCCCCCATCGAGTGCCCTAGACACCCAGTCATAAAAGCCAAACATGTTGGCCTGACAGGATCTGACAGAGACAAACCCATGTTGCCTCTTGTCCTGGAGCCCATTCACTTCCAGAAAGGTTACCAACCTTTCCTTAAGGATCATCTCCATTAGCTTCCCACAGTGGATGTAAGGCTGACTGTTAGTGCTGTGCGGAATTTTCAAATTCGTAGAATGAAATTCTGTGGAATATTTAAAATTCCTTGGAATTCCACCGAATTCTACTGGAAACAGTATGGCAGAATTTTACAGCATAACATAGTTGCAGAATGATTTTCCATGGAAAATCATTGTTCCACAGAAAATTATTCTATGGATCTCAATATTTTCAGCAGAAATTGTTGCAGAATAATTTTCTGTGGAAAAAATACTGTTCCATGGAATATTATTCCGTGAATCACAGTAGGTGGAATTCCTCAGGCAAGCAATTGAAATTCAGGTGGAAATTCCACCTGTGGAATTGTCATTCGACACTAATTACACCCGGAGGAATTCCGCATTCCACACAGCACTACTGACTGATCTATAGTTGTCTGGTTCATCCTTGGAACCACCTTTATGGAGGGGCATCACGTGTGCCATCGTCCAGTCCTAGGCTAAGCACCACATTCTCAGGGAGGTATTGAACAAGTCAGCTATTGGCTCTACTAGGACCTCCACCAACTCCTTCAGAACTCCAAAAAATAATCTTTTTCGGAGAGCTGTCATATGAAAAATAATTTTTTTTTCATATCATGACTCACAAAAAAAGATTTAAAAGTTGAAACAAACATAAATAATAGCACAAAGGAGTTATATTATTACAAACCAGCAAAAGACACATCTGTGCCCCAGGTCTGTTTTACTCCGAAAATGTCAGGCCAAAATGCTGTGTTAACTGAAAAAAAAAAAACTATCTGGAAGTTATAATTCCCAAACAATTGTCATGCCTGTATGACTGCAATTATCAATTATCAACCTTTGCTCAATGCAATTTGAGGTCATTTAGAAAAATGGGTTAAATTTGTGCTATTCTTTATTGGTTGGTGTAACATCATTAAGATGAATGTTTTACCCTGATTTTTATTTTTATTCCAAGCTGTTCCTATATCTATTTCTGAAAGGTTTTTCACCCATTTATATTGATTAATTTCTTGGTTTATTTAGAAAGAAAAGAAAGTAAGACTAAGTTTACATAAAACTTAGGTTATCTAAATCTTGATGAGGACTGGTTCTTCCAAATTTTAAAATTGTATTGCTGCACAAATAACTCAAATTTTGGACTGGTTTCAGGGTCACACCAATAGTAGCCAAAAAAATTAACAACAGTTCAATAATTACCCTGATCCCAGCAATATTCTTCATGCCCAGTATTATCATAGGTATCATAGGTAGTCACAGAGCTAGAACATTTTCATCCATATTGCTCAGCAACAACTTAACCATAAACTAGAGTGTTGTTCTGCATACAGCAATTATCAAAAACAAATTTAAATTCATTAATTGTTTTACTTGCTACTACCTCCAGTGATAACGAGTTCCAAAAAGTAACCAATCTTCGTGAAAACCATTTTTGTCTTTTCTACAAATGGCATTCATCACATAAAAGCTGTAGAGGATGGGCTTGTCTATTATAAGTTTGATCTTTAAGCTTCATTCTCAGCATATCCCATAAGCTGTCATATGATAATATAATATGATGATAAAAAATCCACCCATCCTAAACTGCTAGCCTCTCAGAACACCTGGCTTTGTTGCAAAATGGCTCATAATATCTTAGATTGGAAAGAGCCAATTTCTAATTATTTGCCTACAAATCATAATTTGGTGTTCCTCCCACCCTATACGGACCCACGCTTCTGTTATTGGGAGCTGGCTGGTATCCAAAAATGCAGAATTTACTTTACAGTAATATTCTTCTTTTGACCAAATTAAAGCTAAATATAGCTCACCCACTCATCACTTCTTTCATAATCTCCAAGTTCATGATTATGTTATAAGATTGAATTTTCTTTAACTTTATCACCTATTGAGTCAGTACTGTTATTGAGAAATCCCATTCAAAACCTTTGTCTGCAGTATCAACTGTTGCAGCAGGAAGCCAGGTTTTTCAGTCTGTACCAATTAAATGCCAAATGGGAACAATACCTTGACCATGTTCTTACTAAGAACTACTGGGATACTATGATTACATACCCTCAGCAAAAATCTTATTCTACTAAACTGCAGTAAATTCAATTTAATATTTTGCACAGAAACTACCTGACACCTTTCAGACTCAATCAAAATTTTCCCTGATGTCTAATTAACACTGGATCCCTCATTCTTATGTTTGTTACATGCAAAAGGTTGCCAAATTTTGGGATTCAGCTTTATCAAATTTTAGAATATGCTACCACCATCAAGCTAGCTTATAATCCAACGCAAATTCTTTTAGGGCTTAATTTAAGGAGCCATAATTATTCAGAACCACAAAGAAAACTACTTCCTTTGGTTATTCTTGTAGCAAAAAAAGCATTCTGAGATCATGGAAGCATTCTACACCCTCCCATCAATAAGAGTTTAGTTGAATCTTATGGTAGACCTATACTGTTTAGAGCAAATTCACTACTACATAAGAGATAAAGTTGAAATTTTCCAAGTGATCTGGGCAACATTTATTAATGTTTCACTAACTTATAATAATATTTAAGCTTTCTTTGCAGACTTCTAAAATAATTAGGAATGTGTTTTCTTTTCTTATTGTTACCAATTTAACTTTGCTCTGAAACAATTTTTTTTTGATTCAACAAAGCTGAGAAGTATTACTTTAAAGGCTGATGACAAGTACTCCTCGTATATTTATATATTGATTATTGATGTCATACTGTAGCTATAGATGCCTTTACATGATTAACATCTGTATTATTAACTGTGTTCACCTTTGCTGCCGTTATATTTATGTTTATATTTTTTTAATAAAAATATGCATCCATAAGGCAGATTTCTTTTTTTTTAATGTTCTCAGATTTAGATGATCTGAAGAGAATACCCATGCTACCCCAAGTCACCATCCCGGACATCTCTAGAGATTTCTCTAGAAACATCTTTCTTATAAGCCTTACAAAGCATTTATAGTTCTAAAGTCTTTATAATTTCAGAGTTGTTGACTTAAACCTATCATACAGTGGCATCAGCCAGAAACAGGTTTGTCATGGACTCCCTTTAGGAAGCCTTCCTTAAACAACTGGTCATGGAATCCAAACTGCAGGGATCACTTCTGGATCTGGTGCTTACAAACAGGGACAGTGTGATGGGGATCACAGTGGTGGAGCACCTGGGGAACAGTGACCAGCGGTCAATGTGATTTAGCATAACTGAAGGGGCAGAACTTAGCCACACTAAAATGTGAGTCCTTGACTTTAGGAGTGCAGATTTTGGGAAATGGGGAATGCTTAGATGGGGCACTAACTGCAATAGGAAGGAAATTAGGGGTGGAGGAACAGTGGGTGTTATTCAAAACAAGGACAACAAGGGCAACACAATTATGTGTAAAACAGATTAACAAGGGGAAAAAGAAGAGGAGACCATTATGGTATTCCAAGAAGGCAACAAAGAAAGTGAAAGACAAAAAAAATTGCATAATTCAAACAATACAAAAAGACACAGGCGGAAGGGGACAGGAAGAGATACCAGGAGAAACAAAGGGAGGCAGGGAGGGCAGTAAGGGAAGCCAAAGCACAAACAGAGGGCTGCATTGTGAAATCAGTGGTTGGAGGACAAGACCTTCTACGGGTATGTAAGTGAAAAAGGAAGGCAAAGGAGGGATAGTGAGGCTGAAAAGGGAGGATGGGAGTAGAGTGGAGGATGAGAACAGCAAGTAGACATACTGAGCAGATATTTCTGCTCAGTCTTAACAGAGGAGAGGTTGGATAATGGGCCAAACGGAAGAAGAAAGGGTAGGAAGGGCATGAAAATTAATGCAAGTCCTTTTCCACAGGAAAGGGTCCTAAAAGAACTGGAAGAAATAAGAGTAGATACACCTATGGGACCAGATGGGGTACACCTCAGGGTGCTGAGGGAGATAACAGAAGTGGTGACAACCTCTGGTAACCCTGCTTAACCAGTCAGTGGAAACAGCAGAGGTACCCAAAGAGTGGAGAACAGCTGATGTAGTCCCCCTGTAGAAAAGCGGGAATGGAGAGGAAGCCGGAAACTACAGATCAGTCAGTCTGACCTCAGAGTGGGGAAGATCATGGAAACAATACTGAAGGAAAGAATAGTGGAACACCTTGTTGCCAATGGTCTATAGGACCCAAGGCAACATGGTTTTACTGGGGGGAAGTCATGCCAGACTAACCTCATTGAATTTTTCAACTGGGTGACAACGGAGGTCGCTCAGGGGGCAGTGCATGTGGCCTACCTGTATGTCAGCAAGGCCTTTGACATTGTGTCACATAGAAGGCTGTTCAACAAGCTTGGGAACATGGGAGTGGGCAGGACAGTGGTGTAGTGGGTTGGGATTTGGCTGGATTGCAGGACACAGAGGGTGGTGGTAAATGGCTATCACTCTGCAGAGAGAAGGGTGACCAGTGGGGTGCCACAGGGATCAGTACTGGGTCTAGTCCTCTTTAAAATCTTTATCAGTAACATTAAAGAAGACCTAGAAGGGAAAATGTGCCTGTTCGCTGATGACACAAAGCTCTGCAACAGGGTGGACACTCCGGAAGATGTGACTAGAATGAGGAGAGATCTGCAGAAGCCTGAGGACTTGTCATGGAAGTGGCAGTTGAGATTTAATGCAAATAAATGCAAAATATTGCTCATGGGGCACAAAAACCCAGGAACAATATATTAGCTGGGGGGGCTATAGAATGCTCCAAGCAGGAAAGGAACCTAGGGGTTATCATCTCTGGTGACCTCAAGGTAGGGAGTCAGTGTGACAAGGTGGCAGGAAAAGCAAACAGGATGCTAGGTTGCATAGGCAGGGGTATCACCTGCAGGAAAAGACAGGTCATAATGCCACTATACAAGACACTAGTTAGGCCACACCTCGAGTACAATGTCCTGTTCTGGAGGCCTTAACCATGTAAAGGCATAGACAGAGTGGAGGCAGTTCAGAGGAGGGCAACCAAGATGGTGCAAGGATTACATCACAAAATCTATGATTACAGACTGAAAGACTTAAATATGTACTTTTGGAGGAGAAGAGGGAGAGGGGGATATGGTTGAGACATATAAGTGCCTCACGTGGAAGAACAAGGTGCAGGAAAACACAATTTTTCATAGGAAAAGATGTTCCCAGACTAGGGGACATGGGATGAAACTGTAGGAAGGGAGATTCAGAGGGAATTTGAGGAAGAATTTTTCATGGAGAGGGTGGTGGACAAATGGAACACCCTGCCAGAAGAGGTGGTTGGGGTAGAACTGACTATAGGATTTAAGAATGCATGGGATAGGCATCAGGGGATCCTAGTAGTTGGGAGAAGGGGAAAACCCAGTTCTAGCGAAGCTTGAAGAAGAAAAGCATGTTTGCATATTGACAGATTAGGTGGGCCGTATGCCCTTATCTGCTATCAGCATCTGTGTATCTATGTATACTCATCTGACTGTAATGGGGGGGGGTCAACATGCAGGAAAGGAAAAACAAAAATCCAATGTCTCAATACCAAAATGTATCCAGATACTTCATTGCACTAATTGGAAAAATGGAACCTTCCACCTTTTTTCTTTTTCTTTCGTTAGGCCCTTCCATCTGCTTTCATCTTAGATGTATTCTTTTATAGTTCTGTTATTTCTTGTTGCATATTCTGGTCATAATTCCTCTCCTGGTGATCCCTCCAAAATAGGTATTGTTATGACTTATCTGATATAACCGCCCAAGTTTCCACAATCATGGACCTTGGAAAGTCATTGTCGTTAATCAACATGGCTACATTTGATAGTAGTGACGTGGTAGAATAAATCAGGGTTGGATTAGTCTCTTCATTAACTTTTGTATTATTCAGATTATGTGCTGACCTTTCTTAGTCAAGTCTCTGGGATGGGGGGTCCCAGAAACTGGATGAGGAAAACCTACAGCTATGTTCCTTTCCCAGATCTATATCATCCAAGAACTTGTAGATTTCCTCAGACTCTAGCAATACCTCATTTTTCCTATATAAAAGAATTGGAGCTTGAGTACATATTTTTTTCCTCTTTCTTAATTTGGCTTTCCAGCCATCAAATGCCTTTAGATATTTGTTGGTTTCTGCACTAAAGTCTGGATATGTGTAGACTTTAATGCCAATAGCAGTGACTCCCTCCACCCTCATTCTTGCTTCCTGTAGTATCCTCTATCAGTCTTGAAATCTGTGTTGTTTTAGGCAGATTTTAGGAAGATAAAATGAATATATCTTTGATTTTCCATATTTATGGAGCCTCCTGCTTTATGAGCTCTGTCAAGCCTGACAGATTCATCTGGATATTTAAGACCCATAGCTTCTGAAACAAATTTCTTAAAGGGCAGTGGATCCCCTCTACCCTTTGTCCCTTCAGGGATTTTGACTAATCTTAGATTTCCTCCTCTAGAACAATCATCCTGTTCATTGATTTTCAGTGTCAGAAATATTAACTGCTTGGTGTGTTCTAAGATGGCATTGGCTAGGGGTGTAATAGTGTCCCATACTGAGCTCACTCTTTTTCTCTAGCTCCCCAGTGTAGTGTTAGTTAATCCATGTTTTGTTTAACTTACATTAGCAACTGCCATATTTAAATCACTTATTGTTCTTTTTTTTCCCTCAAATCCTTCTTAAATGTCCTTTTATAGCATGAGCATTGTTTTGGCAAGCACTTTTAATGTAATAGTAAGCATAGTTTCACAATCAATGGCCTGATTTTGAATCAGATTTGGCTCTGAAAGCAGTGATAATGCTGTCTTCTTATCAATTCCCAATTCAGGGTCCCCATAGCTGTAGCTATGAAAATCAATTTTGCCCTGTGAATAGTAACAGCACTAATAGTTCTGGCTGTAGTTAGTTGAGACAAGTTTAACGGGAAGTCAGGGAGTGAGAAGATAGAAGGGAAAGACATGGCATCTTGTAAAATAGTGCCTATTGCAAAGAAAATGTTCAGTGGGGCAGTTGCTATTTTGTTAGAGAGATTGATACAGAAGCTTAAATACCAGAAGGGTGTACCTGGATTTGTTGCTCGAGCACTGAGGAGACAGTACTTGCTGGCAATAATGAATTCACTGCATTTTCAACTGATCTCAGGGCTGAGTGTCAGAGTCCAGTTGTATGCTGTATGCTCTGAGTCATGGTTGTAGCAAGGAGGCAGGATCCAGCATCACCGGAACAAGCACTTGTGCAGAATGTTGAATAGAGCAGGAGGGATTAACGTCTTGCAGCTGTTTCAGGTTATGTTGACTTCTCCTTTCAGGTAAAAAGTTCTCTGTGATATCTTTTATCCTCCTGACTGATTTCTACAAAGCCTAACATGTTATTCTGAACAACAGTTTCTGTTGGAGAGGAAGGACAGTTTGTTTGGGTGAGGGAGGGGTAAGGGAAGATAAATGCAAAAATAACTGAAAGTATTCAGATAAACCTGAAATTTATCAGGAATGGGCCTATGCATTTTTTGCAGTTATTTACACAACATGTCACTCACACTACTGTAGTTCCTCCTCACAAAGCACAAATCTGGTAGTGTGTGTTCCCTTTAAGAAAGGCAATGCAATGTTTATTTTTATGGCGCCCAATCCTGGAGGCTCTGGGCACCTAATACTGAAGAACAGAGATTCAAATTACAATCAATTAAAACTCATTAAAAATTGTCAGTATAAAATAACAATAAAATAAGGCAATCATAACAGTTATTAAACTAGAGTGCCCTAGCAATCATCTAGATAATATTTTTGCATCTGGCATTAAAGTAAACAGGAGGCACAGCAGTTCTTGAACATGATTAACACGGATAACTGGAATATGCGCTTTACCTACAGTATTCATTTTGAAAAGTTTATGTACTGGATTTTCAAAACTCATAGATTGCCGGAAGCCCTGGTGCACCGAGGATATGATGCATGGGGCTTGAAGCAATCTAATAGGATATTTTCATCCTGTGTTTCAATTGCCACAAGTTAAATCAGCTTGTCCTGGTCTCACTTGCGGCTCTCCTGAGTACTGGTGGGTGAAGTGAGGAAAATTTGCTTCACGGAGTAATCTGAGAAGTTCCTCCCATTTCGCGAAGCGAAATGTGAAATTTCACCCAGCGGAATGGCAATATTTTACCTTCCATCATGAAATTTCTCCTTCTGCAGTAAAATTCCACCTTCCACAATGAATTATTTCACGGTGAAATTTTCACCTGCGAAGGTGAAATTGACTATGGAAGTCGAAATTTCGCCAGAGTGAAATTCCGCCTAATGCAGAATATTTGGTGAATTACTCAGTATGGTGAATTTGGCCACTTTGCTGCCACTTTGTTGACGGAAATAAATTTTGCTGCATCTCTACTCCTGGGCCCTGTGTTACAGAGCTTGTGCCAGATATGTGGTGCAAACTGCTGTAACTTCATAGAAAATTGTTGCAACTGTGCCTGAGATTACAAAATTGGGTGAAGTTGTGGCAACAGGATCGGTGTACTGCCAAAATCAAAGTGTCATGGCACAGGACTAGATGGAAGCCCTGTGCTATGCTTGAAAAATCCAGCACTATGTTTCTAGAGTTATCCCTCACAGGGGGCAGAATTTTTTTTTTAAACCAAAAGTTGTAGAAAGCCTATGTCTTTCTTGCAATACTCTTCTTAGGATTCTTAGTACCAACCCACTCCATCTGATTATGGATCTACATTATGGACAACTCCTAAGGTTACATCACAATTTCTTGGAATTAGTTACCTTTGAGCAACAGTTAAATAAATTGAGAAACAGATTCCAAGAATGTGAATATGATGCATCTTTCTCCATGATACATTTAGTATAGCTTTCAATAGAGATTGCCAGAAACTACTTAAACCCAGACTGAGGGGTACAGTATCCAATAAACATCATAGTGGAAAATAAATCAATGTTATCCAGAACTGCAGGAACTCTGAAAGGATTCTGCCATATATTATTTATTTATTTGCTTTGGTAACTGGTGAGTATACTAGGCATACAGATGCCAATTTTCAGGCATGACCTGGGAGGATACAAGTCAAATACATGAACAACAACAATGTGACGCAGCACATAGAATAGGACATACAATGCTAGGCAGTAAGAAAAAAACAAACATTTTACAAGAACAGTGAAATACAGGGTTCTACGAGTAAATAATATGAACAGGGACTGGGATAGCCAGAATAAACACGTGCAACACAAGTACAGAAAAGTTGGCACTAGTCATGTGATTATGAAACAGTATACAGTAAGTGCCATTAACAAGGCTAATGCACATAGAAGAATAGAGCTGGGGAGGGATAGGGAGGGGAGAGAGTGAGGAGAGGTTAGTATGAATGCATGGAGGGAGGGAGGAAGAGGAGTAAGACAAAGTGGGAAAAGAGTGAGCTTAAGGTGGATGGAAGCAGGTGCAAGGACTTGATGCAAGAAGATATTCACGGTGGAGTTTCTTAAAGCCAGAATGCGTAGGAGCTAGGTGAATGTTATGAGGGACAGAGTTCCAATATTTAGGGGCAGCGTGGGAGAAGGCACGAGCATCCATAGAGGTTTTATGCCTGGGAATGTAGAGCGGGGATAGGTCATTGGAGCAGAGTCCGTAGAAGGGGTTTGGAAGTGAAGTAACGAGGTGAGGGATTGTGGGAGGCTAGATCTTGTTATAAGATTGATAAGAACACCATAGGGTAGGAGCCGGTGGGCACCAGGACTAGGCCATTTTAGGTCAGCATAGAGCTGACAATGATGTTTGTACCATGGAGAGGCAGACGCGAAATGGCAAATGTTATTATATGTGGTGTCCCATTTATGGAGGGCGGTCTTTGTCATGCCTAGGTAGGTGACAGAGTCATAAGCTAAAGACGGAAGCAGAAGGCCTTGCACCACAGCAAGTCTAGCCGATGGAGTGAGGGCATAGCTAGTATGGTAGGCTCCCCCGATTTTTGCATTATCTGCAGATAATGAGGCTTGCCAATAAAGGGCAGGCCAGGTTGTCCTGGGAACCAGCCAGAAATGAATGATGAAAGGGAGAAGGGACGGGGAGGGAGGGGGGAGAGAGGGGGGTCTGCAGGAAAGGAGGAGGAGCTATGACCTCACAAGGGGTGTCATACAACCAGGTCAGAGCTTGATGACTATTGGCCAAGGGGAGGGGCCAATAGGGGTCCTGATCTGGGGTCTTTAGGGGCTATTAAAGGGCATGTAACCCTCAGTTAGCCCTTTTTCTTGCTGTAAAATTAATCTGGATATACAGCACATCGTTGGCAATATCAAGGTAAGGCATTGATGGACTGGGGGTGCTGGCCCCCATGCTGAGATGCATTTTGACCTGTAAAATTGCATGTTAGGCTTGGAGTCAGTGGGCAGACATTGCCCCTTTAAACAAGCTGTGGTTAATTCTGAATGCAGAGATGCAGTTATCCTAGGCGATGTTGTTTTGCACTGTTTTAAATGCAGGTTAGGAATTATTGCTGTGGATCAGTGGGCAGCCATCCCCATTTAGACAGGCTGTGTTGTTTCAGAATGTAAGAAATTGATGGCTGTGGGGCAATGAGCATGGCTTGGTGGGCCCAGTTATGGGGCCTTGGTTGTCAGTGGTAGCAAGGAGGTTTTAGATAGGTGGTGTGGGCAGGCGACACTGAAAAGCCCACAGATGGTGCAGGGAACAGGCCTACTTTTACTGGGATGGAGTAGGTGGGGAGTGAGTGAAGCAGCATATTGCTGGGCCCAGGAGTGGTGGAAGCGAGGTCGCTAATATAGCTTCTGGCATGCACAAAGGGGAGGAATGAAAGAATGCAATAAAGGAAGTCAAAGGCTGGTTCATTGGGTAGAGCGAGAGTGTTTCTGGTTGCTGCAGGTATGCTCTGGATGCTTTTGGAACAGTGGGAAGGCCATGGGAAGTGTAGCGAGGCATTTTGCAGGCTGAATCCTTTGTGTTGGTGACATGGTAACGGGCGGCACAGGCGCCCATGGGAGAGCTGTAGGGGAAACCAGGGACATAGGACCAAGGCTCCTGAATGGGCTGACAGCAGAGCTGTGTGTGGTGGATACATGGTTTGGCCAGAAGAGGCTTTATAGCAAGATGGGGGGTGCCTGGAGCTGAGGCCTACATGGCGTGAGGGGGTGCTCGCATGGATATGGACCCGAGGAAAGGCCCTGGAAGCCTACAGTGTGGTGCGGCCTAAGGCAGGCATGGATCATGGCCAGAAAAAAGGCACCAGTGTCTGGCTAGTGGTAGAGTGGCATGAGGGTGGTGCAGAGGTCGGACAGCAGTGTTTGTAGCATGCTGGAGTGGTGTGGCCTACAAGAGGGGCCTGCACAGCATGAGGGGGGCTGGCCTGGATCGTGAGTTTTGGATAGGCCGCATGGTGCGGCCTCCATGTTTGGGGGCAAGGGGGATGTGCATTGGCAGGTTTCGGGTGGGGGAGGGTTTTGTTTGGTACATCGGCCACACAGGAGATGGGGACTATGGCAGTGATCATGGCAAGGGGGCATTGGGTCAAGGGCCTCCCTGCGAGCAGCGGATTGTGGCTGATCTGGCAGGCTGGGATGCAGCACAGCCTGCCACGTGGTGAGCTCTTCATGATGGAAGCTGCGAAGCAGCAGCAGTTGGCAGCTTAGGGAATTTTGGCTGGAGGCCCTGGGGGTAGGCCGGGGGCTGGTAAGGTCTACCACATAGAGAGCCGCCATGTTGGGGCTGTGGTGTGTGGGCACCACGTGAGTGCATGTGGTGTGGCCTGGAGCGGTGGCATCAGCCATTTTTCCAGATGGGCCAGGGGGCAGTAAGGCAGGCTTGGGACCAGAGAGGCCTACCACATGGTGCGTCCACCCTGTGGGGGTTGGGGGTGCCCAGCAAGTTTGCGGGCCAAAAGAAACTGAAGTGAACTGGATCTTGTGGGCAGGTGACAGGTAATGGAGCAGTGCCTAAGGAAGGGTTATGACTGGCCAAAGTGTATGAATATAAATTGTGCATCTTAGGGAAAGGCCAAGCTAAGGAGTGGGCCAGAGGTCCAGTAGGCCCCAAGGATGGGGGGCCATGACTGCACGGATCCGGAGGCTAAAGGGAGCCTAAGGAGTCAGGCAAGATCCTTTTGGAAGTGTGCCGGGTGCCAGGAGAGCAGTCAATGTCGGGGGGCTGCAGGGCTTGGCCACATGCGCAGCCACCACCCTGAGATGGTGGGCAAGCAATGGGGTGCTGGCTAACCAAGGGGGTTGCACTGGTGAATTACCCTGGGGTGCCAGAGTGAGAAGCCATTGTGGAGGCTGCTTTACATGGGGGGAGAGCAGGTGCCGAGGTCCTAGGGGGGCACTCTCATGGTCTGGATGAGCACAGTACCAAGGGGGAGGTGCAGATTGTGGTGATGGCAGCAAGTGGTTTCGGTATGATCATATGATTTTGTTATGCAGCCTAGGCCCACCAGATGGAATGGCACCCAAGAGAGCCCCAGTGTCAAGCACGACAGTTGGCGGAGGCAAAGCTGATGACACAGATGACAGAGCTGGTGGAGGCTACAAGAAAAGGGAGGCAGAGGAAGAGGCCCAGAAGAAATGGAACGAGAGAGATGAGAGGGCTGGCACCAGGAAGGGGAACAAGAGACCAAAGTGGGTGGCTCCCAGCCCACCAGCAGCACCCAGGGCAGGTATCGAGCCCACACCAGACTCCGGGGGCCTCCACCAGATGGGGTAAGGATGACATAGATATCAATAATGAGGCAGATTTAAACAAGAATATTGAAGGATTGTTGGGGAAATGGGGAGGATGGGGTTTCAAAGTTGGAGTGGCTTACAGGCCATCAAGGATGGGGGCAAGCAGGGAAAGAAGGGGTCACCAGGTGGGTGTGGAAGCTTGCATGAGGCCACCTGGCTTCATGCTGCTGACCATGTGCTGGCCTCGATAAAGGAAAAATATGAAAGGGGGAGTACGTGGATATCTTTGGTTTGTAGATGAGGAGACTGCCAAAAAGTATGAACAAAGGGAGTCGGTGGGCAAGTCGGAGATGGCAGTAACACTGGCTGTGGTATGGCACAAGACGGAAGAGGCCCAGTTTAAGGGGAAGAGTATAGATACGTGACAAGCAGGTTTCCTAATTTATAGCGTGCCGGTCCTGGAGAAGCAGCCAGACCTGGTGATCCCACTACTGACATACATGGCAATTATCAGGGACATGTATAGGGCTAAACTGGGTTTCGGCTGGTTCAAACATGATGAGGCATTCCAAAGGAGATTGGCAGTGAAAGGTGGCCTGAGGTGGGACTGTACCCATGCTGAGTTGTGGGTCAGGACACTGTTGGGTTCAATGGGGGGGGGGCATGTGGCAGACCAGGGAAAATGGGTAGTCCTGGCCCTATGGCCAAGGCATGCTGGGCTTATAACGGGGCTTCATGCACATGGCCTAGCTACAAGTTTCGGCATGCCTGCTTGTGATGCGGGAGATCGCATACAGTGATTGCCTTCAGGCAAGGTGGTGACAAGAGGGGGGCAGGCCAGTGGACAGCTACAAGAACAGCCCTTTCAGGGTGGCTGGGGGGAGCCAGAAGAGGCTGGGGGAGTCCCAGGAGAGGGGGATACGCCTCCAACTACAGTTGGAATTAGGTCAGGACCAGGTGATGGGCAGTTGGGCTATGCCATGGCCCCACACCTCATCAAGTGAGGGGTGGTAGAGGCCTGGACAAAGGGTTACCCTGACAAGCGAGGGGCAGACCTGCTGAGGGTGGGTTTTAAGGAGGGTTTTTTCCCTGGGGTTCAAGGGGTCATGGGTAGGTATGTGGGCTAAGATAGGTATGTGGACTAAGAATTTGGGTTCAGTAAAAGGGAAAGAGGGCATAGTCTAGGGAAAGATTGGGAAGGAAGTCAGAGTGGGGAGGGTGGAGGGGCCGATGGACTAACCCCTCTGCACGCAGTTCCGGGTATTACCACTGGGGTTGGTACCTAAGAAGCAAGCTGGGGGAATTCTGGCTCATACATCACCTGTCTTACCCAGAAGGGGGGGGGGTCGGTGAACGCTGGGATCCTGAAGGCTCTGAACATGGTCTCTTATGTGTCACTGGATCAGGCGGTGGAATTGATATGGGCGGCCGAGGGGGGCCTGACTGGCAAAGATGGACATTGAGTCTGCATTCTGGCTTTTACCAGTCCATCTGGCTGACTGGGACCTACTCAGTTTCCAGTTTGAGGGCGGCTTGTATTTCAACAAGGCTATGCCCATGGGGTGCTCCATGGCATGCTCAACGTTCGAGGTGTTCAGTTCGTGGGTGCAGTGGGTGTTTGGGCCGGTACAGACACAGAATGGTAGTCCATTACTTGGATAATTTCCTGTTGTTAGGGACAGCAGGTGGAAGCCCAGAAGGTGTTAGGGAACTTCCAGGACATGTGCAGTGTCATAGGGATCCCTCTGTCAGCAGGTAAGACTGAGGGCCCGCCTGCAGGTTGGTGTTCCTGGGGATCGAGGTAGATGCTGAACAGAGTGCTTACCTGCCAGGGACAAGGTGTCCCATTTAAAGGAGTTGCTGGTGCTAGTGGGAGGAGGAGGAGGTGCCGCTGGTACAGGTACAAACAGCTGCTGGGGCATTAATTTTGCCTGCAAGGCCATAAGTGCAGGCAGGGCTTTTAGAGAAGGTGGGAGGCCACGGCAGGGCCAAAAACCCCATGACTGGGTGGACATCAGTAAAGGTGTGAGGATGACTCCAAGTCCAGGAGGTTTTCCTGGAATCATACAATGGGGTGATGTTCTGGCAGGAGGGTGGGCCTATAATACAGAGCATCGAGCTGTATATGGAAGTGGCTGGGGGTTTTGGGATGGGGCCTACTTCAAGGGAAATGGATCTCGGAGGCCTGGCCAGACCAATGGAGGGAATGTGGGTGGACCAAGGATATCACATTTCTTGAGATCTTCCTCATATGGGTGGCTTTGGAAATATGGGGAGAACTGATGGCAGGGTGGCATTTCTCATTCTGGTGCAACAACAAAGCAGTAGTGGAGGTGATTAACAGGCAGAGTGGCCATACAGAGTCAGTGGGCTGGGTACTGAGGTGCTTGATGTTGTTGGGGCTGCATTTGAACCTGTCTTTTAATGCACAGCACATTGAATGGACATGGAATGAGGTGACTGACTGTCTTTCTCATTTGCAGATAGACCAATTTCGAGAGTTGGCATTGCATGCCACCCCTACCGGACCAGAGTCCCAGATTGGATGTGAGAGATTGGAGGAGAAAGTCAAGGCTTTGTATAGAGAGTCGGGTGACCAACACCTTGAAGGCCTAGTGAAGGGCTTGGGAAAGCTTCCAGGCCTTCTGGTCCAGGATGGGCTGGGGAACAGGGGAGCCAGAACTGGAGGAGCAAGCCATGAGGCACGTACTGGAAAAATGGGAGGAAGGAGTGACCCACACTACCACGGTGGTACAGCTGGTGGGGATCCGCTGGTCTTGCCAGGATTGGGTGTGGTTGGATGCATGGTAGCAGGGCCATCCGTGGATGGTCATAGGATGGCAGAGGGGCAAGGCAGGAAGCAGGGTGGGAGGAGACCCATAATGAGCCCCCTTCTCATAAAGGTGGTGAGGGTGCTGGACCAAGTCTGTCATTCAGTAAACAAGGCCTGTCTGTTCTGGGCCATATTTGCAGTCATGGTGAGGGGGCTTTTAAGGTCAGGGAAATGGTGGTGCCCCAGAAAGGGGCAGCTGCGGTGGGACTGCAGAAGAACAGTGTGAGGGTGGAGGCAGATAAGGAGGTCATCTGGCTCCTGAGGTCCAAAATGGACCAGTGGGGCAAGGGTGCCACTGTGGAAATACACAGATGGGCAGATGGGGGAGTCTGTGCAGTCCAGGCCATGATGGAGTATAGTAGGGTGCGGGGCCACATGGCTGGGGCCTGGTTCATGCATGTTGACAGGTCCCCAGTGATGGGGTTTCTGTGGGGGTGGTGTTGAAAAGACAGCGGCATTTGCAGGATAGAACCCCAGTGAATTTGCCCCCATTCCTTCTGGATTGGGGTGGCAACAGAAGCGGTTGTGGGATGGTGGGAAACTGAGGTCAGGCTGGTGGGTAGCTGGACATCAAACTGTTACAACAGATATGAGAGGTGTCGACAATGGCTAATGAGTGTCCTTTTCCATTTCCTGCAGCAGGTTCCAAGAGACAAGTGTGGATTGTGGGGCACTTGCTCATATACTGGGCAGAGAGGTTTGCAGCCACCATGAGGATAGGGATGTTGCTGCACCCGGGAGCAGAGCACACCAGAGTACGATGGAGGGGCCTGAGAGGCATGAGGTGGTAACAGTTGTTACCATGCCGGAGGACCTGTGGGTCATTGGGCCAGACCAGACTGTATTATTGTGACTTGTTTGGAAATGACTTGGGGGACATTGCTCTGGGGATCCCTGTTGAGGGACATAATTGCATATCTGGAGAAGGTGTAGAGCTGGTGGCCTAGGGTGGTGATTGGATGGTCGGAGATCACCTCCAGGAGGGTATGGAGGGTAACGAAGGGGCTGAAAGCGTAGAAGTGGCACTGAAATGCCTGAACAGGAAAGTGGCCAGGGCAGTGATTGAGATGGGGGGTCACATTCAACATAGGGACATTTCTGCACGCAGCAGGAGGCTGTGTACCGGCAGGCGGGTTCACCTGACAGAGTTCGGCATGGGTCTGTTCCTCCACCTTCAGGGAGCTAGTATGGAAAATTAACAAGAAAGGTCTGAGGGTTAACCCATTAGGGGGAGCCCCATCTTCCATCGCAAGCTGGAGATGAGTCAGTGGAAGTGGTGGGAGCAAGAGAGAAAAAGGGGAGGTAGAGGAAGGGGGAGGTACCACAGGCTGGGGACAAAAGAACCCAGGCATGAGAGTAATGGGGGAAGGGAGAGGGATATAGAACTAGGGAGTGGATCGCCGTGTCCGCACCTAGTGGGGGGGGAGTGGTCTGGATAAGTGTGGTACCCGGTTGTGGTGATGAAACGGGGGGGCCAGATCACAGTATCTGGACCCCATGAAGCAATGGCGAAAGAGGAGAACAAGAGGAAGAACCACAAGAGGTAAGATGAGACTGTTATGTCCTAGAAGTGATATGGGACTGTTATGTACAAGTGTAAATACTGATTTGTTAGAAATGAATTGGGATGTAAATGTATGAATATAAATTGTGTCTTTTAAATAAATATTGCCAGTGAGCATCCAAAGTAACAAAGCAGTGGCCTGAGTTATTTCTGGGTGGGATCCAGGGACAATGATCTTTCTGCTGTCAGTTGTGCTTGACCCAGTGTTGAACCTTAAATGGAAAATTATTAAGGGCTCGCTTGCATGTACTAATTTCAGTCTTAGGAAATCTGGGGTCAAAAGAGCTGAGCTATTCCCTTTACATTCCACACGATTCCACAGATATAGATTTTTTATTCATTTAAACCAGATTTTACTGGATAAGCAAACAGAGTCTGGGAGGTCTTGTTTTCAGTTGCATCCTGGGTAGTTAGACTGGGGACAGTAGAAGAAATAAACATAGACACATAGTGCAGATATACAAGTAGATTCACGAGTAAATTAAGGTGATAATTCATACATCAGTTCTTGTAATATTTGTTGTCACTCCTGACAAGGAAAAATCTTCAGTAACACAACAAACATTAACAGTATAACATCAGACAGATAATCACTTTTAGTATACTGTTTGTAATCTACTATGCTTTGTCATGCCACTGCCCTCCCTCTACATAGTTCTCAATGTACACCGTATGAAATGACAGATTCAGGAACACACCAGATAAGTCATAAATGGTAGATGGGATACACCAGTTGGCACCCCATTGGCGCACTGGCCATAATATTGATCCAAAAATGTTCCATGTTATGGTTCTAAATCATGTCACACTGCACTGTCATGGTGGTAACAGAGGCAGGACCCTACTTCAACATGAAAATAATAATAATAATTTTATTTATATAGCACGATTCTATAGTCAAAGCACTGTACATACAAAAACATCATAAAACAAACAATTCAATAACATTTTACAATTAATTAAAAAGCTTCAATTAAAATATTCCACAGTCCATAAAAATGTCAAATGCTGAATGCTTGCTTAAACAGATGTGTTTTAAAGCTCTCCACGTTCCTGCAGTCTCTAATCTGACGAGGTAGAGAGTTCCACAGGGATGGGGCAGCGAACATAAAAGCCTGGGCCCCAGATGTTTTCAACCACACCCTGGGGAACCTCTAACAACCCCTCATCAGTTGGAGCGGAGAGGGAAGTCAGGGCTGTAGGGAATCAGGAGCTCTTGAAGGTAACTGGGTCCCATTCCATGCAGGGCTTTATAGATCCAGGCTCGACATTGAAGGTGATCCACCACTGTAAAGGCAGCCGTGCAGATCATACAGCATTGGGGTAATATGACTGGAATGTAAAGTCCCAGTCAAAAATCATGCTGCAGCATTCTGCACCAGCTGCAAGTGGTGGATTTCAACCCCTGGAAGCCCCAGGTAAAGGGAATTACAGTAGTAAAGATGACAGGTCACAAAGGCATGGATCAACATAGACAAGTCACCAGACAGAACAAGGTGCTTAATTCTGGTGATTTTCCTAAGATGGTGAAAGGAAGTCATGACAACTACCAACACCTGCACACACAGTGTCAGCCCATCGTCAAGAACCACCCTCAGATTTCGCACCCA
Source organism: Neoceratodus forsteri (assembly GCA_016271365.2). NCBI lineage: Eukaryota > Metazoa > Chordata > Ceratodontiformes > Ceratodontidae > Neoceratodus > Neoceratodus forsteri. Next base: position 53,135,471 of record CM028130.1, on the reverse strand, counting down.
TTCAGAGGTAGGCAGTTGTACACCTCACGCCAAAACCCACCACCGCCTCTCTATTCGCACCCCAATCCACAACCAACACCTCAGTCTTCCTGGAGTTCAATTTCAACCAGCTGAACTTCATCCAGTCATGGATCTCCACCAGACAGTTGTTAAATATAGAGACTGCACTATCTTGGTCAGGTGCAGAAGATAGACAGAGCTGTGTATCATTAACATAGCAATGAAACCTCAGCCCATATCATCTTACACTGTCTCCAAGGAGCAGCATATACACTGTGAACAACATAGGGGATAGCACTGAGCCCTGAGTGACCCCGCATGGCAGAGAGAATGGATCAGATGAAAAAACCCTGGATACCACCCACTGAGACCTGCCAGCTAGGAAAGATTGAAACCATCTGAGAACTGGACCGCCAGGCCACAGATAACCCTCAGGCGCTCTAGCAGAACCCCATTGTCCATGGTATCAATGCTGAGGAGTGATCTAGAAGCACCAAGATGGAATGGCGCTTCTGATCCCTTGCCATCAGGAGATCATTGAGGACCTGAACCAGAGTGATCTCAGTACTGTGTCTCTTCCGGAAGCCTGACTGGAGAGGATCATAGACATCGTGGATGGCAATAAGGTTCTCCAGCTGCAGCGCAACCACTTTCTCAATCACCTTCCCAATAAAGGGAAGGTTAGAGATAGGTCTGTAGTTGTAACAGCTGTTTATGTCCAAAGCAGCTTTCTTAAGAAGCGGTGTCGCCACTGCCTCCTTCAGTGAGCTGGGGAACTCACCCGCCTCTAAGGAGCACCAAACAATCTTTGCAAGGAGCAGGCCAATGGACTCCATACACCCCAATAATAGGCGTGTAGTGCCTGGATCCAAACTACAGCATGTTGACTACAAATTCTGGATAATCTGCATGATGTCCACTATTCCAGCCGGTCAAAATATATCCAAGAAGACTGGGGAGAGTCGACCATACACCGACCTCCGCCAACCCCCATAGAGGGCGCTGGATGGATTTTGTCCCTGATGTAGGCCACCTTATCCACAAAGAATCAAACAAACTCATTACACTTAACTTGTGAACATGCTCCTCGAACCTAGAGACAGGTTGGGTTGCATAACCTGCTCACAGTTCTAAAGAGCTGAGCCAGTCGATTCTGAGCAGCAGCAATCTCACCGGACAGGAACTCTGCCTTCTTACGTGTGATTGCTGATGATAGCTTTGATAATGATCTATCAGTCTAAGGTGGTTGGCTTCAAGGGTCGATTTCTGCCAGCGAAACTCTAACCTTCGTCCTGCACATCTCAACTCCGTCAAGGTCAAAATACACTAATTATAATCTTAGGGCATTGTGCCCTGTACATCTGATTAAGAATGTGCACATTGTTTGCTTTCTTTAAAGAGTTTACAACAAAATCTTTAAAAAAATAAGTGTGTTTTGGATAGAATAAAAAAAGTTCAATGTTCTTGTTGTTCGTATTTCAGATTCTGGATGTATTTTGCTTGCTTCCTCATTCCAAGAAGATACAAAATGGAACTCGTCTATAAACCTATATATCTTTAAGTATTCTGTTACTAATTTCTAGATTATTGGCCATGATTTACTAAGGGATGTAGGGTGGATGTACCCTACACTACATTGGAATGCCACGCAGTGGGGTCCTGTGGACCTCCTAGCATCATTCATTACCAAAGTGCAACCCAGTGCACACATGATCCCCAACCCAATCACACAGCCATATGCCATGGGATATCTGGGGGCATACCAAGGGGCATGCCCCCACTCCACACTATTCACAAAGATGCGGCATGGCCTGGAGTGCCTGGACAGGTTATACAAGTGGAAACTGGCCATACAATGGATGTGCCTCCAGTGCCACCAGCAGAAGGGGTATCAACTGGGGTGGTCAGCCGGCAGACTCCTGCCATACTACAGCCCGTGCCCACCAGGCTGCCTGGGTGTGCTGGGGGGAGTTGTCACAGACATTTGGGATTGGGCTGGGGCACGGGGGGGGTGCTCTGCATATAGGTCCAGGGCAGGTGCAGTGGAGCCTGGGTGTGCCATTCACATCCCCGGACCAATGCCACAGCACAAGGGATTCACTATGGGACCCAGGATGGGCATCCAACTGGATGCCTGCCTTGGTTCTGTGCGCTGCCCTGTTTGCCATCCGCACACCTGCATGCTGAGGGTCGGAACTTTGGACAGGATGCCAACGATGGTGAATACCACTGGTCCATACCTGTCTGCAGGTGTGTAGCAGTGCAGTCTGTCTATGTAGCTCTCCAGTGTGGGAAGTGTACCTAATAGAATCACAGTCATTGTCCTTTACATGTAAACTTATATTAAGGTGTTGTTTAATGCACACCTCTGGTGATATTGTGTACCTCAGCTGTTTTCTATTTAATCTTTGTATATTCTCATTCAGCATTGGAATGTATTGTATAATAATATTTTTATTTGGGGGTTTTCATAGTTTAATTGTGTTAGCTGAAATTTGGAGCAGTTTTGGTGTCTGACATCATCCACTCTTTAATCCTTATTTAGTATCATATCCCTTTAAATGTATCCTATTAAATGTGATCTTTGCCAGCAGTTTCTGCCCCTGCTGAAAACTTTGGGATGATTCAAAATGCAGGAGCTACTCAGTGAGGTTCTCTCACTTGTTGACACAATAAACGTCTGGTTTTCACCTACATTTTCTCATTTTGATTTTCTTTTTTCATACCACTTTGTTGCTTTTTACCTTTTTTGGGAGGAGGGCCACAGACAGGCCTATGGGACATGTTGATTGCAGGATCAGATGGGGTATGGTCAGTGAGGCAGTAAAGAGAACAGCTAGAAAAAAAAACCTAAATAAATAAAATAAACAAAAAAATAATGATTGTGTCACGTTATTAACAACTGTGCCTTGTTTAAAATGTCAAAGAAAGTGATATTTGGTACAGCAAACGTAACATTTTTGTTAACAATAATTCCCATGTTACTGTATGTTTGCACTTATACAAAGTTTGTACATTGTTTTTCTTTACATGAGAAGAAAGAGTACAATCAGAGTGTGTGTCTATAGAAGCCTTTATCCCTTGCTGTGTTGCAGACTGGTACTATTGTCAAAAATTGCAAAAGTTTCTTCTTGCTCTGTCTGCAGACCAAGGGTTAAGTTAATGTTGAAACTTTTCTCATTACCTTTGCAAATTTAACACTGTTTTGCAACTTGAAAAATGTGGTGTAAATGCTGTAGTGGTGCCATGGCTTATTTAATTATACTCTATAAGTTAGCTGTGCTAGGTCTAACCAAACAAGAAATATGGTACCTATTTTTTACAAACTCCATGGAAAAAAAAACTCACCAGGGGCTGCCTAGTTCAGATAACCCATTAATCTACATGCTGTAGTGTGTTAAAAGGAACTGAATGCAAAAGAGCTGCACTTTCAACATGGGATCAAATTAGCCTGAGCCATTCCAAACACTGTTCCAGCATGATATCACATATACGGTACAATCAGTCAAAGCATCCTTTTAAAGTTAATTATTAAAGAATAATAAAAACAACCCTAAGAACTGGAGACCTATTCACTTGTCTGATGTTACCAGATAACAGATGTCACAAACTATAACCTCAAAAGTTATATTGCCAGTCACATAAACCATATGCATATTTTATCAAATTTGAAGACAATTTATAAATATTTTGTAGAAAATACACAAGACAGACCAGTCTCGCCACATTTACTAATCTGATGATAGATGCAGTAATCCTGGTTCAATATCAATTGGTTTGCATTTGTATCCCCTATACCTGGAGAAGGCTGAAAACAGAAGTATTTCCTAGCCTGGCTTTCTTTTGTAAAGAGACAAAACAACAAACGAAAAAAACCAGACTCTGTTCCTCAGTCTTTCAATAGCTGTGGTCGGCATTACTTTTAAAGTTGACTAAAATGTTGGAACCACATTTACAGGTATGAATTTTCAGGCTTCCTTCAATGTAATGCATTAGAAGATGAATATTGAAAGATATTAACTGTATTTTAATATGTGTCTTTAAATAAATATTGAAGGATAGCACATAGGTTTTCCAGTAATACACTGTAAGAGACCCCAGATAATTTTGAACAGATGTGTTTTTTTTAAATGCTCCAAGTGGTGCTGGTGTATTGCCTAGCTGTGGTGCAGCTGCTGGTAGCTGACTAACAATGTCTAGAGCCACCTTTCCATTGTCTTCAAGTTCAGCGGAAACTAACCAGCTTCATAAAATATACGGTATGGAAAGGAGGTCTGTGAATAAAAGCACATTAAACACAGTGAAAAATGTGAGTTCTATGAATAAAAACATATTTAATACAACGAAAAAAAATAATGCAAAACCAAAGAACAAAACAGCAAATGAAAAAATGAGTTTATTACAGCAGAAGTAGCTGTCAGGAACTCTGCTCAAAATTCCTTTGGAAAGGAATTTCAGACATTTAAATGGAATACTAAAAAGGGGGTGTTATTACAAAACTCTCTTTTCGTTTACTGTACTTTTCACTCCCTGGCACCAATTGGCCCCTTTCAGTCCCTCCACCCTGTCTAGTCCTGTCATCCACCTTCTCTGAGACTTACCTCTCTCCTGTGTTCCCCATGGATTACCCCCCATGGGAAGGGCTGCCCCAGGGCCTCTGCTAAGCCCTGAGTGGAGCTCAAGTATCAGTCGAGGAGAGACAGCCTCAGTCAGTGGTGCAGAACGTGTGACAGAGTGATTGGAGGCATCCTGCATGGTGAAGGATTTTCCATTTTTCTTCCCCTTTCCCCTGAGCATTGCAAAGCACTGATGCTACCCTTCCTGTGTCCTGGCTCCATGGCACTATGTGGTCACCCAGTTGGCAGTGTTGAGGTAGAGACCAGAATTCTGCCTATCCCTGAAGACGTGAGTACCCATGGGATGCTCAATCATCTTTCCCTGGCAATCGTTCAACGGCCTAGACTCATTCCTGAGCCCTGATTACTGGCATTGCAGGTGGGAGCACTACTGCTGTGCTGGCAGGCCAGCACATTACAAAACTCTTGCAAGTATGCAGGAAATTAATCAATGTCTATTTTATACAGTGGTTTGGAAATTTAAAGCTCTGCAATTATCTCAAACTATTTTTCTCTTGTATGTTTATGTCAACACAGACAATTGAGATGAAAAAAAAGACCCCAAGGCAGTCTTATCAGTTATTGAACATATCCCTGTGCCATGTAGAATTTTCATTTTTAAACAGGACACCATTCTTTTGCAAGAGGTAAAAACCCCAAAAAGACATTCACTGGCTAGCACTAATCAGCAACTAAATTGTATGTCTTGTTTATAAATGCTTCTAGTGACTCTGGGAATTCTGTTTGATAACATTTTGGTGTTGATTAGAGGCATGTAAAACTTGTTTTTCCACCTTAGTGGAAGTTCTGCAAATTTTACAACCTTTGCAGAAGTTTCTGAACTTCTGACTGTAGCAGATCGGAAAACGTTCAAAGGTTTGGGGTGACATTTCACCCTGTTCTTCTCACCTATAGGCAGAAGAAACACAAAACAAAACAAAAAAACATTACCTGGTTTACATTGCTGCCCCCAAGCTGTGCCCGAAATAAAAATGCTAAATCCCTGGTTAGTGGTCACTCCCCAACCCCATCACCCACCCCATATTTAAAAAAATATGCCCACAATTCTTGGTGGCTAGTGATCCCTCCCCCCATCTGATTATCTGCCTCATATGTTTAAAAAAAATCCCCAGAATCCATAGTGGCTAGTGGTCCCTCCCCCCATCTGATTATCTGCCTCATATGTTTAAAAAAAATCCCCAGAATCCATAGTGGCTAGTGGTCCCTCCCCCCATCTGATTATCTGCCTCATATGTTTAAAAAAAATCCCCAGAATCCATAGTGGCTAGTGGTCCCTCCCCCTTGTACAAGCACATGATCATTCATTGACATCTCAGTGAGTTGCCGGCCATGGGAGAGAGGGCAGGGCTGGTGGCCCTCTTGGATTTGGGATGGTGAGCAGGATGATGGGACACTGCCCGTGGGGTAGAAGGTGAACTAGACTACCAGGGAATAAAATTTAAATTCTCTGACTCATGGATCATGGATGAGGGGTGGGGTTCAGTGGACCACCATGGAGAAAGTTTTATTTTTACTTTACAGAGGGATCGGGATGGGGTTACATTGGACACCAGGGCATGATGTCCTGGACTGGCCATGTGGGTGATCAGGAGGGGAGGAACTGCTAGCCACCAGGGATTTCTGGCACACACACACACACACACACCCACACACATATATAACTGGGGTAAAGCAAGACAACCAATCACAAACACACCACGACGCAACAGAAATGACATGCAACTTAAGCATAATGCAACAGGCATCCATCATCATGTTGCAACAACTGCATCACTTTTGCTGCTATCCCAGTCTCTTGGCTGTGCACACCACATCCTCTATCCTTTACATCTTAGAAAGCAGTATTCTGTTCAGGTTTACCACTGGCTGTAACACCATGCTAATATACAGTACATAACCCAAGTGTTTAGTATTTCCGCATGTATCTGTTTATAACATTTATGTGAAAAACCATTTTGTTATAGTGGGATAACATAAAGAGACATTGTCCCGGATTCCCCCCTTTTCCCTCACAAAAAACACAGAGACCATTGTTTGCTGTTGTGCTCAGATTGGCAATTAATTTATTGATATTCATAAATCCATATTCCATTTTCAATTCTTTATTGTCATATTTCCATAATTTTCATTTATTTCCATCCATATATCACTCTCTGATTATCCATCCCCCAGGTGAAAACCTGGGTGCCTTCTTCTCCTTTTCTGTTAGGTAACAGTGAAAACCACTTTCTCCTTCATCTTCTTCTTCCTCTTGTGTTACTCCTTTTTTCTTCTCCGCTCCCATCCTCCCCCTTTTTCCCCACTAGCCAGTCTCCAGCTTGCGTTGGATGACTGGCTTCCCCCCAACTTAGGGTATCACTCTCCCTTACCTCAGGGATGAAACTTCCTTCCCCCTTTTTTTTATTTACCAGCTTTTGTCTGTTTCCTCCATTCCTCTATGAAACCCATTGTTTCCGTATTGAACATGTCTATTGCTATATCTGACAAGTGTACCCCATCTGACCTGTAGAAGTCATCCACCCATTCTTCTACTCCCCGCAGTATCACCTGTCCGCCCATCTGCCTTATCAATGTCCCCACCCATCTATTCATCTTTCTCCTGGCCCTCTCCACCGCCTTGTGGCTGTGTTCCTGTCTCCATACCCTTTGTGGTATTATATCCGACCAGGCAAGGCATACTTGAGGCCACCACTGTCTTATTGCCACTAGGTCCCCCTTTATCTGTAAATATGTGTGCACCCATGGTCTGCCTGCCAGGTCATTGCCCCCTACATGTATAATGATTAGGTCTGGACTGGGCCAGTGTCCCTTGAGTTCTTTTAAAGCAGGCAGAAGCTGTGCCCATCTCATCCCCCATAGGCCGTGCCATACCAACCTACACTGTCTTACATCCTGGTACAATTGTTTTCCCCCAGCTTTTTTCTCTGCTCTCTTACCAGCCCAGTAAATATAGGAATGGCCGCAGATCCAGACTTCTGTGCTCCTCCCTCTACCTATGGGGTGCAAAGAAAATGAATTAATTTACATATACTCTCAGTGTCCTCATTGTATTATCCCCCCGCCTTATTTATTTATTTATTTTTTATACCAGTGCTCTGATGTATCTTTTATAACTGGCTGACCACCAGCGCCCTTTTTCCAAAATGCCCTTCAAGGGTTCACCCATTGCTGCCCACTGTGAGGCCGCCCCAATCCTTAGGGAATGGGATGAGTAGTTAGCTGGGTTCTCCCCCCAAAAAAACATGCCCTTTCTCAGCACTGCCATAATTTGATAGCCGGTGACCCTTTTTCCATCACCATGCATGAATAGCTTCCCCATCCTGGTTACCTGCTCTGCGGCCAAAACCCACAGGGCCTGCACTGGGCATATTGCGGTCTGTGACAGCTCTCTTAGTGTTATCATGCACCTGCCCTTTTGGTCAGCCTTTGACCATCTTAGCTTGATCCATATTTCTCTTGTCCCTCAGCTCACATCCTGCCATTCCACACCTCCTTCCTTGTCATCTTTTCCATGGCCTACCACCTCACTCACACTCATCCTGCCAATGTCTCAGATGTTCGTTGGTATGGGTGTTTTGTTCTTCCGCTGCTGGTGCCAGCTTCCAGAAATGGTCCAGCTGCAGATGGGAAAGGCTGTCAGCCAGGGTATTGTGTACCCTTTCTATGTGTTTTGCTCTGAAAGACATGTTCAGCTAAAGCCCTTAAACTGATTGTCGCATACCTGCATGACTGTATCCAACCTGGCTCCCTTGTTGTTCAGTACTCAACCACCACTCTATTGTCACACCAAAATGTCACCTTCTGATCCTGTAATTCCTCCCCCCAAACCAAAGTGAATGCCCATATGGGCATGATCTCCAGTAGTGTTATATCTCTCACTTTCCCATCCCTCACCCAACTGGCCTCCCATGGTTCTGCAAACCACCTGCCCTTCAGGTAACCCCCCATGCCCAGTCCTCCAGTTGCATCTGTGTAGAGGTCCAGGTCTGTGTTGTACAACCACTCCTCCTGCCAAAATGAACACCCATTGTAATCCTTCAAGAATTCCTCCCATACACTAAAATCCTCCCTGACACCTTGAGTCAGATCAACCCAGTGATGTGGTTTCATGACCCCTGCCGTAGCTCTGGCCAACCTCCTTGTGAATGCCCTTCCTGGTCCTATGGCCTTGCATGCGAAATTCAGGTGCCCCAGTACCTGCTGAACCAATTTTAGTTGTACCCTTCTCCTGCTGGCATGTACCCAGATTAGCTCCTTCAACCTCCTTACTTTTTGTCCGGTAACCTGACTACTTCGCTCGTGGCATCTATCTCATCCCGAGGAATTCCATAACCTTGCTGGGCCTCTGTTTTTCCGTGCCAATGGGACTCCCAGCTCCCAGCATAATTCCTGAAACTTACCCAGCATCCTCTGTGTCTCCCTTTCGCCCTTCCCAATGAGGAGAAAATCATCCAGGTAATGGATGACTGACCGACCTATAGCCTGTTTTTTCTTGGAATATCCACTGCAAACATGTGCTGAATGTCTCAAATGTCGCACATGCTGTGGAACACCCCATTGGCATTGCCTTGTTGAAATAATACTGCCCCTCACTTTTAAAACCCAAGAGATCCCAGTCTTCCCTCCTGACTGGAAGCAGTCTGAAGGCAGACTCAATGTCTGTTTTTGCCATCCATGCATCCCCTGTGGCCGGGATTATCTGGACTGCGTCTTTGAGTGTCGCGTATGTCACCCTACTATGTTCCTCCCTGATATGGTCATTCACCGACTCTCCTTCTGGATAAGACAAGTGGTGTATCACCCTGTATTCCCCTTCTTGTTTCTTAGGTACCAAACCCAAAGGTGATATCCGCATGTATTCCAATGGGGGGATGTCAAATGGACCCTCCACCCTGTCTGCTGCTTTCTCTTTCTCAATCTTCTGCCTTAGCATTTCCTCTTTCCCTTTTACAGACCCCAGGTTGCTTGCCTCCCTTGCTTGCCTGGGTCCTCTAGACTGCAATGAAAACCCTGTGTGAAAACCAGATAAAATCATATCCCGCATGCTCGTGTCCAGATATCTGTCCAGGCAAACTATCAATGCTTCTATGTTGATGGGGGTTCTGGCCATACCAAACTGCTCCTTGTTGTGCCACCTGTCCCCCTCCCTGAACCCTCCCTCCTCCCTTCCTTCCTGTCTAACCTCCCTTGCTTCAGTGGTTCTGACCCCCACACCCATTCCCCTGCCCTCCCACCCTTGTTCCATGTTTGCCCCCTAAACCCCTGGCCATCCTGAAAAAACTGTTGGCCTGATCCTTGCCCCCCATGCCCTTGTGCTCCCTGTATACCTGTTGTTCTGGCATGTCGAAAACAACACTGAGGCCACGAGCCGAAGGCCCTGTTATACGCTCAGCAACATCTCTGTGGTGTAGCCCCTTTTTGCCCTACCCGCCCTTGGGTGTGGACTGATCTGTTATGTGATCCGTCCATAAATCTATTTGCTTGGTGTCCCATCTTACATCCCCAAATGTTGCCATTCTCTGCCGAAAACATTGGCCATAGTATATCCAACCCACCCCACCTTTTGCTTTTTGCTCTCCAGACATCAATGAATAGGTAATGAGTGGGATGCCCAGCTCGCCTCTTTTCAGAGAGATGGCTGAAAAGATGGCAAAACCTAGAAACCACCCATCCCAGGTCTTCCTTTCATGAACTTGCCATCATCTTTCTTTCCTAAGAGCACTATGGCAGCTGCCATCTCACTCTTACCTATGCTCTCTGTCTCTTCATATTTGGCCACCACCTCTCAGCTCACCAAAGTGAATATATCCACATATTCCCCTCTCCATATTTTTTCTTTTGTGGCAACGGGCACATGTTCACCTATTCTCATCCCCGGAGCCCCCACCTCTCTTGTACCTTTTCCCTCTCTTTCCTCTCCGTTTCCTGTATCTCCTGGCACCTCTTTTCCTGCCTTAATCTCTGCCAGAGCTGATTCCATCTGCCTCAGCCCTCCTGTCCCCAGTGCTGTGGCTATTTGCCCTATATATTCTTTTATACTATCACCTACTGTATTGGACGTGTTACCTGTAACCTTGTCCTGGCTGGGCTGCCTGGAGGCCTCCCAAGGTCCCCTTGCTTCTTCCTGTGGTTGAGGTGGAGGTGGAGGGTGAGCTACTGGGATCTGCGGGCCAGACACCCCATTCCGGGCTTCATGTCCAGGTTCCGCCGGGGAGGTTCCCCTTTGATCTGGGGTAGGTGCTGGCATCAATGGGTCATCCAGCCATGTGGGTACTGGCTCAACTGTCTTGGCGGGCCCTGCTGTCACTGGTGCTACCCTAGCGGGACTATGTCACCCCTCAGCTGGCCTCTTCCCTTTGCCACCTTTTTCCGTACCAGCTTTTCTCTTCTCCCCGGGCCTCCCCGGGTCCTCCCTCTCCACCAGTTCCCACATTTTGTTTGCTTTTTCAGCCAGTTTTATTATAGCCTTGTAGGCATATTCCTTCAATGGCCTGCTCTTCTTGGGTGCCTTGTCCATCCTGTCCTGTGCTCTGTGAAAACAACTATAGGAAATGAAAAACAGGGTTATTCGTGTCTCCATACCTCCCTATACATCTCACTCCTGTCCATCCCGTCACCCCTGTGCCACGACCGGGACCCCGTGAAGGGCCCCCATCCTGCCTGGCAGGTCGTCCCTTACTAGCATGGGCTCTGCATTCCTTGCCGTCCTTTTACCACGTGAGGTGCTCCAGGCCCCTTAACGCTTTTAAGGTGCGACCTGGGAGCACAGGGAGGTTAAGTGACTTGCCAGGGCCACAGTATGCAAGTGGAAGCTGTGGGATTCAAACCCAGGTCTGGTCTGCTGGATGTCACCAGATTTGCAGCTTAGAGCCTTAAACCACTGAGCTATACTGCCTCCTGAATTCCCGGGTGGGAATTCCTCCCCTACTTTCCTTTTTTTTTTTTTTTATACCTAGTGTGCCTCCCCAGGAGGGAAAGCTTCCCTGACCCCCATATCCCCTAGCAGCGCAGGATGCCTTGCCGCGAGGTCCTGTGTCTTATTTGCTCTCATATGTACCAGGCCCTCCCCTTATCATTCATTATTTATTTATATATATATATATATATATATATATATATATATATATATTTTTGTGCCCCTTTGTTTTTATGCTTCATAAGAAGCAATAATGTAACGTAAGGTATTCGGTTGTGGGATGCTTGAGCCAACATCCTGTATAACCCCAAGAATTATCTGCACAGTGAGTGGCCAGCTTTATGGTCACCAATAAAGCAGAGTCCATAATGAAAGCTTGGACCTTGGGACCCCAGCCCGCCCCCACCACAAGCCTATTCTTCACCCATCTCTTTATGCTATCCTGCCCACGTGCTCCCTCCTGCCTTCTATGTGTGATGCCACGGTGTTATTTAACTCCTTTCAATGCTCGCTGCCATGCATGTGCATCGCACTTCCTTTTGTTTCTTTTGCTGTTCGCCCTGAGTAGGGCCCTGCACAAATGGCCTCTATCACAACCCCCACGTGGCGGTGACATCACGCCATGGGGGTCGCTGCCCGCTGCTCTCCTCCCAGCCCTCCAGAGCCTCCTTCAGCCAGCCACCACGGGTCCTCAATCCGCACACAAGAAAACAAATCCCAAACTGTCACCTGCCACCCAAAGGAGGCGAAAGCTTCCTGTGACTCTAGCAACCTGTGATGACCCATCCGGTCTCCGCCACTTCTTCACTTACCAACCCCAACCTGATCCTCATAACAAACAACCCCTATCCAGCCCAAATGGCAGCCAAATAGCCCAACAAAAGAAAAGGGGGGGCAACCCACCTCGCAAGCTCACATGGTGTGTGACGCCCGTGCGGCCTCGGTAATACCCGAACATGGTGTGCTGCCCTCATGCCTCTCGTTCACTTTTGCTAGGGCCTCAACAGAAATAGCCTCACGGGCACACGCCATTTTCCTTGCAACGAAAACAACAGGGAAAGTTTCCCCGTGACCCTAGTCGCGAGTGAGACGCCACGCCACGGGTCGATCTTTCCACAGCTAACCTCTGGGCCTAAAACCAGGCATACCGCTTTATTAGCCACTTGCTCCCAAATGGTCCTAAAGGCAGCAAACAGTCTAAAAAGAGGGGCCACCTTCCTTGCCAGCACCACGCGGCTTGTGACTACGCCACGTGGCCTCAGTCTAGCTCTCACTCACTTACTTCAGGGCCTCTTCTAGGCCTGATAATTAACCAATAACCAAAACATTTGCACCCCTTCTTTTTATGTATTTTTTTTTGGGCTTCCCAACAAACTGGCTCTTCTCTAAAACAATTGCAAGATGCCCTCCAGAAAAATATTCTATCACTCTGTGCTGCCCAAAGCAAATCTCTGCTTACACTCTCCCCATGCAAGGAGCTTCCATCAAACCCTGCTTCATCTTGTCTTCTAAAAGATCACTTCCTTTCTACTAAATGCTACACATTTTCTTTTCTCCTTCTCCTTTTTTCGATTAACTACACATATCTATCAAATCAATTGTTGCATCCTTATCTCGTTCTGCTTGTGAACAAACCTCAAAATTAATGCCATATCTGACATGCTGCAGCTGATCAAATCAAAACTCCAGCAAAAGTGGCTGAGGCCCCCTTGTGCTGTCCCTTATGTACCTCCCTTCCCCCCTTCCCTTCCTGCCCATTGTTCTGGTTCTTGTCCCCTCCCCTTCCTTATCCCCTTCCCTTCTGAGCACAACCATTCCTAAAGGAGGGAAGGGGTGCACCAGAACAACATGGTCTGCCCCTTAAGGGGCAAACTCCATTAACACACAGAATATTGTGGTGTAAATGCTGTCTCAAGTTATCTGTTCATAGTCACATACTCATCTTGATTGGCAATGTGTGTAAACACTGGTCTGTTGATCTCTGCCACTGCACACAACAGAATACAGAAATGCAGTACTCAACTGCTTCTGATATCACACGAGGCATCTGTTAATAAAATGCTAATTTCTTATTATTTAGTCATGCTGTCATAACATCAGGAAGATAAGCATACAGCAAGCGGTGCTCAAAATGCTGTTTGATATTATCCAGTCATAAGTCAATAACTGTGAACATGATACCAAGGTCTATATTTATGTTGGAGTAATATAAGAAAGGATTAACACACAAAAAGGTTGGTATAAATACTGTTCTCATGTTGTCTAATGATAAACACATATTCTTCTTAGTTGTCAATGTGTACAAACACTTGTCTGTTCATCTTCATCGCTATCCACAGCAGAAAAAAACATATGCTGTAGTCAATCACTTCTGTTGTCACTGCAGGACTCTGTCGATAACATAAAGCTCAAATAGTACTTGGTAATGGTGCTATACTATCAGGGGGCATAAACAGACTGTAAGTGGTACAGAAAATACTGTCTTATGTTATATGATCATAAGTACATAAGTGTGAGCCTGACATCCAGGAGTATTTTTTTCTATGTCTGGGTAACATCAGACCATATGAAGACACAGTAAAGACTGATGTGAATGGTGAGTCATGATATACCTGATTAACTACATACTCATCTTGCTATTTCATCTCAGAAAGCAGTTGCCCATTCATGTTTACCTGTGGTCACAACACTTTATACATATGCAGTAGTAAAGTGCTCACCATTTCACTGCATGCATTTGTTAATACTAGTAAATTTAAATACTATTTGGTTATATCAGGGGTAGCATCAGGAGGCATTAACACATACAACTGGGTGCTGTAAATGCTGTCTAACGTTATTCGGTCATAACCACATAGGCATCCTGGTTGTTAATCTGTTAAAGCAGATGTCTATCCATGTCAACTACTGCCCACAATGGCATACAGATTTCATGCAGTAACCATCTCACATGCTTGTGGAATATGTGGGTGTACACAGCCAAGAGATAGGAATGGCAGCAGAAGTGATACAGCTGTTGAAACATGATGATGGATGCCTATTGTGTTATGTTTAAGAATCTGCATGTTATTTCTGTTGCATCATGGTGTGTTTTGTGATTGGTTGTCTTGACTTTTACAGTCCCCCCCAGTTATATATGTGTGTGTGTGTGTGTGTGTGTGTGTGTGTGTGTGTGTGTGTGTGTGCGCCTGTCTGTCTGTGTGTATATGTGGCAGTGGGGGGGAAGTCGGAGTTAGGGTTGAAAACCCTAACGTCGAATTTCCTTGCTTTTTGCAAAAAATTATCTTTCTTTTTTAAAAGTGTAATGTAAGTAGTAATAGAAATGAGTGGCTTTGTGGGAGGGCCCCATGCTCCCACCAAGCCACCCATTTGTGCATAATGTTATGTGTGTGCATGGGGGAGTGTGGACCCTCTGGGCCCTGCACTCCCACTTAAACATAGCTAAACACCTTGCCACAATCAAGTAACAAAGAAAAGGAACACATAGCAAAATTTGTCTATTTTTATAAAGGGGATGTGATTGCGATCATAAAATGTGATCACGATCATTTCTAATGTTTTCATGATTGTTTTCATAGCACAAAAATGTTGTCATGATCAAAAAATAGGAAACAATGGGAAAGCAGGTATACAGAGCAGCTCACCTCAAAGTAATGCCATAGTCATGTTCCTGGGCCTGATTAGGTAAACCCAATAATTGGTGTGTTCAGAAATGCAGTATTTTTTCAGTTATAACTTTTTTCTGTCTCACTAAATGAAAACAAAATGGCGGCACAGAACAAAAGTTTTGGCAAGCTCAACCAAATAAATGCGATCGCGATTGTTTTTGCAGTGAACATATTTATTTTTCCACAAGCTATAATGGAACACAAAAAATGCTATAACTTTTGAACTGAGCAATATTTTGTAACAAAATCTTAAAAAGTGCAGCCAAGGACCCATGCAGACAACCCAATTTGAGCCCACTCAAATGCATTCTTCAGTGCATTATTGGTGGACAAAGAAATTGCAACTTTGGGGATTTTCACGCTTTGAGTGTGCTATATCCGCAACTGTACATCCAATCAACGCTGAAAATTTCCACATCCGAAATTTATAATAAATCTTTCCACATCCAAATTTTAGTTGAATTGCACAAATGGTTCAAAAGTTATTACAAAAATGTGACATTTAAAATAGAAATGGCTCCACAATCCTAACTGTGATGGGACACAAAGAATGCTATAACTTTTGAATAGAGTAATATTTTGTCACAAAATCTTCAAAAGGCACCAGTGCAGCCCAGGACTTATGCAGGGAACCCAGTTGGAACATGCTCAAATGCATTCTTCAGTGCATTATAGGTGGGCAAAGAAATCGCAACTTTTGCGATTTTTCACTTATTGAGCGTGCTATTATTCCGCAACAGTACATCCGACCGACAAAAAAATTTCCACATGTGGAGATCTATGAAAAATCTTTCCACATTCCAAATTCCAGTCCAAATCAGAGAAATGGTTCAAAAGTTATTCTAGTGCAAAATCTGACATTTAACATAAAAATGGCTACACAACCCTAGCTGTAATGGGACACAAAGAATGCTAAAAGTTTTGAATGGAGCAACATTTTTTGTCACAGAATCTTTAAAAGGCACCATTGCAAGCCAGGACCCATGCAGACAACCCAGTTTGAACCCACTCAAATACATTCTTCAGGGCATAATAGGTGGACAAAAAAAAATCACAACTTTGGGGATTTTTCACTTTCTGAGCGCACTATGATTCCACAACCATACATCCAACTGACATCAATTTTTTTTACATGTGGATACCTATGACAAATCTTTTGACATTCTAAATTTCAGGCAAATCAGACAAATGGTTGAAAAGTTATAAAACTAAATAAAATCACATTTAACATAGAAATGGCTACATAACCCTAACTGTAATGGGGCACAAAAATGCTATAACTTTTGAACAGAGCCATATTTTGTCACAAAATCTTTAAAAGGCACCAATGCAGCCTCGGACCCATGCAGAAAATCCAATTTGAGCCCAGTCAAATGCATTCTTCCGTGTGCATTATAGGTGGACAAAGAAATTGCAACTTTGGTGATTTTCCACTTTTTGACTGCACCACGATTCCACCACTGTATGTCCCAGTGACACAACCATTTTTATATCTGGGAATCTCTGATTACTCCTTCTACATTCCATATTTCAGGCAAATTGAAGAATTGGTTCAAAAGTTATTGAAGTGCAACATTTGACATTTAACATAGAAATGACTTCACAACCCCTACTGTAATGGGACACAAAAAAATGCTATAACTTTTAAATGGATCAATTTGTTTTCATGAAATCTTCAAAAGGAAGCAGTGCATCTCAGGACCCATGAGGACAACCCAATCTGAACCCACTCAAAAGCATTCTTCAGTGCATTAATGGTGGACAAAGAAACTGAAACTTTGGGAGTGTTCGCTTTTGCTAAGTTACGTATTCCACCATCATATATCTGATTGACATGAACATTGCCATATCCAGAGGTATATGAAACATCTTTCCATATTCCAAATGTCAGACAAATAAGACAAATGATTCAAAAGTTATTAAAGTGCAAAATTTGGCATTTAACATAGAAATGGCTACACAGCCCTAACTATAGTGGCACTACTGAGCCACTATAAAAGACCCCCACACTTACACCAAGCTGAGCAGTTGTGCATAATGATATGTGTCTGTGGAAGCATGGACCCTCTGGACTCTGCACTCCCACTTACACATAAGCACTTGGCCGTAGAGCAGCCCTATAAGGCAAGGAGGCCTTGTATTAGTAATTTGCCCATATCTCGGGAACCATAGCAGCTAGAAAAATGTAATCGTGGTTGTAATTGTAGAGTGAGTATTTCTCTCAACATCCATCAATCAATCTGTATCTTGCATCATTTCTGAGATTTGGGCATTGAAAAGTAATATGAGTGCTAACTCTGAGGACATAATACTGGCCTTCAGCCATGAAAATTAGCAATTGGTCCCTCTCTGGTGAGGCGCAATGAGCCATAGCTAACTGCAACTTTCTCCCTTCCCTCCTATATGGTGCCCCCCCTGCTACAGTTCCTCCGAGAGAAGGAGCTCAGTCAACTCTTCTTGCTCTATCACAGGGTGGCTCGCTTTGCAGCAAACTCCTCCACTAGGAGGCATCACTGCAAGGCCTTCGAGGACCTATACTGGCCCACCTCACGGCACAAGTTGGCCTACTCCTCTGTTTGTCTGGCCTTTAAATTCACCTCCTTTGGCCCTCCTCCACACCTGCATGGGTTGCTCACTCCAAAAGTCCAGTGCCATACCTTGCAGTCCTTGGCAAATCATCCCCTTGACATCCCCCATGTTTGCACCAACCAAGGCAAGCACTTCCAGTATGCTGCTCTACTTATGGAATGCCCTTCCAGCAAGCCTGGTTGACAAGCCTACTTCCTAGGGTTTAAATCAGGCCTCAAAGTGTATCTTCTGGAACATAGTCTATGTGGTTGTAATCACTAGTCTACTGCCTGGCCGACTGTCACCCTAACTCCAGCTTAACCATGCCTACTTACCCTATGAATCTCTTATGGAAAACTGTTAAATGTACTGTGCACCTGTTTTAATACATGTGAGCCTTGTGATGCCTGCTGTCTCTGTGCTAAACATTTGATACCAACTCCCCAGTATGTATCAGCTATAATTACTGTATATTGATACCTCTGTATGTATTTACTGTAACTAACTCCGGGTCACCCCTGAAAAAGGGATCTCAGTTCTCAGTGGGCTTACCCAGTTACCAAAATCTAAATAAATAATAAATAAATAAATTCACAAATATCTCAGGAACAGTACACACTAGTAAAAAAATTCAAATTTCAATGTTTCCATGACTTTCCAAGCTAGGACTTTTGTGACAAAAAGTCCGTATTGTGCACCATTTTTGAGATATGGGCCCCAAAAGGTGTGATGGGCACCTCAATGTTATCATGTGGGAAAATTTCTGAACTTCAGAATGCTGTAACTATGGCCCTGTTCAATGTTTTCGTACCAAACCACCAAAAGGCACATCTGTGGCACTAGGGGTTCATACCTTGAACATGTCATGCCAATAGCACAATCCACATTGCCACAATGAAGGGACAAAGAAAAGAACCACTGCAATGTTATTCTATGGGGACATTTTCAAACTTTGGAATGCTGTAAGTATGTGCCTGTTTAAGTTTTCTGCTCCAAACCAGTGAAAGGCACATCCATGGTACTAGGGCTTCATACCCTGAAAATGTCATGCCAATAGCAGAATCCACCTTGCCACAATCAAGTGACAAAAAATGTAACTAATGGCAGAAATCTCCTAGCTTTATAATGGGGGTGTGCGCGCGATAAAAAAAAATTGATCGCAATCATATTTGAAGTTGCCACAATTGTTTTCAGAGCACAAAAAATGTTGTTGTGATCAAAAACATAAAAACATTTGAAAAACATATTTCCAGGCCAGCTCGCCAAAAGCTAATGCCATATGCATGTTGCTAGTTGCCCATTTTGGCGAACCCAACAACTGGTGTCTTCAAAAATTAAGTATTTTTTGAGTTATAAAGTTTTTTCTCTGTCATTAACTGAAAACAATATGGCGGCAGCATGACAACATTTTAGGGCAAGCTCAACAAAAAATTTGATCTCAATTGTTTTCGTAGTGCACATATAAATTTTCCAAAAGATAATGGGACACTAAATGCCATAACTTTTGAACAAAACAAGCTTTTTCATGAAATCTTCAAAAGGTACCACTGCTAGCCAGGACACTTGCAGCCCACCCAATTTGAACCCACTCAAATGCATCCTTCAGTGCATTATGGACACTGAAAGAAATGGAATGTTGGGGATTTTTTTTTTTGAGCGGTTACGTTTCAACAACTGTACATCTGATCGACACAAAGTAGCCAAATCTGGAGAACTTTGAAAAATATTTCTATATTCCATATGTCAGGCAAATCAGAGAATTGGTTCAAAAGTTATTAAAGTGCAAAATTTGACATTTAGAGAAATGGCTACACAACCCTTGTTATAATGAGACACAAAAATGCTATAACTTTTGAATGGAGCAATGACATCTTAAAGGAAGCACCGCAGCTCAGGATCTATAAGGACAACCCAATTTGAACCCACTCAAAAGCATTCTTCAGTGCATTAAAGGTGGACAAAGAAATTGCAACTTTGGGGATTGTTCATTTTTGGAGCATGCTACGATTCCGCAATCATACATCTGATTGGCATGAACATTTCCACATTCAGAGATATATGAAACATATTTCCACATTCCAAATGTCAGGCAAATAAGACAAATGGTTCAAAAGTTATTAAAGTGCAAAATTTGACATTTAACATAGAAATGTCTACACAACTCTAACTATAGTGTCACACTGAGCCACTATAAAAGGGCCCCACATTTCCATCAAGCTGAGCAGTTGTGCATAATGATATGTGTCTGTGGGAGCATGGGACCTCCAGGCCCTGCACTCCCACTTACAGGTAAGCATGCAGTCATACCGCAGCCCTATAAGGCAAGGAGGTCTAGTATTAGTAATTTGCCCATATCTCGAGAACCATAGCAGCTAGAAAAACATTCAAATGTGGTTGTAATCGTGAGAGTGAGTAGTTCTCACAACATCCATCAATCAATCCATATCTTGCATTATTTCTGAGATTTGGGCACTGAAATATAATATGAGTGCTAACTCTGAGGACATAATACTGGCATTTCAGCCATGAAAATCAGCAATTGGAACAATAAGTTGCAAATATCTCAGAACTGTACAAGCAAGTAAAAATTCAAATTCCAGGGGTTTCATGGCTTTCCAAGTTAGGGATGTTTGTGATGAAAAGTCTGTATCATGCACCATTTTCAAGATACGGGCCCTGAAAGGCGTAAAGGGCACCTCAATGTTATCCTGTGAGAAAATTTCTGAACTTCAGGATTCTGTAACTATGGCCCTGTTTTCGTACCAAACCACTGAAAGGCACATCTGTGGCACTAGGGGTCCATACCTTGAACATGTCATGCCAATAGCACAATCCACATTGCTACAATGAAGGGACAAAGAAAAGAACCACTGCAATGTTATTCTATGGGGACATTTTCAAACTTTGGAATGCAGTAAGGATGTGCCGGTTTAAGTTTTCTGCTCCAAACCAGTGAAAGGCACATCCAAGGTACTAGGGCTTCATACCATGAAAATGTCATGCATAGCAGAATTCACCTTGCCACAATCAAGTGACAAAGAAATGTAACTGATAGCAAAACTCTCCTATCTTTAAAATGGGGGTGTGATCGCGATGAAAAAAAATGTGACCGCGATCATATTTAAAGTTGCCGCGATTGTTTACACAGCACAAAAAAGTTTGTTGTGATCAAAAACATAAAAAAATTTGAAAAACCTAAATATGTTTTGAGGCCAACTAGAAAAAAGCTAATGTCATAGGCATGTTCCTCGTGGCCCGTTTTGGTAAACCCAATGACTGGTGTCTTCAAAAGTGCAGTATTTTTTGAGTTATAAAGTTTTTTCTCTATCACTAAATGAAAAAAAGATGGTGGCAGCATGACAACATTTTAGGGCAAACACGACCCAAAAATTTGATTGTGATTGTTTTCGCAGTGCACATGTAAATTTTCCAATAGGATATAATGGGACACTAAAAATGCTATAACTTTTGAACACAACAAGAATTTTTCACGAAATCTTCAAAAGGCACCACTACTATCCAGGACATATCCAGCCCATCCAACTTGAACCCACTCAAATCCATTCTTCAGTGCATTATGGCACTGAGGAAAATGGAATGTTGAGGATTTTTTCTATTTGAGCGTAGCTACATTCCACAACTGTACATCTGATTGACACAAAATAGCCAAATCTAGTGATCTATGAAAATCTTTCTACATTCAGAATTTCAGGCAAATTGGAAAAATGATATCAGTTATTAAAGTGCAAACTTTGAGTTTTAACATAGAAATGGCTACGCAACCTAACTATGGTAACTTCCGTGCCACTATAATATATTATATGTATATATATATATATATATATATATATATATATATATATATACACATATATATTACGCAAAGTAAAGCACACTTTATTTATATAGCTCCTTTCTTGAAACCAAGGCACTTTACAAGTAAAACCACAAAACATATCAATTAATAAAATTTCAGATATGTAAATTGATTAAAATCATCTGGGAAGGCCATCTGAAAAAGATAAGTCTGTAAATTGGCCAAATCCACAGGGCAGCAGTTGCCCTGGGGGGGGTGCTTAGGGGGTGCTGACCTCTAGGGCATGCAGCAGGCATCTGGGGGTGACTCCCTCCCACTGAGTTAAGGGGAAAAGTGGGGAATGTTGCAGAGCTCAAAAAAAGGGGGGGGCAGGCATACACATTCCTCTAACAAAGAAAGACAACAATCATTGAGGACTGGGACCACTAAGGGAGGAGCAGTTCAGGAGTGGGGGTTTGGGGAAAGAGCAATTGGGGCAACTCAAGGGAAGGGGAACAGTCCATTTATTGCAGTTGCAGGATGGCCCCAAGAAGGCAGTGACCCCAAAACACAAGACCAGTGAGGTGCTGGCACAGAAAGCTGCTGATCTTATGGACCAGGTGCAGGCCATCATACAGGAGTCGAGGGCAGCAGAGGAGAAGACGAGGCAGGCAGACAAAAGGAAGAAGCTAGCACCCTAGAAGGAGCCACTGAAGAAGATGACCAGGAGCAACTCAGAGGATGTAGGCGAACCACAGCCAGAAGAGGGTACGGTACCAAGTGTGGAATTGTTGGTCAAAGGTAGTGTTAAGGACTACCTGGCAGGTTTGATGAATGAAAAATGTGAGAAGGGGTGGGAAAAGGTTGACAAAATATAGCAGGCACTGAAGGAGGAGAAGAAAGGGTAGGACAAAGGGGATAATTGGTGGCCGCCAGGGATGATGCTGAGTGACCATGTCTCTCAGGCCTTAAAGGAGAAGATTTGGAAAGGGGACTATATAGTCATGTTTGCCCTGATAGACAAGGACACTGCAAAGAAACACAGTCCATGGGCAACTCGGAGATGGCAGTGGCATTGGCCTTCGTGGGCAAGACTAGCAAATATGTCAGCTATAAGGGTAAGATATTTAGGGCATGGATGGAAGGGTTCACACATTTAAGTGCCATCCTGCTTCAGAAGAAGCCTGAGCTGGCAAAAACCATTGCTGACCTATTCGGCTGCTATATTGGATGCCTGTAGAGTGAAGAGTGGGTATGGTTGGATAATACATTATGAGAAGTTTAGACAGAGGATGATGTCTCATGGGGACATCGGGTGGAATGTCACTTTATCTCAGCTCTGGATAAGAATGCTGTAGGCACAGGGTGGGAGTAATGGAGAGGGGAAGAAGGAGACTGGGGCCTCAACAACCAAGGTATGCTGGGCCTATAACAAGGCCAATAGCACCTGGCCCAGTTGCAAGTTTAAATGTGCCTATTCTGGGTGCTGGGGAAGCATCCAGTCACATGTTGCAGGATGCAGGTAGACAGAGGTTGGCACCAGGCATAGGGACAGGTGTTTTTGGGGGGCAGAGTGGGGAAAAGGAGGTTTCAGTGGACAAGGACAAAGCTACGGTGGCAGAACAGGAGGGGTGGTTACAGGAAGGCAGGTATCAACTGGAGTTTAAAGGCATGGAAGAAGCTTTTCAGAAGGTGGCATCCCCATTAAAGTGGACATTTTAAAGGATTGATGGAATTTTACCCCAATCACCAAGCCAGGGACATGCTGCTGAAGGGCTGTGAGACTGGGTTTAACTAGTATTTCATGGGTAGCAGGAAAGGCATGAGGGCAAAGAATTTGGCATCCATTCAGGAAGGAGGACATAGTAGAAGAAGAAGATTGGAAGGAGGTGAAGGTTGGCAGAGTGGTGGGTCCATTCGACACTCCCCCTTTTCCCTGCTTCAGGGCATCCCCATTAGGCTCAGTCCCCAAAAAGGTCTCTGGAGAATTTCACTTCATTTACCATTAATCATATCCCTAGGGAAACTCTGTAAATGACTCCTTCACACCAGTGAGGAGCTCAGTGTTATATGCTACACTGGACCATGCTGTGGGCTCCATTCATATGAAGAAAGATGTCTGGCTAGCAAAAACTGGCACTGAGTCAGCTTTCCTGCTGTTGCTGGTGAGGTGGGAGGATTGGGAGATTCTCAGTTTCCAATTCCAAGGGAAATGTTACTTTGACAAGGTCATGCCCATGGGGTGTTCGGTTGCCTGCGACACTTTTGTGGTTTTTACTACCTGGATGCAATGGCTCTTCTCAGCCCTGTATGGGAGGGGGGCTGGTAGCCCACTATTTGGACAATTTCTTATTTATAGGGGATAGAGAGAAGGAGACTCTGGGCAATCTTAGGAGCTTCGAGGCCATGTGCAGATACCTGGGTATTCCACTTGCAGGAGAGATGACTGAGGGACTCAGGAAGAAGCCTGAGTTCCTGGGTATAGAGTTTGCTGTAGAGCAGCAGTGCCTGGCTCCCGGCCAGTAAAGGACCCAGCTTGTGGAGCTCATCAAAGGGATAAAGGGCAAACAGAGAGTCCAATTGAAGGTCGTTCCACAGGTGCTCAGTCACATGCACTTCGCCTGCTAGGCGGTGGCACCAGGCAGGGTCTTCTCAAGGTGATTGGCTAGGGCCACTACCAGGGCCAAGCTTCTGAATTACTAATTCACATCAGCACAGGGGTTCAGGAGGATCTTACTAGCCTGGGAGGGATTCCTGGAAGGGTACAATGGGGTCACTTTCTGGCAGGGTCAATGGGAAGGTAATGATGAGCTAGAATTGTACACGGACGTGGCTTGGGGTATAGCCTAGAGGTTAGTGGAATGAGGTGTGAACAAGCTTGATACATCCAGCAGACCAGACCTGAGTTTGATTCTCACAACCTCCACTTGCATACTGTGTGACTCTGAGCATGTCAATTAACTGCCCAGTGCTCCCAGGTCACCCCTGAAAACAGGCACTTGTGCCTAGTGGGCCTTAACCAGCTACCAAAGACTAAAATAAAATAAAAAAGAATATTTCTAAGGTAGGTGAATATCAGAAAGGTAGCCAGACAGGTGGGTCAAGTTGGGTTTGACCAGGGACATCACTTTTTGAAGGCTTTCCCAATGTGGGTGTCCATGGTGGTGTAGGAAGAGTCTTTCTGAAATAAAAGGGTGTTGTTTAGATGTGACAAATTAGCAGTGCTGTCAGTCATCAACAGGCAGTCGGGGACCATAGAAGTGGTCCTAAGGATGTCCAGGAGGCTGGTGTGGGAGGCTGAGACTGAAAGCATCTTTCAGGGCAAACCAAGTGGAAAAGGTCAAGAATTACATAGCTGACAGCTTCTCCCATTTACAGTTGGACAGGTTTGAGTCACTGGCCACCTGAGCTGCTGTCAGGAGCACACTGGTACCCACTGGTACCCACTCACCTCTGGGAGATTGGATAGAATAAGCCCAGCTCCTTTTCTGGAATGCCTGGGCTCTCAACATGTTGAGAGCCTATGAGATGGTGTGTGGGAGCTTCCAGGAGTTCCGTGAGAGAGCAGAATTGGAGATAAGTGGCCCAGTTACTGAATTCAAGATCATTAGATATACGGTGGTTAGGTGGGAAGCGGGCATCGCAAGTGCCACTATCAGCATACACCTTGCAGATATTGATATGGTTTGTCGACTATGAGGCTGGGGTAGCCCTACCAGGGTGCCAGCCATCTGCTACATGCACCAAGAGTGGATGAGGCTGTAAGGGCAGTGGATGCACAGGCACAGGCCAGTTTGCAGGGGTTTGCTAAACAAGTTGTTGAGCAGACTGGACCGGGTGTGTTGTTCAGCATGTGAGGCCAGGCTGTTTGCAGTCATATGCCACGTCATGCAACTGGGGGTTTTCCAGGTCATCGAGGTGGTGGCCAGGGAAAATGGGATGGCCTTCATGAGCAAGACATCTCCTGGTTGGAAGGAGCAGTTTAAGTGTTTCTCAGATAGTTCAAGACTGATCGTCTGGAAAGGGGTGCAGGTGGTCCTGAAGCTGGAAGGGGAGGGGGCAGGGGATAGTTGATATGATTAAGGCATACATGAGGGTGAGACTGTACTTGTACATTTATTTTATCTGCCCTATACTCTCACATTCCGTAGTCTGACCCCCCACACACACACACTGCAGCAGTACAATTACTAAATAATTTCTTGTTAGTGTATCCATTTTGAAATTAATCTGGATAATGTATATTGTACTGCTTGCTTAGGAGACAGTCTCTATATATGGGTGTTGTTTGCACTTTGGCAATGATTTGCACACTTCTAATAATTAATAGGAATCTTAGTATATTGTTGTGTGTTATGAGAACTCATGGACTGTGTTCCCTTTCAGATGATGTGTCACTGCACATTGATATTCCACTGATGTGCTCTTAATAATTTTAACTTGTGATTGCAGGTTTCTGGCAGACATACTTAACATATTGTAAGATTTGTGGGAATAGCAATTTATTCTGAAATACCTGCCATTTGTAAAGTAACAGTAAGATGATGCTGGGACCTTATGTGATTGCTAATATATCAGCACGAATGGCAAATGAGCTCGGGGTTATCATGGTACGTGGAGCCACGAGTGATTGAACCCGAGCTCACTTGCCAGAAGTACTGATACATCAGCTATCACATAAGGTCCCAGCACATACACATTTTATGCAATAGAGGTTGTTCTTTTGTGTGAGGTTTGGTGCATTAATGTTAGTTATTCATTGGATTTACCTGTTTTGTGTAGTGTGCGGTTGTTTTGGAGTTGTTCTGTGGTGTAACGCTACTTTTTCGGACTGTGTTTGTTTTCTGTTGTGCTGCAGTCTGCACAGGTAATGTAAGTGCAACTTTCATATTAATTTCATTTGGCTGTGCTAGTTTTTTTTTGTTTTGTTTTAAGGGGTATAAGTGTAGTTCAGCATGTTAGCGGTATGACGTGTACACAGTACTGATATTGGGCATGTTAGCGTTGTGACCTGTATAGAGTACTGATATTTGCTGGTGACAAGTAGACTATACAGATAACTTAAAGTGAATTTCACTGTGTACACATCACGTTTTCAATATCAGTTAGTGTTGCTGATAGTGGAATTTAAGTGATTACATATCATTTCACCCCTATTGTATAATGTTACTTATACAGTATGTGTAAAACTTTCATTTAATATGGTGGTTCACAGTTCAAATGGATTATGTGACAAATATTTTGTATTTAAATTAATGTTTCTTTATTCTTAGCCATACTTCCACTGACAAAGCGACAGAGCTCCAAGAAGCAGGGTAGTTGGCTCTTTTGGGGAGCACTTTGGATATGTTGCGATAAATAGTTTTAACTTTTGCATGGTAACAGTGCGAGTCATCTCCTTGTTTATGCAGTTCACTTTTTCCTCAAGCGGCAGCACCTACAGTGACTGTGCAGTGTACAGTAGATAGGCTCTGTGTTTTAGATGGAAAGTTCTACAATCTCAGTGATGTCCATTGTTCTATCTATTAATAATTCACAGTGAAGTGTATACAGTGCTCCCTCTTTTATCTATCCCCTTTATCCCCAATGTGAGCTCCTGTCCCATTTTCCAGTGATGTTGTCTCCCCTTTAACTGCCACCATCTCTTATCTGCCACCCTCAGTTATCTGCCAACATTCAGGATTTACAGAGGCTGGCAGACAAAAGAGGGAGCACTGTATGTAAATGAACATAAAAATGAACTCTGAAAGACTGATGACCTGCACAGCTTCTGATTGGGGCCCTTATGAGTAGGGGCCCCTAGCAAATGCTGGGACTGAGGGTGCAAAAGGTTAGCCTTGAATCATCATGACAACAAAAGGCTTCCATCTGTGCAACAGGTGAATACT
Source organism: Neoceratodus forsteri (assembly GCA_016271365.2). Lineage (NCBI taxonomy): Eukaryota > Metazoa > Chordata > Ceratodontiformes > Ceratodontidae > Neoceratodus > Neoceratodus forsteri. The sequence continues at coordinate 53,107,998 of CM028130.1, read as the reverse complement.
TACTTTACTGAACTGTGTGGGAGAGAGGGCCAGACTGTTAAACAGTTAAAAGACTGCTGGAAAGCAATCCAATCCTGAGAACCTCACATATTAGGGATGTTTGAAGCATTGTTAATGTGATAGAAAGACACAAATTTTCTCATACATTTGTTGATGAGTGCTTTGATGTAGTGGATAGTTGTGGGTGCAACTACTGGCAACTGGCTGGTACTTTCCTAGAACTGCTTTCCATTTTTTAGACCCCAGGAATATTTGTCCCTGATCCACTTCCCTTTCAGAAAAACATGCACACTTCAATTATTTTGGGTGCTCAGTTGGCAAATGTTTTATTCCATAATTATCATATCCACTTTCCTTTGTCAACTACATTTGATCTTTGTGTTTCATCATCATATTAATTTTATTTTGTTATTTACATGTTCACAATTTTCTGTCACCCACTTTCTCATCCTTTTCTCCACCAGGATGTACATCCGAATCGCTTCCTTCTTTTGTTACTTCTCTCGCCTCCTGTTTGTAGTGTGTGTACACATGGACACCACTTAGCTCCTTTGGTTGTGCACCTAAAGATGCTCTCTCCAGATGGGATGAATATCCAGGCCAGGCCCACCATTCCATCCTCTCCCCTTTTCCTTTCCTTTCTCTTAGCCACTTGCTGCCATCCACCTCGGCAGCCTCCACTGTGGCCCTTTTTCTTCTCCTTTTCTGTCCTTTTTCTTAATTCTGCCCGCGATCAGGCATTAGGGAGATGTTTGGGCGGGGTTCTTTACATTCTGCCTGCGATCGGGCATTTCGTCCACTGGACCACCAGGGAGATGTATGGGAGGAGGTGGGGAGCCACATTGCTGCCCGCGATCGGGCTGTAGGGTTTGTCAGTCCCCGACGGCTGCTGCCTTTCAGGGTGGCCAGGCGCAAGTCCTCAGGGATCAGCGCACCTACATGCTAATGGCATGCAAATGGGGCCATAATCAGATGCAAATGGCCCCCCCTGTGCCTTGCATGAATTATGGCCCCATTTGCATGTCACCTTTTGAATATTGTGATTTTGCACATGGTGCAATGGTACTTGGCCACCGCAAGTTGAATGCTCCACTCTGACAACTTGCGGTGGCGCAAGTTTCACTGCGCCATGCACAGTGGCTGTGGCTGGGGGTGATATTCAAGAGTTGCTCAATAGCTCAACTCCTTTGAATATCGCCTGGGCCACACCCCTGCGCAACTATTTTGTGCAGCGCATGGGCTTGCGCCTCAGAATGGCGCAGTTTGAATATCCAGCCCCATTTGTACGAGCTTGGTTCTGATTAGCGATGCAAGAACAAAGTAAAAACAGTACAGGGGTCTGAGTAAACTTTGAAGTGCTATTTTATATCAAAGCAGTAGGAATAATGTCACTATTACACTCTAGTTATTGTTACAGTATAAACAGGAAGTTCATTTGTTTAATACATTCAGTTAATACTTAAGGAATAATGCATGACAGGGTGTGTGTTGTGTTGGGTTAATGTCATGCCTGGGGTGTTTGGGCACAAGGAAGCAGCCTGAGTGTGTTCAACATCCCAGAAGGGATGTTATCCAAGCACGACACACACACTGGAGTGCAAGATTGCTATTATACAATGGCTCTTTTACACAAAAAGAAATAAAAAGATAAAAATACTGTTTTATAAGTATTTTGTTGACTGAAGAATGACATGACAGCTACGTTTTCTGTTGAGTACTGATTGGAGACTGTGGGGAGACAACGGATCTTGAAAGAATTAACAGATTTGTTTTAGTAGAGAAAATCCAGCAGTGTTGATAGACAATTTAAATATTTAAATGGTATCTGTTCACCCATGAAAGGAGCGGTGTCAGTTAATTGTGCAAGTGGCAGTTATGGGCGACGTGATTCAGTGAAGCTGCTCACTTCAGAGAAAAAAATTGGCATGACAAATATTTTTTGTGCTCAAAAGTGTTGTGTCTTTTCTCCATTTACTCACTCATGGAATTGCTGTTTTGGGGGGGGTCAGAGACATTGTGGGGGCAGGAGGAGAGGCTTAAGACAGTTTCAGTGGGAGCTTAGGTCACCAGTAACTTCTCGTGGGGAGGCACGATTCATCAGTCTGTCATGCAGTCATGTGTTTGCCTGCACTTCATACAGTGATGTTATACTGAGATAACATCACTCTCCCAGGCACAGACTAACCAATCAGATCCCAGGGATTCTTTTTGCCATTGTATAATAATTTTTAAACCTTGGATCACAAAGTCCTGTTCTCATTGGCTAAAACAGTGCAGTTAAAATTAATTACTAAACCTTGGATCACAAAGTCCTGTTCTGATTGGCTAAAACACTGTTATATGACCACAGTGGGGTTTTTACTGTGCCATCTACATTCCATAGTGATGGTTAATAGTTGATAGAAATGAGAAATATTCCTTTGAACTATTGCCCACCCATGTCATCATTTCATGCTTTCACACTTCATGCATCATTTTGAAAACATAGAGCACCAACTCCTTCTCTCGTGCCTATGGTACCCCTTCCTTCTCTTGACTATGGTACCCCTTCCTTCTCTTGATTTTTTTAAAAGTCCCTGGTTGTCTAGTGGTCCATCCCTGTACTGGTGCTGATAATCACTTCCTCGCTTCCCACAGACTATGACAGCAGACAGTACTTACCCACTGCTCACTTCTGCTATTAGCTGCCAACCCTTGCAAGTACAATCACTTGCATTATCTCAGTGGCATTGTCATTATTGTACTCATGCAAGTACAACTTTCCCTTCACCCTAGGTCACACCTGGAAACAAGCTCCATCCCAGTGTGCCTCTCCCAGTTGCCAAAATTCTAAATAAGTAAATAAAAATATCACAAAAGTAATCTAATGATCATTTAGCAATTTATTTTACTGGCGTGAGATGGTAGCAGGCAGTGGACAACAAGTATGGGCTTTCATCTTGGGCTGAGGGAGGGAGTGAGGAAGTGATGACTAGCACCAGAAGGCAGTGGCCCAATGGACTTCCAGGGAAAATCTTTTAGGCAACTGGAAGTGGGAAGGTGGACCATTGGAACCAGTGACTTCTTTTTAAAGGGACATGGACATATGAATACAGTTAAAGTTAGCTTATGGGAGAACACAAGGTTTAATAAAACTGATATTACTGGAATTGCTTCATGAAATACTGTAGTTGAAAACTATTGCCCTTTGGGGTGGTCTATGGACCACCACTGGTCATACGACCTTTGGCCCAGGCTCTATAACAATTATCTGTCAACAGAACATCCTTTGGGCAATGGTTTTCAGCTCTTTCACTCTCTCAGGTCAATAGTTGTGTATTACAAAATGGGGTTTAAGAAAGAGACCAATCTTAGAAACATCATTGGTCTAAACACATGACCTGTCTGTTCATTAATTCCCAGGAAATGCCCGGGTTCATGAAAGGAGGAAGATCGCTCCTGTGAGATGAGACCTGGTCTGAGAACAGTTTCTCTTTTTCCAAGTTGAACCAATGTGTCTGTGATCCAGGAAGTCTTGATTGGAATCCTGATCCAGAAAATTAAAAGTCCATGCTAAAGCACACTTCAGGGATTAAAAAAAATAACATTTGGCCATCTGATTCAAATAAATACATTTTATTCAAGATGATATGCTGCAACACTTTCAACAGAATGTGTTATGTTGAAAGTGCTGCAGCATGTAGTGTTCAACAAAATGCATTTATTTGAGTCAGGCAGCCAAACATTACTTTTTTCTATAATCCCTGAAGTGTGCCTTAACACAGTCTGTTCATTTTCTGAAAGTGTGATATACGACTGGAGCTTGGCTTTGTCTCTGGTAGCTGCCTTTACCTTTGACTAGGATATTGTTTCCTCTAAAATTCTGTAAACCTAAAATTCCCCATGAGTTGTGATCTGTGTCAGTGTGGTGTTGGAATAGTACATCTATAGTAAATGGTAAAGTGTAAGAAAAAAATGAGTGCAAGAAAGAAACTGGTCTCAGACCAGGTCTCGGGGGAACAAACAATCTAATGCACTCATAACTAACCTACTCTAATCTACCTAGTGTCTGCCTTAGTAGCCCAGCAAATATCACTCCACCACTACTCTTCCTCCCCACCCAGTCCTTCACAGTTACCTCAGCCACCCAACATTACTGAATCAGTATATAATGTATTTCTGAACAACGTTGCCCCTGCCCCATCCCAATTAGCACTGCCTGCTTCGATTCTAAACCTACATGTAGCATAAATCCCACTCCCACCAATCTGTGCAACACCAGACCACCCTAAAGCACCTCAGTATTGTTAAATTATCATTTTATTCTGTCCAATTCTGCATGATCATCTTCATCCATTCAATAACATAGCTGGAGTCAAATGCCAGTTTTCATGCTCCAGTATGGCTTTGAAATAGACTGCATAAAGATCACTTTGCAGCATTTGTCACAATAACATATATAACTGCTGACTACTGAGTGCCTTGTGTAAAGTCTGAAGAGCTGTGCGGGCAAGGTATGGGTACTGAGGTAGACAGGGATTAGTTATATGCTAGTTTAGGACAGTTCAGGCAGTGCTCATTGGTGCGGGAGAGCAGTGATACACTGAAGCAGATTGTGATGCAATATTACTACTCAAACTAGTTTGAGTTCCGGAACAAATTTTGTGCATTTTAGCCATTCCTATGAAAATTAAACAAGATATTTATTTCTTCATGAAACAATTATTTCCATTTTATAAGTGCAATAACCCACTCCAGAGCTTGGGATGCTTACAGAACTAATGCAGAATCCTGGTGCTTTAAAGGCATACAACTCTCATGCACAGTGACTCAGCCTTCAGCCTTGTGCCACAAAGTGCCTGTGGCATGGATACATCAACATGACGGTATGCTTTTGTTAGTCCTCTACTGTCAGTACCCCAAGTGCCCCTTAGTACCTAACCCTGAACTACTCTACTAAAAACAAAACACTTATATTTTCTCCTTGTCACTCACTTGTCCAATCTTTGGTGCCTGTGTGTAGTCCTTACTGTTCCCTGCTGCTGGCAAGGGGGAAGAGAAACTCAGCAGTCTGGTCATTTTTTTACAAAAACATTTCTGCTATGTATTTGCTGCACCAGTTCTGGCTCTTGCTGGTGGGAAGGAAAATGAATAAGGCCACCAAGCTATCTTTTAGCCAAAAAAACCCCCAAAAAACTATTGTTGCACATGTGTTCCTTCCAATTACCAGTTCTGACTCTTGCCAGCAAGTGGAGGTTGGAGCTGGGCCCTATTCTAAAACATAAAGTATCAATGACACATTTCCCCTGCTAGGTTTGCATTCTCCCTTCACACTTTCTTCCCATGACAAATCAGGCACTGGGAACCCATTCCAAAGATAGGACACTCTTTACACCCCTGTTTAACCCAGGCCCCGTACTTGGACTCTCTCCTGACCCATGCTTCACTCTGCCCTCCATAAATAATGACTGGCCCAGCCATTCTTTCACTTCACTGGCCAACCACCTTCAAAATAAAAACAATGGTAAATGGCTATTATACTTACAACAGTGGTTTAGAATTTTTTTTTCAAATTATTTAGTGGCCATTCAAGGAGATAATAGAAGGACTGTCCCATTCCCCATCTGGGTAGGGGATGGAAGGGTAAAATGGGGTCAGAATGCCACTAGACACCAAGAACAAAATGCATGATGGGTGGTATGTAGGGTACCAGTTGACACCAGGATATGTCTGAGTCTAAATGACAGGAGAGAGGTACCACTGGACACCAGGGAATGATTGCCAGAGACTGTTTAGCATTCTATAGGGTAAGAGAGGCTGTGCTACTGGACACCAGGGAAAGCTTGACATGAGATAGTCTCTTAATATTTCTGAACCCTTATTCTCACCAAGCACTTCAAGTGCAAAAACACAGATAGATGCTGGAGGCAACATGGCAATCCAGCAGACAACCAATATGTTTTTTGGAGTGGCCCAACTATACAGCCTTATATCTCTGAGGTTTCACGCTATCCTGGGTATGTTAAGTCTTACATCTCCTTTGAGACTGCAGCACTTGTTCCTGAGTCTTCCTTTCTCAAGAATCTCTACTACATAGTCAAGAAAAAAATGATACACGATACAAAAAAAAATATATATAAATAAAGAAATAAATAAATAAACAAGGTAGACAGACATGTGGGGAGTAGTGCAATGTAATGGCTATGAGGCAGCAGTCTTACGGTAGTCTTTCTGGAGGCTGAGATGCTGCCCTGTTTGCAGACAACTCTCTGCCCTAAGGGAGGAAGTTGCCCATCTTCAGACCACACTGGACAGTAGTAAGGGAACCTCCCCCATCCAGGGAGCACCAGAGCCAGCCACTACCACTACCTCAGAGGTTGCAAAGAAAGCACAGCAGTTGGACCACAGTGGGCTCAGGGAGGGTAAGAGTGGTGGAACAGAGGCACACCTAGTCAGTTGTTCCACTCCACAATCCATACACCATTCTGGGGGAGCATAGTTCCGCTATGGATGCACCCACAGAGGAAACTAAGGAGGTTGCAGACAACTGTCACAAGGGAGGCCCTCAGGAAGGAGGCAGAGGACACCACAGGGAAAGGAAGCAGCTCCTGGTGGGGGACTCAGTTATTAGGGGGTTATAACTGGGGGGAGCAGGGAAAACTGAAGTAAGGTGCCTGCCTGGTGCCATGGCTTGGAGGGACAGGAAGCGCATCCTTAGGATCATGAGAACAGTTGCACGAGAGTTTGAGCTGGACGTCATTGTCCACCTAGGGACAAATGACTTGGCTCATCATGAGATTAGAGCAGTGCAGGAGGACTTTGTAGAGTTGGGAAGGGGCCTAAGACAAGTAGCACACACAGTATCCTTCTCAGAGGTGCTGCCTGTCAGTGGCATGGGTGAGGTGAGGGTACTTTGCACTATGCAGTTTAATGAATGGTTGAAATAATGGTGTGAAGCACAGGGGTTTGGCTTCACTGGGGACTGGGGTTCCACTTGGAGGGACACCAGCCTATATTGGCAGGATGATCTGCATCTGTCCAGGAAGGGAACAAGTCTTTTGGGAAATCGGTTTAAATGCTTCATTGGCAAGCTTTTGAACTAGTCAAGGGGGGAGGCATTGATAAGCAGCAGGAAAATCCCAGCCTCCACCTACAAAACAGGGTACTAAATGAGAAAAAGACCAAGGTAGAAAGGTCAGTGGGGGATGCTGCTACAGAAGGAAAAGCCATAAAAAAATGGAGAGCAAAGAGTACCAATGCCCATAGTCTGGGTAACAAGCTTCCTGAATTAGTGGCCTTGATGGAGGAGGAACATCTGGATATCATGGCAGTCACAGAAACATGGTAAACACAAAACCATGACTGGGATGTAAACATACCAGGATACACTATCTACAGGAGGGACAGGGAGGGTAAAAGAGGAGGAAGAGTAGCACTCTACATAAGGGAAGGAATCAAAGCAACAGAACAAAAGGGTAAACAGGGAGGAGAAGAAGCACTGTGGGTCAATTTGGAGATAGGCAATGGCACCACAATCCGCACAACGGTTGTATACAGACCCCCCTCTCAGGAGGAGGAAATGGACAAGGAAATGATAGAAAGTATACTTAGAATGGCATAAAAAGGGAAGATATTGCTGACGGGTGATATGAATATGCCAGATGTTAACTTGAGTGCAGTTGCAGCAGCCACTTCTAAGAGTGGGCTTATTCTAGATGCCCTACAGGAGGCATGCCTTAGACAACTAATATAGGAACCCACTCAAGAGGGAGTGATCTTAGACCTGGTTCTCTCAAATGGAGATGGAGAGAGGATCACAGATGTAGAAGTGGGTAGCCATCTGGGAACTAGCGACCTTCGAACAGTATGGTTCACAATAAACACAGCAATAGAGTCAAGCCATAAAAAGGCAAAAGTACTGGACTTCAGGAGGGCTGACTTTGCCAAAATGGGTGAGTGCCTACGGAATGCACTAGCAAATGGGCAGGAAGGAGGGGTGGAAGAACAATGGGGAATAATAAAAACTACCATCACAGAGGTAATGAGCCTTTGTGTGAAGCAAATAAACAAAACAAAATGATGTAAGAAGCCACTATGGTTCTCAAAGGAGGTAGCAGTGAAGGTTCAAGAGAAAAAGAAAGCTTTCAGAAAGTACAAGAATCACAGAAGGAGCAGGACAGAGAATTGTATCAGTTAAAGCAAAAGGAAGCTGGGAAGGCAGTCAGAACAGCAAAGGCCTGAACTGAGGAAAAGATAGCCAACTCAGTTAAGAAGGAGGATAAAACCTTTTTTAGGTACATCAGGGAGCGAAGGAAGACCAAGGGAGGGATAGTGAAGCTTAATAAAGTGGAGGGAGGGTGGACAGAGGGTGACTGTGAAAAGGCAGAGATACTAAACAAATATTTCTGCTCAGTATTTACAAATGAAGAGGGGGAGGTACCTGAAACAAACAATAGAAACACTCTGGATACAGAAGTTGATACCAACCCATTTACAGAAGAAAGGGTTCTGAAAGAACTCTTAAAACTGAAGGTGGACAAAGCAATTGGGCCTGATGGGATTCATCCCAGAATTCTAAAAGAACTAAGGGTAGAACTAGTGACACCACTGACTTACCTCTTTAACAAATCATGGGAGGATGGGGTGGTACCTGAGGACTGGAGGAGGGCAGATGTGATTCCCCTTCACAAAAGTGGGAGCAGGACAGAAGCAGGAACTACAGACCTGTTACTTTAACCTCAGTGATAGGGAAAATGATGGAATCACTTCTTAAGGAAAGAAATGTTGAGTACCTAGAGAGCAGAGGGGCAGAGGGGCACAGGACCCAAGTCATCATGGATTTACAGCAGGAAGGTGATGCCAGACGAATCTAATAGATTTCTTTGACTGGGTGACCAAAGTAGTAGATCAGGGAGGGGCTGTGGGCATGGCCTACCTAGACTTTAGCAAGGCATTTGACACAGTCCCACACAAAAGATTAATATACAAGTTAGCCAGCCTGGGAGTGGGTCCCAAGATGACAGCCTGGGTAAAGAATTGGCTGAAGAATAGGACACAGAGGGTAATAGTAAATGGAGTCCACTCTGAAGAAAGGGGGGTTACTAGTGGGGTACCGCAGGGTTCAGTATTAGGACCGGTCCTCTTCAATGTCTTTATAAGCGAAATTGCAGAGGGACTAGAAGGAAAAGTATGTCTCTTTACAGATGACACAAAGATCTTCAACAGAGTTGATGCACAAGGTGGGGTGGAAATGATGAGCAGGGACTTGGCAAGGTTAGAGGAATGGTCAAATGTATGGCAGCTTAGATTCAATGCTAAGAAGTGCAAGGTAATGCACCTGGGAAACAAAAACCCAGGGGAAGAGTACACAATGGGAGGTGAGATACTAACAACAACAAAAATGGAAAGGGACCTGGGGGTAGTCATATCAGATGACTTAAAGGTGGGCAAGCAATGTGAGAGGGCAGTAAGGAGGGATGGGGGGATACCGGGATGCATAGGAAGAGGCATCGCCAGTAGAAAACAGGAAGTTGTTATCCCTCTGTACAGACAGCTGGCGAGACCCCATCTGGAGTACTGTGTGCAGTTCTGGAGACCCAGTCTCTGCGAGAACATAGACTGGATGGAAGCTGTCCATAGGTGGGCAACTAAAATGGTGCAGGGTCTGCACCGGAAGACATATGAAGAGACAGACTAAAGGAGCTTAATATGTATAGCCTCGAGGAAAGGAGGGAGAGGGGGGACATGATAGAAACTTTCAAGTACCTCAAGGGAATCAACAAAGTCCAAGAGGATAGTATCTTTCAAAAAAAGAGGTGTGCAAGAACAAGAGGGCACAATTTGAAGATGGGGGTGGCTCAGAGGTAATATAAGAAAGTATTTTTTCACAGAAAGGGTTGTGGATGCTTTGAACAGCCTTCCAGAGGAGGTTGTGGAGTCAAAAACAATGGTTGAATTCAAGCATGCACGGGACAGTCGTAAGGCAATTCTAGGGGCTGGGGGTAGAAAGAAGTAGACTGCTGGTTAACTAGGATCTGCAGCTTATCCATTAGGTAGGGAAATGGGCAGACTGGGTGGGCCAAGCAGTTTTTATCTGCCGTCAAATTCTTTGTTTCTATGTTTCTGTGATATACAGGATGTTCTGTATTCACATTGTTGCCTTTGCAAAGGCAATCACATGTAAATGACTTAGCCCCTGCATCCCTGGTTGTCAGACTGCACTGAGCATTGAAAAAAAAATGAAGCTGGCTATAGCATCATTTCCAGAAGCTGGAATATTGTTTATGGGTGATTTCAATGCTACTCATGCTACCATGTCTCCAGCTTCATGTATAGAAAAGCGGCTTGAAATTTCAGAAAGAATGTCAAAGGACAAAATTGTAAATAAAAGTAGCAGAAGGCTATTTTAGCTCCTGGAAAAAATATGCTTAATTATATCAAATAGATCTCTTAAAGGTGAAAATTCAACACATTACACTTGCTCAGATTCAAAATGAGCAAGTGTGGTGGATTATATGTTTGCAGTCCCATGGCAAATGTAATATTTTTTTTAGAATTTGATGTCATTTCACACCCTTAGAGCGATCATTATCCTTTGCTCCTTAAATTAAAACTTTCAGCTGATAATACACGACAGGAAGAAAATTATTTCGTACCACAAATAGAACTAAGAAATCACAGAAGGGTTTTATTCTCTTCAAGAATAGAATCAAAAGTATCAGAGTGCTAACTGATTTGGAAAATCAAGAGAAACTAAGTATTTTAATACCTAACTCATCTGTAAATGAGATATATACAGTCATCCAGCATATTAGTAGGCCCATTCTACCACTTTTATACCATCCAGTAAAAGTTAAAATACATGATATGTGGTTTAACATAAACTGTAAACAGTTTAAAGTATCTTTATTTCAGTTCATAAGATTCATAAGACTGAATCCATCTAAGGAAAATTATTCACTCCTGAATAAATCCAAGAGGGAATGGAAGAAATGTTCTTTCTTGGCACCATTTTCTTCAAGTTAAATAATGGGATTACATGTTATAAGTCATACAATCAGGTATATCAAAGAAATTCTGGTTGTTAGTGGCCAAGGGAACAGGTAATTATGCTTTGAATAGTTCAGCACATATATCACAATGACCTGGGTCAACTACTGTCAATTGTTTTTAACAATACAGTTGCCAACTCTCAAAATAATGTCCTTATGAAGATATAGAATGCTTTCCAACCATTGAATATCACTCCAGTCTGAAATATCAGTGGCCATTAGGCAAACTAAAGTGGACATAGCCACAGGACCAGATACGATTTCTCCAATTCTTTATAATATTCAATTAAGATTGGTGGAGTAACCTTTTGGCCATCCTGCTTAATAAAATTATAGAAGAGAATTATATTCCTTATGCTTGGAAAGGTAACATATTCATACCAGTTTTGAAAATAGTAACAGCATGTTTTCAGATATGTCCTAGGTGAAGGAGAAAGGGGAAAAGATAACAAATACAAAAATACAGAATATAAAGTATTTTTGTTTCAAGCTTTTAGCCACTGACTGTATTGCTTTTAGCCACTGACTGGCATGCCAGCAACCCAGGTTCAAGAACAGATCTGGATCGCTTGGAGATTGGCCTGGGAAGGTGGATGGACATCTGTAGGACGGGGAGAGGAGTGTAGGTGACAGCACAATACAGCATGGGAAGGGACCCCACACCTGGACACCTGACATGTCTCCATGGAGGCTGGGTACATGCATGTATGTGCCCAATAGGTGATAAAATAGAAGGAAAAGCCCTCTGACTGTAGAACAGTGATGGCCTGCTCTCTTGCAGGCACCACATCCATGACTAGGCACCTCTCATCCAAGGTCCTGTTGCAGGACCACCAGAAAAGGATAGTCCCAGAGAAGGTGAGTGATGGAGCTGTGAAGACTGGTCCAGATGGGGCCAGTCAGGGTGCTGAAGGAGATAATTCGCTTTGTAGAAAAAAAGTATTACAATTTATTATGCATTTCCAATGCATGTGAAATGTATCCTCCTCCTCCTCCTCCTCTCTCTCAATTTCTCTCTGTGTGTATACATACATACATATCTATCTATCTATCTATCTATCTATCTATCTATCTATCTATCTATCTATACAGTATATATATTTATAGATAGATAGATGAATAGATAGATAGATAGATAGATAGATAGATAGATAGATAGATAGATATAGCTAGCCCACTCATTCTCACTCTCTATCATTCCTCCTTCCCCCCAACTTAAAGGAATTATTTAGGCCTATGCATGTTGACAAATAAGACATTAAACAAATTACTGAAAAATGCCACCATAACCCCAAAAGCATGTGATAAATCTAAGCTCCATTTCTGCAAAGCATAATTGGATTGAATTGCATTCTGTCTGATTACAGTCTATTAAAGATCAATGGCAAACACATTTTGGTGAAATTGAGCTACAAGGATAGGCACATTTCCAGTGGGATAAAAATCATGGGAAGAAGGCTAGCTCCCTTGAGCTAGCTTTTAGTTAGAGAGTTTGTGCAGACTGGGTGGGTCTGGTGGTTCTTTTCTGCCAACACATTCTATGTCTCTATATTTAAAACACTGTGTTTCTTGTTTTTGTCATTTTTTAACATTTAGCAATGTAAGCAATAAGGCACAAAGGGGTGTGTATAAACCATATTTTACAGCATGGCCAGGGGCGTAGTAAGGCATGAGGCCAATGACTGAGTGACTTCAGCTGCTGTCCGTGCTGTAAAATGCGGTTTACACACACTCCTGAGTGCCTTATTGTGCTTATAAAAGTGACTCCTTTTATTTTTTTTACTTTTGACTATTGGGTAAAGCATGTTTATATGTAGAAAAATAGATTTACTTTGTGCATTTGTGATAAAATAATCCTTCCGCCCACTGCAAGTGATGTCATTGATGATGTCATTGTATTATTGCCTACTTTCTTCTTCCTGCTTTTTTTCTCTGTTGTTCCCCACATTCAAGATATAGAATGTTTATCATGGAATGTTTACCACGAAATACATGGATTCAAAATTCTGCTCAGTTCCACTGGCAGAATGTTTCTCTCCCTACACACTGTACACACAGCCAACAAAGGCCTTTGTTACAGCCAGAGACTCAGTTAGCTCACTGTCAGGGCAAGAAGAATAGAGTTCCCTGATAAGCAGTTAAAGATAGAAGGGGAATTTTTGACTGTCAGCAAAGAAACAGTTGTAGTGAAAGCTTTAAACAATACTTATTGTTTCAAATTGATTTATGTATGTAAGGAGAGTGTGATAATCAGGGAAACAATATTTAATTCATTTGTTTTATTTTTTATTTAGGATAGTTTTATTTTTAGGACCCAGTTGAAGTTTTTTTTTACAGTGTAAAGGTAGCAGCCATGTTTGTGGTGGAAGATCAGCTCTGGCAGTAGAGGACTAACTGAAATGCCTGTGTTCCAAATGCCCATTGATCTGTGTTGCAGACTCTTCACTGCTGACCAGTCCTTTTTTTACCCATGTGTAAACCGTATTTTACACATAAATAAGAGTCAATCAGATTACATGATTTTACCCTGCCATTTTATAAAATTCTGTAAATGTCATTAACGACACAGCAACTACTGTATAACTACATTGCAACTGCACTGTAACTGCCGTGCAGTTACATGTAACTACTATGTACTTGTTAACTAGTTTCACATTTGTGTGTTCTGTAGTTACACACAATTTACATGAAGTAACTACACTGCAACTTTATTGTAACTACTGTGCTGTTAACTTGTTTCACATTTGCATGTTGTGTACATAAACAATTTGCATGAAATAATAGCTATTGCAAATTGTAACAGCAAATCTGTTGTTCAACTACTATGTTACTACTTTTGGCATTATTACATTTGTTCTTAAAAGTGTAACTATGTATGAACGCAGGTCTTTTGCACTGTTTCAACAGTCTGTGTCTATCTGATATTTAATATTTATCACACTCTAGAAGCTCCCACCCCATGTGTGTGTGTGTGTGTGTGTGTGTGTGTGTGTGTGTGTATATGTATAGCTATCTATCTATCTATCTATATCTACTGCATGTGTATATACACGGCATAAATATATATATATATATATATATATATATATGGCATTAGAGTTCCCCCTTACACACCATCCTTGACCTGGGGAGACCAGGAAGTGTCGGGGGGAGAGGGGGTGACATAAGTGTCACCAACCTTAAAACTCAACCCATTCTCCTACACTGTAGCCACCCAGCTTATTTTACTATGGATTAGGGTGAGAGTTAGGGATGGTGACCCTAATACCACCTCTCTCCCCCTAATGCCTCCTGGTCTCCACATGGTAGGGGTGGTGTGTTAGGCGGAAACCCTAATGCCTCTTTTCCCTACTTTTGTTGTGGCAACCCTAACTGATGCATTAATAAAGTTTTTGCAACTAATTTCCTTACTTTTTGAGATAGCATAATAGTATCTGCATTCCATCCCTCCATTGAGATAGTATAACAGTGTCTTCACTGTATGGTAGGAGTGCAGGTTCCTTTGGACCCTGCACTCCCATCCCACCATTGAGACAGTGTAACAGTATCCTTATGTTACAGCAGAAGTGCAGGGTCCTTCTGACCCTTGAGTTCCCAACTCCCTTATTTGACATAGTATAAAGGTAGCCTTATTTTTATGATGGTAGTGGAGGGTCCTTTGGACCCTGAGCTTCCGTCCCTCCAGTGAGATAGCATATCAGTGTCCTCATTGTACAGTGGGAGTGCAGGGTCCTTTGGACACTGCACTCCCATCCCTCAATTGAGACAGTATAACAGTGTCTTTATTTCACCCCAAATTTCCAACATAGTCTTCTTATTGCCTCACCTCACGTACCTAGTACAAAACATTGTCAAATCTCTGCCACAACATAATTTTGCACAACCGCAATGCCATTCCATGCCACAAGTGTGAGAACACATTTTGGCCAGGATTTGAATAATGACACTGTCCCATATATGAGGTGGGGTAATAGCAAGGCAATACTGAAAATATGGGGTCTCAATATAGAACATTTTCAAAGTTACGAGCGTGTGTAGTGAGATAGCAATGAATGCTCATAACACAGCCATTTTTTTTAAATTATCACCCCAAATTTTCAACTTTGCATTCTTATGACCCCACCTGATGAACAATGTGGCTGTCATGCAAATCCCACCAGAAAGGTGATTTTTCCAACCAATCACAAAATCATCTTACTGGCAGGAGTTGCCTAGTGACAGTCATATTGTTCATGAGTTGGAGTTCCCAGGACTCCATGTTGAAAATTTGGGACCAAAATGTTAAACAAAATGGCTGAGTTATGTCCGAAAGTTGAACTCCTCCTCTGAAACACATAGGAATGCTTTTACCTTACTTCAGATTGCAGTCAGTTCCAGCAGCAAGACGTGTCTTCAATCACCAGAGCAGGTCTCGAGCCTATGACCTCCTCAGGTGAGTAGCAGTCTGGATGCATGCCAAGGTGTGTGTGGGGAGGTAGCTGCACAGTGGAGAGATGGGTGGGGATATGGGTGCAATCAGTGGTGGACTTTTTGTTTCTTAGCTGAAAGGAGCAAAAGACAACGAGGGATGGTTTTTTTCTTTTCAGAAAAAAATATACAATAACTGGGATTTCCACTGACACCACAAATGAATACTGTGGCATGGGAGGGTGAGGGGACCCACTAGACAACAGGGCTTTCATATTTAATTCAAAAAAATATAAGTGGCTCAATGCCACTAAAACAGTGTGTTTAAAAAAAATAGAAAAAAGTAATTTACAAGAATTGGGAAGGGGGTTGCCACTAGACACCAGGGCAAAGGGGGGGGGCAAAAATACATTTATTTGGGACCAGATGGTCCCACAACAGTTCTGACACACCTTTCTTTACAGAAGGAGATGGGTGAAGTAATCCTTGTTCGCCATCTCCTTTCCTTGTCTGCCACCATGATTCATCAATCAACAGGCAGACTGGGATCCTGATCTGGCCATCTAGTCACAGATTTTCATGACCAGATGGCCAGAAAGGAATCCTTGTTTGTCAGCTGAATTCCTTGTCCACCACCCTGATTCATCACTGGTAGACAAGGATCCCCCATCTGGCCATCTGGTTGGCAAATTTTCATGACCAGATGGCCAGGCAGGAATCCTTATCCACCAGTCAAATTCCTTGTCCTCCATCCTGGTTCATTACTGGTGGATAAGGATCCCAGTCTAAACATCTGGTCAGCAAAATTGAACAACCAGATGACCAGACCAGTATCCTTGTCCACCAGCCAAATTTCTTGTTTGCCACTAATGAACCAGGATCACAAACAAGGAATTTAGTGAGTGGCAAACACCGATTAAAATAACTAAAAATTAACATCTTTCTGGGGGCACACAGACCTGGAAAACCACACAGTACAGCTCATCAACTGCAGATGAGCAGAAATCACACTTACATGTGGCAGAGTTTTGAATCTTTTTTGGGGTGGAATCGAAAACAAGATGGCAGCTGATGAACAAGAATTTTTTTCTGAAGAGCCAGGACTATTGACTGTGAAACAGGATTAGACCCTGATGAACCAGGATCCTGGTTCATAACATAGAGCTATCCTGAAAAATAAAAAATCCCAGTGAAAATAATGGGACCTTAAAAATGCTATAACTTTTGAAGGGATTAATATTTCTTCACTAGATACACACTGTCCTGTTCTGTCACCCAAACTCTTTCTACCAAAAAAATGTCAGACCATAATTCAACACTGTCTCTGCATAGTGCGTCAAGAAATAAACTGCAAAAAATGGTAAATTTTAGGGTTGTTTTGCTATCTAGCCACAAATCTGACCAAAATAAAACTTGGCAGTTCAAGAGATCTACTCCACAAGACTGGGCATGCAACTATTTGTGCAAATCTGTTGAAAGGCTGCAAAGTTATTAAAATGCAAAATTTCAGGTTTAACATAGAAACCACTGCTTAACCCTAACTATAGTGGTGCTACCGTATATATATATATATAATATATATATATATATATATATATACATATAATAGAGTCAAAAAACTCCATTTAATACATCAGTTAGGGTTGTTCCACAGTGACAAAAGTGAGAAATTCGATGTGAGGGTTGAAACCCCCTGAACCCACCCCCACACTGCCCCCTCAGCCAGCATCGGGGTGTGCGTTGGAGTCATTGGCCCTAACTCTCACCCCATCACATGCGTAAAGAAGCTGAGGTGGTGAACTATAGGAGAATGGAGTGAAAATTAGGACCGACGACCTCAACGCACACCCTGATGCCGGCTGGAGGGGCAGGGTGGGGGTGAGTGCAAGGGGGAGTTTCAATCCTAACATCGAATTTCCTCACTTTTTTCGCTGTGGAATAACCCTAACTGATGCATTAAACAGAAGTGTTTTGCCTCTAATTTCCCTTCTTTTTGAGAATTTGCAGTGGAAGTAGTGAATGGAATGTGGTGGTAAGGGTCCCGCTCTCCCACCACATGATGTTTTCTGACATGGTAACGGTAAGTGCAAAGGAAACGAAAGCGCTAACAGTTGCACACATGGTGACAGAAATGTAAATGGTAAAGCAAACGTTAACGGAAACACAAGTGCAAAGTGATGCCAAACTGAACAGTGACACAAAAGGGAGACACAACCGTGTAAGGAAATGCAAACTGTGACATGCACAGTCATGGTATGGCAATTGGAAATGTAAATGGTAACATTAATAGCATAAATAACTCCAAAGGGAACCAAAACGGAAATGCGAACACAAGCGCACACGGAAATGCAAACCGTAACACGCACGGTCATGGTACTGTAATTGTAAACACAAATGGTAATGTTAACATGAACAATAATGCCACAGGAAACAGAAACAGGAATGGACCCGCGTATGGAAACACAAACCGTAACGCGCACGGTCTCGTTACTGCAGTTGTAAATGCAAATGGTAATGGTAACAGCAACAATAATGCCACAGGAGACAGAAATGCAAAAGCAAATGGAAGCACATACGGAAACGCAAACTGTAATGTGCACGGGCACATTAACGCAATTGGAAATCCAAATAGTAACAGTAACAACAACAAAAATGCAAACCGAAAGAGAAACACAAACGCAAATGAAAGGGGTGCCAGAAACGCAAACCGAAATGCAAACAGAAATAGTAGTGGAAATGCAAACATTAACAGTAACACAACCACAAGTGCAAACGAGAATGCAGAGCGTAACGCACACCGAGGTGTACATGGGAACAGTAACACGAACGGGTACAGAAACACAAGTGGAAATGCTAACTGTTACAGTAATGGAAGTGCACACCCTGTTTTTGCCCAACAGCTGCATAGAGAAACACAGTGTGTACAAAGAATGTATGAATAATAATGAGCCTCGGAGCAGAAAATGAGCTGTTGGAATACTAAATTGCTTATAGTTCAGGAACCTTGCGACGTAGAAAAAAAAGTTAAATTTCACATGATTCATGAGTTTCCTGGCACTGTCATGATGAAAATTCTGTATCTCACACCGTTTCCGAGATATGAGCCCCGAGATGTGCGGTGAATGCACCATGTTAGTCTATGGGGAAAAAGTCAACTTCAGAGTACCGTAACTTGGCATCTATGCAATATTTTGTCACCAAACCACCAAAAGGCACATCTGAGAGATGTTGGCTGCCATTCCTCCAAATTTCAGCTCAAAAGACCAAACCACTCTTTTGCAGCAATGTGGCAAAGAACTCTTGTAATTTTGGCCATAGTCTGGAAAAGTAGTGTCGCAATTTGTGAAAGCTTTCGCAAAATTATGTGAAAGTGTCGCAGGTGCGACACTACTTTGCAACACTACTTTTTCCAGAAATTTGAAAAACATATTTCTGGGGTGTTTAACTGCAAAATAAAGACATGGCTTGCAGCCAGACAGCCTGAGGTGGGGGAAATTGCCTTCACAAGTCAGGGAGACCTGCATCACAGCCAATTGTTCTAGCTTGAACATTTCAGCATTGATCAATTACTATAAACTACTGGTGTGATCCTGTTTCAGACAGAAGTCCATCTTCTTCCAAGCTGAGTAACTGGGTGTGCTTTGAAACAACTGAGAAACTGCATGGGATATACTATATTGGACTAGATATCTGCAACAAATCTCTCTTGCTTACATCTGAGGGAAGTTTTCCTTCCTTTTACATTGGTATTGCTTTGTTTTTAATTATTTTAGTTTTTAATTCAGGAAGGGGGTTTTCAAAATTGCTTATCTTGTGAGCATCTTCAGAAGTGTTGAAATAACTGCATATTTGATTTTCCTTTATGGCTAACAAACCACCAGGCTGTTTTGGGGCTGGGGAGGTTTACCTGTGTCTGACTTGGATGTCTGGATTTTTCTGTTTGATTAGCAGGTTATTTTCTCTGTCAAATTATTGTGTAGGGCATCTTGCTGACAGGAAGGCACTCATCGCAGTGGTGGGTCAGAGCTTTTAGTTGATTGTTTTGTAAGGGCACAGTTTAGGCACAACCTCTTCCCACCCCTCACCCCACCCACCCCTGGAAATAGTTCCTTTATACCTGGGGTTCTGACATCATTTCCTCAAGAGTGCAAGGTGCATATCACTGTCATATCCTCTCTAGCACACTGCACTGACAAAATAAGCATACACATTGTATAATATATATATTTCTATTTAACAAACCAATCACACATGCACACACACACACACACACACGCACACACAAAAACAAACAAAAAAAAGTAGATAAACATGAGGGGAGTAGTGCAATGTAATGGCTGTGGGGCAGCAGTCTTCCGGGAGTCTTTCTGGAGGCTGAGATGCTTCCCTATTTGCAGACAACTCTCTGCCCTGAGGGAGGAAGTTGCCCGTCTTCAGGCCACACTGGACAGTAGTAAGGGAACCTTCCTCCTGGCCACACTGGGCAGTAGGAAGGGAACCTCCCCCATCCAGGGAGCACCAGAGCCACCACCACTACCTCAGAGGTTGCGAATAAAGCACAGCAGTTGGACCACAGTGGGCTCAGGAAGGGTAAAGATGGTGGAACAGAGGCACACCCAGTCAGTTGTTCCACTCCACAATTCATACACCATTCTGGGGCAGCATAGCTCCCCTATGGATGCACCCGCAGAGGAGACTGATGACAACTGTCACAAGGGAGGCCCACAGGAAGGAGGCAGAGGACACCACAGGGAAAGGAAGCAGCTCCTGGTGGGGGACTCAATTATTAGGGAGATAGAACTGGGGGGAGCAGGGAAACTGAAGTAAGGTGTCTGCCTGGTGCCATGGCTTAGAGGGACAGGAAGCGCATCCTCAGGATCACGACAACAGCTGCACGGGAGTCTGAGCTAGACGTCATTTTCCACCTAGGGACAAATGACTTGGCTCGTCATGCGATTAGAGCAGTGCAGGAGGACTTTGTAGAGTTGGGGAGGGGCCTAAGGCAAGTAGCACACACAGTATCCTTCTCAGAGGTGCTGCCTGTCAATGGCATGGAGGAGGCGAGGGTAATTTGCACCATGCAGTTTAATGAATGGTTGAAAAAATGGTGCAGAGCACAGGGGTTTGGCTTCATTGGGGACTGGGGTTCCACCTGGAGGGACACCAGCCTATACTGGCAGGATGGTCTGCATCTGTCCAGGAAGGGAACAAGTCTTTTGAGCAATTGGTTTCAATGCTTCATTGGCAAGCTTTTAAACTGGTCTAAGGGGGAGGCACTGATAAGCAGCAGGAAAATCCCAGCCTCTCCCTACAAAACAGGGTACTAAATGAGAATAGACTGAGGTAGAAAGGTCAGTGGGGGATGCTGCAACAAAAGGTAAAGCCATCAGAAAATTGAGAGCAATGAGTACCAATGCCTGTAGTCTGGGTAACAGGCTTCCTGAATTAGTGGCCTTGATGGAGGAGGAACATCTGGATATCGTGGCAGTCACAGAAACATGGTACACACAAAACCATGACTGGGACGTAAACATACCAGGATACACTATCTACAGGAGGGACAGGGAGGGTAAAAGAGGAGGAGGAGTAGCTCTTTACATAAGGGAAGGAATAAAAGCAACAGAACAAAAGGGTAAACAGGGAAAGAAGAAACACTATGCGTAAATTTGGAGACAGGCAATGGCACCACAATCTGCACAGGGGTTGTATACAGACCCCCCCCTTCTCAGGGGGAGAAAATGGATAAGGAAATGATAGAAAGTATACTTAGAATGGTGGAAAAAGGG
The DNA here is from genome assembly GCA_016271365.2 of Neoceratodus forsteri. Lineage (NCBI taxonomy): Eukaryota > Metazoa > Chordata > Ceratodontiformes > Ceratodontidae > Neoceratodus > Neoceratodus forsteri. The sequence continues at coordinate 53,086,775 of CM028130.1, read as the reverse complement.
GAGATATTGCTGATGGGTGATCTGAATATGCCAGATGTTAACTGGAGTGCTGTTGCAGCAGCCACTTCGAAGAGTGGGGTTATTCTAGATGCCCTACAGGGGGGCATGCCTTAGACAACTAGTATTGGAGCCCACTCGAGAGGGAGCCATCTTAGACCTGGTTCTCTAAAATGGAGATGGAGAGAGGATCACAGATGTAGAAGTGGGTAGCCATCTGGGAACTAGCGACCATCGAACAGTATGGTTCACAATAAACACAGCAATAGAGTCAAACCATACAAAAGCAAAAGTACTGGACTTTAGGAGGGCTGACTTTGCCAAAATGGGTGAGTGCCTAAGGAATGCACTAGCAAATGGGCAGGAAGAAGGGGTAGAAGAACAATGGGGAATAATAAAAACTGCCATCACAGAGGTAAAAAGCCTTTGTGTGAAGCAAATAAACAAAACAAAACGATGTAAGAAACCACTATGGTTCTCAAAGTTAGTGGCAGTGAAGGTTCAAGAGAAAAAGAAAGCATTCAGGAAGTACATGGAATCACAGAAGGAGCAGGACAGAGAACTGTATCAGTTAAAGCAAAAGGAAGCTGGGAAGGCAGTCAGAACAGCAAAGGCTCAAACCGAAGAAAAGATAGCCAACTCAGTTAAGAAGAGGGATAAAACCTTTTATAGGTACATCAGGAAGCGAAGGAAGACCAAGGAGAGGATAGTGAGGCTTAATAAAGGGAGGGAGGGTGGGCAGAGGGAGACAGTGGAAAGGCAGAGATACTAAACAAATATTTTGCTCAGTATTTACAAATGAAAAGGGGAGGTACCCAAAACAAACAGTAGAAACACTCTGGATACAGAAGTTGATACCAGCCCATTTACAGAAGAAAGGGTTATGAAATAACTCTTAAAACTGAAGGTGGACAAAGCAATGGTGCCTGATGGGCTTCATCCCAGAATTCTAAAAGAACTAAGGGTAGAACTAGTGACACCACTGACTACCCTCTTTAACAAATCATGGGAGGATGGGGTGGTACCCGAGGACTAGAGGAGGGCAGATGTGATTCCCCTTCACAAAAGTAGGAGCAAGGCAGAAGCAGGAAACTACAGACCTGTTAGTTTAACCTCAGTGATAGGGAAAATTATGGAATCACTTCTGAAGGAAAGAATTGCCAAGTATCTAGAGGCCAGAGGGACACAGGACCCTAGGCAGCATGGATTCACAGCGGGAAGGTCATGCCAGATGAATCTGATAGATTTCTTTGACTGGGTGACCAAAGTAGTAGATCAGGGAGAGGCTGTGGACATGGCCTACCTAGACTTTAGCAAGGCATTTGACACAGTCCCACACTAAAGATTAATATACAAGTTAGCCAGCCTGGGAGTGGGTCCCAAGATGACAGCCTGGGTGAAGAATTGGCTGGAGAATAGGACACAGAGAGTAATAGTAAATGGAGTCCACTCAGAAGAAAGGAGGGTTACTAGTGGGGTACCGCAGGGTTCAGTATTAGGACCGGTCCTCTTCAATGTCTTTATAAGTGACAATGCAGAGGGACTGGAAGGAAAAGTATGTCTCTTTGTAGATGACACAAAGGTCTGCAACAGAGTTGATGCACAAGGTGGGGTGGAAAGGATGAGAAGGGACTTGGCAAGGTTGAAGGAATTGTCAAATGTATGGCAGCTTAGATTCAATGCTAAGAAGTGCAAGGTAATGCACCTGGGAAACAAAAACCCAGGGGAAGAGTACACAATGGGGGGTGAGATACTAACAACAACAAAAATGGAAAGGGACCTGGGGGTAGTCATATCAGATGACCTAAAGGTGGGCAAGCAATGTGAGAAGGCAGCAAGGAGTGCTGGGGGGATACTGGGATGCATAGGGAGAGGCATCACCAGTAGAAAACAGGAAGTTATTATCCCTCTGTACAGACAGCTGGTCAGACCCCATCTGGAGTACTGCATGCAGTTCTGGAGACCAATCTCATAGAGACATAGACAGGATGGAAGCTGTCCAGAGGAGGCAACTAAAATGGTGCAGGGTCTGCACTGGAAGACATATGAAGAGAGACTAAAGGGACTTAAAATGTATAGCCTCGAGGAAAGGAGGGAGGGGGACATGATAGAAATGTTTAAGTACCTCAAGGAATCAACAAAGTCCAAGCGTAGCATCTTTCAAAAAAGAGGTGTGCAAGAACAAGGGGGCACAATTTGAACATAGAGGGGGGGGGGCTGAGGTAATTAAGGAAGTATTTTTCACAGAGAGGGTTGTGGATGCATGGAATGGCCTTCCGGAGGAGGTTGTGGGAGTCAAAAACAGTGGTGGAATTCAAGCATGCATGGGACAGTCATAAGGCCATTCTAGGGGTTGGGGGTAGGAAGAAGTAGGCTGCTGGTTAACTAGGATCTGCAGCTTATCCAGTAAGTAGGGAAATGGGCAGACTGGGTGGGCCAAGCGGTCCTTATCTTCCATCAAATTCTTTGTTTCTATGTCTCTATCCTGAGGGTCTGACTAGGTGAACACACAAAAAGAATTGTGTTTCTAGAGGGTCCCAAGTTTAAATGCCAAGCATTTTTCTGATCAGTAACTGAAAAAAAAATGGCGGATTTGTGACACTACTAGAGCCATTTGCGACACTAAAAAGTGCATCTGCGAAAGTGTTGAACTTTTTGTTAACTTTTCCCATTGACTTATAATGGGAAATTGTTTTTTGAATGACTTTTGAACCGTTCAATATGTTTTCACGAAATCTTCAAAAGGCACATCGGCGACGCTGGCCGCATGTTCCCTGAAGGTTTTGGACTGGTCGCACAAACCGGGCAAGCTGTAGGCATGAGCAAAGAATGTGCAAAAAAAGTGTAATTGTGCACTTGAATGTTGCTTAATAACTCTGCAGCTGTATATCCAGCTGATACGTACATTGGCAGATCCCAAGATCTACCATCCCAACCGTGCATACCACATTTCAGGCAAATCCGTTGAATGGTGGCAAAGTTATTAAGGTGCAAAGTTTTGCCCTTTAACCTTAAAAGTGCTACTCAGCCCTACCTATGGTAGCACTGCCATGCTACCATAATATAGATATATATATATATAGATATATATATATAGATATAGATATATATATATGCATATATACTGTATATTGCAAAAAAATTCATTGATGCATCTGATAGGGATAAAGCATCAAAAGTAGGGAAATGTGACACTAGGGTTTCCAACCCTAACACCCCACCTCCATCCTGCACAGACAAAGAGGGATCGGGGGGTGGCACTGGCATCTCCAGCCCTAGTGCTCACCCCATTCTCCTATGCTGTGGCTACCCAGCTTATTTTCTAACAGAATTTGCTGGGCATTCGGGTTGGAGATGCCAGTGCCATCCCCGATCCCTCCTCGTCTGTGAAGGGTGGAGGTGGTGTGCTAGTGACAAAAACAATGTTATATTTTAATCAGGCTAACATCCATGATATAATCTTTCAAAAGATAGAGTGAAATTATATTTCACTAGTATCATAATTAAAAACAAACTATAAGTTGTGCCACCTGGACAGCGATAACACTGCTGCCTGCAACACCAATGACTGGGGTTTGGGAGCATACTTTGGTCATTGGGGGTCAGTGGGGGGAGGTTAGACCATCGGAAGGACTGCTTCCTTCTCTGAGAAGGGGGTATAGGCATCCTGCTCAGCAGCTGCCAGGTGTAAAGCACAGCTGAGACTTCCACATTAGGGAATGATATCACTCTATGCTGCTACAGTATGTGCGTGTGTGCGTGTGTGTGTGTGTGTGTGTGCAGAGTCACACACATGGGCTGCATCCATGCATGCTTGTGGCCCTAGGGACTAAGCAGAAGAAAAACACACAAAGGCTAGATGAACCCCTTGCACACCACAGGTCCAGCGTCACCGACTGGACTAGCTCCACAATCTGGATGTGGATACTGGTGGGAGAATGAACTTCCCCGGTCCTACCATCAGGTTAAATCTGTGAATGGCTTGTGGTAGTTGATACATTCTAAGAAAGGAGAGTGGTGGGACTGGGTGAACCATGGGGTAATAGGAGTCCGAGGGCAATGGGAACATACAACCTTGAAAAAATCTATTAAAAATTTAATAAAGTATGGACACTAAAATCATATTTAGATAATTGAAAATGATGGCTGTTTCATGAAATAATTTAAAATGCTGTTATAGCAGAATTTTTTGTGTTTACCAAATTGAAAATGGGTTTAGTTCTCCTGATTAGTTGATCTTGATTACGTAGTTTTTTGAGGCATTTGTTCAACAGCCATGGAGGATCCATGACAGCCCAACGAATACGCACACAGCATGGTAAGAAGCTGTGTAGCAAACACTTCACAGAGAAATAACCACAATGGCAAAATGCAACTAAAAGAAACATGCTGCAACATAAAAACCTTGCTGAACAGGGGGTGGACAGATTATGTGTAGGATGCAACTTGGGGTGAGGTGAAACTCAGTGGGGGGTCCACAGAATAACTCCACATGGGGCAGAACATAAGGGGGGGAGGAATTTGGGTGGGTGAACACCACATGGAAATGAACTTGGGAGGCGCAACTCAGGCGAGGGGGGAAGTTGGAAGGGGACAAATTTAGTATCTCAACTTCGGGGGGGGCAAACTTGTGGAGGACAGTGGGGGTGCAACAGCGAACAAAAAAAAAACCAAATAAAATAAATACATGTAAGTGTACCTGAACCCTGGTCAGATGTACCAGTGGCATTCACAGATCACAGCCCTAACCTCTAACCCATGCCAACAGCATGCTGAAACAGCACACATTCGGCAGCTTAGAGGGCTAACAGTCCACTACACTGGAGGTGCTAAAAAAATTAAAATGTCTCTGCAATTTGAATTACTGACATGTCTCTGCAATAATTTTCCTATAGGGTATGTGGCTCCCAGAGCCCCCAAACTTCCTCTTCATATAATTATACAAACTCAAAAACTGTATAAAATACAACAACAAAGTAAACAGTGTGCCAGGAGACTTCATTGAACTTGTGGTATGAAACAGCGTTGTACTCTCTCCCTCGCGGCTATACCCTTCCCTGTTTTCAATGTGCAATGTTTGACTTGCTCATATTACACTTTATGACAAGTTTTGCTAACACAATACACAATCTTTTCATGAATCTTGGACAAATCATCGATGGAGTTATCAGGAACAACGATCAGGGACAGAATACGGATGAGCATGGATGTCAATGGACAACCTTGTTCGTCCACGAAAACATGGACAAACAAGCAGGGAGTCAGCAGGTGGTGTTGTGCGAAACAATGCTGTGCATGTTTATGCCTCTGCAAGTCCTTTAGCATGTAGACTCTAGTGTTCAGCTGACAAATTGCAAGAAGACAGGCAAGAGCAAAGTGATGGAAGCACAAAACAATGGAGTGCACTCAGAAAGAGAAACATTCAGGCTACGTGTAAAGTTAATGACAAAAGTGAAGCTTATTCAGTCTCCAGTAAGACATGCATCAAACTCAGTGCTTTGTTTCATGCTGCCACTTCATCAGCCTTGATGCCCTCAAACACAGCTTCACTCTGCTGTATTAAGACACACAGGATAGATTTGGGCTGATGGATGGGTCCTTGTTCTTTTTCAGCCGGCAGTGTCTATGTTCTATGTTTCTATACAGTGGCAATGAAGTGTACAACAAGGCTGTGATTCATGTCTGAGTGTAGGCTGAATAAAAGCCACTTTTGGTATTGATTTTATTTATACCCTGCATGTGTTTTTTTTTCTTTTTGAGTGTGCTCCCTTGTTTCACTCTTGCATTGACTCCCTTGTTTAGGGAGCAACGCCTTATGGCATTTTAGCTGGGCAGCTTCTCTGTGCTCTAAGTGCAAAGTAATAGCCTTAACAATTCTCAACTGTTCTTCACTCAGTATACTTACTGACATGATTAAAGATGAGGAAGCCTGACACTGGGCACCACTGTAGCATGAAACAGAAACTACTCCTTTATGTTATGGGGATAATGGAAAATCAGGACTAGTTCCTAGTCCTGGTCCCAAAATGTAAGCTCTAACATGGTGCATATAAAACAAAATGGGGCATGGTAATAAAAGTATTTGGGACCCCGCCTCAGCCACCCCCCCACCCAAGGTTGTCCCTAGTTTTATAGGTAACTCTCTGTCACATGGCCTCCCCCTGTTTTGTTCCTACTTTCCCATTAGTCCGTTATAACTTTTGATCACCAGGGGTCAGTACTGAGTTGTCCTGGCCTGTCCTTTTCTCTCTACTCTACCCTCTCCTTTCCCAGCTTTCATTGTCTCTATCTCAAGCACCTTTCACTGCATCAGTCCCTCTACTGTCCTCTATGTACCCCCTCCTGAGATTCAAACCCTGTAACATCAATACTAAAGGTAGTGACTCTACCACTGCTCCATCCAGTCTCTCTCTTTTCCCACAACTTTTAGCATCCTTATCCCACTCTGCTCTGGGTGTCCCATAGCTCTGCCTTCTGCTGCTTCTACTGCTATCTGGGAATATCTACCACAACCCTGGGCATGGCTCAACTCCCCATCCCTCCACTCAATCATCCACTTGCCTCAAGATTGCATCAGTAAACATCTGTAGCTTGCAGTTAAAGTTTGACTTGCTCCAAGCCTGAATAGTTTAAAATAAACCAGACATCCTTGCCATTGTGGAAACCTGACTGACCCCTGATATCCCTGACTCTGCTATTATGCTACCAGGTTGCTCGGTTTTCAGATTTGACAGAGTGGGAAAGCAGGGGGGTCTGTACCTTATATCTCGTGGACCCACTCCAGGGTCTTGTTCTCAAAACCTCTATACCTCCTGCTGTCACCCAGGCACTGGCCATTAAAGTTGCTATCGGCAATGCTGGTAAATCTATTACAGTACTATCCACCTATATCGTCCCCATAATACCAAGTCTGAATTTGATGCCATTCTTGAATACTGCACAGCGCTACCAAATAACTCTGAGGTGATCCTCTTAGGGGACTTCAACATTAACTGGTTGGTCCCTGCCTTGGCCCAGCATAGAGATGCTGCATCAGCACTCAACCTCACACAACTTGTCCCCTCACCTACTAGGATAAACTATAAAATGGGTACTAGTACCCTAATCAACCTAATACTTATCAACTGCCCGGAGTGACTCTCAAATATCATGGTCCTCTCTGATTCAATGAGTGACCCATTCCCCCACTCTCTGTTATTGGTCCAACCGCTACAAAAAAATCCCCCCCCCAAAATCACATAACAACATATGCTTAAAAGAGGCATGCTAGGAAAACTCCATGATTTCATTTTCACTAGTGACTTGTCTCCCTTAGATTTTGCCACCAACATTGATTATGCCCTTAATTTCTTCATCTCCACATTTAATACAGCCTGCAATATCTTCACCCCCTACTCAAAGAGCACGATCAAGAACCTGAGTAATCCCTGGATTACAACCTCTCTACTTAAACTAATGATTGACAGGGATAACCTGTGGCATAAGGCCCTTGCCTCTGGAAAACCTGCCGACAGGCAAAACTACCAGGCCACATGAAATGCCTAAACCAGAGAAATCCATCGTACTAAGGCTGATCACATTAAAGAGAACCTTGCCTCCTCCTGGGGTAAAGGAAAGCAATTCTGGGCTAACATGAAGGAACTCACTGGGAAATCCAATACTGCCTCTCCCGTTAAAATTAATGGAGTCATCATCCAGGACCCTCAGGTTGTAGCTGGTACCTTCAACCTGGCCTTTACTGATATGAGTTGGCTACTTCTTTCTGACTTCTTCAGTAAACCAGCCTGTCCCTCACCTTCAGCTGCTCCAACCTCCTTCCCACTTCCATTTCAGGTTGATCTCCGCTACTGAAGCAAACACATACCTCCAGAGTACCTCCAGAGAGTACTGGGTAAGTTGAGGTTCAGTGGCAACTCATTAGACCTGAAATTATTATGTCTGGCCCTTGATGCTATACTTCTCCTCCTCAACAAGATCCTTAACCTCTCCCTCCACTGTTGTCAATTTCCCACCTTATGTAAATCTGCTATTGTCACTCCTATACACAAGAGTGGTGACAAAACTGCCCACGGAAACTACTGCCAAATTTCCATCCTTCCCACCATATCCAAAGCATTGGAAAAAAATGTATCAGGTCAACTATCTGACTACATAGTGGAGCACAACCTCCTGTGCACCCAACAGCAAGGTTTCCTTAAGGGACACAGTACCATAACTGCTCTCTTGGAATGCACTGGCTTTGCCCACAAAGCCCTTGATCTGAGTCAATTAGTAGGATCTGTGTACATTGACCTGACAAAGGCATTTGACACAGTTAACCATGACCTCCTGGTCTCATCCTTCCATTCATTCGGCCTTTCCCCTGAAGCCATTTTGTAGTTTGCGAATTATCTCAATGGTCACGCCCAGCAAGTGAAAATCAGTAACATGCTCTCCTCATTACCCGTCCATACTGGGGTCCTGCAAGGGTCTATTCTTTGGCCTCTCCTCTTTAGTCTCTTTCTAACTACCCTCCCTCTAGCCTGCTCTGGTAACCTATTACTCTACATTGTCTATACTTGTCACTCGGACCCATCCATACTACAATGCTCTCTTCAGGCTAATTTCAATAAGTTAGAGTTATGGTTCACTAAACACAAGCTTATCATAAACTATAAAAAAAATGAAATCTATGTTATTTGCAAAAGCACAAAACAAACACAAAAATGTCCCCTTCACAATTCTTAATGACCGTCTCCAACTGTTAGAACAGGTTAACACATTTAAATACCTTGGGGTTACCCCTAACTCTACCCTTTCCTTTCAATGCCATGTTGACTTAGTCTGCAAAGCTGTTAATGCTAGGATCAGCTTTTTGTACAGGCATAAAAAAATGCTTAACTAATGACACCCTCCGTCTTGCTGTCATGAGCTCAGTACTCTCCATAGTAGGCTACGGCATAGTAATCTATAGCTCCCCATCTGACACTGCCCTCAATAGGATCAAAGTCTCTCTTAACAAAGCTTGCAGGCTTGTTCTTTGAGCCCATTGGCTTACCCACACCTGTGACTTTACCAGAAAGCACACTGGTTGGACTTTAAAGGTTGACTAACATACCATACTTGCTTAATAACCAAGAAAGTCTTGTCCTGCCAGTCCCCCCCCCCAATGATCCATCATTTTCTGACTCCAACTCCCTCTCTGCACACTACCAGGAGTACCTTAAAAGACCTGTATCTTGTTCCTTTCTGTAAAACTACCCTTGGGCAGCATGTTTTTCCATACCGGGTCCCATAGCTGTTGAACAGCATGCCCCATGATATCCTGACCACTGACAAACTTGGTCCTTTTAAAACTAAACTTTGCCAGCACCTCCTCTCACCGAACTGCTGCAACTGCCCATAATTCTCCCGCTCTCCACACTGTCTCTGCTCACTATTCTCTTACCTCTCATCTATCCCCCTCTCCCTCCACCCACTCATCCTCCTACTTGCCTTTTCCTACTGCCTTTGTATTCTTCTCTCTCCATCATGCACTTTTCTGCCCACTAATGGCACTTGATTGTAAATATAATCGTTATGTAATTGAATTGTATTTTTATACCAACTCTGTTAGTGGTTAAGCCTTTCCTATGCACTGTACTGTATCTTGGCACTTCAATCTATGTTTCGTAGTCATGTCATTTTGTATCACTGTATTGCTGTAACTCTGCATTATTACCATGTGTATACCGTTACAGCATCCTGTATTCTATGTATGATGTGGAACCTCTGTAAATGAGCCTCTGGCTTGGAGGTATATCTGATATTTCAAATGAAATAAAAACATAACAAATAAAAAACTAGTTTGGGATGGGGAAACTGCCATCTGTAGTTTTGCAAGGGGGGCTGTCATTTGTAAGAGTTGCAACACTTTAAAAGTATTCAGTGATGAACAGTATCAGAGGAGCAGACATTCTAATAACATTTTGTAAGAATTGCAATTGAAGCACTACATGCCTCTGTTTTCCTTACTCATGTTGTTATTGCACATGTGTATTCTTTTTTTTCTTCTTCTTTCAATATCTGTGTCATTGTTGCTATGCACTGTTGGTACTGTGTATTTGTTATTGTATACATCCCTTCCCCCTCTACCCCCAGGATGCATCTGGAATCAAGCAGTGCTCTGCTCAGTATGCCTTCCTGGTGAAACTCTTAAATAAATAAATAAATGTATTCCCTGGTCACTAAGGATATGAAGAAGACTAACTCTAGGCAACTAAATACAAGCTTTTAACATGGTGAATATAAATTTAATGTGGCACCATATAAAAGGGATTGGCAACAAAATCAGCAGCATGGTTTGACATCAGAGGTTGAAAAGGATTGCAGAATGTATGCATTAAAAGATTGTTCCAGCTTTCGCTTTAAGTCACTAACTCTTGTCATATGATTTTTTTAGAAATTGGATCTTTGTCCACTGACTAGTTTTATTACATTTCATACACACACACACACACTCTCACACACATGCTACAATCACAACCTTGTAGCTATGAAGATGTGGCCTGCACATTGTTTCAGAATAACCTTTATGCTAAGATTTTCTCATGAAGCATCTAACAGCATCTAACAGAAACTTCTGTTACCTTCCGTTACATATCTGCCAAATGATTTACACCACTGGAAACAAGTGGGCTCCCTCATGCGCTTTCTGCAATGCTCTGCTTATTTCTTTGACTCAATACCTCTACCACCTCCCACTCCTGGTAACCAGCCATGCTACTCATATATGTACAGTAGCTCCTTTCAGCCACATAGTTTATCCACTGTGGTGAGGCCAGTAGGTCAACATTCCCTGGTAGAATTCCCAGAAGAGACAGGAGTCTGCACCGAGCCAGAATATACCTGGAATCATCTTGTAGTGCTACAACTGTTTCCTTGTTCTGCCCCATGCCTTGAGATGCTTTCAATGTTGTAGCAACCTGAAACAACTATTTGAACATCTCTCATCCTTATATGTTAGTAGTTAAGCTGCCACTAGCCAAATCACATTTTGCTAATCACTTCGTACTTTCCCATACCATGTAGTTTTGTTTAAGCTGTCAAATTGCTACTACAAGTCCCTTTGTGTGGATAAAAATCCTGTGGTTCTGTAGGGTTTGTGTAAGAATTTTATAATTTGGATAGGATGAGTCTCCTCTGGCCATCCCTCTAATGCCTCTATCTCCCAGGCCTCCAATATCGACAATGCCATGAACTACTTCACCTGCATCTTCAATAAAGCCTGTGATGCTTTTACCCTTCTCATTAACACAACCTCCAAGAAGTGTGACTCTCCTTGGATTACCCCACCGCTACTACAACAACTTAAGGAAAGAGACAACCTCTGGCATCGTGCCACAGATGCTAGATTGCAGGTGGACAGACAGGCATACAACACCACCTGCAATAGGTGTACCTGGGCAGTACTCAATGCCAAGGCAGACCACTACAGAACCACCCTGGCCTCCTCCCGGGGTAGTTCATGTAACTTTTGGGATAATTTCAAAGATCTTAATGGGAAGTCATGACCCCTCATCCCAAATTAACATTAATGGCACTATCACCACGGATCCACTCTCCATCGCCAACTGCCTCAACTCCACCTTTTCTGACCTTAGCCTGGTACTACCAAAGAACTTCTTTGACCCCATCCTGCCCACCCCAGTGCCAAGCCTCAACCGCCCCCCATTCTACCTCAGAGTCATTACACCTAAAGAAGCTAGAAACTACCTGTACAAAGTCCTTAATGGCTCCAACTATAGTAAAGATAACTTAGACATGAGAATTCTATACTGTGTACTTGACACAGTTCTATCCCCCCTCACAGACCTATTAAACCACTCACTGTGCCTTGGTCAGTTCCCAGCCACATGGAAAACCAAAGTTATAACCCCAATTCTAAAAAACGGTGATTGCACCTCCCCAAACAATTATCGGCAAGTCTCAATTGTCCCACCACTCTCCAAAGCGCTTGAAAAAATTCTGGCTGACCAATTCACTGAGTACCTCCTCACCCACAATGTATTATGTAGGGAACAGCATGGTTTCAGAGTAGCTCACAGCACTACTACTGCCCTGGCAGAATTCTCCAATGCTCTACACTCCACCCTGGAGAGAGGGCATCTTGCTGGGGCTGTGTTCATAGATCTCTCTAAGGCCTTTGACACGGTCTCCAACCCCCTCCTTCTGACCACACTCCAGCACATCAGTGTCTTTCAAGGTCCCCTCACCTGGTTCACCAGCTACCTTGCCAATAGAACTCAGTGCATTAAAATTAACAGCACCCTGTCAACCACCTTACCAGTACACTCAGGAGTTCCTCAAGGATCGTTCCTGGGTCCACTCCTCTTCAGTGTGTATCTAAATGCCTTGCCAAGCTCCTGCTCTGTAAATATTCTCCTATATGCAGATGACACAGTTCTATTTGCCTCACACCCTGACCCCTCTTCCCTACAGCTCTCCACACAAGACTCCTTTAAACAGATTTAAAACTGGTTCACAGCCCATAGGCTAGTTGTCAACATAAAAAAAAAACAAAGACCATGCTCTTTGAAAACCGACATAACAGGGCTAGGGATCACCCTTTTTATTGTATTTATTTATTTATTTATTGAAACGTTTCACCAGGAGAATCACACTGAGCAACAAGATGCTCGTCTCACGGTACATTCTGGGGGAAAGGAAGAGGGAACAATTACATAGTACAACAGTATACAGAACACAGGAAAAAAATAGCATTAGCTGTACATAGCCAAACAAATGAGATAACAAGCTCAAGAATATTTACATAACAGCAAGAAGGGTGGTGCAGGAGAGGTATAAGCACTAGGATGCAGGAGGGTTTAGGACAGTGGAGACATTAATTGGTCCTACTGGAGGAAGGGGATGAAATAGACCCTCAGCAGAGACAAGCCCAGAGGGACTAGGTACAATTGCAGTTTGTCACTAGATAGTTTGTTAGGGATGTGGAGAGAGAACTGACTGAGGATTAGTGTCAGATTTGGGATGGTAATTGATTCCAAAGTTAGGTAGACGATGGGAGAAAGCCATTTGGCCTGACGTAGTGCTTCTGTAGTGTATATTCAGGGAATGTGAGTCGTCAGATCTGAGGTAGTATTTGGAGGAGAGCGGGGCAGATAAGGAGGTAGAGAGGTAGGCAGGGAGAGAACCCAGCCAGAATTCTGAGGTGAATTTAGCTGTATGCATGGTTCTCCTGTCTGCAAGGGTGGGAAAGTTCAGAGAGTGATAGAGTGTGCAGTGGTGGGTCAGGGCAGGGGCATCTAAGGCAAACCAGCAGAAGGAGTTGAAGAGAGGGTCCAACCTAGATAAGGAGGATTGAGGGCAGCTCCATATACTAAGTCACAGTAGACAAAATTTGGCATAATCATTTTATGTACCAATTCACACCATGCCGGAAGAGGGATACATTTAGGGCCCCGAGCTTAGGCCGGAGTCTCTTCAGAATGGCATTGATGTAGACAGAGAAGTTTAGGTTCCTGTCTAGTCAAACTCTAATGTATCAGAAGGAGGGGGTGTCTTCTAATACAGTCCCATCTAAGGTGTGGAAGGTGGGTAAGGAGGAGAGCCTGCCTAACCTCTACCTAGTACCAAAAATCATAGAGACTGTTTTCTTTGAATTTAGGACAAGGTGGTGCTCGCTAAACCAGCATTGCACATTGCTGAAATCCATTTGGAGCCTGGAGGTGACATCAGGAACTGATTTGCCTGTTGTATACGGTACCGTGTCATCAGCATACATGTGTATATTTGTCGATGTGCAAGCCAGAGGAAGATCATTAAAGAAGATTGAAAAAAGGAGAGGCCCAAGTACAGAACCCTGAGAAACTCCCATGGTAATGGGGAGAGGTGGGGAGATAGCATCAGCCTTGTGGACAGATTGGGATCTGCCTGACAGATAAGACTTAAACCAATCAGTGGCATTTGGAGAAAGACCAGCCGACCTGAGACATGACAGGAGTAAAGGGTGTGAGACCGTATCAAAGGCCTTGGCTAGGCCAATAAAAATAGCACAGGTTATTTTGAGTTAGCATCAGTCAGCCATAGCAAGGATGTGGTGGTGGAGTGGTGCTTTCTAAAACCGGATTGGAATGGAGTGAGAAAGGTGGAGTCCGTAAGATAGGAGGAGAGTTGTTCAAGTACTATGTGTTCCTGGAGCTTAGCCAGGGTAGGAAGGAGAGATAGGGCAGTAGCTGCTAGGGGAGGAGGGATCACCTCCTTTAGGGAGATTTAGAACTGTAGCATGTTTCCAAGCTGTGGGGACAGAGGGCGAGACAAAGGAGAGGTTTAATAAGAGAGAGAGAGAGAGAGAGAGAGAAGATATGCAATAGCAGGAGCAGACTGAGAAAGGAGCTTAGGGTCCAGGCCATCCGTCAAGGAGCTTTTGGCAGGGTCGATGGACAAAAGGGCTTTTAAGGCAGCAGCAGGTGAGATGTGGGTGAAGAAGAAGGGGGTAGATGAAGAGTGGGCAGGGGGAAAGAGGAGGAGGAAGCAGAGTAGAGGGTAGTAAGTGTGGGGGCAGAGCGAGGTAAAGAGGGAGTGTAGGTAGATGTTACAGTGGTGTAAGGAAGGGGGGGTAGTAACCAAGTATGATGAAAGGTGGGTGGGGGTGTCAGGGGAGGGGCTTGGTGATGATGGAGGGGCTGTAAGGAGTGAGGGGGAGAATGCAAGTGGGCAGGTGACCATCGAGGAGGAAGGGCAGCCAGAAATCTGCATGGGCAACAGGAGGGCAGCTTGGAGCACTGAGGCATAAGACGTAAAATGGGAATTAAAGCACTTAGCGACTGCCAAGGGTTCCGAGATGACTGAGAGATTTAGACTAAGGGCAGGAGTAGGGGGTTTGGTGGAAGCGGAAAAGAGGGACTGAACAACTTTCCAAAATTTAGAAGGATTGTTTGTGTTTGCTTAGAAGGTAGCCTGGTAGTGTTCAACTTTGGCCAGCTGAATAGTCTTGATACACTTATTTCATAGCTCCCTGTAATGTTGGAGATTCCTGGGGCAGTTGGTTGCCTTGTGTTTACACCAAGCAACATCACAGGCTTTTTGACAGGACAGGAGCTCAGGAGATACCCAGAGTAGGTGATTTCCACGGACTCTGGTTTTATGCAGCGGGCATGTACATTCCATACATGAAGGAACTTGTTGCTGAACAGCTGGAGTGCAGAGTCAACTGAGGAGCATGATGCGAAAGGGGACCAGTCAGTGTTGGCGAGGTCACAATGAAGAGGTTGAGTGTCAACAGAGGGGGTAGGCAGGGGTCAGGAGGATTTTGTGTGGCATTTTTTTGGCTGTGTATTTTGCACACCATGTACACAGGATGGTGGTTACTTAGTGCATCAGGCAGAAGGCCTGCAGCCTTGACACTGTGGGGATGTGACCTGAGGACTAGGTCTGGAAGGAAGTGTTTTTTAGTTTTGTTATTCAGTCAAGTAGGGTCCTGTATTAGCTGTGTTAGATTTAGTGATTCGAAGTAGAAGCCTATCCAATTCACTCCTCCCACTGGACCAGGTCACAACCTATAAGTACCTGGGTGTCACTTTTGACATTTCATGAACACATCAAAATTTTCACCTCAGCCGCCAATATCCGAATAGACCTCTAATATCACCATAAAGACTGCTTCCCACCTGAAGTTCTACACCTGGCAGTCACATCATCAGTCCTGTCCCTAGTGGACTACGGACTCACAATTTATATGGCCTCTGACCCTACGGCACTCCTTCAAATCCAACTGGCCATCAGTAAACCCTGCCAGCTCATCTCAGGTGCAGACAAATGTACACACACCTGTACCCTCTATGCACTCGCCCATGTCCTCTCGCTAGAGGAGCAGTTACAATATCAGACTTTTCTACTCACAAATAAATACACCTAGAACTGACCCTGATAGGGGTTGCAACCTCTCAACAGGCTGCCATCCACCTTGTTGCTACCCGTGTGGCCTCTAAAGCTGTCTAGAAGTTACCCAGGGTCCTGTCCATTCGAGCACAAAGATTCTTCCCTTTCAGAGCTCCATCATGATATAATGCCCTCCTTCAAGCTATTACCTCAATTACCAAACTAGGTCCTTTTAAGGCAGCTCTAAAATCCCATATCTTGTCCTCACATTGCTGCCAATGTGACCACTAGCCTTCCTAGGCCAGACTCACTCACAATAGGTCACCCCTGGCCTTGGCAATACCTCGCCTGAGGCTGAGCTCTGTAGCCCTCTTCTGAGGTCTCTGGCTGAACATACACCTAGATAAGCTAAAAAGTTCACTCCTTGTCAGAGGAAGTTGACAATATCTTTCTTGAGGTAGCGCCGGTATATGTGACTGAAACTGTGATGCAACTTCTACTTAGCTAACACCTGTATAAGCAAGCTTCCATATCTGTACGTATGTAGCATGTCTGCTTGTCTCCTGCCTATTTTTTTAATTCTTCTCGATCTCACTTGCATTATTGTCTTACTCTGTACCAACCTGTATCCTGTTATGCAACTCCATCGTAGCTACCGATTGTATAGGTATACTCACCAGTATGTAACCTTACTGTACTCCAATGTCATAATTTCCCCTTGTTAATGTTCTTATAATATCTGTGATATGGAGCTTTTGAAAATGAGTCTATGACTCAAAGGGTTGTAATTCCTATGTTCTTAAATAAATAAATAAATCGAGGCAGCAGCTCTAGGCCTGAGATACCAGCCCAGGTTGCCATTGTCATTGGTGGCAGTGCTGCCACCCATCCAAAAGACTTGATCATGCAATTTGATTAAATGTATATGATCAGTTGATCACTGATTCGGATGATGGGGTGGGGCTAGAATTAGGGATGAGCAAACCAGTTCATCAAAAATATGAACTGACATGAGCATACCAAAGAGTTCATAAATGAATGGCTTCCGAACACTTTCAGCTGATTGGATCAGTTCAGACAGCTGCTGTATCACTGGAAATGCAGTGCAAGAAACACCAGAACAAAAGGAACCCGCAGGAGGGACCAGAGACAAGACCCTGGTTCCTTACTGGATGGCCAAGCTGTCCATCTCCCTAAGGTGGCACCTGATTGGGTTTGCTGCTCTAGCAACCCATGTGGTTCCCCTTAGGAGCTATACAGAGGAATCAGGTCAGAGAAGGAGCAGCAACTTCTACAGGCTGCTCCATGATTCTGTGTTTGTGCTGCTTGCATTTGACTTTGCCCATTAGACAAGAACCAAAACTTCAAGAAGTTGACTCGTGGACTGTTAAAAAAAAAAAACCTTAAAGAATTTTTTTTTATATATTTATTTTTGTATTTTTTTATATTACTGAAAAAAAAAAGAACCAAATGAATTAGAAAACTTGGGGATGGGGAGTCGGGGACTCGGAAGGGGATTGAGCCAAAGACTGGGTGTGGGAGTTGGGGACTGGGGAGTAGTTAACTTGGGAGAGGAGATTCAGGGAGGGGAGGAAGAATATGGAGAGTGAGAGCAATTTGTTGCAAGTGTGAAAGACAGATAAGAAAGAAGAGAACAAGGGAGACTGAACTTAAATTAAATTAAGTCCCAGAGCCAGACTGCCCTTTTTTTGTGGGGGGGCAACAGTCTAGTAGAAAGGGTGAAGTTGAACTGTGCCAGTGTGCCACCCATACCAAATCACTCCCAGTTAGCCTTCTTGCTGTTTGTCCAATTGCCCCCCCAACAACAAGTCAGCTCTGTCAGTTCTCCTGCCTGTGCTAAGTCACTTCAGTGGGGATTTCTTATTTAATTTTTCTTTTTACCATTACACAATCTTTGGCTCAATGAGCATTCAGTCACATCACGTGGAATAAATAAAAAAAATAAAAATCCTTGAAGTGAAAGTACTGCATCAGAGAGGGTTAGGTCAGGCAGGTCCCTGAATCTCTGGAGGACATTTTCAAAGGAGAAAGGCCCAGTACTCCTGAGAAGCACCAGCACATCTTAGAGATGTGCCCAATTGTAATATTCAAAGGGAAGAGATGGTCCGACACATCTCAGATGCACTGGGTGCATCTCAGATATGCTGAAGTCAACGATAATGGCATGTGGTGCATCTGGAGGAGGCATGCCCATGAATATTGGATGCATCCCTATTTTCAGAGAACAAAGTTGGCACATCCTCGGAGCATCTCAAAAAGATGTGTTTGACAAAGTGAGGGCTAAAGAAAGTAGTCCTAAGAGGGCTGGCTGCCCACAAGCAGGCTGCAGTACTGCAGACAGCAGCATGGCAACCTGCCCACCCTGGCTGTCTAGAGGTTCATCCTCCTCCCTTCCCAAACCCCATTGTGCGCATAAACATATCCCAACCCCCTGTTTCCATAGTATAGGGATCCCCCCTCCTTATCCCTGTAGCAGTACAATAAACTATCCCCCAGTTCCTTGCATCCATAGTGACCCCTGTCCTGATCCCCGTAGCATTGCCAATAACCTATTGGCCCAGTCCCTTATGTCCATAGTGACCGCCTCCCATTGTAAACCCTGTAAAACATGAAGTACCCACTTGTTCCATAGTGTAGTGGCCCCAACCCCCCACCCAGTCAAACACACACACACACATCCCACCCAGCTTCCCCCGGTATGGCCAGTTGGCCAGTGAATCAGTGGGCAGCACAGCCCACTGCACACCTCCATGGCTGGCTGCCAACTAAGCTGTTGATGTATGACAGCTTACCATACAAGTACACAGTGCACGCCCATTGGTTGCACTGTGGACCAATGGGCTTGCAGTGTGTATGATAAGCTGTCATTCACAACTCTGTGGTTGTGAATGACAGGTTATAGTGCACACTGCAAGCCCATTGGTTGACAGTGCCACCAATGGGCTTGCACTGTGAACTTGTACAGTAAGCTGTCATTCATCGACAACTTAGTCAGCAAGCAGCCATGGAGTGTGCAGTGGGCTGTGTTGCTTGCTGACTTGCTGACCGACTGGCCATACTGGAAGGGGGAAGGGGGTGGGATGTGATTGTTTGACTGGGTGGGGGTGTGGGGGCCACTACACCATGGAACAAGTGGGTACTTCATGTTTTACAGGGTTTACAATGGGAGGGGGTCATTATGGACATAAGGGACTGGGGCAATACGTTATTGGTGATGCTACAGGGATCAGGACGGGGATCACTATGGATACAAGGAACTGGGGGGGATATTTTATTGTACTACTAAAGGGATTGGGAGGGGGATCACAACACTATGGAAATGGAGGGTGGAGTTACATTTTCTTGCCCTGATATGGGCCTGGGGGGCGGCCGACTGGCGCATGCTGTTGGGTACATCACTGCCGGCACAATGCAAATGGGGCCATAATGACATGCAAATGGCCCCATTGTGCCTTGCATGCCTAATGGCCCCATTTGCATGTTGCCAGCTGAAAATCCAGATCTTGGGCCCGGCGCATCTGGGGATGCCCATCCCTATGGTGGGACTTCAGCTGGCAAGGCAGATGCACCTGGTGCATGTTGGGTTGGGCCTGGGTGCATCTTCAGTATATTCAGAAGAGCTGCACTTGGAGCATCTTACACTGCATCTTCTGAATATACCAATGTTTGTACTCAGTGCATCTCATATGCGCCTGAGCTCTGAGATGCACTGGGTGCATCCTATTTGAAAATGTCACCCTCTGTGTCAATCAATTAAAGAACTTCATTGTAAGGTTGAATAGCTATTCAAAAGAAAATCAAGGTATGAGCATAAAAATGCATGTACATGATAAAAGAAAAAGACAGTTCTTTCTCAAATATAAATACAAATATAAATAAATGACACTACTTTCCATTAAATCAACAAATACACAAATAAATACATTGCACAAATTCAACCCAAATTTAAAGATTTGTTAATTTACACATCAGGGAGTGCATTTCCAAAGTACAGTACATAAGAATAAGGCAACATATCAATATTTTTTAGTTCAGCCTTTTTTTATAATCATTGTTACAGTTGTATTTGTGCGGCTAGCAAATACTTTTTTTTATATATTTGCACAAAAATATTTAGCAATCCTTTGTAATGACCACTGATCAGCATTTTATATTAAGATAGCTGTCAACAATTCCTCATTCACTGAATATTTGTGATCTAAAAAGGGACCTAACCAGTATGGTCTTTCATTATTGTACCAAGTGCATTTCCACAAAACATGGTTAAGGTTTTCAATTCCTCCCTCCCTTAAGGATCATTTTTCAGAATCCTTTGAAAGATTATTATATCTAATCTGCAGAATGTTGCTAGGAAACCTTTCAAACTTATACTTCAGGAACATCCTTCCTAGTTCATTGTCAGCAAGCAGCTCTAAACCGGCATTGTAGCCAAAACTGTAATTATGTTTAGCAAACCACTTTGAATAGGATGTCCCATGTACGGTTTCTAAATCTATTTGATTCCATGTATTGTTGATTCTTTTAGTAACAAATGTTTTGTACTTCTTATTGTTATACCTTTGCCTACTCGTATTTTTAAATTTAATAATCTATAGTTGTCTAGCAGTTGTATCAAAGAGGGGTACCAGTAGTTAATTTTATAGCAAAAGTCCAACAATCTTTTTTTCTGAAAGACAAAGAACCGACATGGCTAATTGAGGGAGATTTGTTAATCTTAACCAGAAGTTAGTTTTCCTGGAATCTCTGTGGGTAGCAGCAGTCTCTGCAGCATTGGCCATTAGCCTAGGTGGTGTGTGAAATAAATTCT
Organism: Neoceratodus forsteri; assembly: GCA_016271365.2. Lineage (NCBI taxonomy): Eukaryota > Metazoa > Chordata > Ceratodontiformes > Ceratodontidae > Neoceratodus > Neoceratodus forsteri. The sequence continues at coordinate 53,066,092 of CM028130.1, read as the reverse complement.
GTACATGTGAAATAAAATCTACTAGCCGGTTACCAGAGCCACTTCTTGCATACTGTCTGTGTGACACCCCCAGAAGTCAGTCATGTCATCTTCCTTCCTGTGCTCACTCAGTGGGTTATATAATCTTTGGCTCAGTGTGCAGGGCATTCTGTCACATCATGTGGAATAAATAAAAAAAATCAATAAAATCCTTGATGGAAAAGTACTGTGTCAGACAGGGCTGGGCAGGCAGGATCCCTGAATCTCTGGAGTAGCAGTAGTGCCTGCAGCATTGCCCTTATCATAGGTAGTGTGTGAAAAAAAAATGTGTGTGTGTGTGTGTGTGAAATAAAATCTGCCAGCCAGTCAACACCAGTGACTCTTCTTGCATACTGTCTGTGTGACCTCCCAGACATCAGTCATCTGTCATCTTCCTCCCTGTGCTCACTCAGTGGGGTATATAAGCTTTGGCTCAGGGGGCAGGGCAGTCCATCATATAATTTGGAATAAAATAAATAAAAAATATTAATGGGAAAGTACTGTGTTAGAGAGGATTAGGCCAGGTGGGGTCACTGAATTTCTGTGGGTAGCAGCAGTACCTGCAGCAGTAATGTAGGTGGTGTGTGAAATAAATTGTAAGTGTGTGTGTATATGTGTGTTTGTGTAATATAATCTGCCAGCCAGTAGTCATCATTGACACTTCTTGTGTATTGTCTGTGTGACCCCCCCCTCAGAAGTTAGCCATCTGTCATGTTCCTGCCTGTGCTCACTCTGTGGGATATATAAGCTTTCGCTCTCGGGGCAAGGCATTCCATCACATCACTTGGAATAAACAAAAAAATGAAATTCTCAAAGGGAAAGTACTGATTCAGAGAGGGTTATTCCAGGCAAGGTCCCTAAATCTCTGTGGGTAACAGCAGTGACTGCAGCATTGCCTTTGGTGTAGGTGATGTGTGAAATAAATTCTGTGTATGTGTGTGTGTGTGTGTGTGTGTGTGTGTGTGTGTGAAATAAAATCTGCCAGCCAGCCATCACCGGTGACACTTCATGCATACTGTCTGTGTGACCCCCCAGTAGTTAGTCATCTGTCATCTTCCTCCCAGTTCTCGGTCAGTGGATTATATAAGCTTTGGCTCAGTGGGCAGGGCATTCTGTCACATCAGTTGGAACAAATAAAAAAAAAATTCTTCATAGGAAAGTACTGTATTAGAGAGGGTTAGGTCAGGCAGGGTCCCCAAATCTCTGTGGGTAGCAGCAATGCCTGCAGCATCACCCTTAGCATAGGTGGTGTGTGAAATAAATTGTGTGTGTGTGTGCAACAAAATCTTCCAGCTAGTCATCAGTGCACCAGTGCCACGTCTTGCATACTGTCTGTGTGACCCCCCAAGAAGTCAGTCATCTGTCATATTCCTCCCTGTGCTCAATCAGTGGGATGTATAAGCTTTGGCTCATGGAGCAGGGCAGTCCATCATATCATTTGGAATAAAATAAAAAAAAAAACTCTTCATGGGAAAGTACTGTGTTAGAGATGGTTAGGCCAGGCAGGGTCCCTGAATTTCTGTGGGCAGCAGCAGTACCTGCAGCATTGCCCTTAGTGTAAGTGATGTGTGAAAAACATTTTGTGTGTGTGTGTGTACTATAATGTGCCAGCCAGTGGTCAACATTGACACTTCATTCATATTGTCTGTGTGACCCCCCCAGAAGTTAGTCATTTGTCATGTTCCTCCCTTTGCTCACTCTGTGGGATATATAAGCTTTGGCTCTTGGGGCAGGGCATTCCATCACACCACTTGGAATAAACAAAAAAATAAAATTCTCAAAGGGAAAGTACTGAGTTAGAGAGGGTTATTCCAGGCAAGGTCCCTAAATCTCTATGGGTAGCAGCAGAACCTGCAGCATTGCCCTTCATGTAGGTGGTGTGTGAAATACATTCTGTGTGTGTGTGTGTGTAATACAATCTACCAGCCAATCATCACCACCCACACTTCTTGCATATTGTCTGTGTGACTCCCCAAAGAAGTTAGTCATCTGTCATGTTCCTCCCTGTGCTTTCTCTGTGGGATATATAAGCTTTGGCTCATGGGGCAGGGCATTCTATCACATCACTTGGAATAAACAAAAAAATAAAATTCTCAGAGGGGAAGTACTGATTCAGAGAGTGTTATTCCAGGCAGGGTCCCTTAATCTCTATGGGTAGCAGCACTGAATGCAGCATTGCCTTTTAGTGTAGGTGATGTGTGAAATAAATTATTTGTGTGTGTATGTGTATGTGAGTGTGTGTGTGTGTGTGTGTGTGTGTGTGTGTGTGTGTGTGGTGTGAAAGAAAATCTGCCAGCCAGTCATCACCAGAGCCACTTCATGCATACTGTCTGTGTGACTCCCCCCAGAAGTCAGTCATCTGTCATCTTCCTCCCTGTTCTTGGTCAGTGGGTTATATAAGCTTTGGCTCAGTGGGCAGGGCATTCTGTCACATCACTTGGAATAAATAAAAAAATAAAACTCTTGATGGGAAAGTACTGTGTCAGAAAGGGTTAGGCCAGGCAGGGTCCCTGAATCTCTATGGGTAGCAGCAATACCTGCAGCATTGCCCTTAGTGTAGGTGGTGTATGAAAGTAATTGTGTGTGTGTGTGTGTGTGTGCATGTGTGAGTGTGTGTGAGAAATAAATTCTGCAAGCCAGTCATCACCAGTGACAGATCTTGCATACTATCTGTGACCCCCCCAGAAGTCAGTAATCTGTCATCTTCCTCCCTGTGATCACTCTGTGGGGTATATAAGCTGTGGCTCAGTGGGCAGTGTTTTCCATCATATCAATTGGAATAAATAAAAAAAAAATTCTTGAAGGGAAAGTACTGCGTCAGAGAGGGTTAGGCCAGGCAGGGTCCCTGAATCTCTATGGGTAGCTGCAACACCTGCAGCATTACCCTTAGCACAGGTGGTGTGTGAAATAAATTGTGTGTGTGTGTGTGTGTGTGTCTGTGTGCATAATAAAATCTGCCAGCTAGTCATCAGTGCATCAGTGCCACTTCTTGAATTCTGGCTGTGTGACCCCATCCTCCCCAGAAGTCAATAATTTCTTATCTTCCTCCCTGTCCTCGCTCAGAGAGCTGTAAGCTTTGTCACAGTGGGCAGGGTATTCTGTCACATCATGTGGAATTAATAAAAAAAATAACCACTTGTTGACACTGAACAAGTGACAGACTGGCATTATGAGCACTCCAAAAACTAGTACAAAAGCTGGGGGAAAAGGAAGTAAACAGAAAAAAAAAAAGTTTATTCAAAAGCCCAGAAAGAAGTGGCTCAAAAAGTTAAGTACAACAACAACAACAAGCACCACAGTTTATTGAAGGGGCTGAACTAAATGCTATTACTATCCATGTGCAGGTTAACTCTCAAAATACTGAAAACCCAGCAAGGGTTGGTGGACTGTCTATGTCAGAAGGCCTCAGTAGTACAGCCAACAAAGTTTTGAAAGAGTGGCAATAGTAAGTTGTTTGAGAAAATAAGTGCAAAAACAAAGAGTATTCCAATTGTACATAAAGTTAAAGCACTCACAGGTACAACTCACAGTGGAGTTTCTCAATTTGCAACACATGCATATCAAATAACTCAGTCTGTGACTGCAAATGTTAGCTCTACTGAATCTGATGATGATGATGATGATGACGACCATGGTCATGGTGAGGCTGATGATGATAAGCTTGTAACTTTACTTTTAGCTATATCTCATTCTTTTTCTGACAGTGACAATGTGGAGAAAAATAATTACAATAATAGAGTTTCAAAAGGAAAAAAAGAAAAAGTCGAAGACCAAGCCACACAAAGTGAAACAAAGTCTGAAAGTAGTGATGATGATGATGATGGCAATGGTGCTGCAGAGGATTCTATGATTGTCTCACCTGATGAACCTGAATCCTTCGCTGATATGTCTCCCCCATGAAAACCCAGCCTCTCAACTCCTAGCCCTACCAAACTTGTTACTAGGCATAGACAGTCCTCACCTACTGTTTGGAATCATTTTTACATAAACATCAAGGATGCTCGCCAAGCTATATGTGTGCATTGCAACACTGTATAAGTAGGGGGAAAATAAAGGGCATCTTGGAACCACAACAATGATGCAACATATTTCATGAAATCACCCTATCATTGTATATGGCTCAAATAAACAGTCTAACATTGGTGGCTGGAAATCTAGCAGGGCTCTTGATGAACAGGAAGATTCCACTGAAACAGTGGGAGATGAGCACCAGGCAAGATACAAAAGTTCACTTTCGCCTCATGGTCACAATAAATCTGTAAGGTCCTCTGTTTTACCAGGCATGGCATGTAGTCGTACAACATCCTCAGTCAAATGTAACTTTACTCCCCCGATAAGAGTCAACTGAACTTAAAAGAAGTTTTGGAAAAAAAATCTAAATATTCACAAAACCATCCCACAGTACGGGCAATGAATCATAAAATAGCAGAAATGATTGTACTTGATTTAAAGCCATACTCCATTGTGGAAGATGTGGATTTCAGAAGGCTTATGGAGTACTTAGAGCCACAATATTTAATGCCAAGTAGAAAATACTTCTCAGTAACTGCTGTACCCAGGATGTATGACAGCTTAGTAGTTCAAGTAAGGCATGCTCTCAGAGAGGCTGAGGACAAGTTAGTTCACTTCACTACTGATATGTGGATCAGCAGCCAAACCATTGCCTATCTTTTTCCCACTGCACACTTGGTCAGTTTTGTGGGCAACTCATCATCGTCCTCATGTATAGTACTAGTCCATCTGCTACCACTTCAACCAATACTACTACTACCACTACTATCTCTCAGAGCTCAAAATAACCTGTCATGTTTCAGAAAATGGCAGTTCTCCATGTATGTCACTTTCAAGACAAACACACACAGCACAGCACATTCAGCAAGAATTGGAAAGACTACTTACTGCTTGGGTCACTTCACAGGGTTTAAAAGTTGTTTTTTTTTTGTTGCCGAGAATGGTTCAAATATTTAAATAGCACTTCACGGTGGCAACTTTGTACATATACACTGTTTTGCCCATTGTCTTCACCTAATCATTCAAAGCTTCCTGGATAATGACCAGCAAGTATCAACCACTGTGGGTTCGGCGCAGAAAGTGTGTGGCCACTTGAACCATTCAGTAAAAGCCGGTGACATCATTGCTGATATTCAGAAGGAGAAAGAGCTTCCTCATCTCCAGCTTGTTCAGGATGTAGCAACAAGATGGAGTTCAACTTACTTTATGATTAAATGCATCCTTTAACAAAAGGTAGCTATCATCAGAAGTCAGCACTACTGAGGCTAGAAAGTACCTTGAGAAGTTGCTGGGTAAATCGAGGCACAGTGGAGACACCCTGGACCTTAAGTTTGTTCCTATGGCACTTGCAGAAGTACTAAGCCCCCTCTCAGTTCCCCCAGCTCTGGAAGTTGGCTTCTGTAACACCAGTTTACAAAAATGGAGACCGGGCACTACAGAACAACTACAGACCAATCTCCATACTCCTGTCGATCTCCAAAGCACTTGATCGGATAGTGGCGGATCAGTTTGTAGAATACCAGAACATGCATCAACTCCTATGCCCAGAACAAAATGAGCCCTGAGCTGGACACAGCACTATCATGGCCCTGTTGGAATTCATTGGTTGTATCCACCAATCCCTGGATCAAGGGCAGCTAGTGGGGGCTACCTTCATTGACCTATCAAAAGCTTTTGATACGGTTCACCAAACGCTCCTCCTTGAATAGCTAGCCAACACCGGTCTCTCTTCTGATACAATTCTGTGATTTAACAGCCATCTCAGCAACCGATCACAGTGGGTCAAGATTGGGGGAATTGTCTCAGAAAGCAAACCTGTCCACTCAGGGTCACCCAGGGATCAATACTGAGGCCCCTCCTCTACAGTATCTCCTTAAATAAACTTCCAGGCTCTTTCACCAGTCACATGCTATTGTATGCTCATGACACTGTCATTCTCACCTGCAACCCCAATCCCAAACTACTTCAAAACAACCTCCAAGTAGGATTTACTGCTGCTGAAACATAGTTTAAGGAGCATAGACTAATTCTTAACTACAAGAAAACTAAGAATATGATCTACTCCAGCAACCACAGCACCAACAGCAAATACAAGACCTTCCCACTATCCATCATGAACATCAGTGGTGATGTGCCGGACCTTGTGCAGCACTTTAAGTACTTGAGTATCACCCTTGACTCCACTCTATCCCATGCATAGCATATAGACAACACAACCAAGGCCATCAGCTCCAGAATCAGGATACTCCACCACCACAAGCACAGCCTTACATGTGAAGCACTTAACATGGCCATCACCAGCTCAATTGTTACTCTCGTTGACTATGACCTGGTGGTTTATGGTTCTGCATTGGACTCAGCACTCCATCACATCTCTCTGGCTCTTAATAAGGCCTGCTGACTCCTCACAGGTGCTGCAAGGCTTTCACACACCTGTGAGCTCTACTGAGGGGCAGGGTGGCTTCAGCTGAAGAGCAGAGTTATGTACCATACCTGTCTACTGGCTAAACAAATCATACTAAATCTGATGCCACCAGGAGTCCAGAATCTGCTCATGCACCATGTAAGTGCCAGGCTAACCAGAAGCACCAACAGCCAAATTTTCAATGAACCCAGATGCCACACTGCACGGGGTCAGTGTGCATTCTACTACAGTGCACCACACTGGACCAAAACCCTCCCTTCAGCCATATCCGATACCACAACCATTGGTGCTTTCAAGCATAAGCACTGGCAGCACCTTGCCACAGATGACAACTAAGACTGTGTTGGCCATTCATGATAACCAAACAACTTTCCTACTTTTGAACCACCATAAATCAGTAGCACTAAGTGTTCGATCTAATCTTAGGGGCACCTACCTTCACAGCACTTCATTGTCCCATCCCTCCATCCACCCCTTCCCCTCCCCACTGGGCACCCATTCCCCTCTCTGTCTCATCCTCATGTCTACACTGCCAGCTGCTTGTCTAGTCCCATTTTCTCCAACCTTCCTTAAGTCTGTTCTTAATCCCTTACGCAGGCATACACTTCACTAAGCCACAACTGTGCCTGTTCTCCTCTCGGTGTCTCCACCCACAAGTATGTTTTACTCTCCAATGCAGGCACCTTCTCATCAATGCTGTATCAGTGTCTAAATGTGATATCTTAAGCTAAATGCTATTCCAGCCTTGTAATTCACACCAATTTTTTTGTCTACCTAGCTTGTAATGTTTTGTTTTGTACCAGTGCAATTTTGTACTTGCTTGTAATGTAATGCATTGTACTGCAATGCTATGTACCTGTTCAGTTTTTTTCTTGTAACTGAGGTGGAACCTACAAATGAACATTCACTCACAGGTGTTCTCCAAGATATCATTAAAATTAAAATAAAAAGAAAAAATGTTTAATTATAATCATTGAGTATATCATGCACAATGATATTGGGGAGGGAATTGTGCTCCATTCTACTCAATGGTCTCTGCTGGAACAGTTGTGTTACATTCTAAAACCATTCAAGAGTGCTACAAGAGGTCAGTGCAAAAAAGGCATCCTTTAGCCAAGTTATTCAACTCATTCTACTCCTCAAAAAAAGGTTGGAGAAAATGAGGAGCAACTTAGATATGAACCGGTCTCTGGTCAATAACATGCTTACCAGACTTAGCAATGATGAGAAATTATCAGCCATGACACGGAGCAAGAAGTATCTCTTAGCAACATTGCTAGATCCACGTTTCTGGAACAGACACCTTCCTGCTATGGTTTCTGATGATATGGAGGAGTTGAACTACAGGCAACTTTTGATTGATACAGTAGATGAGGTTTCATTAGGAGGACTGGCAAGCAGTACTACAATGACACCACCTCAAATTCAAAAGACTGTTCCAAAAACCAGTACAGAAGCAGACAATGAGGAGGATCACATTTGTGGCCTGCTGCAGGACATTGGAATTCCACAAGGAGAAAATGCATGCTCAGTAGTATGCATAGTAGATGCATGTCTGAGCTGAACATTTATATTAAGGATGACTCTTTAGCTTACTGGCAAGAGAAAAAATCATGCTGGCCAAAGTTGTCTACCTTGGCCTGTAAGTATATTGGATGTCCACCCTCCAGTGTCTGTTCTGAAAGTTTATTTTGCTCTGCTGGTGATGTTGTGACTGATAAATGAACAAGTTTAACACCAGCCCATGTGGAGAAATTAACATTTTTGAAGGTTAACTTGCCAAACTTTGGCTACATATGTGATGCTTATTTTGAAGAAGATGACACTGACAGCAGTACCTGCACTGTAGCTGTGGAGTGACACATCAGGTTTCAGTTTTGACACTGGACTGCTTAAAAGTAGAGATCTGGGACTTGCCTGTCTTTTGAATGCATCATCGTCATCCTGGAGGTGGGTGGGAGGTACTGCCAGTACATCATGTCATCATGTACAGGTAGCAACTGTGGCAGCAAGTCTCAGATCTCACACACAGTGGCTTTATTATTCTGGCACGATAATTTATCTAAATGTACCTAAGAATAATTATTTCTTATATAACCATATTGATACTTGCTGCTAACTCTGTTTTTACCCCCGAAGGTAGTGGTAGCAGCACTGGCAAAGTGGTCACTTTGGACTGCCTGATGCTCTTCTTTCACATTGCTTCTCATTGCATTCCATACCAAGACCCATTGTTAGGCTAAAATAATTGGTGGCATACAAAAAACACACTGACCCCTTCTACAAAAAGTCAAACTCATGAGACTGCTTTAAAAAAAATAGATATCTGGGACTTGCCTGCCCTTTGACTGCATCATCATCATCCTGTGGAAGGGTGGGAGATGCAGCCAGTATATCACATCTTATTTTACTGGTGCAACTGTGGCAGACAAGTCCCTGATCTCACACACAGTCACTTTCTCATTCTGACGCGATCATTTACCTAATACACCTAAGAATAATTATTTCTTATGTAACCATATTGATATTGATAAATAATGCTTGCTCTGTCTTTCCCCCTGATAGTAGTGGTAATAGAAGCAGTGCTGAAGTGGTCACTTTAGACTGCCTGGTGCTCTCCTTTCACATTGCTTCATGTTGCATTTCATGCAGAGACCTGTTGCAATGCTGAACATACTTGGTGACATACAAAAAACAGACTGACTGCTTCTACAAAAAGTCGGACTCAGGAGACTGGTTAAAAAAATAGAGATCTGGGACTTGCCTGCCTTTTGGACAACATCATTGTCATCCTGGGAGTGGGTGGGAGGTGCAGTCCATACATCACATCATTGTACTGGTAGCAACTGTGGCAGACAAGTCCCTGTTCTCACACACACAGTCACTTTCTCATTCTAAGGAGATCATTTACCTAAATGTGCATAATTAAATAATCACATTGATAAATGTTTCTAGCTCTGTTTTTTTTTCCCATCTGGTAGTAGTGTTAAGACAAAGTAAAATTATTAAACAAACTATCCCCCTTCTAAACAAACTCTGGTCAGAGCTGATATGGCTGTGGAGAGCTTTTAGGTAGGTAAAAGTTTATTTTTATATAGGTAATACATGTAATTTGGACAAAAGTCCAGTTTGTAAGACAGACCAAGAGCAGTTTGAGCACTGAAAAGAATATGCAGTGCTCTTGCCACACTGGAGTTAGCCGTAACTAATACTGCAGCGATTATAGTACTGCACATGCTTGATACTCGTGCATGTGCAGTTTGCCCTGGAGTCAGCTGTGTGCAACATGGCAGCTCTGATATGACTACATATACACAATACTCATGTATGTGCAGTGTTTTTGTGTCACAAATTCACCACACATGCCTTAACCAGCATGCCTCTTGCACCTGGCTGCCAAAGACCATTCTCGGTGTTAGCCCTTTACCATTTCCTGTGCCTACATGAGCCCTCTCAGCTGCCACAGACCCATTTCTGTGTTTGCCTCTTACCCTTTCTAGTGCCAACAACCAGCCTTCTCAGCAAAAGTGGCATGCCTTGGATGCCTGGATAGTTGAAGACGAGTCATCAGTCCCCTGCATCAAGCCGAGACTGACTGCTCAAACCCCAGGTGTAATTTGAGTCTGGTTTAATAAAATTTTAATCCACTCACTTCCTGTATCAGGAGGGATTAACTTTTCTTCAGTTAATTAAAATAAAGTAACATGTCTCCTTTGGAATGCAGCTACTTTCTAAGACTTACAATCATTCTTTGTAACAGTGAAGGATTGAACATGATGGACCTAGAGTCCTTTACAACATTAAATTACTATATTACAGTGATGGGCTGGAAATGATGGACCTACAGTCCCTTACAGCATTAAATTATATGTTACAGTGAAGAGTCGGAGATGATGGACTTTCAGTAGTGTCACTTAAAACATTAAATTACTATGTTACAGTGAGGGGTTGGACAAGATGAACCTCGAGTCCCTGACAACATTAAATTAGTATGTTACAGTGAGGGGCTGGACATGATGAACCTAGAGTCCCTTACAGCATTATATTACTATATTACAGTGAAGGGCTAGACATGATGGACCTAGAGTCCCCTTATAACAGTAAATTACTATGTTACACTGAGGGGTTGTAAATGATGGACCTAGTGTCACTAAAAACATTACATTACTATGTTACAGTGAGGGGTTGGACAAGATGTTTTTCTGGACTTCAGGAAAGCATTTCATACATTACTATGTACCATCTTGATAAGGAAATTATTTGATTTGGGAGTGATATACGTCTGGTTAGGTAGATCCAGAGCTGATTAGCTAACAACAAAATGCAGGCCACAAGAATCAATGGTGTGGTTTCCCAGGGAGGAGATGTGACCAGTGGTATCCCAAAGGGTTCCATCCTGAGTCCACTTTTGTTTAATATATTCATAAGTGATCTTAACATCTCAAGCAGTAGTAAACTGGTGAAGTTTGCAGACGACAGCAAACTGGGGGGGAATAGTTGATACAGATGAGCAAAGGAAACCTGCTTAGGGATCTCACAAATATAGAGAGAGATGGGCTTTGTAGAATAAAATGCAGCTTAATATAGAAAAATATGTCATCGTACATTTTGGAAGGATATCGGATAAACAGGATTAAAATTAGATCTGTGACCTCGGAGATAAATCTTGGAGCCAGTATTAATAATAACAATAATAATAATAATGATAACAATAATAATAATAATATTCTTTATTTTTATGGCACCTTTCAAAAACCAAGGTGCCTAACAAACATAAAACAACATATTTAGTAATGAGCTCAAGTTCAGCACCCACTGTAAGCGTATAGCATATAAAACAAGTCATCTCCTACATTGCATTCAAAGGTCCTTCTCCTCAAGATCAAACATGGTATTATTGCCCCTATATAGGTCTTATGTCAGGCCTCACATGGACTATTGTTCCCAGGTATGGAGTCATATCTCAAAAAGGACATTGCTGTGTTGGAAAAGGTTCACTAGATTTTTTTCCAGGCTATAGAGACTTACCTTACAAGCAGCATCTAAAAGAAATGGGACTTTTGGATGTATGCTTAAGAAGATCAAGTGGTGATATGCTACACTTAAACAAATGTTTTAGAACCCAATTCTATGTCTAGACTTGGGACTTGTAAATAAGGATACTAAATATGATCTCAGAGGATATAAGCACTAACTTACAGAGTCAATTTTCAAAACTGAACTTAGGAACTATTCATTTTTACCAAGGGCCATTATAAAAACTGCTTCCAGAAGAAGTTGTTAATGCCACAGATTTTGTATTATTCAAATAAAGTCTTGCTGCTGCCATACAAGGAAATGAATTAATTATTTTCCACTGAACAGTAGGGGGTAACCACAGTGGCCTCGGCCTTCTGTTGCACTATGACTGAAGTTTATATTATCTGAAGTATATATTATATATATTAGATGGACCTTGAGTCCTGACAACATTAAATTAGTATGTTACAGTAAGCAGTTGAACATGATGGACCATGAGTGTCCTACAATATTAAATTACTGTATTAAAGTGAGGGGTTGGACATGATGGACCTAGAATCCCTTTCAACATTAAATTAATATGTTATGTTGAGGGATTGGACATGATGGACCTAGAGTCTCTTACAACTTTAAATTACTATATTAAAGTGAGAGGCTGGACATGATGGATCAAGAGTCCCTTACAACATTAAATTACTGTATTACAGTGAGGGGCTGGACATGATGGACCTCGAGTAGCTTACAACATTAAATTACTATATAACAGTGAGAGGCTAGACATGATGGACCTCAAGTCTCTTACAACATTAAATTACTATATTACAGTGAGAGGCTGGACATGATGGAGCAAGAGTCCCTGACAACACAAAATTACTATGTTACAGTGAGGGTTTGGACATGATAGACCTAGAGTCTTTTACAACATTAAATTACTCTATTACAGTGAGGGACTGGACATGATGGGCCTCGAGTCCTTTACAACAGTAAATTAATATGTTACAGCGAGGGGTTGGACATGATGGATCTTGAGTCCCTTACAACACTAAATTATTATATTACAGTGAGGGGCAGGGCATGATGGACCTAGAGTCCCTTATAACATGTAATTACTATGTTACAGCGAGGGGTTGGACATGATGGACCTGGTGTCACTTACTACATTAAATCACTGTGTTACAGTGAGGAGCTGGACTTGATGGACCTTGAGTCCCTAACAACATTAAATTATTATGTTACCATCAGGGGTTGGACATAATGGACCTAGAGTCCTTTACAACATTAAATTATTATATTACATTGAGGGGCTGGATATGATGGACTTAGTATCCCTTACAACAATAAATTACTTTATTACAGTGATCGGTTGGACATGATGGGCCTAGAGTCCTTTACTACATTAAATGAATATGTTACAGTGAGCGATTGAACATGATAGAAAGTGAGTTCCTTGCAACATTAAATTACTATATTATAGTGAGGGGCTGGACATGATGAGCCTAGAAATTACTATGTTACAGTGAGGGGTTGGACATGATGGACCTAATGTCCCTTAGAACATTAAATTATGTTACAGTGAGGGGTTTGACAAGATGGACTTCATGTCCCTAAAAACATTAAATTAATATGATACAGTGAGGGGTTGGATAAAATGGACCTCGGGTCCCTTACAACATTGAATTACTATATTTCAGTGAGGGTCTGAACATGATTGACCTAGTGTCCATTATAACAATAAATTACTATGTTACAGTGAGGGGCTGGACATAACAGACCAAGTGCCACTTACAACATTAAATTACTATGTTACAGTGAGGGGTTGAACATGATAGACCTCAAGTCCCTTACAACATTAAATTACTATGTTACAGTGAGGGGTTGGACATGATGGATCCAGAGTCTCTTACAACATTAAAATACTATGTTACAGTGAAGGGTTGGACATAATGGACCTTGCATCCATTGCAACATTAAAGTATTATATTACAGAGAGGGGTTGGTCATGATGGACCCAGAGTCCCTTACAGCATTAAATTACTATGTTACATTGAGGGGTTGGACATGATGAACCTTGTGTCCCTTACAACATTTAATTGCTATGTTACAGTGAGGGGTTGGACAAGATGGACCCAGAGTCCCATTTAACAATAAATTACTATATTACAGTGAGGGGTTGGACATGATGGACCTAGATTCCTGTATAATATTAAACTATTATGCTACAGCGAGTGGTTGGACATGATGGACATGGAGTCCCGTATAACATTGAATTACATTGTTTCAGTGAAGGGTTGGACATGATGGACCCAGAGTCCCCTGCAACATTAAATTACTATGTTACAGTGAGGGACCCAGAGTCCATTAGAAGCTTTTCCAGGGCCTCTGTATGCATGGAGGTGCAGCAAACTGTTTGAGGATTGTTTTGCCCTCAAAATACAGAATGCTATAGATACAGTTGTGAACCTTCCTCCTTACTAGCCTCACATGCTGTGAAGCTTGATTAAATAGAAATAAAAAATGTAAATGTGGATGTTGACATTGGACAGCAAAATAGAATGAGAGAGGTGATGAAGTTAAAAAACTGTAAAAACACAATGTCTTCATGGGTCTGAACAGGAAAATTCACTTAAAGACATGCAGCTAAAATAAAATGTCAGCTTCTATGTATCTAACACAAGAAGGCTGAAGATTAGAGAAAAGAAAGGACTCAGCACTCACAGTCACTGAAAACATGTAGACTTCATGTCACTTCATTCATATTTTATTAAACGGTATTGAGAAATCAAACCAGTGTAGCCCTGAGAGAACACCACAGACCAACGTTTCACACTCAAACAGAGTGCTTTGTCAAGGTGTAGAGCATCCCCTTGTGACCATTTTTATACACAACCCTTAATTATATGATTGTTAAAAACATGAGGTATGTCTACAAAACAGTTCAGTATGATCCACCACATCTGTATCATTGCTTAAATGTCCACAATTAATCCTTAATTTGTGAAACACGACACACTATACTATATCTTGTTGTGTCTTTTTGGATTTCTCTAAATAAATGGACATAAACAAAACTTTTCATCTTTATCATCATATTCACAAATATATAGCAGAGACCATGGGCCCGATAACAAGACAGTTACACCAGGTGTAAATGCAGTACACCAGTCCTGATAATGCAAATTGCAAGTTACACCAGTGATCTGTGACATGCGTGATTCCAAAAGAACACACACTGCAACCCGCAACTGCTACAGCAAATGCAAGTTACACTGCAGTTAGGCTAAAGAATGCCTACGCCACTGCTTAATGTGGCTTACAACATGCGTACACAGAACTACAGAACTGCTATTCCAGAACAGGTGGCATGATGAACCATGCCAGAGGATGGTGGATGGTAACATAAGTTAGAACAAGGAAAAGCTGTCCTAACCAGAGCACAGGCCATAACCCCCCCAAAGCCAGACTGCAGCATACCCCCAACCAGTAGGCCCCAAATGTGGAACTAATGGGCATACAGTGGAACACTCAAGCAAATGTGCCCTAGGAAGCTCAGGACACAGTGAAATAGGTTGCAGTATGGCCAGACAGGCCAATAGTAAGTGAAATACATACCAGATGCAACATGTACCATAGCATGTACACAATAGCCAAACACAGACTGTTGGACAGGGCATCACACTGTGGAACACAGAAGTGATGGGATGCACAATAGGGAACAGTGCCATGTACTGTGGGACAGTCAAGAAGTATGTACTGCTGACAGTATTTTGAGTTGCGACATGCTTACTGCTATGCAGCTATAGTGAGTTATACCATGTCTTGTGGACATAACTTGCTACATGCTTAATTCTGCATTTTCCATCATATCTGGTGATTCTCTTGGAATATGGTGCAGCTCGCATGTCATAGGGATTTTAGCATAACTTTAAGCACTGGCGTACTTTGCACCTTGCTCTAATCACTGTCTTGGAATCTGGCCCCATGACTTATTCAAAAGCTCAATTTGAAAGAATGCACTAAATATAGCCTTAACACATGAGGTTAGATTGTAAATCACTTTGCTATTGTAGTGTCATCCTTTGCAGTTCAGAGAAAATATCTACAGTGTATATATTTGGAATGGAGGGGTTAGACATTATAATATTTGGTGCCCATGATTCCCCAACTCATATGAAATAGTGATAACTTACATCACTGATTAAATCCATATGTTCAATACAATGAATCAGGTTTTTTTTCGGTGGGAGATCACATATTATACTAGCAGTCTGTGAAGCAGTAAAAAAAAAGTATCAAATGTACATTTAATGATTAGCACAATAATCTTGTCAGTCAGCACTGCAATAACAAAGTGATTTACAATCTTACCTCATGTTTTAAGGCTATGTTTAGCGCATTCTTTCAAACTGAGCTTTTGAATAAGTCATGGTCTCTGCTATGTATTTGTGAATATGATGAAAATGACAAAATGTTTTGTTTATGTCTATTTATTTAGAGAAATCCAAAGAGTCACAACAAGATATAGGATTGTTTGCTGTGTTTAGCAAATTAAGGTTTAATTGTGGCCATTAAAACAATGCTACAAATATGGTGGATCATACTGAATAGTTTTGTAGACATACCTCACATTTTAACAATTGTTTAATTAAGTGTTGTGTATAAAAATGGTCACAAGGGGTGCTCTACACCTTGACAAAGCACTCTGGTTGAGTGTGAAACACTGGTTTGTGGTTGTCTCCCAGGGTTACACCGGTTTGATTTCTCTGACACCATTTAATAAAATATGAGTGAAGTAACATGAAGTCTACAAGTTTTCAGTGGCAGTGAGTGCTGAGTCCTTTCTTTTCTATAATTTGTTTTTTGGGACTTGCTAACACCATCCTTAGTGAAGCGACCCTTTTTGCTGTCTTTGTTCATTTGAAGGCTGAAGATTAACTACCAAGATAATCAAGGGTTAAAACTCCAACATGTTGCAAAGTAATGTGAGAGCAGGCAGCAGTGGAATGCAGGCTGGTTTCTAGACTGAGAAGTGCTATTCAAAGAAAATCGTGTTTTCATTGTTTATTGAAGTTAGCTTGCTGTTCCAAAGCTATTTGTCTTATATGCCCTTAAAATGATGAATGCCTACTCCAATACACTAGCTATCAAGTCACTTAAAGTAGGCATAACTAGAGAGACATGTAGGAAAAATAGGATTGTAACTGGTCTACTCAACAGAGAAAAGAGAGTATTTCATTCAGCAGGTCTAGTGATTTGCAGTTGTGGAAGAATACACTGAAAACTCCAAAAATGTGTGCTTCAGTAAAGGAATAATGCATGACAGGGTGTGTGTTGTGCTGGTATAATTTATTTATTTAGTTGTTTAACCAGGGGTAGCACACTAAGCTGAAAGCTTTTTTTCAGGAGCGACCTGGAGCACAGGGAAGTTAAGTGACTTGCTCAGGGTCACACAATATGCAAGTGGAAGCTGTGGGATTCAAACCCAGGTGTGACCTGCTAGATGTCACCATATTTGCAGCTTGAAGCCTTAAACCACTGTGCTATACTGCCTCCCATGGATAATGCCATGCCTGGGGTGATTGGGCAAAAGGCTGCATGCTTTGTGCATCCAATGCCCCAGGCATGGCGTTATCCCAGCATGACATACACTCTGGAGTGCATCATTCCTATTATACAATGACTCATTTGAAAAAAAAAAATTAAGAAAAATATTAACATTTTTATGAAAAATGCATTTTTCTGTCATTTTTTGAAAAGGTAGGAATACTTAGTAAAAAAGTAGTGCTGATTTTTTGTTTTGCCCAATAGGTTGAGCTGCTATGGCATTACTGTGAGTCTGCATCTCTGCCTCCCACCCCCACCTTCCTTCTTTACTGTACACTTGTTGTTTTCTGCCCCGTGTGTGTCTGTATTTTCACTGAATAACTTGACAGGCATAAAAAAATGACCTTGCCATAAAGCCATCCCCACTGTGATCTGCAAGAGAGAGGGTGGTGATAGCACTGTACTTCCAGTTTTCAGTTTAACAGAAAGTGCTTGGGGCGCTCACTCACTCTTTCCTTGCGGCAAACAAGAAAAGAAGAAAAAATTATGAATAGAGTTTATGTGTTGGGAGACAACTGTGGACTTTCTCCTTTGCTGAGGGTGGAAAATACTGGTCAGGTAAGTAAGTCAAGCATGGTCTGACTCACGCATTCACTTACTTGGCAACAGGCAGTGCGATCCGGGTAAAGGGGGCGTATGCTGAGAATGGAATGGTTTGGGGTGGTTGTCCTTCAGAAGTCAAGGTAATGGCATTGTGATCTTTTTCCTAAGAAAAAGAAAATTAAATAATGTTTGTGGAGCCGAGACTGTCACTGGAGCAGAAGTAAAGAGTGTTAGTGTAGCGAAGACTGCTGTGAAGCCGATCACAAAGACAATTTTCACTTGCCTCAGTTTTGTTTTTATTTTTTAAGTAAGAAAACAATATTTGTGGTGTTTGGAGGAAATGTGTGAGGGTTCTGTGTTTCAGTTTTGCTTGCTTCAGTGGTGTGGGAGGGAGGAATTTACATGTTTTACTGTTTGACTACTCTGAGTATGTGTATGCCAATTATAGGCAGGTTGGAGATGCTGTGCAGCATGTTTTTTTATCATGTTATTTGGTCATTTGTGTACCGGGACAACATCTGCGATGTTATGCTGGGATAATATCATTGGTCCAGTCCCAGACTGACCAATCAGAGCCCAACATTCTTTCTTGCCATTGCATAATGTCCCATTTTCCCAGTTAGAGTAAGACAGCTACAGGCTCTGCCCCCAGCCATAAAAATCAGACTCAGGAGGAGATTATTTATTAACAAACTAGATATCTAATCTGTGACTTCCTTGTCATCAAAGTCACTTTCTCATTCTTTTTTAAGTTGTCATTTTTGGTGAATGTGCCTTAGCTATATTGATTTCAGTGCTGGTAGACTACTTCTGATTTTCCTCTTATTGTAGCAGGTGGGGGTAGTAACAGTTTTGAAGTGGTAGCTGGCTGACTGGCTGCCCTCTGCTCTTGCCTGGTGCTTTTTTTGTGTTTCTGGCTTTTTCAGTGTCATAACTGTCTAAGACACATTCACACTGGTGCCTGCCTGTACCTGTTAAGAAATACAGTAGAAATAACTACTGTTAGTAAATTATACGCAGTATTAGTACTTTCTTAAATGTCAGAAACAGAAGAGTGATTAAAGAGCATTCTCTACTGCTAAACTGGTTTAATTGCTTTTTTTTCTGCAGGTATGTTGATTAAAAGCAGTTTAAAATGATTTTTTAACATACAACTACCATAAAACAATAAAGGCCGTAAAAGGTTCAGATAAGGATCAGAACCTTTTTTTGCCTATCCGAATATTTTAGAACCTCAGAACATTTTGAGGTCCTCCCATCCCTAGCTAGAATAGAGAAAAAGGATGTCAACATAGTGGCAGACATTTTTAGTTTGGGTCCAGAGATGTTAAATTGTATAACTGAAAAACAAAAGATAGCTAGGGTAATCAAAATAATTGCTACAGACATACTTCTCAGCCATTCATAACCTAAATGCTAGACACACCTTCCAAATACAGAAAAAAAGAAGGACAGTATGAGACTGAAGCTCGGACCACAGTCAAGATGTGTACTTTCATGTTCACAAAGTTTGCTGTTTATTAGTTAACACATTGTTCACATTCATTATTGTGAATTGTTTGTTTTAAATCATAGCATAGGTTGAGGGGTAGTAGCACCGTCTCAATATGGAACAAAGGCTTCAGTGAGATAAACTGTGGGACATATGAATCCAGACACCATAGAGTAAGAAAACATATAATGGTTAGAAAAAACATATTTTTCATTTTTTCTAAACAGTTGCTTTAATTAAATCCAACAACTAGGAGTCCTTGAGTTCTGATAAACACAATTAGCAAAGATGCCCACTGGCCATCTTTCCATAAACATCAGCAGCAAAGAGTCTTAGTGGTTGTGCTCCAATTAAAACCAGCAGGGAGTGGGGTAATGAACTATTCAGCATTAAGACTGGCCAAACGTTAAACTACCACTGTATGTGCTGGGAAATTTATTCTAATAGCAGGCTTGATCAGCAGAAAACTTGTGAAAATTATGGATTGTGTTTGCCTTGTTCAATAGTACCCCCAGGCAACAATATAATCAATCCCCACTAACCTTTCACCTTCACCCCCTCTTCCCTACCCTTATTTTTTAAATATCTTTAAGGCTTATATTAATATGTGCCCAATCCCCCTGTGTCCCTGTAAGTCAAGTAATCTCTTCTATGGTGCTTACAACCACCATATAATCTTCTTTATCCATAGCTGTAGGGCACCTTCTGGATTATAAAACTATCCATAACTGCTTCTGCTTCTATGAACATTTGTAATAAAACAGAAGCAAAGCAGTGGGAAATAACCAAAAAATAACAGTGGTGCTGCAGAGACTGTCAAACAAGGCAAAAAACATCAAAGTATTCATCCACTGCAAAGAATATGCTCAGATGGTAGAAATATATATCTTAACCATTTATTGCATTTGTGTGCAAACAAACTCAACATTCTACATCAGCCAGCTGACAGGATGGCAGCGATAGGGTTACATAACAGCTAAGGTGACAGTGAACCTAATGTTTCGTTCTAGCTGCCACAAGCTTCCTCATGTATTTCTACTGTTTGAGCTTAATCTTTGCTGTGGGTCCTCATGTGTTTTGCTGTACTTTTGTAATAAAGGTTTGGGTGTTGTTAGTTCATTAGAATGGAATATATTAGTGTAAACGTTTTCTACACTGACTGTAATGAAAAATTACTTATCAGGGAATGTGTTCTGTTGAGCACATAAAAGGAACATCATGGATTCTCAGGAAAGGCTACTCTGAAAATTTGTGTTAGTAATACTCTTTGGAACTGAGAAATATGGACTTTTTGTTTTACAATTTATTAATCTAGGATAGCCCAGCTGAGATGCAACATCTTGTTTCCAGTGGGGGGGATTCTAAATATTTTCACAGCTGTGTGAACTGGAACAGTGAGAGATCACATAACTTACCAAAGCTTACATAATGAGCCTTTGGCTTTAGCAGGAATTGAAACTTATCTCCCAGTTCCCATGCCGTAGTTCCAGCACTAGACCACACTGGGCTCAGTTAAGAAAGGTAGATGCAGGGCTTGCATCAAACACTGTGTCAAACCCACTGTTTGTCACAGCTACACCAAACACATTGATTCAATGTGCATCTGATTCAAGAAGGTCATGTGCATTTGCAACACTTTCTCTCTTTACAGCAGCTTTTGCCAAATAATTGGTGCAAATAGTGTAAAAAGGTCCTATGATGGTTGCAAAGTTAGACCATCAAAAAGCTGATCTAACTCAGGGGAAGTGGTGCACAAGACTGTGAATTCAAATTGCCAGCTATGGAATGCTGCATGCCCCATGCACCATATGTTCGGCACACTCAGGGCTTGCAAAATTCCCAACACATTTCTGAATCGATCCCACTGTGTCTAGCACATAAAAAAATGAGCTTCCATACCCAATCCCAAATCCCAATTGAACTTCTCAATTAGCTCATTTTTTCTAGAAGTCACTTTGTTCAAGAGTTTCTTTACTTCTCTGCCTACTGAAGGCATCTTATGAAAAGAGAAATTACAAGAGATACCTCTAATCAGCAATGAAATGGGCATCTCTGCATTTATTTATCTACACAGTCTTTGCCCATGTTGTACTGCATGCTGCAAGTAAGAATAGGATAAGGCATTGGTTGTGATGAGATGACTGCACACCCTAGTGGATACTGTAGTTGTGTCCAAAGTTTTTTAAACTTTGATACATGTAGAACTAGGTGAAATGAAATGATTTCACATAGCACAGTGCTACTTCACTTAATCACTTAGTGAATTATGACTGTGCAAATTAAGCAATAATGCCCAACAGGGTGTGTGTCGTACTGGGATAACGTCACGCCCAAGGTGGTTGGGCACGAGGCCACAGGCCCAGTGCGTCCAACAACTGAGATGTGACGTTATCCCAAATGACACACACCCTGGAGGGCATTACTGCTATTATACAATGGCTTGTTGTTATACAGAATAAAAAAAATAATTTTAAAGATGTTTTGTGTGGAAAAATATATTTTTTTTTTAACAGAAGATGAAACAATCAATCAAAGGTTCCATAAAATGCTCATCTACAGGTTCACAGTGAGGCTGAGACTAGATCTGTGATGTACTGGGATAACATCATGGGTCCAGCCCAAGACTGACCAATCAGAGTCCAGGATCTTTTCTTGCCATTGTATAATATGCTTTTCCACATATTCAGTATTCTGCAGTCGAATATTCTGATAGTTGGCTATTCAGGACCATTTAAAAAAGAAAAGCCAAAAACAAAACAACAAAAAAAAAAAACAACAGCCTCCCACCCTCCTCTCCAGCCCAATAACAAGTACAGTTATGCAACCCCCATAGCTCCACCCTTTATGAGTGGCCTAATTCTACTGTCTTCTCCTCCAGCACCCATAATTTGTTTTGCTAGTATGAATCTGAAAATAAAATCCCACAGCGAGTGACTGGTATAATCCACCTCCCTCTATGGCTTGCAGCCATCTTTCTTAATTGTAATACTACCTCTTTTTTACACATAAAAATATAGCATGTCCTCCACTCTTGAAGCACCTTACTCCCACCCCCTAGCACACTATTCTCAGATCAGAATGAGACTGGCACAACCCACCTTCCTCCACTACTGTCTGCCTTTTTATAAAATGAAAGCAATCACAAACTCTAAGGCTCTTTATAGGAAGACCAACTGATCATGTGATCAGCTCATTTTAGTATACAGAAACTTAAAGAATGCAAGCACTTTCATTCATGAAAAGGTGCCCAACCAACAGGGTGAGGGGGGGAATTGGGCAAGGCACCTTCATGTCTGGGAATCAGGTGATGGGGAAAGAGGGTGGGAGGAGGGTGCTGCAAAGATGGGGCAGTGGGAGGATATCTGCTACCTTTGTTAAGCTCAAACAAGTGCTAGTATTATCATTAGGAAAGATGGTGGTTGACCAAGGATTAGGATAGGTTTTTCCAGTTACCAGATGTGGGATTTTATTGAGAAAAAACAGATAAATAAACTGTGGGTGTTGGGGGTAGGAGAGTGGGAATAGGCTTCTGTTAGAAGGTGAAGGGATAGGAAAATACAAAATCACACATACCCACACAATGCAAAGCATCATGGGCTGCATATGCAAATCACCACAGAATGTTATACTGGTTCAACTTTAAGCAGAATTGCATGGTGCCGAAAGGCCTCTCACACAGTTTACATAGGGTGCTAACAGATGACATATCTCACACCCTTTGCAAACTGTGTGAGAGGCCTTTCAGCACCATGCAATTCTGCTTAAAGTTGAACCAATATAACATTCTGTGGTGATTTGCATATGCAGCCAATGATGCTTTGCATTGTATGGGCATGTGTGATTTTGTATTTTCTTGAAAGTTAGCTTCCCAGCCAAATGCCCTTTGGGGTAACCCTTGCCTCAGTGTTTGCTCACAGAGGTTCTTTGTCTTTTGAATAGTTTTTTTATTTTGAAGTGATAGGGTTACATGTTAAGCTGGTGTGATCTGTGCTTATTGTGGCTGGAGGCAAACAACATTGTCTGAGATTTTTTATAGTTAAGAAGCAATTTGGCATCTAGGAACCAGGATTCAACATCTGGAAAGTTTTGCTGCATTTGATTTTTGAGGAGTATGGGATCAGAGTTACTTGAGAAGAGTATTGCATTGTCTGTGTACAAGTGAAGAACATTGTCATGACAGGCAAGTGGGAGGATGTTTAATAACAGAATAAAAAGTAATGGGACCAGGATCAATCCCTGGGGAACCCCCATGCTTACATTCCTTCTTTCTGAGAAGATGTCATGGATTTTAACCTGCTGGGTTCTGCTGGAGAGGTAGCTCTGGAATCACCCCAACAAGTGATTGAAGAGCCCTGTGTGGGTTAATTGGTTGAGTAGAAGTTCATGATTAATTGTATTGAAGGCCTTGGGGAGGACAATGCCAGTTAAATTTCTGTGTATTTGTTAACCTGTGCAATAATTAAGCCAACACAGTGGCGAGAAGGGCAAAGGTGCAAGATGCAGTTCCTCCTGCCGTGCTAGTGCCCCAGGTTTGGGAACAGACCAGGGTTTCTCTTGGGCTGGTCAGAGGAAGGAGGATTGAGCATGTATTAATGGCTTGCCTCCTATAGGGAGAGGGAATAGCACATACTGCTGCTCGGTTGCACCTGTGGGAACTAGGTGGCAAAGTAACAGTCAAGTACCTAGTTGACTGGGAGTAGGCACAGTGGTGTGCTTCATCCTAACAGATTATGTGCACACCATAGCACTAGTTCCTGCATGGGTAATGGAGAACAAAACGAAAAACACTTCCATTGACAGGAAAAAGGCGAACAACTCTGTTGACCCTGCACCACCTCCTGAGACACTTGTTCACCCATTGTGGAGGAAAGCAGCAGTCAGGGTAAGTCTTCAGTTTCACTGATCATGGGACTGGGGGTCACCAAGCAGAAGGGCATGAGTGGGGGAGAAGGAGATAAAAAATATGTGACATTTTAAAAATAAATGTGTTCTTTTTATTGTTCCACTGCTATTGCAGGAATACATCCAAAATGTAGCACGTATACTCAATGTAAATAGGCCCTGGAATCTAATAAAGCTGGATACATGAGGTTTAGGTAGTTTACATTTACTGTGGAAATTTCAGAAATTACTAATTGTCAAATTGGCTCAAAAGTTTATGGACCCATAATAGATAATGCCACAAGGACTCTCTTTGTTAAATTTACATTTCACAAAGCACTTCTCAATACTGAATCCATTTAGCTGTGCTGAGCTGTTTGCATTCATATAGCTCTTTTGGGAAGACTATTTTGTCCTCCTTATTTTTTTTTTCTAACTTTGATCAGATGGACTTTGTGTACCTGCTTCTCACACTTATTTCCTCATTGTTTTGCAGACAAGCTCTTTCTAAAACAAACTACCTACTCCTTTTCCTATAGGATCAATCCTTTTGGAATAGCCCAAATTTCTCTTTCTTGGCTCCCCAGTAATTTTTTTTTTTATGGCTGCATGAGCAAAGCCATGCTGACACATTGCTATGATGTAGAAGAGAGAAGGGGTTATGGAAGCACGTGACTCATAACCGAGACTGTCTTCTTCTACTGAGTACTTTGACTGTACTTGAACCATATCTCTCCACCTCCTCTACATTTATCACAGTTGTGTTCCTTTGTCTGCTCCCCCCACCCCTGTCTGCACCACACCACACTGTCTCCTTCCTTCTAACTTGAAATTACACAGATCTGCGAATTGAAGCATATGCAGTCCTTTGCATTAGCTACAGTGCTGTTCTTTTGTATCCCCCTGCAAATGGGTCCCAGCACATTAAGGCTGCAGTATTTATATATGTATGTTGCAGCCATGAAGATTGTGTGTGTGTGTGTGTGTGTGTGTGTGTGTGTGTGCATGTGTGTGTGTGTATGTGTGTGTGTGTGTGAGACCTAAAGCAATTTTTACAAATGCTGTCTTTAAAATGCTTTAAAACCACCATACTTTTCATAGACAGCATGGCAATCAGCATACCGTATATCTTCGGACAGAAGCACTTGCGTTCCTTTTCACTGGCAACAGTGCTGTTCTTTTGTCTCCCCTGCAAATGGGTCCCAGCACATTACAGCTGCAGTATTTATTTCTGTGTGTTATGGCTATGAAGATTGTGTGTATGTGTGTGTGTATATGCGTGTATGTGAGTGAGACCTATGGCAATCTGTACAACATGTCTTTAATCAGCCTTGAAACTGTCATAATTTTCATACACAGCATGGCAATAAGCATACAGTGTATCTTCCATTAGAAGCTGCCCTCAGATATAAGCCACCCTTGAATATAAGGCAAATGCCATAGTGAAACATTTTAATGAAAGTTGCCTTCTAATCTAAGCGACAGCTTTAAATCATGTTACATAAAGCACTTCAGATGGAACTTCAGTGGTGCACTGATGAAGTTTCTTATCATCTGCCGTTTAGCTGTATCATCTGTTTGTCATTTTCATCTCTTTCAATATTGTCATTAATGTGTTTCACATTCTCTTGGGGAAAGGGAAAGGGAATATTGTTTAACCAGGAGTAGCACACTAAGCCAAAGCTTGTTTCCAGATGTGACCTGGGAGCACAAGGAAGTTCAGTGACTTACTCAGGATCACACAGTATGCACCTAGGCAACTGTGGGATTGAAACCCAGGTCTCCAGATCTGCAGCTCAGAGCCTTAACCCACTACGCTATACTGCCTCCTTATCTAAGTTGATGCTTAGGTTTATTTCACTATTAAGTAGATCACATTCAATACACTTGGTTAAATTCTGGACATGTTAAGAGTTGGATTTTTCAATACAAGCCACCTTCAAATACAAGTCACTTTCAAATATAAGCCAGAGGCCAAAATACAAAGTTTTAATTATAACCAGGTTAATGGGGATGTACTGATTTCTACCACAGTAGTAGAGTACTTTTTTGATGTGTTTGCTTCCAGTCTTTACTATTTTTTGCTGGTAAAACAATATCTTTTTTACTGGTAAAGTTAAACTACTGTATCAACAGCAAGGGCAATGGAAGCTGGGTGTGAATGGTGCTACTGCACACCAAAGATATAGACAGGGTAGAGGTTGTCCAGAGGAGGCCAACAAATATGTGCAGTGTATGATGTGTATGAAAAGGAAAGGCTAATATTTAGATTTTTCAAATGCTACGAAACTGCATTTATGTTAATTACCTAAATGCAGTGCCAACATCATTGTAAAGAGTAGCCTTTCCTTTGCCTCTCTATGAAGCCAGCTTTCTGAAATGTTTACTACAAAATACTCATTTCAAACAATTTCACATTTTCTCTGTAATACCAGGGCAATTTCCTTATGTTATATTACATTGTTTCCTATGGAGCCTAATTGCAGTATTTTCCTGTATAATAAATGCAAGTCTGTGGGAAGAATTTATCTGCAGATGACTCCTAATCCATGTAGAATAGTATTTTACAGCTGTGTCAGCTCTGACCAGTGCTAATTTCTCTCACTATGTCTCTGTGAATTCCTCTAAGTTCTGCACTTCCTCCAGGTGTATTTGGTCTCAGACATCAGTTTTATAGGGTGTGATTTTCATATGTTCATGTAAGAATTGTCCCTGTATGCTTGCTTGTGCCGACTGGTGATTTGCTCTTCTTTTGCTACTTAGCCCATCTTCCATTCCCTTACTAAACACATGCATGTAACTCCTGCCACTCTCCCTGTTATACTAGCTACCTCCCCTATCCTATACCTACGTAAGGACATAGACAGGGTAGAGAAGGTTCAGAGGAGGGCAACAAAGATGGTGCATGGATTGCATCACAAGTCTTATGAGGACAGGTTGATGGCACTGAACATGTACTCCCTGGAGGAGAGGAGGGAGAGAGGGGATATGATAGAGACATACAAGTATCTTACAGGGAGGAACAGGGTGCAGGAATGCACTATTTTTAAGTGAAAAAGATGTTCCAGGACTAGAGGGCATGGGATGAAGTTGGAGGGAGGATGATTCAGAGGAAACGTGAGGAAGAATTTCTTCACAGAACGGGTGGTGGACAAGTGGAACACCCTGCCAGAGGAAGTGGTGGGGCTGAAACAATCACGGGATTTAAGAATGCATGGGATAGACATAAAGGAATTCTGGAGGTCAGGGGTAAGGGGCAACAGACATCCTGGAAAACATAAACTGAACTTACAAACTTAAATGGGCAGACTGGGTGGGCCATAGGCCCTTATCTGCCGACACTGTCTGTGTATCTATTTATCTATGTATCCAATAGTGTTCAAACACCATTGACTTTCTGTTCGGTACACATGACCATAAACCCTCTCTCTTTCCAAAACACCTGTCTATCTTGAGTTGGCTGTTGATTACAGTCTTTTGACTCGCACTGCAGGCAGAGAAAGCACCTTACCTGCACTAGCATAATGTTCCTTTAATGCCTCTCCAACATTTCTGTTACAGTAATGTCCAACATCATGATTCACTGTGATTAAAGATACCCAGATACTTCTGTCACTGTGGCCTCAGTCACTACTAGTTGTAATGTTTAGTGTCACTGGTTCCACTGTTTTCAATGTCAAATACATACGTTGTTATCTACAGCATTGTTAAAGAGTCAACAGGTGATATTGTACAAAAACAATGTCGTGCATGCATGTACTTTCACAAGTCATTTAGTCATTGGGAGCTCTATGGGTAAGCTGGCATATTACAAGAAGACAGGCTAGTGCATATTGATGTCCCTGACTCTTCTTCATGGTTCTACACACTGGAGATACTGACATGCTGCTTGACACCGCTGTATTTTTACTATGGAGTCTTCTATGAATGTTACCTTATTGCAGCTCTATCCAGCCTTTTTTCTCCTCCATAATGGAAGCTTGGGTGTATGGCTGGGCAAAATCTATGGATATGGCATTGAGAAAATTATCACAAAATTCTACAATTTTCTCACAAGGTCATGAAAGTGTACTTTAATGTCTGATGTTATATTGTAGTCTTTGGCTACTTATAACTAGGCCAACCTTTGAGTAAGAGATTAAAGAGATGTCACAGAGCCTCAGTTGTAGGGTCAGGAGAAACTAACAACATTCATGATATTCTACTTTTCAGTTTTAAACTTCTAGTGGCTTAAAATTCTGCAGTTTATAGACCTGTGACATGTAACTATAACATTTCCTAAAGCACGGAGGCTCATAACTCAGTTATCTTTAAAGACAAAGATCTGAAACTTGGCACTCTTGTCCACTGGGATTTGTACAATCACTGTTCCAACTGTAGTACATCCTGAATGAATATTTGTTTAATTAAATGGAAATAACTGAAATAATTTTGATGGCATTTCACAAATGTTTTGTGAAACCTTTTCTAAATTTTATGGAAGCCAAATCAATAGTATTACCAGACTTCCACTGGCAGAAGATAAATTGTGTCTAGTGCTACTAGATTCTTTGTAAATTTGTGAGAAATTTGAGAGAAAATGATCTGATCTTTGGAGATGCTACAGTTTTATTGAAGAAAATAAACCCCAAATGTTGCTAACAATCTCCTCATTCCTACTTGTCCTACAGACTTAAAGTACCAGAGATATCATCAGTGTATTTTTATTGCTAGATTTTATATTTTTTTATCATTTTTATTAATGTATTTTTCAATATTCAGATAGTGAACAGGATACATTAAAAAGGTAATGGTTCTTTATGTCCTTGAGCAATAAGTTAAACTAACAAAATAAGATAACAAGCCAGCCCAGTAGTACTGAGGGTTGAGGTGCTAGATGCCACATCTCGTGCTGCACCTAAGACCCAGGGTTCAGAGTGACCTAGGGTAGCCAGTGGTCACCAGGGGAGGGAGACAATCGAGTGTCCGATGGACTGCTCTCTTCTACCAGGGAGGTGAGGGTTGTCATCCCACTCCTTGGCTGCCCCTTAGTGGAGGCCAAAGTGCAGTGCTGGAGGCTAAGAGACACAGGAGTGCAGACACAT
This sequence comes from Neoceratodus forsteri, assembly GCA_016271365.2. Lineage (NCBI taxonomy): Eukaryota > Metazoa > Chordata > Ceratodontiformes > Ceratodontidae > Neoceratodus > Neoceratodus forsteri. Next base: position 53,037,018 of record CM028130.1, on the reverse strand, counting down.
GGCATGCACATGCCTCCAGACACCCATACTCATGCTGCAAGGGAGGGGGTGTAAGGGGGAAAATGAGGAAAGGGTCAGTCAGGCTCCATGACTCTGTAGCACTGCACCTGATGTTGGTGACCCTGGATCTGGATTGTGTTTCAGGGTTGAGGATATCCCTCTCCCCTCTGGCCCTGCCATGGGGGGAAAATCTGTGGTGGAATACCAGGGGCACCCAAGGTCTGGAAAAAGAGCCACAGAATGAGAACTGATTCCTCTCCCGGGGGCATAGTTTGCCAGACTGATGGAAAAAAGTTATATGGAAAAAAGAAATAAGATAACAAAAAAAGTAACAATGAGGGAAAAAATTAATATGAGTTGATTTCTTATAATAGAAACAATAAATTGAATAATAATCAGTGCCCAAAAAGCATAGAGTATTAATTAATACTCTGGGAGCAGTCAGCTGCCTAATCTGCCTACCCTCCCTTCCCTCTTCCCCTTGCCCTGGCATGCTCACTCACACCCCCCACCCAATCACACCTTCCCACCCATTAACTCCTTAGAGGTACTCTGAGCCCTCAAATTGCTGAAATCCTCCAAACAAATGATATTAACCCCATCCTCTTGAAAATCTCTGCTCCAGCTATTTTCCCCATTACTCACATCTTCAAACTCTCCCTCCATTCATGCTTCCTGCCCAAGGCATGGAAGTTAGCTAAAGTCATCCCCCTATGCAAAGGGGGTGACCCATCCATCCCTGGCAACTACAGACCCATCTCCCTCCTCCCATCCCTCTCCAAAATCCTGGATTCCCTTATCTCAAAAAGACTAAATGCATTCCTAGCCTCCGACATTCTGACCCCATATCATTCAGGTTTCTATCAACTCTAATCCACTTCCTCCTCCCTTCTCCACCTCACCAGCCACATCCATTCAGCCATGGATAAGGGTCATCTGACACTGGCTGTATTTACTGACCTTATTAAGGCTTTTGACTCTGTTGCCCATAGACTACTCCTTAATGATCTAACAGCTATTGGACTATCCCCTGTCCTCCACTGATTGGTTCAAGGCCTACCTAACAGACAGATTCCAGTTCATCCAACTTGGGGAAAATAAATCTGATCCCCTCCCCATTCTGGCTAGTGTTTCTCAGGGGTTGATCCTGGGACCTACCCTATTCTCTTTATTCATGAACAACCTTTCTTCTGCCTGCTCTAACTCACACATTTAAATGTATACAAATTATACCATGATCTTTGCTTCTGGCCCTTCCCTAGCCCAGGTTGAATCTACTGTACAAACTGATTTTGCTAACACCCTAAAATGGCTTGAAGACAAGTCACTCAAATGTAACACCAAAGAAATGGTAGCTATGGCATTTGGCATGTCCCAGAAACTAGCCAAAATGACATCCCCTCTCCTTTTATGCCCTTGATGCCTCCAAAATTGCAGCAGTTGAATCATACAAATACTTAAGTGTCTGGCTAGACCCCAAACTGGACTTCTTCCTGCACTTGGATTCTATTCACAACAAGCTGCGTCCAAAACTAGGTATGAACTATAGACATAAGGCTAGCCTCTGTCCCTCCATTAAAAGGGAAATAATCTCTAAGCTCATCCTTCCTTCATTTGATTACTCGGATGTGGTCTGTAGTTCAGTGCTGTAATCCTCCCTGGCCAAATTAGACCCACTGATCCATGCCTTCTGCTGTTTTGCCTCTAATCCCCCTTACTGAACCCACCACTGCCTCCTCTACCAATCTATCTCCTTGCCTCCTCTTACTGATTATCATCTGTCTCACTGCGCAACCTTTATTTCCAGTTTCTGGTTCAGCACCTTTCCCTATTACCTCTCCTCATTATCTGCCTCAGCTCCCAACTACTGCCTGCACTCACGTGATCACCTCTCCTTCACCCTGGCTATGCTTCATATAGAAGCAGGGAAAATAGCCTTTGTCCAGCAGCTCCCTGCTCTCTGGAACTCCCTTCCCCTCACTATATGACGCTTGCTTGCCACACTTTCCATTAAAAAGCATTTCAAGCACCCCCCCCTTGCAAATGCTTCCACCCTCCCTAGTTTTCTAGCCACCACTGGCAATACAGACCTAACCTTTTTTACCACCCAACCCTAGCCCATTGTGCACATTCCTAGCAGCAGATTACTTGTGCATGTTTATCCTGTACCTAAGCGCCTAGCCTTATTTTGCTAGTTCATGCTTTGTTATTAGTTTTAATGTCCACTACTGCATATACTGTAGGGCTCTAGTTTTGCTTAAGGTGTAATTCAAATTTTATCTTTATGTAGTCCTCCATATCTCAAATCATGTTTTGATATGTATATGTTTTATGTATGTATTACACCCTTACCCCTGCCCTGGGTCGCACCTGGAAATGAGCCTTGGCTCAGTGTGCCTTTCCTGGTTATCAACTTTTAAATAAATAAATAAATATTTACTATACCGGGCACCAAAAAATGTACTACGGATGCGATATCAGTAGAACTTCTCTTAGTGGTAGCTTAAACTATTCCTCACTATACTAAAGGTTAGGCTATTTTCTTTACCCGTTAGTCATATGTTAATATAGTCAAATGTTTACTATTTCCATAGACTACAAAAACAGAAAATATTATAAAACTTCTTAGGAAAAAGACCTCCATTATTCCTATAGTTAGTGTAAATAAACGTTACTACCATTACTTTCATCAAGTTAAGTTTTTGATTGTTTCCCTTGTATAATCATTTAATCAAATTAATAACAACTGTTAAGGATATGTTTGTAAAGAGAATAACAGCCATCATAGGCTAATAATTAGATCACAGAAGGCAGTAATTCAAAAGATGATCTCATGAAACATGGCCCAGCTCACAAAGTCCTGGGAATGATTCAAGGTGCTTGAGTTGGAGAAATATGATGTAAGGGGCTCATTGCATTGATCCTTGGGTCATACCTGATTCAGAAATATAGCCTGCACCACATGGGGGACTGCCTGCACCAGCTGGGTTTGTACCATCCTTGCAACAGCCACACCAGCCAGTCAAGGCAGAAGGGGGCTTGCAATGGAGCAGCGCTACAGCATCCCCATAAATGTGATTCGGGAATCCCCCTCCTCCAACAGGGCACACAATAGACCAGCTCTAACAGCCTGAGCACCACCCCCAGAGTGGTTGTTGGGTGACAGTGGACCTGCACCCAGAATTGCCACCATTCTCCCCCACTTTACTGCACCCAAAAACATCCAGAGTTGCTAGTGACCATCATAGATACATAGATACATAGACAGTATCGGCAGATAAGGGCCTATGGCCCACCCAGTCTGCCCATTTGAGCTTGTAAGTTCAGTTTGTTTTCCTAGAAGTCTGTTGCCCCTTACCCCTGACCTCCAGAATTCCTTTATGTCTATCCCATGCATTCTTAAATCCAATGATTGTTTCAGCCCCCACCACTTCCTCTGGCAGGGTGTTCCACATATCCACCACCCGTTCTGTGAAGAAATTCTTTCTCATGTTTCCTCTGAATCGTCCTCCATCCAACTTCATCCCATGCCCTTTAGTCCTGGAACATCTTTTTCGCTTAAAAATAGTGTTTTCCTGCACCCTGTTCCTCCCTATAAGATACTTGTATGTCTCTATCATATCTCCTCTCTCCCTCTTCTCCTCCAGGGAGTACATGTCCAGTTCCTTCAACCTGTCTTCATAGGACTTGTGATGCAATCCATGCACCCTCTTTGTTGCCCTCCTCTGAACCTTCTCTACCCTGTCTATGTCCTTACATAGGTATGGTCTCCAGAACTGCACACTGTACTCCAGGTGGGGCCTCACTAGTGTCTTGTATAGCGGAATTATGATCTCCCTTTTCCTGCTGGTTATGCCCCTGCCATACATCCCAGCATCCTATTTGCTTTACCTGCTGCCTTGTCACCCTGTTTCCCTACCTTGAGGATCATCAGATGACAATCCCACGATCCTTTCCTGCTTGGTGCATGCTATATCCTCACCCCCAACTGATATATTGTGCCAGGTTTTGTGCCCCATATGCATTATCTTGCACTTCTTTGCATTGAATTTCAACTGCCAAACCCTGACCATTCTTCAAGTTTCTGCAGGTCACTTCTCATTCTATCTACACCCTCTGTTGTGTCTACTCTGTTACAGAGCTTTGTGTCATCAGCAGAACAGTGAAATTCTGCCTTCTAGGTCCTGCTGCAATGTCACTGATGAAGATGTTGAATAGGACCAGTCCCAGCACTGATCCCTGTGGTACCCCACTGGTCACTCTTCCCTCTGTGGAGTGACAGCCATTTACCACCACCCTCTGTGTCCTGCCACCCAGCCATTTACCTACCCACCACACTACTGTCCTGCCCACACCCATATTCGCCAGTTTGTGTAATAGTCTTCTATGTGGCACAGTGTCAAAGACCTTGCTGAAGTCAAGATAGGCCATGTCCACTGCCCTCCCCTGCTCCACCTCCCTAGTCACCCAGTCAAAAAATTCAATGAGGTTGGTCTGACATGACCTCCCCCTGGTGAAACCATGCTGCCTTGGGTCCTGTAGTCCATTGACAACCAGATGTTCCACCAATCTCTCCTTCAGTAGTGCTTCCATGATCTTCCCCACTACCGAGGTGAGGCTGACTGGTCTGTAGTTCCCTGCTTCCTCTTTGTTCCCACTTTTGTATAAGGGGAATGCATCTGCTGTCCTCCAGTCTTTGGATACCTCCCCTGTTTCCAGTGATCGGCTAAACAGGATAGCCAGAGGTTCAGCCACCATCTCTCTTAGTTCTTTAAGGACCCTGGGGTGCACCCTATCTGGCCCCACTGCTTTATCAACTCTTATTACTTCCAGTTCCTTTAGGACCCTCTCTCGTGTAAAGGAACTTGTGTCCATTTCTGCACCATTCTCACCCCTTGTACTCCCTTCAGACCCATTACCCTCCTCTTCCTCAGTAAAGACTGAGCATAAATACCTGTTCAATATGTCAGCTTTACTGTTGTCATCCTCCACGCGGCCCCATGTAACTTACAGCATCCCCCCCCCATGTGCCTTGACTTTGCTACATGCGGTGGTTGCAGCAAACTGCGGGACTTTGGTGCCAGAACCCCTCCCAATACTGGATTAGGTGCCAGGTCTGTGACACACTGGAGGACAGCAGCTTGCATCACTGCCAGAGCTGCTTCATGAATCCAGCCCATAATCTCAAATGAAATACCGGGATAGTTTTATTAATCTGCAAAAGTTCTTATATTCAATCTTCATTTTAGGTGCAGTGTTCATCTCAGCTTGTATCTCAATGGATGCCCTTGGAATAGCCTCAGCAGGTTGTGGTGGTTCTGTGGTAGAATTGGATGACTTCCCCAGATTAGATGATTCCTGTAAATCAAAATTACTGTCCTATTTTCAGCTATCCTCCAATTGTAAAACTGAAGTTTTTGGTACCAAAGTTGAGACAATTGTAATCACTTAGTGAAGAGATTCAGGAGCTGAAGAGGAGTTGTCAATACAGTCCTGTTGCTATTGACCTTATAGTCGCTATCCAGATCTGTATGTCACAGTGATTCTTCCTGTTTCTTCCATTGTTTTTGTTTAGTAAAATCAGAGATGTGATCCAATCAAAAAGATGTCTTATTGAACCTTAAGTAGCACTCTTGTTCAACAAGGATAAAATATTGCAGATTGTCCACCCAATTTCTTTATGTCATGCCAGTAATTTAGACTTCGCTGTCTGTGGGCCTGGGTTATTGGACTGATGTCCAGGAAAATACAAACTTTATTGACTTTGAACATAATAGCCCCCTTCAGCCTAGCCTTTTCAAAAAGCAATTTCTAGAGCAGTTTCATGTAAGAATGATACTATGATAGTAATAGGTATTGGGGGCACAACATTGAAATATGATTGAGAGGGGATTGAAAAAGCTCTAACAAGTATAGGAGCTTTTTAATGTTATCTGGCAGGTTGTAGTTGCTTTTGTGTGCTGTTGCTCACTTGAAAACTTCCTCAAGCTGCCAGCATGATCAGCACCTGAACCCCTCCTGCAGATGTTGCAAAAGGAAAGCCATTACCTGGGGTCATGGGAGTACATGCTGTCAATGCTTACCCTCCCCCACAACTGCCAAGGAAGCAGCTGAAGACAATGAAGCAACCGACCCTTCCTACCCAGCCACATCAGCCAGTCAGGCTGCTTGGAGGCCATTCTTGGGAAGCAGTGATAGGTTTAAAGCCCTCTGTACCTGCTTCTGTTCTGTAACTCACTTGAAAGCTTCTTGAAGCCACCAGCAGGAACACTGGGAGATCCCTCCTGCAGAAACTGTATCTGGAAAGCCAGTACCAGGGCCATGAGGGTAGGTGCTGCCAAAGTTTATCCCCCCATGACCGCCAAGGAAGCTGCCAAAGAAAACAAAGTGACTGACCTGCCCTGTCCAGCTACATCAGCCAATTGGGTTGCTTGGGTATCATCCTTGGGAAGCAGCACCAGATTTAAAGCTCCCAGCTTTTGTTGCTGTAACCCATTTGAAAACTCCACAAAACAGCCAGCATGACTGGCACCCAGATCCATCCTGCAAAAGCCTTATCAGGAAATCCAGTACCAGGTATCACAAAGGTAGGTGCTGCCAAAGCTTACCCTGCCCCATGACAGTTGAGATAGATGCTGAAGAAAACGGAGCAACCAACCCACTCTGCCCAGCCACATCAGCCAATAAGGCTGCTTGGGAGTGACATTTGGAGAGCAGTGCTTGGAATAAAGCTTCCTGCTCCTGTTCCTGTTGCTATGTGGCTCAGTTGGTAGCACATCCGCCTCTGGACCAGAAGGTCGTGGGTTCTCATCCCACACTGGGTTTGGACTTGCACCTAAAAATCGCTGTCATCTGAATGCAATATTGGGGGGTGCTGTACTGCTGGGGTGTGCCATCCTTCGGATGAGACATTAAACCGAGGTCCCTTCTACCCATCCAGGTGTTGTCCTGGTGGGTGTCAAGGTGGAAGTAAAAGAACCCAGGGCACTTTTCGCAAAGAGCAGGGAGCATTCCATGTGTCCTGGCCAACATTCCCCTTCCCATAAACCGGTTCATGCAATTATCCAGGCTGTGTGTGGGTGATGATGTGCAATATGGCTGCCACCACACATTCAGTCACTTCACTACCAGTCTAGCATTGCTTGCAAAGTGCTTGGGATACTGTGTATGAAAAGCGCTATATAAATGATGATTCTTCTTTTTCTTCTTCTGTAACTCACTTAAAAACTCCCTGAAGCTACCAGCGTGATCATTACCCAGAACCATCGTGCAGAAGCTGCCTCAGGAAAGCCAGTACCTTAGGCTGTGAGGGTAAGTGTTGCAAAAGCTAATCCTCCCACCCATAACCATCACAGATGCTGCTGAAGGCAACACAGTGACCAACCCCACCTGCCCATCCACATCATCCAGTCAGGCTGCTTGGGAACTGTGCTCTGATCAACATTTTATCCACTGATCTGCATTTATCCTGAATCCACTCTAGTGGTCCTCTGTGCTGTGGTCCTCCATGCTTAAGCGTTGCAGTTCAAAGGACATCTCTGAAGAGGAGTCTGCCTGAAGTCAGCAGTCAGTCAGCCATTGGCTGGCCAGGCTGGCCTCCTGACTGTCACACACAAAATTACCTCCAGTCCACTCTAGAACTGTTGTTCCTCTTGTTTTCACATGAAGTAACTCAGCTTTATTGGGCCCCACACCTGCATTTGGGACTTTTGGACTGCATCTACTCCATTAGCTTGCCTGTTTACTCTATATTGCTAGTTTTCCTTAATTTCTAAATACCTCAGCTGTACCATGTCTTGGTATATTCTTATTTGCAATTCACCTTTTTTAACTGTTGTCTCTCATCATCTCAATGGTTTGTACCAGTGTTATCCAATCAACTAGTACTACTCCACTTAGTTAAGTTCACAGGTTTGTCAAATTAGCTTAATTTAGTACTACCCTTTTAAGGTGTTTTAATTTACAGTGTGTTGTATATTGCCCTAGGCCAGTTGTGCTGTGTCTTGCAGCCGTGCTAGCATGCAGTCTCTAGCTAGTCACTGAAAAATTGCTACTGTGCTCATTAGTGAATTTCACCTCCTGGCCACTATGGGCCTTGTCCTTCTCCGCCTTCTTCTTTACCTTCTCTTATAGCTGCCTCTACTCTTTTCTTCACCATTCCCGCTCCTTTACCCACTCTTCTCCGCCTCCAACCATTTGGCCCCCACCCTCCACCTCTCCCTTCCCCCTTCCTATTCACACTGATCCCCTCTGCTGCAGTTCCCTGAAAGTGGAGTTTATTCACTGAGCCCTCCCATTCATTCCCTGCTTCCCTGTTTCAAGAGAGGTAAGGCCCTCTCCATCCTTTTGCTGCTTATCCTGCTTCTCATCCTCCTACCTGGTGATCTAAAAACTAACAAAGTAATAGATATGCTAAATGAAATGGCGTACACTAATAGTTCAAGACAAAAATATATGGTGGAGCTACAGGTACCTCCTGTATATAGCTGTAAACATATAACAAAGTTTGAGGGGTGCTCTCAGAAAAAAACTTGTTTCACACTGCCTGTAGGTATTTTAAATGGTGAACTTATTCAGCTTCCACTCCAAAGTTTCATCATGTTTATTATGGCTTATTCCGGGGATAGCCTTTTTATAATACTTCACCATAAAATTAAATGTAAAATAGGCTATAATTAGTATGTAACAACAGGATCATTTAAAAAATGGTAATGTTTCCACTGAGATATCACAGTGTGTTACCTGTCACATTTCTCCTTTGCTATTAATATTCACCTATTTTACTTTTTTTGACTGCTAACAAATAACGTGTACTTACTGTGATATTCTTTAAAAATTATGAAGTGCTTTCAAGCCTTTGCCAACTGTGCAAAATTTGTGCCATTACACAACACTATGTGATAATTGTAACATGGTTACGTTATAGCCTTTCTTTCTCTTAACATGTGATGAGTCCTGCCTGCCACCTGACAGTTTTTATATATTTTTTTTTATTTAACTGAGGTTGATCTGCCTTCATTGACTCACATAAACTCCAATTTTCCACTATTTCAGTATTTGAACTGCTTCCTGTGATTTATAAATGTTTTTAGTACCTGTCCATTACTATCACAAATAATGTATTTAAAAATTTTTGGAATGTTCTCCTTACCACTCTGCTGAGCACTTCTTTTCTAGGCACTCTGGCAAGGAGTGAGTGGTTGATATGCAGTCCCTCTTGAGCCTATAAGGGCAATGAAGTCAGCCAATGTTTTAATGTCACCTAATGTGTGTGCATGGTTCCACATGCAGCATCGCCATGGCAACACACTATGTAGACCATAAGTCTGCTGGCTTGGCTCTCAGGCTCTTGGACATGATACCTAGAGCCAGATTACCTTACGGCAGCAGCATTCTCATTACTCACATCATGGTCTTTTAAGCTCAGTTTCATGGCACCATTGCTCATGTCTAATAATTAAAATGTATTATTCTTTATCTATTAATCATACACATTATATTTCATGGAAATTATATTGACTTGCATTTTTTTATATCTATTTTTATATGATTGTGAATGAACAATTTTATCCTTGCTATAATAGTCCCTGTTACTTTTTTCATTAGCACCAAGCAATCTTTTACACTTTCCAATGTTTACATGTTTATTACTAGTATATATATATATATATATATATATATATATATATATTTTTACTATCACAGCTGTATTTATCGCTCTTACTATCTGTTAAATACACATTTCTGGCAAAACCAATGATCTGCATTCCTTCGTTGTTTCCAGCTTTTAGAGTATTAGAGTATTGATTACAGTTTCTGCTGCTCTCTCCAGTCATGGGTTCTGCTGGTGCTAGTGCTGTGATAGTCACACAGTACAAAACAGATTTAGACCCATATAAAAAAGAAAACAGAAATGCATTAAATGTAAAATCAGCATATGAACTCACCCTCAAAAAAGCATCCAGATATTGAGAATTTCATTAAAATAGTTGACAGTAAAGTACAAGACTTATTTTAAACCAGAGAATCACGAAGACCAAAATATAACAATGTGTCAAAGGAAGAAAGAGGGGAGGAGTGATTGTGATTATGGGATATAACCAGCGTAAGTCAATGTGCTAGAAATGTGTATGATGTGAGAAACTATGTAAGGTTGGAAAGTGAACCCACAGAAATCATCCACAGAGCCTGAAAAACCCTAGTAGAGGAAATGTCCAATAACAGAAGAGTAAAGGAGTGGGAGGAGACCTCCTTTTGAAAAGACACACAAGAATAACTGCAGTTTATGCAATCCTGAAGATTCATAAAAGTGTGCAAGACCCATCTGGGAGGCCAGTAGTCTCCAGAACTGGATCAGTATTTGAACCCATGGGTTATTATGTAAATTTTCACCTTCAGCCACTAATTGAAAAAACATGGAAAATTGTGTGAGAGATTCTTCTTACATGATTCAAATTCACATTGTTAGGGCACAATTGGTGGGCAAGGTGGTCCTTATATGCCAACAGTTTCTATATACTGTATCTATTAACCAAAGCCTCACTGATGGTATAGGGGATCATCTTAGATTCTGTGTTGGATGTCCTCAAACTGGTTGAGGCTGAAACCCAACAACATGGAAGTGCTAATGATTGAGCCTGGTTGATGGCATGATGGGGAGGCCTCTGGAGTGGCAACAGATTTGGTCCTGGGATCCACCCCGTTGATGGCTTCACCCAGGGTGAAACATTTGGGTGTTATCCTTGATGATATACTGACTCTGGAAGCCCAAGTATCATCTGTCATCAAAAGTGGGTTTTACCATCTAGGGAATATCACCAGAATTAAACCCCTGATTCACCCCAAGACTTGCCATCATTGGTACACACCTTTGTGACTTCCAGGCTGGATTACTGTCATGCTCTGTACTTCTGGGTCAATGGAGGGATTCTCCACCGACTGCAGCTAGTGCAGAATGCAGTGGCCAGTCTACTAATGAGCTTATCAAAGTCCTGTCATGTAACCTCAGTTCTGTGAGATCTGCACTGGCTGCATGTCAGGTGGAGGATCATCTTCAAGGTGAGTTTGCTCACCTACAAGGCCCTATATGGCCTGGGCCCTGGTTACCTGTCTGACCTTCTAACTCCAGCCACTCCGATGTATTCCCTCTGCTCCTTCACCGAGGGCCTCCTCGTAATTCTGAGGGCCAGGCTGAAATCCTCCGGGGATCTTTCCTTTGAGGTGGCCAACTCAGTCCTCTGGAATTTGCTGCCAAGATCCTTGAGGGAGGCCCCAACAGACTTATCTTTTTTAAAAAAAAAAATCATAACAATTTTTAAGTGATTTTATATATATACTTGGTTTTGGTAATTGTAATAATATTGTGTGTGTTGTTTGAACCCTGTCTTTGATTTGTAATGGTGCACAGAGCCTCCAGGATTGGGCACCAAAATAGAAATAAAGCATTACTTACTTTACTTACTTAGTTACTTACTTATTTACTTACCTGCCAACCATCTTTGATATTGTTGATCTGCACACATCATTGCCCCAAACAGAAGGAGTCAAGGCCATGGGTGGGATGCTAGATTGGAGACAAGAAGGGGTGCACCCATGAACAAGAGTTCTGCAGAAGATGGCCACAGTAATTTGAAGTAAAAATTACTTCTCATTTCAGATTGAATACTTTGAACAATGCAAGGGCATGGTAATGAACTCAAAATGGCCCTTGCATACATAACTTGTGTTATTTGCCTCTATTGTAAATATCTCTCTATGCATTTTACCATTTGACCCAGCGCTAACCAGGTCCATCTTGCAAATGAGCTTACTCAATGATGCTCACCTGGATAAATAACAATTTTTATTGATTGATTGATTGATATGCAAACTCATTTGTATATGCATTTGAAATGCAGTACATTCTAGACAGAGAAAACAGCTCATTCTAACAAATCCAATAGGATATCTAAAATATTCACACTGAATTATAGTGAATGCAGCATCCCATACCTAGGCTTGAACATTTATGTAAATGATAACAAACTCCACAAAAACCTTTACATGAAGCCAACAGTAAGAAGCACCTTAACACATCCCCCCCATGCAGGCCAGTACTGTCACCCAACCTAACCCACCAAGCCCCACAGTCACAGAGGAGGACTCCAATGAGTCTTGGCTTACCCCCCAGGTAGAACAAAGTGGAAGGGCCCCCTGGATTAGACCCCACCATAGCTGTACCTTAATCCTTGTCAGAGTCCATCCTCAGGCCACAGAGCTTTTTATTTGTATGTCACCCCAGAGACATGACATGCACTGATGGCAAGGTGAAAGCTGGTGTCTGTCACACTCTATCCACTGGATATGGCATGAGCATGCCGATCCTCCAGCCACTGCTGTAGGCTGGACCTGCACCAAGCCATGACTGCCCCAACCCCCAGAGAAGATGAGCAGTCCTGGGATGCTCAAGCCTCCTCCCACTGGTCTGCTCTCTGGCAGCCCAAGCCCATCCACAAACTCAGGTCACTGGCATCCTGTGCCTGGGCCCACATTTTTTTTGCTCCTCCCTTAATCCCTGGCTGGCCACTCTTTCAGGTCATCTAGGATCCCCACTAGTACTACACCCCACCACCAACCACCACCCCACATATCAGCCCCCCAAGTAATCTGATGTATCCCTTCATTGGACGGGTCCTCCCTCCAAAGGAGAAGGCACAGGTGGGGTCTGGCCGGCTCTACCTACTTGGCTTTGGTGCTGCTGGGTTGACCTGGCTTTTCCAGGGCCTCGTTGTGGCAAGTGACTGGCAACCATCATCCGGTCTGCCAGGGAGACATTTTCCTGGTTTTCACTTAGGAGAGTGACATCCAGGACATCAAGGTGAGATCCAAAATCTATCATGCCTCCTATGCAGTGCAACCCTCACAGAGAGGGTTGTGGATGCATGGAATGGCCTTCCAGAGGAGGTTGTGGAGTCAAAAACAGTGGTGGAATTCAAGCATGCATGGGACAGTCATAAGGCAATTCTAGGGGTTGGGGGTAAGAAGAAGTAGGCTGCTGGTTAACTAGGATCTGCAGCTTATCCATTAGGTAGGGAAATGGGCAGACTGGTTGGGCCAAGCGGTCCTTATCTGCCATCAAATTCTATGTTTCTATGTTTCCACCATGCCTGCTCTTTTTGCCCTTGTCTATTTTCCTTTTCCCCTGTCCTGCCCTTTGTTTAGCACTGTACCTCAGTGTTTACCTTACTACCTGGCATGTTTTGTGGGGGGAGGCTTGAAATTTCCTGCCTCTTATTAGCACCTCCCCCCATGGCTAGTTTAAAAGCTTGCCAAGAAAGCATTTAAACATGTCACTTAGGATGTTGGTTCCCTTCATGGACAGATGCAGACCATCATGTCAGTATAGACCTTCATCTCTCCAGGTGTACCCCAGTCCCCAATGAAGCCAAAGCCCTGTGTTCTGCACCAGTTTTGCAACCATTCATTAAACTGCATGGTGTGTAGTACCCTAGCCTCACCCCTGCCATGGACTGGAGGCACCTGTTAATATAATTAACAGTTAGAACAACACAACCAAGCATATATTTAAGAATGATGAGTCACAGGATACAATATTTATATGAGTTAAAGCTACCAGAAGGGCACTGTCAAAGGGAAAGGTGGAGTGGAAAAATTGAGTTGCTGTCAGTTGTGCCAGGTAGAATAAGGAAGTGGGAAGAGAGAGTGAGCATAGAGGGGTAACTGGGAGGGAGGGAGGTAGAAAGAGAGGTAGGTGGAAGGCAAGAATAGGGGAACTTGTGCAACAGTGGGTGGGGTGAGCAGATTAGAAAAGAGAGAGGGGAAGGAAGTTGAAGGAGTGTAAGAGAGGAAGGTGGTGGACTTGGGCTAGGGAGAGAGGCAGGGGTATAGAGGGGGAGGGAGGTGGGTGGTGGCAGGCAGAGGTGGAGGTAGTAGAGAGATGTGAAGAACAGGAGCAACTGCCAGGGAGGTTAGGAGAAAGAGTCACAAGTGGCTCTGGTATGCACTCTTGTATGCACTTATTAAAAACGTCTATCAAAAATATTGCCCATAAAATGGGTTGACAAAGAAAAACTTTGGCAGGTATTCTGTCAGGGCTGGGTTCTTTGTTTTGGTTTTTAAAGAGTTTATTATCAGGAAAATTTCCTCAAATAAGGTGACTATTGTATTGAGAATTCTACTTGGAGAAATATATTCAGGATCTATAACAGTGGGGTCCAAATAGATATTGGTGAAAAACTCTGTCCACTTTTGCTCCTGAATATATGTATCAATCTTAAATTTACAACTATTTGTTCCCCTAGCCACCAGAGACCAGAATTTTTTACTTTTAACTGCCTCCTCCATTGCTTGCTACTGATTTTTATAGTAATTTCCCTTTTTCCCTATGAGTGTTTTCTTCTACTGTTACCTTGTCATGCTTAGTTCTTTCAATATATTTCTATTATGTGTATCTTTATAGAGCTTATGTAATTTCCTTATTTGTTTTTTATAAGCCTTACAGTCTCAATCAAGCCATCCAGTGTTCAGGTTCTTCCCTGTTTGAGTCTTAATACTACTTCCCAGATTATTCTTTATAACATCGAACACTGCAATTGGCTCATTGGTTAGTTGTTTCCATGATAACTTCTGAAAGCAAACATACTCTCCATTAATAGATGAGTTAAGTAATAAATCGGTCAGTACAACCTTAGATTCCTGTCAATAGATAATCTCCCTACAGGCTCTTATTTCTAGAAATGGGAAGTAGTCTGCCATGTTGCATCTATTTTCAACCATTAGGTGACTTTTAATGGTAATGGAGAAATGAACACTCTCTGAGCATACAACTATGTGTAATTGCTCCCATGGGGAGTCTAGACATGCCCAAAAAGCATAATCTACTACAGATGCATGGTGTGATGAAAAATATGTCCATTCACCTTCCTCATTTCCCATGAGTCAGCAATTCAGGGGCTATAAATTAAATTAGAATAATAACATTCTTCAATTTCTCACTCAAGAGATTTACTACACTATCCTTAGAAGATCTACTGGTCATTTAATTTTTTGTATTGTTACATAAATAGTATAAATTATCTAGGTATCCATCATAGTTGCCCAGCCTAGCATTAAAATCACCTAATAAAAGTAGGGCACAATTTGGATTCTTTACCATTGATGTGTAAATACTCTTACAGTATCATAGTATCTTGAGTTTTCAGGGTTCGTGTAACAGTCAATAACCAGAAAACAATGACTGGAAATTGTGACCAAGTTTATAATACAAGTTGCATCTAGTAGAAGACACATACTCCATCTAAATTAACCAATCTCAAAATAAGAAACCAGGCCTCCAGAGTACCTGTCCAGTTTTTGATTCCTTTTACCCAGAGCATGGTATGACTCATACCCATTTAGGTCAACATTATCATCCTTTTCATGCCACATCTCTTGAAAGGCAGGAATATCATGTTTCCCTATAAATGACCTCCATACATTGTCTACTAGTTTATATTTCCGGTCCACAAAATTTCAAGATAGCACAGAAATCCTTTCATTATTATTATTGAGTTCTTCAGACACAACACTGCCAAAACTTATTGAATCAAATCCCATGAGTCAATCCATATATCCAGCTAACCTTTGCAGTATAGTGACACAATTAGTTGGTGCATTCATACATTCTTTACTATAAGATGCACCTTCAGTCTGCATAACCCATATTTTGGAATCTACTACATATAAATCCATTTTTTCCAAAATATAACTTTTTTGTAATATTCTATTGTCAAGTTCTCTGTTGCTTAATTTCACAGCTATTTGACTATCTGTGCCTACTCTACTTGCCATCTATTTATCCTCATTTCTGAATGAAGTTTTCAAAAAGTTTTCTAGAAAATTGCCTCAGACTTCTTTTTGGATCTGGTCATTTTCATGACACAGCCTTCCCATGCCAAAAAGGCTAAGATAGACTTCTTCTGTCATTCTTCTGGTTCTGTCATTAGATCTGTTATAGCACTTGTTTTATTAAATTTTAATCTACTGAGATATGTGACATTAAAATCATTGCTCTGTAATGTCTGACCATTTAGCTATATATAACTGGCAACTCTTGCAGATTCTAAGAATATGTCCACAATAGTAACTGAATCGAATTGCTTAACTTTGACATAAAAAATGTCCTCATATGTAATATTAATATCCAAAAGGAAATTCAGATGATCCACTAACTGAGTATGCATTCCCAGTAAATCATTATTTGTGTTGAATGAAATCCTGTCAGTGGGAACCATGAATCTAACCAGTGGTTTTGTACTGCTGTCTAAATTAAAACACTTATTTCCTCCACTTTGATGTCCATCTTTCAGGTGAACTAATTCATTTAGTTTTTCTGCAATTTCTTTTGATGTCCAACTATCCTTAACATTTGCCACTCCTAAAATCTGATCGAGATGATTAATTTCCTTCCTGCATCATAGGGAGCTTTCTTTACAGGTCAAGTGCAGAGTTTCTTGTCTGTTGTTTTTTTTCCTTAACCTGTCTAAATCTAGCCCTGACAGGCTGGATCCCAAACTGCCACACCTATCAGCTCCTACTATTGCCTACCCTCTTATTCAACTCCTCAGCCTCTCCTTATCCCTCTGCTATGTTCCTTAGGCTTGGAATATTGCCAAAGTGCTCCCATTCATAAAGGGGGAGACCTCTCCTCTCTGGCAACTTCTGTCCTATCTCCCACCTGCATTCTCTTGAAAAGCTACAACAGAAACTTGTCTACTGTAGGCTTGCTGACTTCTTCTATTCATCCAACTTCATCTCCCCTTTCCAGTCTGGCTTCTGGAAGCACCACTCTGTTGTCTCCTCCTTGCTGTGTGTTACTGACTCCATTCTCACGTAGATGAATCAGGGACACATCACAGCAGCCATTTTCACTGACCTGGCAAATGTCTTTGATTCAGTAGCTCATAACCTCCTTATGTACAAGCTGAGCTCTGCCAGCCTCTCAGTTCCTGCTGCTGAATAGTTCTTTTCTTACCTCACAGTCATCAACAGTTGGTACAGATAAAATGTATGCTGTCACCTTCTGTACCCACTCAGGCTGGATTACACAGGCTCTGTCCAGGGTCTCAGCATTTTCTCCATTTTCCTGAATGACTTCCCTTCTGCCTGTGCCAACTCACATATTCACATGTATGCACTGTCACAGTTGTTTTCATCTCCAACCCCTCAACTGCAATGGTGTTAGACTTACTCCAGCAAGACTTCCATAGTACCCTACACTGGTTCCACTCCAACCATCTTTGGGTCAACACTACAATAACAGTGTCCAAGTCCTTTGGCACCAGTCAAAAATTAGTCAAGTTCTCCCCCTTTCCTGTCTTTTTCACCATGGATGGCTCCCCTCTAAAAGTGGTCTTGCCCTTTAGATATCTCAGCATGCGGCTCAATAGTAAGCTTGCCTTCTCTGCTTACACTGAAGCTATCCACACCAAGCTCCACCTCAGACTGAATGCCTTGTACTGCAACAAAGACTGCTTGTTTCATCTCTTCAAAGACCGTTTTATCAAAATTGTGCTCCCAGTCTTCAGCTATGTGGATGTGGTATATGTCACTGCCCCCTCTTCTTCCCTGGCCAGACTAGACACTTACTTTAATGACTTTTTTCCCTTTGTTCCCAGTGCCCCCCCTCAAACTCACCACTGCTACTTCTAATCCTTACTATCCATCATCTCTCTAACTTCATGTTGCCAATCACACTGTACAGTACCTGCTTCATCTCCAAATATTGGTTTAAGTCCCTGCCCTCTTACCTATCCTCAATATTCTCTAGCATTCCCTCTGCTTCTTACTCCCATGCTCCGGGGATCCTCATAGCTTCTACCTTCCACGCCCTCACTCTTCAGTTGGGAAGTCAGCCTTCTTCAGTCACCTTCCCTCCTGCTGAAATCTGTTTCCCATCTCTCTCTCTCTCTCTCTCTCTCTCTCTGCCCCTTCCTCTTCTCCAGCTCCCTTAGACACCAGCCAAAACTCCTTCCCATCCCATTTGTCTGTCAACCCTATTCCTTACCCTCCTCTGTTTCTGCTCTTACCATCCCTGTTGTTGGGCCTCCTCCTGGGTTCTAACTCAATCTGTATCAAGCTGCTTTCAATTCTACATCTGCACTGGCATCATTCCTTTTGCTCTGGGTTTCTATCTGTGCATCAGATCTGCTCATTGCACCTTGCTTAGCTACATTTACTTTTTCTTTGCTTTTGTACCTTGTTGGACTTTGATTGCACTTTACTTTGTACCAGTCAGTTATCCTGTGTTTGTTTATTGTATTTCCTGTCCTGTTTCCCTGGGTCACACAAGGATATGAGCCTTGGCTGAAAGTGCCTTTCTTGGTTACAAATGTTCAAATAAATGAATGAAATAAACTGTGGCTATGAAATGCAAGAAGGTACATGGCCTGTCATAATCCACAGTAGCAGATAGACTCCAGATAAATACCTAAAGACATAGGAACATGGAATTTGTCAGTAGATAAAGACTGCTTGGCCATGCAGTCTGCTCATTTTGAGCCTGCCTATACTGACTCAGCAGGCCCTACCTGACCTCTAGCTACTTCCCCCCTGTTTTCCTACCAAGATTCCTTGGTGCTTATATCAAGAATGCCTGAAGCCCAAAATTGTTTTTTACAATATCACCTCCACTGGAAGAGTGATACAGGCATCAACCACTCTTGCAGTGAAGAAGTACTTCCTCACGTTCCTCCTATATTCCCACTTACAGCTTCATTGAATACCCCCTTTTACTCCTGGACTTTTTATTCTGAAAGATATACTTCTCAAGGAACTTCCTGGATTGACCAATCTCCCAAGATGAAATTCTGTCCAATATAATGGGGCTTAAGACCAGAAGAGCTGCTGGAGAAAATGAGTTCACTGCTGAATTATTTCCAAAATAGAATAAGCGCTCAAGCAGAACCGAGGAGTGGAAAGTAACACCTGAAAACAAAGCCGACAAATAACAGGAGGGCAATGTGCGCAAAAAAACTGCAAAAGTCAAGAACTTAACATGGCAGTGAGTTTACTGTGCACAAAGGTAACAGACAAACAAAAGCCCCAGTACTTCTAATCCCTGTGAACTCTTCATCAGAGGGAGGGGCGAGAACTGCTAAAGTCCCACAATTTATGGACCAACATTTAAAAATTAATTATTAAAAGTCAATAAAGTGAAAAAAATAAAGTGACAAATTGTAAATAATTAATAAATTGACAATCAGGTCTATTAAACTGTAAAAAAGCAACAGACTGGAAGAAAAATCAACTACATCCTCCCTGAGAAAGTAATATAAACTGATACTGTTTGATTAATTTTAGTTAGACTGTAAATATAAACTACAATCAATGAAGTCTTCCAGTGACGGGTAAAATAAATAACAATAAATGCTTCCAAAGGTGTTTATGTACTTGAAACCAGCCTTCAAAGCCACCTGGAAAAACAAAAAAGATATAAGTAAAAAGAACCCAGAAAGACAACCTCAAAAATATTAATACATCTACAAGGTAGGAAAAAAGGGCCCATTTTATAAAAAGGGGATAATGTCCTGTGGCTGATTCCAAGATGAATGGGGTAACGTGCACACAGTTACGAGTAACACTATTTGCCCCTATGCCAGAGAACCTATGCCACATTCCAGGAATGTCAGGGTTCCGGCACTTGCGACATGTGGGATACACCAGGTGTAGACTACCGCCACACACCTGACATATACAACCTGCATGTCACATATCATGGCCGGTGATAGGCAGCTTCCCTGAAGCTCCCCACCCTGGACCACCTCAGCACACACCAGGGGGCATGGGGGGGCAGGACAGATGGCACAGGTGTCTATGGGAGCACCAGGAACAGACTGCCAGGGGTCTAGGATGATCTGAGGGTTGGGGTGCAGGGATGTACTTGAGGGGGCATGGGGGACAGTATGGAACCATTGTAGCGGTGCTTCTTGGCAGCATCTGATGGTGCCAGCCATCAGATACCACTTAGGACAGCTCTGAGGTACTATAATTTGGGTACGGCACTGCACATCTAGGAACTGCAACTGCGGTTATGACATCCACCCTCCTAGAACTGGGTGAAGTTGCTGTCATAACCCACAATTGCGCCAGGTGTTACGGGCTGCAGTGTAGCAATTGACATAAACTGCGGTTGTCGCAGCCCACATTTGCCATGGTGCAAGATGCCACTTATAATTCCAACAGGTGTATGCATGGCATAAGTCACTAGATACACCACGGAGTTTGGCATATTCTACCTTACGCTGGCATAGCCCGTCTTGAAATTGGATCCCCAGTCTTCATTTAAGCCTCCTGGATAGAGGGCACCTAGCTGAAAAATATGTCTGCTTTCTTTCTGTAAAAGCATGTTACAATGATTGCCATCTCATGGGTTCAAAGGGACAAGGTGAATAGCCATGAATTTGAAAGAAGTTAAAGACTGACGATGTCTTATATACCAATGTGTTCCTACTGGTGTGTCACAACATCCATGTCAAATGGCTCTAACATGTTCTTGTATGTGCTTCTTAAGTTACTTTTCTTTGTCTGTTACTTTTGTGGACAATAAATTCACTGGCATGCTAATTTCTTGACTATTGCAGATTTTTTGCACACCTTGCTCTCCTGATATTTGTTGAATTTTATAAGTGTTTTGCAGAATCCCTGGTCGATCCCCTGTAATCTGGTATTTCACACTGTATGTAACATCACACTTTTCCACCTGAATGTAAATTTGCCCTCATAACAGTGATTCTAAAACTGGGAAATAATCCTAAGTCTTGCACTTCTTACAGACCTATTTCTTTGCTTAATATGGATGTTAAAATCAATGCAAAAATTATTGCTTCTTGACTTCAATCATTCCCAGATTGATTCACCCTAATCAGACAGGTTTATTCCTTTTTGCAACTCTTATAGTAATGTTTGACTTTTCTTGAATATTATTACTTATGTCACACATACCCAGTTAAGTAGAATGGCTCTATCAGTATATATCGAGAAGCCTTTGATAGGTTGAACTGGCAATACCTGTCAGAAGTCTTGTCTGTTTTTAGGTTTAGTGGTGGCTTTGGTTCTAATTTATTGGCTTTATACACAGGTTCCATAGCTAGAGTGAGAGTTAATGATGTTTTTTTCTTCGTCCTTCCCTCTTCGATGCAGAACCCATCAAGGCTGTCTGATGTCTCCCTTATTTTTTGCTTTATCAATGGAACCTCAAGCAGACTGCATTTAACAGCATCCTGCCATTAAAAATATTAGAGTGGGGCCTAGTGTTCATAAGATAGCCCTTTATGATGACGATACCTTATTTTTTCTGGAGGACCCGGATACATCTCTCCAGATCCTTCTGCAAGTGTCATCTAATTTTGGCACCATCTCTGATTTAAAAGTTAATTTGGATAAGACTATTGCAATTTTGTTAAATGGCTCCCTTGAACAGCAACAAAAAGCCATTTTTCCCTTGTTGCTGGATTTGGGATGGTTTTCATTACTTAGGTTGTACTATTACTTCTAATTTAAATCATTTATATGACAAGAACCATAAGCTTATCTGGCTGATGTCAACATGGATTTGAAGAGTTGGAGTCCCCTTCCTCTGTAACTAGGGGCAAGAATTGAGGCAATTCATATGAATGTTTTACCTCATTTTTTTATACATTTCTCGTATGCTTCCTATTCAACACCCAGAGTTATTCTGGCAGCAAGTTGGTCATCTTATTTGCAGATTTATGTGGAATGGGAAACACCCCCACATTTGGCATTCCATTTTATTTAGAAGTAAACTCATAGGGGGTCTAACTTCCAATTTTAAAGCATTATTATTTAGCAGCCCAAGTGGTTCCAGTTTTAACTTTTTTAATTTTTTTTTTTACTTTTTTTGTACAAGTGTTTATCTCTCACAGTGGGCCAGCATCTGGTATCATCCATCCATACCAGGCTTCACAATCTTTCGAGGCCACACCCACTACCACCGCAGCAGAACCACCTGAGCCAGCCTTGAGGCATCATCTAGCCCCTGCTTCTCTCCTTAGCCCCCCAGAGCCCCACACAAGGTCAGGCATGCATATGGAGGTACACACACATGTCTTGGCCAAGTTGAGTCTGCTCCACCCATTCCAGGCCCAGTGCCTAGCTCCCTCTCCTGCCTGCACCACCATTACACCTCCACATGTTGGTGGTCTCAGACTGAGAGAGCCAACCTTCCTGATCTGGGAGAAGAGGAGCTGCCTGGTGGCCACTCTATCCCCTCCCAGTCCTTCCCCTGGCAGATCTCCAGCAGACCATGCTTGTTCCTGAACATGGTTCACCAGCTTGGTGAGAGGTAAGGTGCCCAGTGCCTCAGCCCTCTACGTCACAGGGCTGGATCAGTTTTAACTATTTTTAAATTGAACCCAAACACAGGCTGGCTAGATCATGAGGAGGAGGAATGAATCTTGAGGATATTCTTGATGTTTGCCCCACTTCTTTCTTTGACTCAACTCATTGCACTTAAGGTGATGAATCCATGGACATGGTATATTCTGAGTGGGCGACATTTCACTCATTGGTTGAAGGCACCGATAGCATGGGTCTCCTTTCCCCAATTTTGGGTTACCAAGATTTATGATTCGGGTTGCAAGACCCTGGTTTTCATTTATGAATTCAAAGTAGGCTCTACACAGTAGGTGATTTCATGGAATGTGGTACTTTGTTAAGTTTTGAACAATTACAACATACATTTGAACTTTCTCGTACTGAACTTTTTCACTACTTTCAGATATGGCATTTTATTACAACCCTTTCTAAAATTTCTTCCAGCCCTGACCAGCTACTTGCTTTAGAGAAATGTCTCCAGTAGGAACAAAAGAAATCTGTGGAAGTCCATGTCATCACCCATCCATATGTATTTTTGCAAGAAAAGGCCCATGCTTCTGCTCACCCTATTTGGGATCAGTGGGAATCAGCTCTGTCCCAAACCCTTGCTCCCCTGTATAAGGAGAATGTTTGTAAAAAAGTTCATAAAATTACAGCTTCTTTTTAATGGAGGAAATTTAAATGGAAATTTATGACTAGTTTTTTTAGGACACCATCGGTGACTGCTCATTATTAAGAGGGTGGCTTGAACCTGTGTTGGCAGCAGTGTGGAGCTAAAGGTGATCACATAAATACATTTTGGGCAAGTCCTAAGATACAGTGCTTTTGGAACTTGATTATTTTGGCTAGTTCTAATATTTTTGATGTTACAATCCCACAAATGTTTTATTATTTTTTTCTTGGTTTCCTCCCAGAGGGTGTAAATACTGCCCCAAATAATTATCTTCCTCATATCTTTTTGGCTGCAGCCTTTAAAACTATCACTAGACGGTGGCTGACTCCCATTATAGCAACATTTGCTGAGTGGATTACTACAGTACAGAAAATCTGTATATTGGAAGATATGTCTGTGAATTTGCATTCTCAATATGATAGGGGTAACGGGACCTTGTTTCCTAATGGGTCAAATGGGACTCATATCTGGACCAGCTCCCCTCTCAGGGGGCCACCTAACACTTGTCTGTATAGCCATCTCAGCTGTAAATGCCCCAACCTTTTCTTTTTTCTTTAGTATGTTTGTTTGTCTGTTGTACTATATTCCACCCACTGTGATCTGTATTGTACAGTATCATATTGTTCATGTTACTTAGTACAGTGTATTGTTCTTCCACATGTTTCTTGTACTTGGTTCTTACCTGGTGTTTTACCTGCTGTATATTGTTTTTTGGATAATATCTTTAAAGTTTGCATTAAAAAAAGAAAAATACTCGTTTCCTGTACCCTATTCACTTCTGTGTGGTACTTGTACTGTAGGTCTCTAACATATTCCCCCGTACTTCCATGGTGTACATACTGAGATCTCTCAGTCTCTTCTCATAGGGCTTATGATGCAACCCCCCGTACCATTTAAGTTGCCCTCCTCTGGACAGTCTCTACCCCATCTATGTCCTTTCCAAGATGTTGTGACCAGAACTGCTACTTCAGATAATGTCACACGAATCATCAATACAGTAGTAATGTCACCTTTTTCCTACTACTATCATTCCTCCCTCTATGAACCCCAGCATCCTGCTGGTACTGCCTACTGCCTTGCCACCTTGTGGACAACAGACAGGATAATCCCAAGGTCCCTTTCCTGTTTAGTGGCCATTAATACCTCTTAACCCTTTTTATGCATAGCCTCTAGGTTTCTATGCCCTAGCTACATGATCTTTGAATATTTTCACATTGAAACCCAGCTGCCACACCCTCAACACTTCTTCAGTTTTCTCAGGTCTTTACTCATTCTCTCCACCACTTCCAGAGTATCTGCCCTTTTGCAGATTGTGGTATCATCTGCAAAGAGGCATACATTCCCTTCCAGCTCTTCTGCAACCTCATCAGGTGATTGTTTTGGAAACTTCATTGGATGTCTTAAAATCTGAACATCAGGAAGTCATGAAGCATTCTGAAGCAGAAATGGGAACAGCAGCTGCTCTGTGCAAAGAAAATGTGCATTTTTACACCTGATTAGAATTTCTTGAGAATCAAGACAGACCAGTGAATATGTGAATAATCAGACTGAGTAATTGGAGGGTGATATGTTGCTTTTGTTTCTCCTGGCCTTGTTGGAACAACAATTTGGAGCAGAAATTGCTGACAGGCCATTGCCTCTACTGATGGCCTACTGAGTTACACCTGGAGGGAGGCAGGAGAACCTGGACTCCTCAAGGTCCATCGTAGTAGTCATTAACTGTGTTGGGATGTGGATCTTAATTCTGGCTCTTTCATGGTGCAGAAAGACTTTGCTACATGACGGTCAACAAGTAGGAGCATATTCACATATCAGTTTTGCAATGAGACAGAAAAAGAAGAAGTCTAACTTGATCTGGGCCATGGTGGCTGAAGCTGAGATCCTACATGGCATGGTATTCCCTATCTGCCTGAGAATTGTTTTCTGAGATAACTTTTATTTTTTCAATGATCCTACAAATGCAATGAAGTGGGCAAGGAGGCATGCTGTAAGCTGAAGACCGAGAGAAGAAGAAGATCATTAGGAAGATGAAGTGGACAACATTTGATGCAGTTTGAAACATTTTTCTCAAAAACCTTATTTGGCTGGTTTGCTTCCGTAATAATGATTTGCACCTACTTAATGCCTGAGACTCTAACCTAAGGCACAAAATAAGTTGAAGGGAGGTATCTATACTGTCTGTGGTGATAATAGTTATCTCGGAAATTACATATTGTTTATTCCAATGTGAACCCAAGTGATCTAGGGAGTGTATGAACTGTATTCCATATTATGCTAAATGTTCTCAAATTCAATATTAGTTTTCACATATTTATATGAACTGTAAGAATTTTCTCCTTGGAGCAGTTCATTGTTACATTTGATAGTAAATGTGTAGTAGCTTAAAACTGATAGGAGACATCACATATTTGTGATTTTTACAAAGGGGATAGCTCAGCTACTTTCTTTATTCCTCTCTAGAGAAGTAAAGACTTGGGGATTTACTCACTGCAATAGTAGAATTATTGCTATGGTGTTATTAAGCTCACTTAGAGACCAGCTGACGCCTTTAGGGAAAACTTTGGAAAACGTAATAGTTAAACACAATTCAGCTTGTATTTCATATACAGTATCTTCCATAGCTTTCTCATTTCCATTATGTATTACTGAAGAAATCCCCCCAAACCAGATCTTGATACTTCAGAGTATATCTGCCTCTAAAGCTTGTGCACTACTTGAAATCATAATGCTCTGTTGTGACATCACAGTCTGCGCTATGTGAATAACTGTGATGTCACAAGCAGAGTACTATTACATCTGATTGGGAAGAAGCAATAGGAACTGATGAACTCTCAACTAATAACCCTCTTGCATATGACCTCAGTATTAAATAATGTGGATATGAAATACAGAGCTTATGAAAAATACACGCTGCTTTTTGTCCAAATAATATGTTTTTCAAAGATTTTCTTGAGGCGTTGGTGGCTCTTTAATGCAGCATATTCTATTGTTTATAATTATGAGAATATATGTTACTACCATTTCCCTTTCAAAGTTGTATCTAAGTAACAAACTGTAGTTTAAGGTGCATGTATTAAGAAGAGTGGCATCCTCATGGTTTATTGATGCATTAGTATGTTGTATATCTGTATCTTTATTTACTGTATATCCATCTACAAAAGAAGAAATACATAGTTTAGAAAGAAATTATGGCTGAAAACAAACTTTTGCAAAGTTTAGGTTCTCAACATTTTTGCAGTCTGGGTTGTTATTTTTTTAGCACTTGCTAACTGATACATTTGTATAGTGGTGTGATAATGATAAGGCTCTCAGAAAAAAGCTCATTAATAATTACCATTTATTTATTTATTTATTTATTCTCATTAATAGTTAATATTTATTTATTTATTCATTTGTTAACTGGGTAGGTGTACTGGTCCATTGACTATTTTCAGGCATGACCCAGGCCATGGAGATGGCACTGGATACAGTGATTGCAGAGCATCAAGAGGCAAAACAAAGCACTGGGTAATTAACTACTGGAAGAGGATTTATGTGATAAAGGTCATCGCACAAAGGTGATCGCCGTTAGGGCAAATGTACATCAGTGAAAATCAAATTAGTTAATGTACATTCCTGGACACATGATAAAAGAGCATCAGGGACTTACTTTTTTTTGTTTATGTGAGGGGCTGTGTTCCCCAGACCCCCCATGGGGGGCATTGCCACCCACACTCTCTTACTAAGGGATTCTCAACTCCAGGGGTGTGCATGTCAGGTGGGGTGCAAAACCCAAACAAATTTGTTTAGCTGGGTGCACAGCAAAATGAAAGCATGCCCAGAACTGAACCTAGCACCCTCAGAACCCTAACCTGCCACCCACCCACTATGTCACAGAGTTAGCTCAGCAACCAACCACCACACTACCCCTCACAAACCCTCCCTCCCCTTCCCCCCACTGCATGGCATGTTTGCTTGCTCACCCCAATGTACGTGTACATTTAGCGACAGGATGTTACTATACCCACAGTGGCCCCCTGTCCAATAGCCCTGAGAACAGGTGCCACTATTGAGTCACCCATTTTGTAAGCACTCAGTAGCAGTCGCCATCTCATGTGATATCACTGGGAGAAACATGACAGATAGTCACAAGCTGAGTTTCTAAAGATATTCATATAACATTTTTTAAAACACCAAAAGGAGCTCACAGTAGGGTGGGATGCCATGGAAGCAACTGAATGTAACACAAAAATCCAGGCACTCAACAATCACAATAAAGCTGCTGCATGAGAGGTTATGTTGAAAGCACATTTATTTAAAACAACCTAACATGTTTTTGGTCCGCTGGCCATTGACAAAGTCTGCTGGAAACCTAGAGGTGGAAATTATAGGAATTTAATATTAAAAAGAGAAACCTTTTGGATTTTACAACTTAAAGCTACCATTCTTCCTGGTTTAAATGGGTGTTTCAATTTAAAACCCTTTTTAGAAGAAAGAAGATGATTTATTTGTCTTCCCTTTTTCTTCTTTTGAATTAAGGGTGTCATTTTTGTCTGCATTTAAATATATGGCCATTGAGAAAGCCATTTTTATATTAATTACTATAATTATTGTAATTAACACCTTAAATCCCCCCATTCCTTGGCAAACTGTTTTCTGTGTTAACTGTTATTTGTTCACATTAGTTGGTGTGTATTTTACCATGTAGTACTTTGATTGTTTTTATTATGTTTCATTGACTCTGAAATTTGATTTTTTTTAAGTATTTAATTGTGATGTTATTTATTTCTCTTGTTATTTATATGTGGACTGTTCCTTCACCATGTTAACCTTTGATAAAGGGTCCAGCAGACCAGAAACACGTCAGGTAGTTTTAAATAAATATGCTTTTAACATAACCTCTCATGCAGCATCTTTATTGTGGTTGGTGAGTGCCTTGATTTTTGTGTTATATTACATTTTTTGTGTCTATTGAGCATAAGAAAGACTTGTAGTGTGCACTCCCTGCTGCAACAAAAGAATTTATTTTCTCACATATTATTACTGCATATCGTGAGACAATGAAGAAATGCAGTCTAAGCTGTGGACATGGTTGCAGGTATGGGCAGGATAATAAGAAGTCACAAACTATTGAGAAAGGGAAAGGAATGGGTGCCCCTAGGTCATCTGATGCATCTACTGCACAGCCCTTTGGTGACATAAAGATTTAAGGCAACTGACAATCATTACAGGGCACAAAAAAAGGGTTTTTTCTGATTAAACAAACAGGCATGTTTGGCAGTGGTCACCTGACCAGGGGGTGGTGCTTGGTCAAGGTATAAGGGGTATAGCAGGGTGGGGTAAGGAAAAAGAGAGAAGGGGTGGAAAGCCAATGAACAAAGGGGGAGGAGCTAAAAGAAGACACAGAAAAGGGGATGGGACATAAGATGGCAAGCAACAAAGGAAATAGGTGGGGAGAAAAGAGAGATAAGGGGAGGAGAGGGATATAAAATGGGCTGCACAATTGAAAATAGCCCTGAGTTTTTCTAGCCAGCAATTTGAACAAGTTGGCCAGCACATCAATCAATGATTAGCAGAAGGTTTTGATTGGTGTTACAGTAGTTGAGGTAAGCTGGGGGAAAAAGGGGGACTTGGCTGATTTGCAAACTTTAGAGGACAAAAGAAAACAGAAAGTGGAAAAGTTCTGGTGTGTATATAAAAAATGCCAGGGCAATACCCATTTGGAAGCTAGAGAGTTGAAGGTTCCAAAGAACATAGGGTGACTGGGCCAGGGACGAGCTACGACTGGCATGGTTCGGGTTGCAGTTGGAGGGGCAGAAGGGTGTTATGTAAAGAGTAAAAACTGTTGAGCAAAGTTGGTTTTTGTAATGTGGTTTTGAGAGGATTGCTGGAGAGTGACCAGAAGAACATTGGGGTTTTCAGTTTGAGGTAGTGCTGTGGTTCAAAGTGAGCCATATGAGGGGAGGGTGGTCAGATTTGCAAGCGTGCAGTATGAGGTTTGATAAATGCAGAACATGTGGGTTATTTGTTGGTGCTCCACTCCTTTCTGGTACAGTTTTTGAAAGAAAGCATGAAATGTTCCAGCAGGTGGAGAGTTCGCAAGATAGTGATAATGCATCTGGTGGAGAGGGATGGGTTGCGGCCAAGGAAGTGCTCGTGGGAAGCAAGAGGGAGTATCGTTTTGGTCTGGGCTTTCCACCAGTGGGAAGATGGTATGGAACACATCCCAGGGGGCCACTGGGTTGCGGCATTTAGTGGTCTATTGCTACTGGGGAAGGGGATAAGTGGAACAGGCTGGTGGGGAAATATATATATATATATTTATTTATAAAATGGGTAGGGAAAATGTTGATATGTTATAGGATGAAAAGCATCATATGACCATGCATATATCAGAGCGTGACTGCACACCTGCATTTTTACACCCCTCCAAAACAATTTTGACATTTTATAAGCTACATAAACCACTCTGAGGTGTGCAGCCAGACTCTGATATATGCACGGCTTGGTTGGTTGATGCATTTGGCCCATGGCCTCGTGTGTAGAATGCACACTAAGGTGTGTGTATATCAGAGTATGACTGCACACCTCAGAGTGGTTTATGTATTACATATATATATATATATATATATATATATACAGTGTATATATACTGTGTGTATATATATATACAGTATATATATATATATATATATATATATATATACACACACACACACACACACACACACATATATATGGAATACACGATGGGCAGGAGTGGGATAAGGAAAATATTCTCACTCCTGCAGAGTGAACTGAGTATTCTCATGATTGCCAAAGCCATGAGTGAAAATACACAACTCACTCTGCAGGAGTGACAATATTTTCCATATCCCATGATCTGCCCATCATGTGTGCAGTTTGTATAACAGGGGTGAGCGCATTAGGAACATTTTTTCAGATTCTGTGTGTTTCCTGCTCATTCTGTGTGTGCTGTCAGTGTGAGTGTGTGTGTGTGTGTGTGTGTGTGTGTGTTTGAATGGACTGGGAGTGAGAAACACAGCTGACAGTGTTTTGCAAAGCTAATTGAATGAGTCAGAGGCTCATAGTAAAAGACAAACTGCTGCAGCTAGCACTGAGAAACAGAAACTCCTTTGTAAAAGAGTTCATTTTGAATTCAGGTTGTTTTGAAGCTGAGATCAGCATAGTAATAGGCTAGGAAAGTTAGAAACACAATGGAACACAGGTGAGAGTCTTTTGCAAAGCTAATTGAGTAAGTTGCAGCTTCAGTGAGAAAGATAAACTGTTTACTGAAGCAGTTTCCTTTAGAATGCAAGCTGCAGTGCAGTTATCCTCCCTCTGGAGACATCAGCAGAGTATGGATAAATGTCAATATCCTCACTCTGCTGATGTCATCAGGATTTATCCTCACTGCAGTGGAAATAACACAGGCTATCCTACTGAAAAACTCTCACCCCCATGGTATAAATATATATATCTATCTATACACACAAATATATACTGTATATGGCAAAAAACTCCATTTAATGCATTAGTTAGGGTTGTTCCACACTGACAAAAGTGAGGAAATTCAGTGTTAGGGTTGAAAGCCTCCCTTGGACCCCCCACACCCCCAACTGGCATCGGAGTGCGCATGAGGGTTGTTGGCCATAACTCTCACCCCATCACATGTGTAAAGAGGCAGAGGTGTAGGAGAATGGAGTGAGAGTTAGGACCAACAACCCTAATGTGGAACAAACCTAACTAATGCATTAAATGGAGTATTTTGCCTCAAATTTCCCTTCTTTTTGAGAATGCTAATGAGAAATAGTGAAAGTAATGCAGCAGCGGGAGCACAGGGCCCAAGTAACATTGCACCCACAAACACAAATGGTAATGCGCATGGTGACGCAAAGCGAAACAGAAATAGAAACAGTAGTGTAGACAGAAATGTTAAAAACAACGCGAAAGAAAGCACAAATGAAAATGCAAAGGGTAACACACATGGTGGCGTAGACATGAACATTAAGTAAAATGGGAACAGAACCACAAGCGGAAACCGCAAAGGGAACAGTAATGGAAGCGCACAGGCTGGTTTTCCCCAAAAGCTGCATAGAGAAAGACAGTGAGTACAAAGAATGTATGGATAATAATGGTTCTCAGGAACCGTATGACATAGGAAAAAAATTTAAAAGTCATATGATTTATGACTTTCCTGGCTAGTTTTATGCTTAGCCCCCATTGGGGGCTAAGCATTTTTCTGATGAAAAGTCTGTATCTCGCACCGTTTCCAAGATACGGGCCCTGAAAGGCGCGGTGAATGCCGTACTGTTATCCTATGGAGAAAAAAGAGAAGTTCAGAGTGCCATAACTATGGCTTCCTGTAATATCTTTTCACCAAACCACAAAAAGGCACATCTGTGGGATGTTGGCTGTGTTCCCTCCAAATTTCAGCCCAAAAGACCAAACCGTTATTTTGCAGCAGGGTGCCAAAGAATTCCTATAATGCATTGGACGCCGTAATGTTATCCTATGGGAAAAAGCGTGAAATTTGGAGTGCTGTTACTTTGCTGCCATGTAATATTTTTTCAATGAAACACTGAAAGGCACGTCTGTAAGACGTCAGCTGTGTTTTCCCCAAATGTCAGGCCAAAACATCAAACCGTTCTTTTGCAGCAGGGTGCCAAAGAATTGCTGTCATTTTCCCACAGCCGAGAAAAGTACTGTCGAAGTTTGTGAAAGCTTTCACAAAATCATTTGACAGTGTTGCAAATGCAACAGTACTTTGTGAAAGTACTTTTTCCATAAATTTGAAAAACATATTTCTGGGGTGTTTTACCCCAAAATATGGCTAGCATCCTCAGGGTCCGACTAGGTGAAAACAAAACGAATTAGATTGCTAGATGGTCCCAATTTTAAATGGCAAGCATTTTTCTGATCGCTAACTGAAAACAAAATGGTGGATTTGTGACAATGAAAAAGGCCATTTGCGAAAGTACAAACTGCATTTGCAACACTGCCAAACTTTTTGTTAACTTTTCCCATTGACTTGTAATGGGAACTGGTTTTTTGAATAACTTTTGAACCATTTAATATTTTTTTACAAAATATTCAAAAGGCACATCAGGGACCCTGGTCGCACATTCCCTGAAGATTTCAGACCAATTACGCAAACTGTGAAACCGTAGAGATGACAGTAACATTCCAGAAAAGCGTAAATGCGCGCGCAGATCACGCTTAATAACTCTGCAGCCGTATAAGTGACCAGTACAAAACTTGGCAGATCCCAAGGTGTATGGGTCTTGATCATGTATTCCAAATTTCAGGCAAACCTGTCAAATGGTTACAAAGTTAAGGTGCAAAAGTTTGGGTTTAACATGTAAATGGCTCCTCAACCCTAACTACAGTGGCACTACTGTGCCACTATAATATATATATATATATATATATATATATATATATATATATATATATATATAAAAATGTACGTGATGAGGCCAGTGAGATAAAGGATTGTTGTCACAAGTGCCCATTGACCTCCAGTAATCTCATGAGTGGTGGAGCGTAGTGAAGCCATGAGTGATTCACCCACGGTCAATGAGGAATGAGTGAAAATAAATCCTTTATCCCATGGCCCCCCACCGCATGTCCGATTCATGCAATAGAACAGGAGTTTGTTTGTAGATTGTTTAATATTTCTTTTTCTTAGTTTGACTTTCATTTGTATGAAATATGTGGGATTATTTAGTATATTCATGCTCGGGGGAAGTTTTTATGGTTGCTAGCATGGGTTTGTTAGTTTCTGCATGTGGGCGGGCCACAGGATATTGAAAAAATGGTGGCTCTGTTTCTCACTTAGCAAGAGTTACAGAGATACAGAGTTGCTGTGCCGATTTTTTTTATTTGCATTACCTTTTTATCTTTATTTTTTGGAGTTTTTTTTTTCTAAATTATTTATGTGGTTGAGTGTTTTTTAAATCTCTGTAGTAAGTAGACAGGGAAGAGAGTGCAGTGCTGTGTTTAGAACTTGTCCCTCTAAAAAGAGAAAGCAAGTAGTTTAATATGCTGGCAGTGTGGAAAATCATTGTTTACATTTGAAGTGTGTGTGTGTGTGGGGGATGATGTCAGGAGTGAGTTAAGAAGGCTGTTTGAGCTCAGGAAAATAAGTAAACATTTGCAGAAGTAGTGACTGCAGGAGTTGGGGGGGACTGGGGTTGATTGACAGCTAGCATTTATCCCACATATGTGGGATACATTTTGGGTGCTTAGATTTATCCCACATATGTGGACATAAATGAATTTATGCAATGGATTTGGGCGCCAGTCCTATTGCATATATATATATATATATATATATATATATATAGAAAAAAACTTTGTTAATGCATCAATTAGAGAGAATACCACAGCCACAAAAGCAAGGAAAAGAAGCATTAGGATTTCGTACTCTAATTCCCCACCCACAGGGTTATTACCTCTACCACCCTAGCCCTGTCCCCCCACCCTCCACACACCAACAGGCATTGGGGTGTGCCATGGAGTCATCAGGCCAAACTCTCACCCCATTGTCCTATATTATAGGGTGTAAGTTTGTTTACACATGGAATTGGGTGAGAGTTAGGCCTGATGACCCCATGGCACACCTCAACTGATGCATTGACAAAGTTTTTGCAAAAAATGTCCTTTCTTTTTCAGACAGTATAATTGTATCCTTATTTTACTGTGGAAAAGCAGGGTCCTTTGGACCCTGCACTCCCATCCCTCTGTCCAGATAGTACAACAGTGTCCATATGTCACGGTGGAGCACAGTGAACTTTGGACCCTGTGCTCCCATCCCTCCATCCAGATAGAACAAAAGTGTCCATATGACATGGTGGGAGTCTCCCATCCCTCCAACAAGATAGTACAACAGTATCCATATGTCACAGTGGGATCCTTCCACAGATGCACATATGTATGTAGCTGTTGAAACACAGGGGTCTCTTTCCCCTGTGCTTGCACACATTACGTTACTAACACGCATAACGAAATTGCAACAAATAGTCATAATTGTGCCATCTTAAATAATTGCCACCCCAACTGTTCAACATAATCTTCTTATCACCTTACCACATGTACCCAGTATAAAAAACTTTCAAATCCATGTCGAAACGTAATTCCGTGCAACTGTGATGCCATTTTTGCACCACATGTGCAGAAAAATGATTTTGACAGGATTTTGACAAGAAACTATTCATGAGATGGTGTGTAAAAATGGAAATGTTAAAAATCTAGAGTGAAAATATAAAAAATTGGCGAAGTTACAAGTGTGCGTAGAAACTGACAATGCATGCACGTAATGTGGTAATTTGTTCTGAATTTTTTCACCAAATTTTCTACATTGGCTTTTTGGGACCTCCCCTCATGAATAGTGCAACTGTGATTTTGTTAATCAGTCCCAAAAGTTGATTTCACACAGAGATGATGCCATTCCGCACCACAGGTGTGAAAACACCTTCTGGACAGGATGTGTATAATGACAGCTGTACTGTTCATAAGGAGGCATGCAAAAATGGCAATGGTGAAAATCTGAAGTGAACATAATAAAAATTGGAAAATTTATGAGCATGTGTAGAAACTGCGCAATGCATACTCGTGACACCATCATTTTGAGGAATTTTTTCACCAAATTTGCAACATGGGCTTTTTGGGACTACACCTTGTGAACAGTCACACTGTCATTTCATAAACTGGTCCTGAAAGGTGATTCCATGCAGCAACCACAAAATCACATTTCAGGACTGAGCAATGAACTGATAGTGCCAGTGTTCATGAGATGCAGTCACAAGAACCCCATGTTGAAAATTTGGTGCAGAAATTCCTAAAACTTGAAACTCCCCCATTGACTCCCATTATCCAGCTTACCTTTTATTCTTTAATTTGCAGTTGGGCTTTGAAGAGTGCAGATGTGTTCTTGGTCTGAAGAAGATGACAGCGCCTACTTCCAGAGTAAAGGCTAAGGGATGTGGGGAGGTGGGTACACAGAGGAGGGTGGGGATAGGGAGGGGGCTGGGGAGATGACGAGGGACTATTTATTACAGGTTTGTTAAAAAAAAGACATCGAGGATGGTTTTCTTTATTCACAGGTTAAAGAAAATTCATATGGGCACACTGAGGTGGGCTACCAGTGTGCCACATGAGTTGGGGTAGTTATGATGCTGATAGGGGGATTGAGCACCCCTGTCAGTAATAAAAGTGGGCTGGGTGGGCATCCTACACAGGGAGTGGGCATCCCAGTATCGGAAAGTTTTTTAAAAAAGAAACTATATCTCAACACACTGGGGTGGGCTCCCAGTGTGCCACAATACTGGGGGGGATACACACTGACATGGGGATTGGGCACCCTGATGTCAGTGCAAAATATAGGAATTTGGGGATGGGGAAGACTAGTTTGATGCAGGATCCGGCATCAAAATTATTGCAATTTTTGATGCAGGGTTCTTTATCAAAGAAAAGATATTAAGGGATGGTTTTCTATTTTTTCACAGGCTTTAAATAAAGAGGGTTGCCCAATTAAAGGGCAGACCCATTATCCCAAGGCCCTGACAAGATTAGTGGAAGTTCAGGGCCGGGAGGGGAGGGAGGGGAGGAGAGGGAGAAGAGATGAGGTCACAAAAGGGGGAAGGACCTCACAAAGAAGGTGGAGCAAGGGGAGTGGTAGGAACAGTGAGGTGATAGCCACTAATTGGGGGAATGGAACAATGGGCTGGGCCAAAATGGGGCCTGGAAAGGGGCTGCACAGGAGCAGGAGCTCACAAATTGCTCCAAGAATTTAGTTTTTGGAAGCACATCAGTTTGGCATACAAAGAGGCCTGTGGGCTTTTGCAGTGATAGTTATTTGGAGTTTAAAAAAAAAAAGGAAGCTTCATATGCAGATATATAGATATATAGAATAAAGGATAAAAGTACCAATAAAGTAAGTATATTGGAAGGGATTTGAGAGGACGAGCAGCAGGATTAAAAGGAGGAAACCAGCGGAGGTAAGGTATTTTGAGTATTATTTGGGATATGGTTGAAAAGAACAGTGAGCTGGTAGCCAAAGTGAAGCTGCATGAAATTTACAGGCTGAGGAAATCAGTTGTGGCAACTATGATAGTGAAGCTGGGTCAGGAGCAGGGGCCCAGCCACGAATTCAATGAGGGAGCAATGGCGGATGACCCAAGGAAGCCCAGGCTTGATGGTGCAGTGGCCGGCTGGATCAGCTTCTCAGTCATGAAGATTGAGCATGGGTACTGCGAGGTTTAACAGGTAGAGCCTGGTGGCTGAGTAAAAGGGATAGCATATGATAGAGGCTGGAGGTTTTGTCTTACCATTTTTGTGGTTAGTGCAGATGGGACAAAGAAAACCCTGAGGGTGTGTGGCAGTAGGGTGGCTCCATAAGGAGGTGACAGCAAGAAAGCTCGAGAAACAGTCACTGGAGCAGTGAGAGGTACAAGTAGGTATGTGGAGGCTAGGAAGGATTATTGGGCTGGAAAGAGCAGGCAGAGGTGCAGGGGCTGAGTACTGGACAGAGAGCAAGAATAGGAAGTGCTGGTTGGTTGGGGGAGTTCATAGTGGTACTACGCGGGAACAGACAGGAGATATGAAGGTTAAGGGCACTCAGGGTGTGTGGTGAGGACGGGGCACCAGAGTGGTGCCTTGACCATGAGAGCCATTGGTGGCTCGTGCTTTAGCATAGCCGCTGAAGCAGCAGTATGCTGATGGCAGGCAGGAAGGCTCTGGGTGAGAGAGAAGGAGAAAGCACCGGGGAAGCATGAGCCGTGGGAGAAAGAAGCCTGGGCCTACTGCGTGGTATGGCATCTGACGTCATCATCATGTGGTGGTGGGCCTGGGTGCCATGAAAAGCAAGACACCTGTGGTGGGGGAGAGTTCTAGTTAGTCCTATGTATGTTGGCCTATGAACAGTTGGAGCAATTTCAACACAGTTGAAACAAAAATAAATAAATAAAATATAATTAAAAAAAGGAGGAAAGGAAAACAAAGTTAAGCAGGGGACTCATCGCAGTTGGAAGCAGCGGCATGTAAGCCTGAGAAGGGTTAAGGGGTGGGTCAGACGAAACAAGGGACAGGTGTCCCTGGGGGGAGGGGGCGATGAGATATGAGGACTGGAACTCTCGGGCCCAGGGTCTGTGATGGGGAAGAGAGGCAGATGCTGCCACACGTGGCTCAGGGCCTGGGAGGTAACAAAGAAACAGGTAATGAGAAGGGTGGGGAGCAGGAGTAAGATGGACACACGCAGCCCAAGGCAACAGAAAGTTGCGTACCCCCAGGTGTAGCGATGTAATGGGAGCCATGGTGGGTGGTGGCAGACAGGCCATTGGCAGCATGCTGGGCTGGAACCATGGGATATAGTAGGGGTGAGCCATTGGAATGGAAGGCTTGATAGCCATAGTACAGGGAAAAAGGAAAAGGACATTGCAAGGACCCGAGGAGACAATGAACTACAGGGGAAATCAGGGAATGACAGGGAAGATGTCATCTCTGGATGTTCACTTGGGGGAATCCAGTGGGGAAGCTGGTGGGGACAGGAGGCCAAGGTGAGACCCAGCAAATGCCAGGTGGAGGAGAATCCAGGGGAGGGGGTTACACCATCCTATTTCGGGGGGGCACAGGAAATGAAGCCAGGAAAAGAGATACATGGTAAAAGGGTATGTGATGTTGACTATTATATCTCGTTTCAGTAGATACTCAGGAGAATGGCACCAAAGAGACTGAAGCCCAATAAGGAGGAGTGCTATTGGGTGGTGATGCAGTTGGTGGAAAAAGCACATTGGTTACTGGAGGTAGCGGACCCGGACGGGAGGGGGGGAAGTGCATGAAGCAGTAGGGGAGGCAGGGGAAGGATCAGGAGAGGGATACGAGGGTGCCAAAATGGTCACGGGCACCAGCGGCCTGGCTTGTGGTCCTGGTACCAACACCAGTGGCTCCTCGAGGTCTACCTCCCTGTAACCCATACCCGAGCCAACCCCGGCCCCCATGCCTGCTCCAGCACAAACACTGGAACAACCCACCCCTGTGGCTCCTCCCCCTAGCCAGAACTGGTACCACCTCCCCAGGGTTCGATACAGACAACTGGTCTGGCGGGAGTGCCCCAACTGGGGCCCAGCATCATTCAGCCATGCCCAGCAGGTAATCTGGTGGTGACACTAGAGAATAATGTGAAGGAATATGTGGCACAGGTGCAGAAAACTATGGGAGAGAATGGGTTAGGGCAGTAGGAAAAAGTTTTAGGAGAAATAAGGGTGCTGGAACCAAAGGGGGGGAAGGGGGCCACGGTGGGACCCATGTCAGAGAGGGAGGTGGGGGCACCTGGGGTTAGGTTAGAGGACCATGTGCCTGTGGCCATGGAAGAGAAAATGTGGAAGGGGGAATATGCTGACATATTGGTCTTGGTGAATGTGGACAACATGGATATGTACGGAGAAAAGGACAGCTTTGAGAAAAAAGACATGGCGGCGGCAGTGGTATTATTAGGTAAGGGAGAAGAGGACAAGACATGGAAGGGAAAAACCTGGGGCAACTGGTACACAGGTTTTATGTATTTCATGGTGATTGACATTGACAAGCAGCCAGAGCTCGCTACCCAGCTATTAACCTATTAAAAAAAAATGCATACAAGAAAGGGGTCATAGCTGGCTAAGATATGATTGAAAAATTTTGGAAGAGAGGGTGCATTTTGGGGATGTAAAATGGGATGTGGGATGGATAGATTTATGGTTGTAAATTTTACCGGACCCACTGAAAAAGAGGTGGAGGGAGACAAGGCGGGGGTGTTGTCAAAGGCTCGTTGGGGATACAATTGGGTGTTCTGTTCATGGCCTAATTGTCGATTCTGACACATCTTCTTCAAGTGTGGAGGGCAGCACCCAGCGGCCAAGTGCAAGTACATCTGGGAGAAAGGTCCTGGGGGGCAGGACCATGTGTACCAGCAGCCCTTTCAGACCAATCAGGGTACATTTCGGGGGCTGCAGTCGGGGCGGGGCAACAGAGGTCGGGCAAGCAGGGGGGCAGGTGACACCCCTACCAAACCCGACATCAGGACAACTGAGAATTCGAGAGGAAGTTTAGACTGGCATGGGCATTTTGCTACAAGTCCACTTGGGAAAAGGGGCAATTTTGGCAAGCAAAATGTCAAAAGGAGGTAGCAGCAGGGCGGGAGGAAGGCCCATTTGAATCCCCCCTGCTGCCAAACCTGCAGGTATCACCTTTGGGATTGGTTCCCAATAAACAGCTGGAATAGTATCAGGTGATACATCATCTCTTGTACCTAGAAGGGGACTCAGTCATTGATGACATAGGAGAAGAGGACAGCAAGGTTATCTACACTACCCTGGAGGAGGCAGTGTGGCTCATTACGACCAAGCAGGGGGTGTGGCTGGCCAAAGACAGCCATACAGTCCGCCTTCCAGCTGCCTCCAGTCTGGCAGGTAGATTGGGAGCTGCCAGGTTTCTTGGTGGACAGGCTGTATTATTTCGACAAGGCAATTCCAAGTAGGTGCTCAATAGTATGCGCCACATTTGAGATCCTTAGTACCTGACTGCAATAGGTTTCCAGAGACAGTTGGGATACCAGACAGTGGTGCATTACCTTGATGATTTTCTGGTCATCATGGAAGGGAGAAAGGAGACAGAGGTGATGTTGTGGGATTTCAAGGCATTATGCCAGGAACTGGGGATGCCACTGGCTGACAATCAAATGGAGGGATCACTCCAGATGATAGAGTCGTGGGTTTGGAGTTGGATACGGTACAGGAACTGTGCCGGTTACTGGAGCAGAAGGTCAAAAGACTGCAAGGGTTATTAAAGTAGGTTGGGGGGAGTTGATGGGTGCACACAAAGCAGGTGCCACAACTATTAGGGCAGTTGAATTTAGCATGTAGAGCCATTGTTCCAGAGAGCACGTTTACACAGTGTTTAACCTGGGCCATGCGAGGGGCAGAGCAGCCCCATCACAGGATAGGCCTCAATAAAGGGACCAGGGAGGACTTAGTGGTATGGGAACATTTCCTACAGGTTTAGAAAGGTCAGACATTCTGACAAAATGAGTGGCTGTACAACACGGACCTGCAGCTGTATACAGATGCAGCCAAGGGTGTAGGTATGGGGAATTACTTCCAAGGTAAATGCTGCACAGCACCATGGCTCGAAGAATGGGTGAGGGGAAATGTGACATGGGACATCACTTGCCTAGCGCTATTCCTCACTTGGGTTGCAATGGTAGTCTGGGGTGGGGAGCTCAGGAACTGACAGGTCACACTTTGGAGTGATATCAGGTAGCCGTAAAGGTGCTGAACAGAAAGTGGACCAGGTCAGAGAGAGTCATGAGGGTTTTTAAGGAGGATGGTGTGTTTAAGTCCGACCCTGAATATGCCATTCAGGGCTAAGCACATTGATGATGTGAAAATGTGATAGATGACTGCTTCTCCCAATTGCATATGGACAAATTCCAGACCATCTCACCCAGGGGGAAGGGGAACCACCATCCCAATATACATATGGATGATTGGAGTGGGGGAACCAAAGTATAGTTCTGAAATTCCTGGGCTCCAAGGACCCTTAGAGCTTATAGAAACTCATGGAGGGCATTTCAAACAGTTCAGGAACAATACAGGGGACAGGTAAGTGGGGCAATAATACAGGAGCAGGTGGCCAGATTCATAGTGGGGGGATGGCAACAGGACATGGCACATGCCACAATGGGGGTTCACTTGGCAGCCATAGGGCAAATATGTACCTTAAAGGGGTGGGAGGCCCACAAAGAGCAATCTGACCTGCAGAAGGATACAGGGTGGAGACCAGAGGGCAGAAAAGAACAGGACACCAGGAAGCCAATAGGTGATATTCCAGTGGCAAGACTGGGGGAGGTGGCTACACCACATAGGTAGCTCAATGTGTGAGGCAGTGTCATTTCAAGAACTGAATATATTTTTTTTATTTAGTTGTTTAACCAGGTATAGCACACTAAGCTGAAAGCTTTTTTACAGGAGCGACCTGGGAGCACAAGGAGGTTAAGTGACTTGCTCAGGGTCACACAGTATGCAAGTGGAAGCTGTGGGATTCAAACCCAGGTCTGGTCTGCTGGATATCACCAGATTTGCAGCTCAGAGCCTTAGACCACTACTCTATACTGCCTCCAATGGATATGGCTACATATATTGGGGCAGTGCAGTTGAGATGGCCAAAGATGGACCAACAAGGTCAGGACAGCAGAGGATGGCTGTGAAAACATAACAATGCAGCCATTTGTCCAGTGGGGGCCCTGCACGTGTAAATGGCTGGGCGTCCCACTGGGGGATCCCCGCACTGTTTCATGCATGAGATGGGGAAGCCAGTCACCGGATATTAGGTGAGAGCAGTACTGCATAAAGGCTTCCGATTTTCGGAACCAGTGGAAGGTTACTCTTCACATTCATTTATGAGAATGCTGCTGTAGTGCATCATGATAAGCAGGGGTTATATATTTTATTGCCAGACCTTATCGTAATACACCTGGATGGCAATGACCTGGGGACATGGCCCTGGCGGGACATACTTTACCACATAAATGAGGATGTGCAGACAATTAAAATGGTGGTGGACAGAGGTTACACTTGCCTGGTCAGAGAACACACCAAGAAGGGTGGCATATAGAGAAGAGCCACAAGGGCATGGACAGGGCCAGGAAGTGCATAGACGCATAGGTGGTCAGGCTGTTTGAGGCCCTGGGGGGAATTGGTAATTTACCATATTATTCAGGAACAAGTAGATGAATATTTCCAAGGAGAAGGGGTGCATCTCTTGGACCTTGGGCTGGTACTGTTTTAATCAAGAAATGGCAGACACCATCAAGGTATGGATGAAGTGAAAGGGAGTGGTAAAGTGAATACAGAGAAAAAAAAAAGGGGGGTGAGGGAGAGAAAAGGATGGAAGTCCACTGTCCATCGCAAGCTGGAGGTGGACTACTGGAAAAAAGGGGGAGGAGGACAGGAAAGAAAAGGGAGTTCAAAAGGGGAAACATGAAAAAGGACACAGGTTTGATGAGAAAGAAGCAGGGGCACAGTGTGTACGCTCGTACTCCTTGACAACAAAAGAGGAAGTGACTGGGCCCCCAATGATGTACATCTGGAGGGCAGAAGGAAAGAAGAAATGAATGAGATGGATGAATTGAAAAAGAATGTGATATATATGATATATTGTAATGTATATGAATATGATTTGAAAGACTATGTAAAAGGACAATGAAAATGAACAGTTACTGTAAATATGAAAATTTGAATATCAATAAATTAATTGTCGAACTGAGCAACCACACACAATCCTGTCTGTGTTTTATTGGAGGGGCTCTGGGGACAAAGAGGGTTGCCCAATTAAAGGGCAAACCCCATTGTACCAAGGCCATGACAAGATTAGTGGAAGCTCAGGGGGGGGAGGGGAGGAGGGGAGGGAGGAGAGATGAGGTCACAAAGTGGGAAGGACCTCATGAGGTCAAAAGAAGGTGGTGCCAGGGGAGTGGTGGGAACAGTGAGGTGGCAGCCAATATTGGGGAATGGAACAAAGGGCTGGGCCAAATTAGGGCCTGAAAAGTGGCTGCACAGGAGCAGGTGCTCACAAATTGCTCAACAATTTCCCACCCACCCTCCGATAGGGAAGTAGCAGAAGGGACACTGTGGAAGGTGGAGCACAGTGCACCACTGTGGCAGGAGGGGCATAGTGGGGTGTTACAGATGGAATGCCGAAGGTGGATGGCAGGAAAGGGACAGAAAAAGGGGAGAAGAAAAGGGGGAAAAAAGGGGGAGGTGGACAGAAAAGAAAGGGGGAGTTCAAAAAGGGAAACACGAAAAAGGACACAGGTTTGATGAGAAAGAAGCAGGGATACGGTGTGTATGCTCGTACCCCTTGACAACAAAAGAGGAAGTGACCAGGCTCCCCATGATGTATGTCTGGGGGGCAGAAGGAAAGAACAAATGAATGAGATGGCAGAATTGATCAAGAATGTGATGTATATGATGTATTATAATGTATGAATATGATTTGAAAGACTATGTAAAAGGACAATGAAAGTGAACAGTTACTGTAAATATGGAAATTTGAATATCAGTAAATTAATTGCTGAATTGAGCAACCACACACAATCTTGTCTGTGTTTTATTGGAGGGGATCTGCGGACAATGTAAGGTACATGGGGGTGTGCCAAATAAGTGTGTGTTTGCAGGAGATACAAACTGACACAGGGATTGGGCATCCTGTGTCAATGTGAACAAAGTGGATCCTCCTTGACTCTGCAGCCTGCAGCTCAAGTTCCAGCTGTGGCTGCAGAAGTCAAGAAAATACAACTCTTCTCATACAGAGAATGTCCAACAAGCCATTTTCTGTATGAACTTCACCCGACAAAAACCTTGCTTGGGTCCAGCTAAAAAACAGACATTGGAATACACCTCTTTAGCTGTGTTGTGATGGGTTTTTTTTTTGTTTGTTTTTTAAACATTTGGTACTTCAGCATCCTCACGAAGTGGCAAACAAGATGGTGGATGCATCACAGTTCAATCGATCAAACCTCTGTGAATTGTGTGCACAATACCAACCTTCTTTGTGAAAAGAAGCTGGCATTGTGCACCCAGTACTCATATTGTGCTCACAATACCGGCCTTCTTTATGAAAAGAAGCTAGTATTTTTCACACAGCGCTCATATTGTTCAAAAAATTGAAATGTTCCTGCCTGACATATCAATTTCCCCATAGGAAATAATGAGGAAA
Organism: Neoceratodus forsteri; assembly: GCA_016271365.2. Lineage (NCBI taxonomy): Eukaryota > Metazoa > Chordata > Ceratodontiformes > Ceratodontidae > Neoceratodus > Neoceratodus forsteri. The sequence continues at coordinate 52,993,241 of CM028130.1, read as the reverse complement.
TTTTAAATACATACATAGATACATAGACAGTGTCGGCAGATAAGGGCCTATGGCCCACCCAGTCTGCCCATTTGAGCTTGTAAGTTCAGTTTATGTTTTCCAAGAAGTTTGTTGCCCCTTATCCCTGACCTCCAGAATTCCTTTATGTCTATCCCATGCATTCTTAAATCCCGTGATTGTTTCAGCCCCCACCACTTCCTCTGGTGGGTGTTCCACTTGTCCACCACCCATTCTGTGAAGAAATTCATCCTCACGTTTCCTCTGAATCATCCTCCCTCCAACTTCATCCCATGCCCTCTAGTCCTGGAATATCTTTTTTGCTTAAAAATAGCATATTCCGGTACCCTGTTCCTCCCTGTAAGATACTTGCATGTCTCTATATTATCCCCTCTCTCCCTTCTCTCCTCCAGGGAGTACATGTTCAGTTCCTTCAACCTGCCCTCATAGGACTTGTGATGCAATCCATGCACCATCTCTGTTGCCCTCCTCTGAACCTTCTCTACCCTGTGTAAGAGGTCTGAACCTCGCTTTCAGATTCTTGATGATATTGGGAATGCAAGTAATCACAAACAAGTTGCAGTCAAGTAATAAACAAGTTTATTACTACAAAAGGGATAAATCACAGTTGCCCTAAGCAGTTCTTACCAATACAAACTGGGATCCAGTGCTAAGCATTCCCTACACCTCGAGGTTTCTCTGTAGTCTCTTGGGATCTCTCGGGTCTCTGAGGTGTAAAGCCTGTGCATTACATTATATACCTATGATAATTACTATGGTTACTGTAAGATAGAAACATTTCTAGTTACAGAGATGAGCCCTATTGGCTAAATTAGAGGTGGCTCCACGGTCCAAGATAACATTATATAATTCTGTAAAGTCATCAGTTTTAGAAAAAAGAAGTTCTTATACAGAGTATTACATAACAAAGTGTAGTGTTGCACATCACCAAAGGATGGAAATGTTGCCTTACATATTATAATTACTTCAAGGACAGGTGTCTTGGCATCTGACAAGTAAGAAATAGACAGAAAATACATGGTATAATATGTGTGCATTAGCAAGCAAAGTGGATTACAACAATATGCCTTCGTATCCTGACATCTACTTTTGTACGGTAGATACCTTTAGCCCTAAGTATTAGTGTCATCTATGCCTAAGCATTAGCTGTCTACGGTGTACCTTTGAGGGTATCAATTAGGGTGCAGGGACCTTGTGTAACAATTCCCCCCCTTGTTGCCTCCAAGGGCAACACAGGCAAATCCAGGGAAAGGACAGGAGCAGTGGTTGTTCACAATCCCAATGCGCGAGCCTTGTAAAGGAACTCAAGCTGCTCACGGTGTTGTCGTAGTGTACGTCGTAGGCAGCAAAGCATAATAATCAAAGTAAATATCAAAAATGCTTGTATAATAAAACCTTTAAAAGTAATCTCCAACCAGGTGTTGGTCAACGCATTATTCATATCTACGTCATTAATTAAATCAAGAACAGCTTCATTGGCTTTGGTTATATTATTGCTGATGTGGATGAGGTGTGTGTCCTTTCTGTCTAAAAGGGATTTCAGTGTGAGTGTAAGTGGGTCTATGTGTACGTTAAAGTATGGTAGGTATTCTGACAGGGTGAGTAAATAATCTGGGTTGCCATCAATAATGTCTGCATCCATAAGGGGGGCGGGGGTTATAACAGTATGTCTAATGACAGTCTTCTGGTGGGGAACAAAACAGAAGTTGGGGTAATCAATAGCACAAGTAACAGAACCATATGTATAAGATTTATAGTTAGTAACAATACAGTATTCACCATCAGAGTTGTATTGTGAGCGTACAGTAGGCAGTCTCCACTTTTGCAACTGGACAGAGCATGTGTAGGTCGTCTTTGAAATCCGTGTTGACAGGCGATGAGCTTCCTCACGATAGGACTGGTAGAGCTGATCAGGAGACAAAGTTGAGTCAAAAGAGTTGGTGCCATTGTCAGTGATGTCATCATCCATAGTGAAAGTCCAATCAATGCTGTCTGGAGAGTAGCCACAAACAGGGCATATAACATCAAGCACATCACAGCGGCACAGGTAGATGTATTGCTTTTTCGCACAGTAGTCCATGTGCAGTGCCACCCAGGCATCCAGGAAAGAATGGTAAACCAGTAGAGGTGATAGATCCAGGCGTTCTCTGTAGATATCTTCATCCAAATGCCCAATGGAGTGTGCCAGTGCAAGCTTATCGAACAAAGCTGTAGTGGGATCAAAACGTGGTAAGGAGACAGTAAAAGAGACAAACATGGTATCTGTTATGGAACATTTCTTAGTAGAGAAACAAGGACCAGTATTAGGGTGCCTGGTCACAAACCCCAAATTCCTCACTGTGGAGAGAGGAATAGATAAAGTCTGTTGCATACACAAGGATACACAAGTAGAGAGTTTACATTTTGGACAATACCATTTGGAAATGCGTCTATCGTGTATGATGTCGGGAATTCTTCCAGATTCTAAATCACGGAAGAGGTTGTTGATGGTAGTGAGAATGTATGAGCCATAAGTGGAGCAGAGTATTTCTCTACCAATACATTGTCTGTCAGCCTCTCTATTGTTCTGTTGTATGAGTGCATTAATCTTATCTTTTGAATCAGTGAATGCTTTAGCAATGTCGTGCATGTTGTTTACAGTGTATCTTTCTTCCTGACTAAGACCATCCACACCATGCAATAATGGAGGTAAAACATTATTAACCAAACCAGTGGAGAACTTCGCAGAATGACTTTTGATAGCAGTGATGTCAGCTTTATTCCATATAGACATAGCCGTACCAAAAAGACCTGTGACGGTGCCTGTAGCACCCATAACATCAGAACTGTCAACTTCATGTTTGTTACGTTTATAATTGAAAGTACTAGGAGGGGTTTTCCTCCTAAAATTACCTCTATGTTCAGTAGAATAGACCCCAGTAAAGGGATCCTTAGTACGAATCTGAAATGCAGCTAAACTATCAAGCAATAAAGTACTGTAAAAACCAGATGTATTAATATTGTGACACATACCAAATTCTTTAATGTTCCAGTAAGTCAGGTTAAACAAAACAGGTATATGCATAAACTGTAAATTATTAATTAAAGAACCTGGGAGGGCAGTGGCTGTGAGACCACTTTGGGGACCAGGGTTATGTTTTGGACATTGCCAAAGTTGTTTTTCAGTGGGTGGTAACACAGAGAGATACATGGCAGTAGAGGCCATGTGGTGTGCAGCACAAAATCTGCGAGCGGAATCTTTGGATAGAGAATTACAGTAGGAAGGATCTAGTAAAGCAGTAATGTTGTACAGACCAGAGTGTCTTAGTGCAGTTTGTAACAATGACAGTGAACCATTTGGGGATAATTTAGCATTGGGCCAACCCTGAAAAGTTCCCTTGGAGAGTTTGGCCACAGGGAGGATTTGTCCTTGTGATGTGGTTTGCCACTCAATTTGAAGGGTAGATTTGTCAGGAGCAACGACCGAGGCAGTGAGGTAAGTATCGGAACCTTCCTGGACAGTGATCATAGTATCTAGTATTTTGATGGAAACTCCCTCTGTAGGAGGTGCTGGAGGATCCAGTTGTCGTCGGAGGTCCGGTACCGTGCCTTGGATCCAGGGGATCACTCCTGCAAGGAGGAGATATAGGAACAAGATAGCCATCTTGTCAGTGTATCTGAAAAGATTAGTATATTAGTACAATTCTGCCCAATGGGGTTGGGAAAAGTAAGTTAACTCATTCAGGCCTAGAGACATCTGTAGGCGGTGTCTGAAAGCAAAGCCACTCAGGACAATAACGCCTGTAGACGTACTCAACAGACTTTCACTCAGGCCTAGAAACGTCTGAGGAAGTCAACACTTTTTACCTAACTATTAAACAAACCAAATTGCTTAGAATTGAATGCATAGCACCATTAGAAAGGTTATTTTGCTCTGAACAATTTTGCTGCAGATACTTCGTGTCTATCATGTATACTTTAGGAGTTATTCATATTTGTTTAAGGTATGGTGTGCATGGCTAACATTTGTCTGTCAAGCCTCACCTAAGCACCTTGAATAAATCTGAAAAAAAAACAGTTGTTTGGTATTTCAGCTACTATAAAATAAAAACTAAATGGATTACAATTGATTGCATAGCACCATTAGAAAGGTTACTTTGTGCTGAACAATTTTGCCACTGATACTTTGTGTCTACCACATATACTTTAGGAGTTATTTGCATTTGTTTAAGGTATGGTGTGCATGGCTGACATTTGTCTCTCATGCGTCACCTAAGCACCCTTGAAAAAAATCAGAAAAAAATCAGTTGGTTGGTATTTCAGCTAGTATAAAAGAAAAACTAAATTGATTACAACTGATTGCATAGCACCATTGGGAAAGGTAACATTGTGCAGAAAAACTTTGCCACTCATAATTTGTGTGTAGCACTTACAGTTCAAGAGGTAGTCATATTTGTTTCTGGCATGCTGATTATGGCTTGATTTTGCTTAGAAAGGCCCAGTATGCAGTGCTAAGAGTATACAGAGCACAAGTGGTGGAAGTCTCAAAGAGCTCTTGTGGTGTGAATGAGTTAAGTTCCTTTGTACAGTTTCAATTGGTTTGCATGCAACCATTTGTCAGGCAATTTGTTGTTGTGCAGGAGTCTAACTTGATAGACTGCCAGACTGAGCTTGTTGACAGTGGGGTATGGGCCTTCCCATTTGTTGGAGAAGGAGTGGGTGGGATGTGCAAATTGAAGTACCATTACCTGGTCTCTGACCTGCCAATCCACTTCTTGTGCGTGTTTGTCAAATTGTATTTTGGATTGTTGCTGGGCTTTGCCCATGCAGTTTGCAGCATACAAGTGTGTGTTTATGAGGTCTTTTCTGAGTTTTTCCACATACTGATCTACAGACACGCGGTCTGCAGTGGGGGTGTGCAGGTCAAACAGTAAGTGTTCAGGTAATCTCATCTGTCTACCAGTCATCACCTCAAAGGAAGTCAGCTGGGTAGTGGCTGAGGGAGTACCCCTAATTGTCATAAGGAGTAAAGGCAACAGGGAATCCCAGGTTTTGGGATTGTCCTCAATGAATTTGGAAAGCATTTGCTTAATCCATCTGTTGGCTCTTTCTACTTGACCTGAGGATTGAGGATGATAGGGTATGTGGAACTTTTGTTGAACTCCAAGGAGTTCAAGGGATTCTTTCATCAACTCACCTGTAAAACTGGTTCCTTTATTGGAGTCTACCTTGAGAGGCAGGCCCCACCTGGAGAAGATCTGTTCCACCAGGATTTTGGCAGTGGTCTTTGCGGTGCATGTCTTAGTGGGGAAGCCTCAACCCACTTAGAGAATAGGTCAATTACCACAAGAGCATACTTGTTGTTTCTACTAGTATTGGTCAGAGGGCCAATAAAATCAATTTGGATGGCATGCCAAGGGCCAGAGTGTCTTTGTGGTAAAAGTTTGGCATTTCGTTTTGTAGGTATGGGATTGTTTTGTGCACAAACAAGGCAATTGTCTATGTATTATTTAACATCTTTGGTTATACCAGGCCATCAGGCGGTGGTCTTGAGTCGTTGGAGGGTGTTTTCTGCTCCTTGGTGCCCACCAGTAGGAGTATCGTGTACTTGGTGCAAAAATTCAGATCTTAGATGTCTGGGGACTACCCACAATTTGGTGGTGGTGTCATCTGGTTGGAACCAGATGAGCTTGTTGTCAGGTGATAAGTGCAACTTACCTTCATGTCTTCGGTATGGATTATGTGTAGGTAGTCTTTCTTCAGTACCTTTGTCAAGGAATCTGAACACCTCTCTAAGTTCAGTGTCCCGGTGTCGGGCTGCTGAGAGGTCCAGAGGAGAAAAAGACTCAGATTTCTTCTTGAGGGCTGCAACATGTACAGCTGCATTAGCTTCTGGATGGTCCATCATCCAGACGTCCCCCCCTCGGGCCCCTTCCTTGGCAAGGGTGTCTGCGGTGTCATTTAAAGCATGCTAGGAGTCATGAAGAGAGTGGGCTTTGACCTTGTGCACATAAAGTTTGTGTGTGTATTTCTGTACTAAAGCATGTATGTAGATTATCAATTCTTTGTATTTCACTGGGCTGCCGTCAGAAGAGAGGAAGGAGTTCTTCTGCCAAAAGGGAAGAAATTCTGTAAGGGAACAACAAACCCAATTAGAGTCTGTAAAAATGACGGTATCCTGAGTTCCATGTTGGATGAACTCAAGGGCACAGGCCACCGCTGCCATCTCTGCATACTGTGATGAAGCTACACTACAGCATTTAGATATCTTGACAGTGTTCCCATAAGGATAGACTACCAAAATACCTATCCCTGCAATCTGTTCTCCCCTGATAGTAGGATGCTGAACCATCAATGAAAATATGGCACAAAGAGGTACTCTCGAGTACTTGTGGCATAGCAGGGAGGAAGGGACCTGGATCCAGGAGGTCAGGTGACTGCAGTGTGCAGTCATGGGGTTCTCCCTGAAAAAAAGAGACAATGAGCTAGTAGAGATGGAACTTTGGTCTGGTGGACCTGGATATCTCTATCCTGGAGGAGAAGTGACCAACGTGTCAGCCTAGTGTTAGAGACTGATCCATCCTTCACTCTATCTGACAGCAGAAAGGTCGTTGGCGTGTGGTTAGTGTTGAGGATTAATGGTGAGTACCCAATGATATACAAGAAGTGCTTGACAGCCCAGTAGGTGGCCAGAAGGTTCCTTTCACAAAGGCCATACTTCTGTTCTACTGGGGTCAAGAGCTGTGATGCATATGCAATGGGTCTCAAGGTGCCATGCACCTTCTGGGCCAGCACTGCTGACATGACAATGTCAGAGGTGGCACACTCCAGATGGAACGGTAGTGTGGGATTGGAGTTAACCATTGCTGGGGTGGAGGCCAGAGCCTGCTTCAGTAACATCACAGCCTGGGTGTGAACAGGACCCCAAGTCCATGGAACATCCTTTTTGAGTATTTCATACAGAGGAGCGGCTTTCTGAGCAAAATCACAAATGAAATCTCTCAAATAATTTACCATACTTAGAAACCTTCGAAGAGTTGCCACACTGGTAGGTAAAGGCAAATCTTGTAATCCCTGTACCTTTTTCCAGGTAGGGCTTCGACCTTGATCAGTTATTTTTAGACCCAGGAAGAGTACTTCCTTCTGACATAATTGTGCTTTTGCTGGGTTACATTTCAGGCCTGCTCTCTGGATGAGAGTCAGTAATTCATCCAAGAGATCCAGATGTTGTTCCTGCATGGCCGTGGCCAACAACAGGTCATCCACATACTGTAAGAGACATTGGGGGGTTAAGAAACTCTGTAGGGCATCCATCATGTGAAGATGGAAGAGGGATGGACTGTTATGGAATCCTTGTGGCAAACAAGTCCACGTGTATTGTTGTCCTTCAAAAGTGAAGGAAACTTATATTGACTCTTCAGGGCCAATGGTAATGACCAGAAACCATTGGAAATATCCAGGGCACTGAACCATTTCTGATCAGGTGTTAGAAGTCGGAGCACATCTGGTGCCGATGCAACAGTTGGGGAACAACTGGGAGTGACCTGATTCAGTTTCCTGTAGTCAATAGTAAGTCTCCAGGCACCTGTGAGTTTCTTCATGGGCCAGACTGGGGAGTTGGCAGTAGAAACACAAGTTCTAATTACTCCTTGTTTAAGGAGTGACTTGATCATTTCTCGAAGAGAAGGTAAGGCCTCAGTTGGAAAAGGGTATTGTCTTTGCCTTTCATGTGCCGGGCTGGGCACTTCAGTGACAGTGTGCATTCTACCACAGTCATGCTTGTTAACTGCAAATGCTTCCAGATGTCATTGCAGAACAATTAAGAGTTTTGGAAAAAGTTCATGATTCTTGAACAAATCTATGATGTCATACTCTTTGTTATTGATAGATATTGTTGCCACAGCATGTGAATCAGGAATCAAGATGGTATGGTATTGACCCTAAATCTGTATCAGCAGCATGTTGGCTAGATCCACCACATAGCCGTGTGGTGCAAGGAAGTCAATTCCTATGATACTAGGATGATCATGCAGCACCATTAGTTGGAAAGCATGTGAGGACTTCAAATGGCCTAGCTCCACCGGTAAGGGTAGGGAACAGTATGCAGACAGCCTAGTACCATCGACTCCTGACATATTGGTCTTCCATCCAGTAGACCAAGGGGACGTGTCCGGGTGTTCATCATGTTACACGGATACAGCTGCACCTGTATCTAGTAAGACTATTAGTTGGCGGCCCCCGACCTCGGCCTCGGTGCAGGGCCTTCCATTTGCATCCAAGATCAGCTTGCTTACAATACGGACTGGGGCCTGTAATTGTCAATCTGTATTGCCGGAGGCATGCAGAGGTTGGGCCTGACTTGCATGAATGACTTCACAGTGCTGCACTGATGTGATATAGGAAGGAGCTTCTGGGTTCAGGCTTGTAAGGGCCTGAGGGCTTGTACTTCTGGTGTCTCCATGGCCAGTAGTGGCCTGGGCCGCCGGTTGCACCACCACAAGGGTCTGTACGGGGACAGCATCTGCTACAGAGCATACTTGTCCCAGGAGCTCTCGAAATTTTCAGTTTTCTTCAGCTATCTCCCTATATGAGGGACCCATTCTCTGTAATGGCTTCCCTCTGCCCTTATGTCTCCTATTTTTGGGCCAATTCTGGTTCCCACCCAACTGTTGTTGTTGGCCTTGTTGGGGGTTTTGTTGGTTACTAGCTGAAGGGGCCGATGAATGTTTGGTCTGTTGGTGTTGGGCCTGCCCTTCCACTGTATAGTGTGTCATGGTCCCAGAGGCGGGTTCCACGGCAGCTACCTTTTTGGAACTGGAACCCAAATCACAGATGTACAGTTGATACACCCTCTCAATTTTCCGAAGAATATCGGCAAACCTATCTGTATTTGGGTAAGTGGTTGGCTCTACCTTTTCTCTTACTGCTGGGATCATGTTGGTAAGGAACAAGGTCTTGTATTCAGTAAGATCTACATCTGCAGCTTCTTGTGCCAGGTGTTTTCCTGCTCAGTAGGCCATCCAGAGTCTCTGGTGGTAGGTCGCTGGTCTTTCTTTTGCATTTTGCTTTACGGCATCACTCCTACTACACCTGGACTATGAGTGGAGATGAGCTCAGCTGCAACCTCGTCAAAGGTAGCGTTCCCATCCTGGCGAACTGCTTCGGGGAGTTTGGCCCATAAACCAGGATCGATGGTCTGGCGTAGTATTTGGACCTGATATTCTGCAGCGAGGCTGAGCATCTCGCATTTAGAACGCACCTTTTCCAAGTGACAGCTAAGGTTGTCGGACGGGCTCATCCGACTGATACTGTCAGCAATTTGCTGGACAGAGTAGGCCATTTGTAGGGGATTAGTAGGTGGTGGATCAGGCAAAGATAACGCATCTCACACACCATCCAAGGCTGCGTGAGCTGCAGCTTCTGCTGCAGTGTGGACAACACCTTCCTGAGTGCCAGCTTCTTGGAAAATTTGTCAAATTTGACTTTTAATAGCTTTCATGCTCCTTTCAGGAAGAGGAACATTACCTTATGCTCTATCAATCATGGTTTCTATCTCTTGCCTGTCTTCCACACTAATAACGGTTACCGGAGGCGCTGTCAGGACCAGGCTTGTGCCTGCTCCCCCCAATCATGGGTGCCGCCATGTTAGCATTTCTCATGATGAGCATCACAACGTCGTCGATGTGTGACCTGGGGAGTTGTGGGCGGGGACCCGCCATGCTGTGGATGGCTGGGTGGGGAATCTGGGCCATAGTAGGGGTGTGATTGGGCGTTGTACTGTGAGACGTAATCGTCAGATAACTCCCCTTCTGATGACGAGTGAAAGGCAGGGGCTACGTCTCCCATTGCCTTAACATGGCCAGCCAAAACCTCTCGCTGATGGCGCAGTGTTGCCATCTTAGCTCTATATTCATCATGATTCACACTTGCAACATCCATATCAACCTGTTCCTGCTTCTGTTTCTGCAAAACACGGTACGCAGGTGCTCAATTCGCGATTGTCCCTATAGGCTATTTCTAAATCATTACGTACCTGGTTAATCTCGTCCTGTAGTTCACCCATTTCATCACTCAACTGTGCATTTGCAGCACTCAACAAATCATTCATTTGCACAACCTGACTCTTATCCTGTCTCAAACTTTCACACTCCTGTTTCAGAGTACACATTTCTTGTTCACCAGCCTGTGCTGAATGATGCAATAGTGAATCCTTTTCATTATGCAGAGTTTGGAGCTCAGACTCCAAATTCTGCTGCAGTCTAATACATTCAGTTTCCTGTAAACCCATCTCTTGCTTAAGAGATGCGATCTGCAGATCAAGGGTGTGAAACCTCACTTCGAAGGCTTCCAAAGCAGCGTAGAGAGTGGCAACCATCAAGCCTTTAGTGCAACGCTTATTGGTTGACTGTCGCGTCTCTGTGTACTGAGTTGAAATCCCCAGTACAGAGTTGTCAGATTAACTTGCGTCCCACGCGAAGTCAGCCCATCCTCCATGGGAGGTAAGGAAGTTAGAGACATTGAGTCTCAGTTCTGCACAGATATCTGATACTGTGGCCATTGTGTGGGAGGGAACGAAAATTCAAACTGTGAAAAAGACAGCGTGTTGCGTATCGATCCACAACACGAGTACTTTAAACACATCCGGGCTACTGTATAAGTTGTAGGCTTGCAATTCAAAGCTATTATGGAGTGGGTCGAGACGGCATCGACCACACCCAAAAAGTCAGCCAGACTTTGCAAGTGACCACAAACTGATTTTGTAAAAACCGGGAGAGGTGATATGGGAATGTACACCTATAGTCCCCATGGGGAAGAGAAAAAGTTTTAGCAACAAGTGAAAACTTACAAACACCAAATATCGCCTGCACACGGTCGCCAATTTGTAAGAGGTCTGAACCTCGCTTTCAGATTCTTGACGATATTGGGAATGCAAGTAATCACAAACAAGTTGCAGTCAAGTAATAAACAAGTTTATTACTACAAAAGGGATAAATCACAGTTGCCCTAAGCAGTTCTTACCAATATGAACCGGGTGCCAGTGCTAAGCCTTCCCTACACCTCGAGGTTTCTCTGTAGTCTCTTGGGATCTCTCCGGTCTCCGAGGTGTGAAGCCTGTGCATTACATTATATACCTATGGTAATTACTATGGTTACTGTAAGACAGAAACATTTCTAGTTACAGAGATGAGCCCTATTGGCTAAATTAGAGGTGGCTCCATGGTCCAAGATAACATTATATAATTCTGTAAAGTCATCAGTTTTAGAACAAAGAAGTTCTTATACACAGTCTTACATAACAAAGTGTAGTGGTGCACATCACCAAAGGATGGCAATGTTGCCTTACATATTATAATTACTTCAAGGACAGGTGTCTTGGCATCTGACAAGTAAGAAATAGACAGAAAATACATGGTATAATATGTGTGCATTAGCAAGCAATGTGGATTACAACAAGATGCCTTCATATCCTGACATCTACTCTTGTACGGTAGATGCCTTTATCCTTAAGTATTAGTGTCATCTATGCCTAAGCATTAGCTGTCTACGGTGTACCTCTGAAGGTATCAATTAGGGTGCAGGGACCTCTTGTAACACCTGTCTATGTTCTTACATAGGTAAGGTCTCCAGAACTGTACAGTGTACTCCAGGTGGGGCCTCACTAGTGTCTTGTATAGTGGAATTATGACCTCCCTTTTCCTGCTAGTGATGCCCCTGCCTATACATCCCAGCATCCTATTTGCTTTACCTGCTGCCTTGTCACACTGTTTCCCTGCCTTGAGGTCATCAGAGATGATAACCCCAAGATCCCTTTCCTGCTTGGTGCATGCCATATCATCACCCCCCCCCAACTGATATATTGTGCCAGGGTTTTTTTGCCCCATATGCATTATCTTGCACTTCCTTGCATAGAATTTCAACTGCCAAACCCCTGACCATTCTTCAAGTTTCTGGAGGTCCCTTCTCATTCTGTCTACACCCTCTGGTGTGTCTACTCTGTTACAGAGCTTGTGTCATCAGGGAACAGTGAAATTCTGCCTTCTAGGTCCTGTGCAATGTCACTGATGAAGATATTGAATAGGACCGGTCGCAGCACTGATCCCTGTGGTACCCCACTGGTCACTCTTCCCTCTGTGGAGTGACTGCCATTTACCACCACCCTCTGTGTCCTGCCGCCCAGCCAGTTACCTACCTACCACACTACTGTACTGCCCACACCCATATTCCCCAGTTTGTGCAATAGTCTTCTATGTGGCACAGTGTCGAAGGCCTTGCTGAAGTCCAGATAGACCATGTCCACTGCCCTCCCCTGATCCACCTCCCTATTCACCCAGTCAAAAAATTCAATGAGGATGGTCTGACATGACCGCACCCTGGTGAAACCATGCTGCCTTGGGTCCTGTAGTCAATTGACAACATGATGTTCTACCAATCTCTCCTTCAGTAGTGCTTCCATGATCTTCCCCACTACCGAGGTGAGGATGACTGGTCTATAGTTCCCCGCTTCCTCTTTGTTCCCACTTTTGTATAAGGGGACTACATCTGCTATCCTCCAGTCTTTGGTTACCTGCCCTGTTTCCAGTGATGGCTAAACAGGATAGCCAGAAGTTCAGCCACCACCTCTCTTAGTTCTTTAAGGACCCTGGCGTGCACCCCATCTGGCTCCATTGCTTTATCAACTCTTATTACTTCTAGTTCCTTCAGGACCCTTTCTTGTGTAAAGGGACTTGTGTCCATTTCTGCACCATTCTCACCCGTTGTACTCCATTCAGACCCATTACCCTCCTCTTCCTCAGTAAAGACTGAGCAGAAATACTTGTTCAATATGTCAGCTTTACCATTGTCATCCTCCACACAGCCCCATCCTCCCCCTTCAGTCTCACTATCCCTCCCTTTGCCTTTCTTTTTTCACTTATGTACCAGTAAAAGGTTTTCTCCCTCTACCCACTGATTTTGCAATGTGTTCTTCTGTCTGAGCTTTGGCTTCCTTACTGACCTCCCTGCCTCCTTCTTCTGGGTACTTCTCCCTATCCCTTCTGCCTGTGTCTTTTGTATTGCCTGAATGCAATCTTTTGGCTTTCACTTTCTTTGCTACCTCTTTGGAAAACCATAATGGTCTCCTCTTCCTTTTCCTCTTGCTAACCTGCTTAATACATAATTCTGTTGCTCTTGTAATCCCCATTTTAAATACTGCCCACTGTTCCTCAACCCCTGATTCCTGCCCCATTCCCCTTAATGCCTCTTTCAAGTATCTCCCCAGTTTCCCAAAGTCTGCTCCCCTAAAATCCAGGATATGTGTTTTGTGTGGTTTGGTTCTGTTCTTTCTGTGATTTCAAACCACAGAGACTGGTGGTCACTGTTCCCCAGGTGCTCCCCCACTGTTAACCCCATGTCATAACTTTTGAATAGATTAATATTTTTTCACCAAACATTCAAAAGGCATTTCTGTGAGGCAAATGCTTTCTACCCTGAGCTACAGATGGACAAAGAAATTAAACAAAAACTGGTAAATGTAAGATTTTTGATTCTCTGTATCTTAAAAACCACAAATCTGATTCAGACAAAATTTGGCACATCAGGAGACCTACCCATAGAGATTACTGCCAAAGCTCATGCAAATCCATTCAAGGGTTGCAAAGTAATTAAGGTGGAAGTGTGCAAAAGTACTTTTACTTTCATTACACATATACATTTTCCCAAAGGAAATAATTGGAAATTAAAAATGTAATAACTTTAGAATGAATTCATATTTTTTCACCAAACTTTCAAAAGGCACATCTGTGATCCAGAGACTTTCTACTCTGAACATTTTGGACCACAACATAAAGCAATTATTGAGATCCAGCTGTAGAAAGAAATGTCAAAAAAACCTGATTTGTCTGTTTTTTCAACACTTTATATTTCAAAAAACACACAACAGTTTCCCATAATATTTAGCAGTTTAAGAGACCTAACCATTGAGATTATGCAAGCCACATTTCATAAAAATCTGTTGAATGGCTCCAAAGTTATTAAGCTTCAAAATTTGGACTTTAACATAGACGTGCACTTTCACCCTAACTATACTGGTGTGACTGCACCAGTATAATATATACTGTATATATATATATATATAAACATAGAAACATAGACTTTGATGTCAGATAACACCATTTGGCCCATCTAGTCTGCCCATTTCCCTACCTACAGGATAGACCGCAGATCCTAGTTAACCAGCAGCCTATTTCTTCCTACCCCCCCCACAAGAATTGCCTTATGTCTGTCCCATGCATTCTTGAATTCTCCCACAGTTTTAGATCCCACAACCTCCTCAGGAAGGCTGTTCCATGCATCCACTACCCTCTCTGTGAAATAATACTTCCTCACATTGCCCCTGAACCACCCCGCATCTTTAAATTGTGTCCCCTTGTTCTTGCACGTCTCTTTTTCTGAAAGATGCTACCCTCTTGGACTTTGTTGATTCCACTTAGGTACTTAAAAGTTTCTTTCATGTCCCCCCCTCTCCCTTCTTTCCTCAAGGATATATGTATTAAGGTCCTTTAGTCTCTCCTCATACGGCTTCTCTTGCAGACCCTGCGCCATTTTAGTTGCCCTCCTCTGGACTGCCTCAATCCTGTCTATGACCTTGCGGAGATGGGGTCTCCAGAACTGGACACAGTACTCCAGATGGGGTCTCACCAACTGTCTGTACAGAGGGATAACAACTTCTTGTTTTCTGCTGCTGATGCCTCTCCTTATGCATCCCAGTATACCCCAAGCCCTCCCTACTGCCTTCTCACATTGCTTGCTAACCTTAAGGTCATGTGATATGATTACCCCCAGGACCCTTTCCTTTTTTGTTGTTGTTACTACCCCCCCATTGTGTATTCTTCCCCTGGGTTCTTGTTTCCCAGGTGCATTATTTTGCTCTTCTTTGCATTGAATCCTAGCTGCCATACTTCTGACCACTCCTCCAACCTTGCAAAGTCCCTTATCAGCCTTTCCATGCCTCCTTGTGTATCAACCCTGTTGCAGATCTTTGTGTCAGCTGCAAAGAAGCATACTTTTCCTTCCAGTCCCTCTGCAATGTCACTTACGAAGACATTAAAAAGGACTGGACCCAATAATGAATCCTGCAGTACCCCACTAGTAACCCCTCTTTCTTAAGAGTGGACTCCATTTACAATTACCTTCTGTGTCCTGTTGTCCAGCCAATGTTTTACCCAGGCTACCACCCTGGGACCCACTCCCAGGCTGGTTAATTTGACTATTAATCTTTTGTGTGGGACTGTGTCAAAAGCCTTGCTAAAGTCTAGGTAGGCCATGTCCACAGCCCCTCCCTGGTCTACTACTTTGGTCACCCAGTCAAAGAAATCTATTAGATTCATCTGACATGACCTTCCCACTGTGAACCCATGCTGCCTTGGGTTTTGTGCCCCACTGTCCTCTAGGTACTCAACTATTCTTTCCTTCAGAAGTGACTCCATCACTTTCCCTACCACAGAGGTCAGACTGACAGGTTTGTAGTTTCCTGCCTCAGTCTTGGTCCCACTTTTGTGAAGGGGAATCACATCCACCTTCCTCCAGTCCTTGGGTACCACACCATCCTCCCATGATTTATTAAAAAGAGTTGCCAGTGGTTTCACTAGTTCCCCCCTTAATTCTTTTGGAATTCTGGGGTGAATTCCATCAGGCCCCATTGCTTTGTCCACCTTCAGTTTTAGGAGTTCTTGCAGAACCCTTTCTTCTGTGAAAGGACTGGGATCGACCCCCCCATCAAGAGTGTTTCTGTTTATTTGATTCAGCACTTCCCCCTCCTCTTTTGTGAATACCAAGGAGAAATATTTGTTCAGTATCCCTGCTTTGTCACTGTCCCCCTCTGCCCACTCACTGTTCATTCTTTTCGGCCTCACTATCCCTCTCTTTGTCTTTCTACGCTCGCTGATGTACCTATAAAAGGTTTTATCCCCCTTCTTAACTGAGTTGGCTATCTTTTCCTCAGTTTGAGCCTTTGCAATTCTGACTTCCCTCCCTGCTTCATTCTGCCTTAACTGGTACAACTCTCTGTCCTGCTCTTTCTGTGTTTCCTTATACTTCTGGAAAGCTATCTTTTTCTTCCTGACTTTCACAACCACCTCTTTTGAGAACCACAGTGGCTTTTTCTTTCATTTTGATTTGTTTATTTGCTTCTCACAAAGGCTTGTTGCCTCTGTGATGGCAGTTTTGATGATTCCCCATTGTTGCTCCACACTTCCTTCTAGCCTGTTTGCTAGCGCTTTTCTGAGGCACTCTCCCATCTTGCCAAAGTCAGCCCTCCTGAAGTCCATTACCCTCACCTTTGTATGGCTTGACTCTGTAGCTGAGTTTACCGTGAACCACACTGCTTGATAGTCACTTGATCCCAGATGGCAACCCACTTCTAGATCTGAGATCCTCTCACTGCCCCCATTTGAGAGTATGAGGTCTAAGATTGCTCCCTCAGGAATGGGTTCCAAAACTAGTTGTCTGAGGCCTGCCATCTGTAGGGCATCAAGAATGGCCTTGCTCTTGGATGTGGCTGTGGCAAATGTGATCCAGTTAACATCTGGCATATTCAGGTCTCCCATCAACAGTATCTCCCCCTTCTCTGCCATTCTAAGAATGCCTTCTATCGTATCCTTGTCCATTCCCTCCCCCTGACATGGGGGTCTGTACACAACCCCTGTGCAGATTGTGCTGCCCTTTCCAGTCTCCAAGGTGACCCACAAAGTCTCCTCTCCTCCCTGTGTATACAGAACAATGAGGAGTCTCGCCAAGGAATCCAGCTCAGGAACAGTGGGAAGTTCATGCCAGATGAATCTAATAGGTTTCTTTGACTGGGTGACCAAAGTAGTAGACCTGGGAGGGGCTGTGGACATGGCCTACCTAGACTTTAACAAGGCATTTGACACAGTCACACACAAAAGATCAATAAGCAAATTAGCCAGCCTGGGACTGTGTCCCATGGGTGGTACCCTATGTAAACAACTGGCTGGACAACGGGACATAGAGGGTAATAGTAAACAGTGACCACTCTGAAGAAGGAGGGGTTACTAGTGGGGTATCACAGGGTTCAGTACTGGATCCAGTCCTTTTTAATGTCTTTATAAATGACATTGCAGAGGGACCGGAAGGAAAAGTATTCCTCTTTGCAGATGACACAAAGATCTACAACATGGTCGATGCACAAGGAGGGGTGTAAAGGATGAGAAGGGACTGGGCAAGGTTGGAGGAATGGTCAAAAATATGGCAGCTTAGATTCAATGCAAAGAAGTGCAAAGTAATGCACTTGGGAAACAAAAATCCAGGGAAAGAGTACACAATCAAGGAAGGTATTAACAACAATAAAAATGGAAAGGGACCTGGGGTAGTCATATCAGATGACCTAAAGGTAGACAAGCAATGTGAGAAGGCAGTAAGGATGACTGGGGGGATATTGGGATGTATAGGGAGAGGCATAACCAGTAGAAAAGAGGAAGTTGTTATCCCTCTGTACAGACACAGACAGTTGGTGAGATCCCATCTGGAGTACAGCAAACAGATCTGGAGACCCCATCTCCACAAGGACATAGACAGGATGGAGGCAGTCCAGAGGAGGGCAACTAAATTGGTGCAAGGTCTGCAAAAGATGCCATACGAAGAAAGATTAAAGGATCTTAATATGTATACCCATGAGCAAAGGAGGGAGAGGGGGCACATGATAGAAACTTTTAAGTACCTCAAGGGAATCAAAAAGTCCAAGAAGGTAGCATCGTCCAGACAAAGAGATGTGCAAGAACAAGGGGACACAATCTGAAAATAGGGGGAGGACAGCTCAGGGGGCAATGTGAGGAAATATTTTTTCACAAAGTGGGTGGTGGACACATGGAATGACCTTCCTGAAGAGGTCATGGGGTCAAAAATAGTGGGGGAATTCAAGAATGCATGGGACAGACATAAGGTAATTCTAATGCGGGGTAAGAAGAAGTAGGCTGTTGGTTAAATAGTATCTGCAACTTATACATTAGGTAGGGAAATGGGCAGACTAGGTGGGCCAAACAGTCCTTATCTGCAATCAAAGTCTATGTTTCTATGTTTCTACATGCTCATGGATACTAGTTTATTGGTTTGTTTTTACTATATTGGTTTCCAAAAAAAAAAAAAAGGTTTTTCAGTACGGATACTAATAACATAAAAACAAGTATGTGTATAATTCATTCACAGTTTGAAGCATGGCCCTGAGAGGACTCAAGAGCAACAATGAGGAGGTGGTTCACAGAGTCATGGAGCTGGTGAAGAAGGTGCAAAAGATGCTGGATGAGGTGGATGACATCCCCACAGGATAGAGCCCAATACATGAGGTAGAAAAAGGAAAGGTGGAGCTACACCACAGTCCAGGGGAGGAAAAAGGCAGCCCAAGAATCCTGCTATCTTGGTGCACCCTCAGCCTACTCCACCCCAGCCTCAACCTGGCTTGGTCCCACCACAGCCTCTCCAGCCTCTGCTGGTACCACCAAAGACACTCAACCCAAAGCCCCCACAGCCATTTTAACTACAGCCAGTGCTGCCATTAAACCTCAGGGGAGTAGGTAAGGTGAACCTCACACTACAGGGGAGTATAAGGGAGTACATGGAACATATTATTGGTTTCATGGGGGGAAATGTTATTTGGTATTTGGAGAAGGTACTAGGAGAAATTAAGAAAGGGAAGAAGGGAGAACAAGGACCGAGGTTAGGGCTGCAGTGGGGACAGGGTGACCAGGCATGGAGATAGGAATGCTGGGAGTTAAAAAAGGAGATCATGTCCCATTGGCTACAAAAACAAAATCTGAAATGGGCAATTTGTAGACATATTTGCTTTAGTAGATAAGAAGATGGCAAAAAAGTATGAGGAGAAAGAGAGTTTGGGAAAAAAGGACATGATAGCAACTCTGGTATTATTGGGCAGGAAGGAAGAAGGTCTGGGCCTTTATTACAGTGCCATAGTACAGGAAAAATGCCTGGAACTGACCACACCATTACTGGCATACTCTTATTATTCATAGCACATGCAAAAAGAGGGAATGGCACCAATTGGTTGCAATCTGACAAGCAATTTCACCTGCAGATCATGTCACATGGGGATGCAAGATGGGACACTTGGCACTTGGACCTGTAGCTGGCAACCATGATGGGGCAAGGGGGTGTAACAGGAAATGGGTCAGGAATGAGACAGGATTACAGAAATACTTTGGGGTTTTAGCAGAGCACAATGCATCTGGCTAAATTGTCATTTCAGACACGCTTGTTCCAAGTGCTCCTGGACTCATCCAGCATCAAGATGTAGAATGTAAGGAGATAGTGGCATGGGGATGGCACAGTTAGGCAGTCCTTTCGAGATGGTTTCTCAGGGGCACAAGGGTGCATTGGGGGTATGGGGAAGGAGGATGGGTTTTGGAGGGAAGAGGTTTCTGACAGAAAGCAGGGATCAGGTAAAGAAGGCTTCAGAACAAAGGTAGAAAAATAATACCAGTTAGCATGGATGCTGGGTAAGTGGGGGTACTTAAATAATGGGTGACAGATTACCTAGATAAAGAGGCTAGCAGAACATACGAAGAAGGATTTACCAAGGATTTTAAGTTACATTTTAGGGGGGAGGGGAGGTGCATGAAAGCAAAGAACCTAGGGTCAACAGAGGGTAAAGAGGAGATGAATTTGAGTATGTAAAGCCAAGGCATTTACACAGTTTGAAAAGCACACGAGAAACAGGCACCAACTTTGTAGAAAAAATAAATTTTTATACTTGCTATCCCAACACATTGCAATAGAAACCGCATTTATGAAGACTGATGTTTAAACTTTTGATAAACAAATAAGTTGTCCAATTGGCGCCAAATCAAAATGAAGTTTGTAACTTATAAGTGTTCCAGTCTCTGTTCATTCAAACTGAGACGTACTCAAAGAAATGTTACTTATAAGCTTTCCCCTAGAAGGAGGACCAAGCATTTCAACTTTGTTTTTTGACCTAATAACAGGTCTGTATATGTGCCTACACAAAGAAGCCCACAAAAATCTTTTTGCTTTTGAGTATTCATATTTTATAATCCTGTATAGGGAGAGGATGTTGTGAGCTCCCAGAGCTAAATTATAATTAAAACAACACACATGCTAGAGCATTAAAGTATTATAATTACTGGTGACCAATTTTTTAAATGGGCTTACTGAGTTGATATTTGCTGTAATAACCAGTCGGTTATTATGGCATTCATGCACTCCATCTATCAAAATCTATCATTGGCTCCCGTTCTGTGAGTGGGCGGGCTAACAGTTCTGAAAACATGGCGGCTCCGTATCTTAGTGAGGATCCACCAGGGGTAAATCATTACCTCCCAAATGTATTTTTTAACCTATTTTACTGACCCTACCATTTTTTCAAGTATCTGGTTGATCCTGCACTTCACTAGCTTTGGGCAACAAACAACAGCGGCAGCAATGAGTCTGTGTCTGCCTGACACAGGTAAGCACGATCCTAATCGCGATCATGATTTTAGTTTTAAATTGTAAAAAAAAAATTAAACTTGGAGCAGAGTGAGCAGGTGGGTGCTATGAGGCAAGAGGCAGAGGGACTGTGGAGTGTAGCACAGCTCAGCTGGGGAATTTAGAGTTGGGGTAGCTGCTACCGGGTGCCCCAGAGAACTTGAGTAGAGGTGCCACTGGATGATACAGGGAGAGAGATAGAGTGTGTGTGTGTGTGTGTGTGTGTGTGTGTGTGGAGAGAGACAGAGACTGTGTGGGGGAAGGGGGAATCACAGCACTGATTTGCAAAAAATTGGTCACTAGCAAATTATATGAAATAAAAGATGGGGAAGTGTGTGCATATGAGAATTTAATTCACAACCTTGGTTTGAGATGCTTTGATAAACCTCTCAGACTTCGCCCTCGGGGTTTATGTAGCATCCCACACCTTGGGTGTGAATTGAATTCTCATAGTACACACATCCCCATCCATTATTCTCTATTTTCACCACTATGGAGACATTAGCATACAGAGAGGAAGAAGGGAAAGGACTGGCCTATGATAACACAGCATATGATGAGTATTTTGGCAATATAGTGACAGAAATAAATCAAGAAGTAAATGTGAACTCTTTAGAAGCTCTAAAGAAAAGGCAAACAAGAAAGCATATGCATGCGATATTGTTGAGTAAATATTGGAGAAAAAATAAATACCAAGAGGTCTAAGGATTCAAAAGCCTCCTACGTTGGGTTTAGATGACCCAGATTTTATGAAAGACTGGGAGAAAGTACTGAATAAAGGTTCCAGTGATTTAATGCTGACTGTGATTAAAAAGGCAAGAAAAAAGCAGATTAATACATTTAATTAAAGCTAAAGAAAATGAAATCTTTAAAGACATCCCACAAATCAAAATTTATTTACATTTGAAAAAATTAGAAGGAAAAATGAAGAAATTTGAAGAAGATTTAAAGGCATACAAAATTAAAAAACATGAGAGAGAGATGCAAGAAACTATAAAAATGGTACCATTTATAATTGGTATGGAAAAAGATCTAGAGACAATATTTCACTAAGAGAAAAACAAAATGTACAGGTGGAAAATTTTGAAACGTCTGATGAAAGTGGTAGTGACAATTATGAAAGAAATGAAAGGAATAGACAAGATAGGATTTTCAGGAAGATCCAACAGAAGGGAACAGCAGAAATACATCACAGGGAATAGGACCGGGGGGGGGGAGAGGAAGAGGAGACAGAAACAGAGGAAGAGAAAGATGGAAGAACTATGGCAGGTTTTGGGGGAGAGGCCAAACCCCACGGAGGTCCCAGAGGCTGATGAAATGAAAATTATAAATCTAACAGAGACATCGTTAACAGGCCATCAAGAAAAATTATTGAAATTAGGTTTAACTTTTTTCCCAAATACAAAGTTAAATGTATTTGGCATTAAGGTTGATAACTATAAATTCATCAGACAATTACACTACCTCCAGCAATTAGGCCAATATATGTATTAGAACAAGACAGTATACTAATTGATGGCATAAGAACAACACAAGAAAATAAATTTAAAAGACAAGAAACCCCATTTAAGAAAAAATCTACCTTTATTCCTCCTGGAAATTTTAGTCAAACAGTAAATGTGTTTAATAAAGTAATTACTAACGAAATGGAAGAAATGTACCACACAGCACAGCATATAAAGAAACACAATTTATACTTAAAAGAAAAGGTTGTAATTAAGGAACTAAGTAACAACCCAGACTTTTTAGTATAAAAAAAAGTGGATAAAGGAGGTGCTGTAGTTGCCTGGCCACAAGATATATATTTAATGGAAATGTACCATCAGTTAGATAATAAACATTATTACGTTAAATTGAGATCTGCTCCATTGTTCCAAATTTAACTAAAAACAGATGATATACTGCGAACAGCATTCAAGAATAAATCTATCACTGATACAGGAAAAGAATACCTAACAACACATTGCCCAGTGAAACCCACCATCTATTTACTACCAAAAGTACATAAAAATAGTAAAGTACCCCCAGGGAGACCTATTGTTAGTACTGTAGCATTAGATCAACTACGGAACCATTCTCGAAATATGTAGATTTCTTTCTAAGACCGTTTGTCTCATTATGCAGATCTTATATTGAAGACAGCCATATGGTATTGAATAAAATAAACACAATTGAGGCTATTGAAATAAAAGTACTAGTAACAATGGATATTGAAAATTTGTATAACAACATTCCACATGAGGAGGGCTTGGAAACAATAAGAAATGTTTTGGCCCAAAAAGAAGTAAATATGTACCCCCCATCTGAACTAATATTGGAGATGGCTAAGTTTGTTTTAGAATCAAATTAATTTCTGTTAGATGAGAAATTCTATAAACAAATTCATGGGACAGCCATGGGGATGACCTTTGCACTGTCTTTGGCAAATCTTTATGTCAGTGACTGGGAAGATAAATACATCTGAAATGTGGATATCAATAAATGGTTTGATAAAATTATTTTGTGGGTCCACTTTATTGATGATGTACTCTTACTATGGAGAGGAACAGTGAACAAAATGGCTGAGTTTTTTGTATAACTTAATAACAGCAATATAAATTTGCACTTTACAAAAGAACAAAACTCAGAAGAAATACATTACCTTGATATAGTCATTTATAAGAAAAATGGAAAACTAGAGACAACATTGTAAAAAAAAAAAACAACTGATAGAAACACATTATTACACTGGGAAAGTAATCATATATACCATCTGAAAAGTAATATTCCATAAGGACAATTACTGCGAGTTAAGTGCAATTGCTCAGAAGAAGTAGTGGCAAAGAAGGAGTTGGCAAATACGTGTGGTAGATTTTTAAGAAGAGGGTATGAAGCTGGAACTTTAATTAAAGTGGTAGAAAGAATGAAACCGAAGCCTTGAGAAATTCTACTTGAAAATAAACATAAGGATGAAGAAGAAAAATATACATTAACACACAGCACTGAATATAATGAGGCATCACCAAAAGTTGAGAGAATAATCAAATTGAAACTAGGAATTTTAAAAGCAGAACCCTGCTTAAAAGAATTAGTAAATGAAGGTTTATGAATCACTAGAAGAAAAGGAAGAAGTCGGAGGGATATATTAACAAGAAATTTTTTTGAAAGTCAAAAAGAAGATGGTTCAACATGGCTTAAAAACTCCCAGAAGGGAATTAAAGATGCACAAACTGTATACATTGTAATAACACCCAAGAATTCAAACATCCTAGAATGCAGAACAAATGTAAAATAAAGGGATTCATAAACTGCGAAACACAAGGTGTTATTTATATGCTGACCTGCCCATGCGGTCTAGCATATATTGTTTTTTTTCGTAGATTTTTATAATTTATTGTAAGTTTTCTAGGTATATTATGCTGTTTGTATATTGTGGTGTTTGTATTTATGTGTATTTAATATGAAACTTATTTGTATGTAACTAGATAGGAATTTACACATGTCTGTCTTGTAAACTGGATTATGTCCAAATGACATGTATTACCTTTATAAACATAAATTTTACCTACCTACCTACCTACATATATTGGACAAACAAAAAGAGAGCTGAAATTATGCATCAGTGAGCATAAGACAGCAATTCGAGTGAACAGTGTATCTTATGTGATGGCAAGACATCACGAACAACTGTGTCATGGATCCCCAGCTTCATTAAAATTTGTCAGACTAGAACATGTAATCCTGCCACCTCAGGGTGGAAACTTGAAGCAAATGTTATGACACAGAGAAAGCTTTTGGATCCATAAGTTGGATACAGTGTTTCCAAAAGGGCTAAATAAAGATCATGGACTACACACCTTTATAGGAGTCTAATTACTGTCCATTTAACTAGTAATATACTTTGTTTCAGTTCACATCTGTTGGACATCTACATACAATATAGGGACTTTGGATTTAGTTAAAAATCTTGGTTTAATAAAAAACAGAGAATTAGAAATATGACCCTATATAAAAAAACACCATTTTTTGTATATGTGGAAATGTATTCTAAGTGAGAACAATTGAACATTGATGCATAAAAAGTTTAAAAATACAAGACCTTATGTTTGAACAATTTTTGTGAGCTAATCACAGTATTAGTTACATTGAGAAATGTGAGATTCATATTAAAGTTTTCTAACCTTTTGTGGGTGTAATAAATAATAAAAAAACCCTAAGGTTAAGATATACACACACAAATATCAAGTGAGAGAATATAGAATGTCATTATGTTCACTGGAGATTGGCTTATTCGCTCCTGAGTAGAGAACATGAAGATTATGGATCGCATGCCTTTAGATGTTTAGCCTTTGTGTTTGCTTGCATTGAAAAATGAAAAATAACCTTGTAGCATTATATCTAATTCATATTTGGTTGGTGTCTTACATGCAGCATAGGGATCCTTGAATAATTTGGCATAATTTAAATGTGCTGTTTTGGAAAGCATTACGAACAATAGACCAGTAAAACCTAATAAGCAAAAAATAAGAGTTTTTTGCTTGAACAGTGAAGGGTTGAATAAAGCACAAAATACATTGACATGGTAAAAATATTAAGTGCATCAATGGCTGCAAAAGGTTTTATTGCAAGTGCAGCAACGCCAGGTTAAGTTTCATCCATTCAAATAATAAGTGGTGGGATTCTAACCGGCACACTGTCCATTAGAGAGTTTTGGCTATTAAACTCTGGTAGGTTTTAATGTGTGGGGTGAATATTGAAGCTCTATTTGTCCTTCTTGGATGAGTTCTCATCCACAGAACCTTAAACAGAGTATTAAGATTACGATGTGGCATGCAGCCTTAGTTTGGGAGCTGTGAGAGTCTTCAGATTGACTATAGGAAGACTCAAATTGGAACTAATGAAGAATGAGGATCGCTATGCTGTAGGTCAGCTGCTAAACAAATGCTCCAAGTTAGGAGGAATATCTTCAAATAAAATATACAGTCAAGCTAGAAAGAATATGTTCACTAGTAAAAATGCCATTTTAGTAGTCGGATGACATCCAGGCTGTTTTTAACGTAATCATTTTTCCACACTTTTTCACTAGTTATATTATTTAATTTTTTCACCTCACTTATAATTTAGCTGTACTTCAGTTTTAAGGAATTATGAAATTTGTATATTTGCAGTAGTGTGGTTAAACATAAATTAATAGTATTATGTGTACTGTTACCATGGTAACCAATGACATAAAGAGAATTGCTATTGACCTTTGGAATTAGCGCTGATGAAGATGTCACATGTCGGAAACATCAGCTCATAATACGTGGTTTCACAACTTGGTGTATGTCCTTAATGCCAACAAAGAAGCAGTAATGGCGATTGAGTGATTTTTTTTGCTGTTGGCATTCTTTCTTCCCTGTAATGGTCTTGTGAACACTCTGTTCATATCGCAAGGAATTAGGCAAATGAGCCAGAAGGTTGTTGCAGACTACATCAAGCTAAGTAAAATTTCTGTGAGTACATCTCAGTTTGAATGAACAGAGACTTGAACAGTCATAAGTTACAAGCTTCATTTTGAATGTGGCGCCAATTGGAGAACTTATTTGTTTATCAAAAGTTTAAACATCAATCTTCATATATGCGATTTCTATTGCAGTGTGTTGGGATAGCAAGTAAAAAAAAATATTTTTCTACACAGCTGGTGCCTGTTTCTTGTATGCACTTCAATCTGTGTAAATGCCTTGGCTTTACATACTCAAATTCATAAGCATTTCCCTAGAAGGAGCACCAAGTATTTCAATTTTTTTTGACATAATAACAGGTCTGTATATGTGACTACACATAGAAGCCCACAAAAATATTTTTGTTTTTGGATGAGGAGGAGATGTTAGCCCAGAAAATGCTAAAAAAAATGTAGTTGGGAAAGGTAGAGGGGCCTTTCCAGGACACACTCCTGGACAATTTGATGGTGTCCTCTTTGGGATTGGTACCCAAAAAACAACCTGGGGAATACAGGGTCATCCATCATCTCTCATAATCAGAAGGGGGGGGTCGGTGAATGACTTTATAGGGGATGACGATAGCAAAGTGATTTATACAACTTTAGAGGAAGCAGTGCAAATGATCCAGGCAGTTAAGAGGGCATGGCTAGCAAAAACAGACATCAAAGCAGCATTTCAGCTGCTCCGGGTATGTCCAAAGGTCTGGGACCTATTGGCTTTCTAGGTTGAGGGACAGTATTATTTTGACAAGGCCATGCCCATGGGCTGCTCCATTGCTTGTGCCACTTTTGAGATGCTCGGTTCCTAGCTGCAATGAGCATTTAGGGCCAGGTATGAGTACCAGCTTGAAATCCCTTTACCTAGATGATTTCTTACTGGTGGGTAGAGGAAAGGAAAGGGCCGGGGAGATGCTAAAAAATGTATGGGAGATTAGCAGGCAACTGGGTGTCTTGCTGACAGAAGACAAGACCTAAGGTTCTAGCAGATGTTACATAGATACATAGATGCTGTTAGCAGATATGGACCACTAGGCCCATTCAGTCTGCCTGTTTAAGCTTTTCTTCCTATCTCTATTATTCCTTTGTTTCTGTCCCATGAATGTTTAAAGCCTGCTAATGTTTAGAGTTCCAAGGGATTGAAATAGATGGAGAGGCAGGTTTGTTCAGACTCCCAGCACAGAAGATCTGGAAGCTGAAGGAATTACTGGAGATAGTAAGAGGGAAGAGGCATGTACCATTGAACCTGGTACAACAGCTGTTGGGTTATTTGAATTTTGCCTGCTGAGCAATAGTGCCATGGAGGGTTTTCATATGGCGGCTGGCCAAGGCCACAAAAGGTGCCATACAACAGCACCATTGGGTGGATATTATGAAGAGGGTGAAGGAGGACCTGGGGATATGTGCAATGTTTGTCATGTGGCATGCATTTATTTTCAGAGGTGCCAGTACTTGATACCCTGTTGGTCTGTTTAAAATGTAAACAAAATAACCAGATGCAGATTGAAATCTCATTGTTTAACACCAGGCTTAAAGCCCTTGAAATTAGCCAATAAGGCTTCATTGAGAAAAGGGTGACAGAACATGAAAGCTTTAACACACATACAACAGCAAGCTCTATAACATCAGAAGTACAACCATGACCAAGCCAAACTATATGTTCAAACAAGCCTTTTATCTCACTACACAGGGATCCTAACCCCAATACAAATCCAACATTTAAGCATTACTTCAATAAAAAGAGAACAAGGGAAGAGAAGCGCAAGAAAGTGAAAATGATGACTATTTTGAAGTACAATTTAATAGACCATCAAAGAAAATTACTAAGGGGAGAAAAGCGGAAGCATTTACCCTAGCCCTGCATAATAGTTTTGACCCACTGATTGAATTAACTGATGTTTAAGGGATACCTGTTGTGAGCATTTCAACCTACCCCCAGTTCCTACCAACAATGCCCCCTGTTGATCAAGGAATTTTACATGTGTTACAAGATAAAAACACAGAGCAATCAGTATCAGAGGCAACAGATCAGACATTCTCCTTCCTGAATCTTGATATTGCAAAGCAAACTGAGGAAAACCCAGTGGAGCAAGGAGACCCTATAAATATGATTACAGAAGAGTCAGACTCTAGTAATAGCCCTACAGATAGTCCCCTAGATAACTTAACCCTGACAAAGAAGGAAAGCGAACACATTTTTATACTGGGAGATTCTATCACAAAATACACTGATAGATACTCTACAAGAGGAAACAAAGCAAATATTACAAGTTGCACCTATAGAGGGGGAACAATTAAGGACATTACCCAACTTTTGCCAGTTATATTGCAAAATATCCCTGAACACAAAACCCTATTGTTACATGTGGGCACAAATGATTTTGGAAAACAGGATGTGGGAGATATAATAAATAATATGACAACTGCAATAAAAACAATACAAGAGCTGAATGCAACCCCTATAATTTCTGAAATCCTACCTGTACCAAGGGCAAGTTTTACAAGATCAAACAATATTAAAAATTGTAATAATTGGTTATGCAGATGAAGTCTGTCAAATAAGGTAAAATGTATAAAGACATGGGAGATCTTTGATAATAATCCCACACTAAATGATCACGATGGTCTGCATCTAAGTAGACAGGGGACCAGGCATCTTGGCAATATTTTTCATAGTACTCTAAATCAAAACCAAACAAAAAACTGACGATCAAGGGGCATGGGGAAACATCAAGCTGTATGGTAAAAAAGGGAATAATAAGGAAACTCCATTAAAGCCCAATCAAAAAAACACCAATAACTTGAACATAAAAAAGATACTAAATAAAATAAATATGGTTTGTCTTGTCTCACAACAAATGCCAGGAGCCTACACAATACCAAACTAGACAAACTGAAAACATAACTAATTAGGGATAATTTTGGCATAGCTGCTATAACTGAAACCTGGTAGAATGAGTCCTCATCCTGGAACACCAATATACTGGGCTAAACAACTTACCATAAAAATAGAACAGGAAAAAGAACAGGTGGGATAGCATTTTTCATCAAAAATAGTATACAATGTAAAGCAGTTATTGATTCTACTGAAAGCACAGCTACTGAATTAATTTGGAATTAAGTTTTAAGGGAAATCAATCAAAAAAATTGATTGGATTTTGTTACAGGCCCCCTGATTCCAATCTGATTGAACACCAGGATATCTTGAACTCTATTAATAGTAAATCCAACTATAAATAAATTATACTACTGGGAAATTTTAATCTCCCTGGTATTAACTGGAATGAGGCTGGTGGAACCAATAGCCAGAAAAACTCATTTCTAGATACATGTTCCTCAAATGGTTTGTATCAGTTAATAAAAAAAAACAAGGAATTGGAATATTTCGGATCTACTCTCGACAGACATTCCTGATAAAATCATTAATACTAATATCAAAACACCCATTCAAAATAGTGACCATATGGTCATAACTTTTGATACTAATGTCCGTATTAAACAAGAGCTGGACAAAACAGTTTTTTAAAAACTATAATAGGGCAAATTTTATTGCACTTAATCAAGAACTATACAATTGAAAATGGGACTATGGATCCCCATCTCCATTAGTCTTCTGGAACAGGATAAAAGACACACTTTTAGAGTTGGAAGAAACTTTTGTACCAAACAAGACACTATATAATAAAAGGGGAGGGATCCCACCCTGGGTTACTTTTAAAATACAGAAACTGATTAGACAAAAGAAAAGAGCATATAGAATAATGAAAAAAGACAACACTGACTTTTATAAATGGAGATTCAAAAAAATTCAAAGAGAATGTAAAAAAAAAATTAAAATGGAAAAAAAAACAGATTTGAACTCAGACTGGCATACATGAAAGATGGAGGCAAAAGCTTTTATTCTTATGTTAACAATAAAAAGCATCCCTGAGAACAATCGGACCACTAAAGGTTAACAATGAGGAATTAACTACACCCAAGGATATGGTAGTGGAATTCAATAAATATTTTAGTACTGTTTATAATCCCAAGAACAAAATTAGTAATACCACACCTAGTAATAAAGTAGAAGACCCCCTTGAATTTTCTAAAAGTGAGATATTTGCTAAACTGAATACACTGAATGTCAACAAATATCCAGGGCCTGATACGTTACATCCTAGACTACTGAAATAACTAAAAGATTGGCTAGTACAGCCACTTTTTCAGATTTTCAGTAAGTCATTATAATATCACATCATACCAAATGATTGGAAAACTGTGGCTGTGACACCGATATTCAAAAAGGGAATATAAGATGAGGTATCAAATTATAGGCCCATCAGCTTGACCAGTGTTCTAGGAAAGATCTTTGAATCACTGCTCAAAGCTAAATTTGAAATAGATTTAGAAAAAAGGGGCTAACCGATCATACTCAGCATGGCTTTAAAAAGAATAGGTCCTGTTTATCTAGAAATCTGTGTTTTTTTATTTTTATGAACACATCAACAGGATGTTAGAAAATAATAATCCTGTGGATGTGATTTTTCTGGACTTCTGTAAAGCTTTTGACAAAGTACCACACGACATCTTGGTAACTAAAATGAGGAGAACGAAGATAAATAACACAAATATCAATTGGGTGGAAGAGTAGTTACAAAATCGGACCAAGAGAGTGTCTTTTAGGGGACATTCATCTGACTCATGTTCAGTAAGTAGTGGAGTGCCTCAAGGATCAGTATTGGGCCCAACACTGTGTTCGATTTTTATTTCAGATCTGACAGAGAACATTAACAGTTTCATCATCAAATTTGTGATGACAGTAAATTAGCAGCCCTGGTAAAAACTGATGACGACAGATCTAAACTCACAAACAATCTCAAAACACTAGAAAACTGGGCAAAATAAAATCAAATGTCCTTCAACATCAGTAAATGTGTCCTAATGCACTTAAGCACAACAAATAAACAGTATCAGTTCTTATTAAACAAACAAGTTCTCAAAACTGTAACACAACATAATGATGTGAGTACATTAATTTCCCACAACTTATCCTTCCATGATCATTTTAATTGTGCTACAAACAAAGCAAATAGAGTGTTGCGGTGCATAAAAAGGACTTTCAACTCAAGAGATAGGGGGTGTATACTGCCATTGTACAAGGCATATATAAGACCACATTTGGACTATTGTTACCCTTGTGGAACCCCTGTCTTAGGAGGGACATAGATACATTGGAGGGGGTCCAGAGGAGACCCACCAAGATGTTTGCAAATAGGTGCAACAAAGAATATGAAGTAAGGCTTGATGAACTAAACCTATACTCCTTGGAACAGTGAAGAACTAGAGAAGATCTCTTCTTAATGTATAAACTGTCAACTGATAGTATACTAATGTCACAGTTAGGAATGACCTTTGGTCAATGGGAACAAAATCTTAGAAGTTATGAATACCAATTGTCACTTACATATCCCAAAAACTCCCTACCCAATAGAGTGCATTCTCTAAACCATACAAACTTCAAACAAAAACTAGATCAAGACTAACTAAACAAGGGATGATGTGCCAGTATGGATGGAGATACACACTTATGGGCCTCAGCCTTCTGTATATCTATCTTTCTTAGTATGATACTTAGTATGAGTTGTTGGAGACACATAAAGGGGTGACATTTTAGCAGGACAATGTGTTTTTAACACAGATCTATAATTATACATGGATGCAGCAGGAAGCCACAGGACGGGAACCTATTTTAAAGGGAAGTGAGTTTTGGAGAAATGGTTGGGAACTTGGATGGAACGAAGGCTGACAAGAGATATTACATTCTTGGAGATTTCCCCCAATATGGGTAGCAACAGTAGTGTGGGGAAAGGAATTAAGTAATCTGAGGGTGACTTTTTGGTGTGATAACAGAGCGGCACTGGATGCCCTGAATGAAAGAGGTGCAGTTTCAGAGATGATAATGAGGGTGATGAGACAATAAGTATGGCAAAGGTTGCAAATTAACATGTCTTTTAGGGCAAAGCACACTGAGGTAGTACAGAACACTGTAGCTGACAGCCTTTTATGTCTCCAGTTGGACAGGTTCCAGGTCATTGCCCCAGGTGCAGAAAGACAGTAAACAGTGGTACCCCAACACGTGGGAAATTTGCTGGAGGGAGCCGAACTGCTATTTCACAGCTCATGGTCAGCCAAGATGTTAAGGAAAGTTTATGGTGAGTTAGTGGAAGGAGAGGATGACACATGTGACCATGGGTGTACACCTATCAATCATAGGCTTTGTCTGCAGTTTTAAAGGGTAGGGAGACCCAGAAAATGGTCAGCTAGTGAGACATATGATGCATGGTTGGTTGAGGCTTAAAGAAAAGGAGGTTGATGGCAGAAGCCCCATATCAAAGACATTGTTGGGAAAGATGATAGAGGACTTGCCCTGGGTATGTTATTCAGCAGCAGAAGCAACCTTATTCCGGGCTGCATTTATGACCATGTATCACGGGGCATGTAGGATAAGCAAAGTTTTGGGACAGATGGGAGCTGAGGAGAGACCCAGTTTCCTATGGGAACAGGTTAAGTGGCAATGGGACAGTTTGGAGCTATGGCTACAAATGTTGAAAACAGACCAGGCAGGTAGAGGGATAATGATAACCCTACAGAGACAGGAAGAAGAAGTAGGGATATGCCTGGTGCCCGCACTACAAGGGTATGCAGCCATTATGCCAGCGAAGTGAGGGGGCAATTGATTATACACGGGAGTGGAACTCCAGTAACTGGGGCACAGATGGTGGCAGTGTTAAAAAATAGCATAGCTTTCTTAGGAGAGGACCTGAAGGGGGACTCTTCACCCTCACTTAGGATTGGAGCTGCATCAGAGGTTGCTGCTGGGGGGGAGGTGTCCAAGGAAGAAGTGAAAAAGGTTGGGAGGTGGACATCAGACTGTTATAAAAGATATGTAAGAGAACAGACCTGCTAGTTCTGTTTTGTTTCAATCCCCAATGAAGGAAGCCAGGGCACAGAGCAGGAGCCTGGCTGGTGGGGGTGGGGTGTGGGGGAATGATGTGAGCCAAGACTAATCTTTGTATTCATTGATAATCCCACAGGGCCCATAGGAAGGTGGAAAGTATAGATTTGCGACCACTCATTCATATATTGCACTGACAGAAGAGCGGCTGGGAGAGCTAGGGGGAGACAACTATACCAGAAATGGATCACCATCTGGTTGCATTGGAAAGGGATATGAGGCATGAGATGGCCACCCCTTTTACCATTTCTTGAGGATTTCAGGGCACATGTTAACTGTGCATTTGGAAGGGAATGATCTGGGTTCCCAGCCATGGTTGGATATTATGTGGCGAATAAAGGTGAGATTGCCCCAGTAAAGGAGTGGTGGCATGCTTTGGTGGTAGCATGGTCAGACATGCTGCCTAAGCTTGTATGGAGAAAAGTCATGGACCACAAAGTGTAAGATGAAGTGAAAAAAAGAATGAACAAAAGGGTAGGGGCCTATATAAAATTGATTTGGGGATATGGTTATAAAACACAAATACATACTGGAAAATTACCCAGGTTTGTACAGGGTCAATGGGGTTCACCTCTCAGACATAGGAATAGATACATTTAATGTGGACCTGGTGGAGGCAAAACAAAGAGTGGAGATTGGGAAAAAGACCATAAGCCAGAGGGCAGGGGGGAAGCCCATCTTCTAACGCAAACTGGAGGCAGGGCTGGTGGAGAGAAGAAAGGAAAAGGAGGGGGAGAGGAACACAATGAGGGAGACCCTGGCCTGGATGTACACGCTGGCTGGGCATAAAGGTACCTTTGGGTGTACACCCAAGGGTGCTAGAAATTGGGTACATGTGTACACACATACCCAACAGGAGAGAGAGAAGTAACAAAAAGAAGGAAGAGATCAGAATGTACTTCCAGGTGAAGTAAAGGATGAGAAAGTGAGTGACAGAAAATGATGACCAAATAAATAAGAAATAAAATAGATATGATGAAGAAATGTGAAGATAAAATGTAATTGACAAAAGGAAAGTGGATATGATAATTATGAAATAAAGCATTTTCCGACTGAGCACCCAAAGGAATTGAAGTGTGTGTGTTTTCCTTGAAAGGGAAGGGGATCCAAGGAAAAGGGGAGTCGCCTGATTAAACAGGCAGACCTGTTTGGCCCTGGTGCTTAGTCAGGTGTGGCGGGTATAGCAGGGATGGGGGAAGGAAAAGGAGAGAAGGAATGGGAGCCAATGAACAAAGGGTGGAGGAGCTAAAGGAATAACATGGAAAAGGTGTTGGGACATAAAGGGGCAAGTGACTGTAGGGATTGGTGGAGAGAAAAGAGAGAGAGAGAAGAGGAGAAGATGGATATAAAATGGGCTGCACAAGGGAAACAAGCTCTCATATTTGCTAGCCAGAAACTTGCCAACCCACCTGCCCTAAGAAAAAGGACAGAAAAGGAGAAGAAAAAAGGGCCACAGTGGAGGCTGCCGAAGGTGGATGGCAGCAAGTGGCTAAGAGAAAGGAAAGGAAAAGGGGGGAGAGGGATGGAATGGTGGGCCTGGCCTGGATGTTCATCCCATCTGGGGAGAGGCATCTTTAGGTGCACAACCAAGGGAGCTAGAAGTGGTGTCCATGTGTACACACGTACCAAACAGGAGCGAGAGAAGTAACAAAAAGAAGGAAGCGATTCGGATGTACATCCTGGTGGAGAAAAGGATGAGAAAGTGGGTGACAGAAAATTGTGAACATGTAAATAACAAAATAAAATTAATATGATGATGAAACACAAAGATCAAATGTAGTTGACAAAGGAAAGTGGATATGATAATTATGGAATAAAACATTTGCCAACTGAGCACCCAAAATAATTGAAGTGTGCATGTTTTTTCTGAAAGGGAAGTGGATCCAGGGACAAATATTCCTGGGGTCTAAAAAAATGGAAAGGCAGTTCTAGGAAAGTACCAGCCAGTTGCCAGTAGTTGCACCCACAACTATCCACTACATCAAAGCACTCATCAACAAATGTATGAGAAAATTTGTGTCTTTCTATCACATTAACAATGCTTCAAACATCCCTAATATGTGAGGTTCTCAGGATTGGATTGCTTTCCAGCAGTCTTTTAACTGTTTTAACAGTCTGGCCCTCTCTCCACACAGTTCAGTAAAGTAAGTATTCACCTGTTGCACAGATGGAAGCCTTTTGTTGTCATGATGATTCAAGGCTAACCTTTTGCACCCTCAGTCCCAGCATTTGCTAGGGGCCCCTACTCATAAGGGCCCCAATCAGAAGCTGTGCAGGTCATCAGTCTTTCAGAGTTCATTTTTATGTTCATTTACATACAGTGCTCCCTCTTTTGTCTGCCAGCCTCTGTAAATCCTGAATGTTGGCAGATAACTGAGGGTGGCAGATAGAGATAGTGGCAGTTAAAGGGAGACAACATCACTGGAAAATGGGACAGGAGCTCACATTGGGGATAAAGGGGATAGATAAAAGAGGGAGCACTGTATACACTTCACTGTGAATTATTAATAGATAGAACAATGGACATCACTGAGATTGTAGAACTTTCCATCTAAAACACAGAGCCTATCTACTGTACACTGCACAGTCACTGTAGGTGCTGCCGCTTGAGGAAAAGTGAACTGCATAAACAAGGAGATGACTCGCACTGTTACCATGCAAAAGTTAAAACTATTTATCTAACATATCAAAGTGCTCCCCAAAAGAGCCAACTACCCTGCTTCTTGGAGCTCTGTCGCTTTGTCAGTGGAAGTATGGCTAAGAATAAAGAAACATTAATTTAAATACAAAATATTTGTCACATAATCCATTTGAACTGTGAACCACCATATTAAATGAAAGTTTTACACATACTGTATAAGTAACATTATACAATAGGGGTGAAATGATATGTAATCACTTAAATTCCACTATCAGCAACACTAACTGATATTGAAAACGTGATGTGTACACAGTGAAATTCACTTTAAGTTATCTGTATAGTC
This sequence comes from Neoceratodus forsteri, assembly GCA_016271365.2. Lineage (NCBI taxonomy): Eukaryota > Metazoa > Chordata > Ceratodontiformes > Ceratodontidae > Neoceratodus > Neoceratodus forsteri. The sequence continues at coordinate 52,957,315 of CM028130.1, read as the reverse complement.
TCTTGTCACCAGCAAATATCAGTACTCTATACAGGTCACAACGCTAACATGCCCAATATCAGTACTGTGTCACGCCATACCGCTAACATGCTGAACTACACTTATACCCCTTAAAACAAAACAAAAAAACTAGCACAGCCAAATGAAATTAATATGAAAGTTGCACTTACATTACCTGTGCAGACTGCAGCACAACAGAAAACAAAACACAGTCCGAAAAAGTAGCGTTACACCACAGAACAACTCCAAAACAACCGCACACTACACAAAACAGGTAAATCCAATGAATAACTAACATTAATGCACCAAACCTCACACAAAAGAACAACCTCTATTGCATAAAATGTGTATGTGCTGGGACCTTATGTGATAGCTGATGTATCAGTACTTCTGGCAAGTGAGCTCGGGTTCAATCACTCGTGGCTCCACGTACCATGATAACCCCGAGCTCATTTGCCATTCGTGCTGATATATTAGCAATCACATAAGGTCCCAGCATGTATCCTCTTACTGTTACTTTACAAATGGCAGGTATTTCAGAATAAATTGCTATTCCCACAAATCTTACAATATGTTAAGTATGTCTGCCAGAAACCTGCAATCACAAAGTTAAAATTATTAAGAGCACATCAGTGGAATATCAATGTGCAGTGACACATCATCTGAAAGGGAACACAGTCCATGAGTTCTCATAACACACAACAATATACTAAGATTCCTATTAATTATTAGAAGTGTGCAAATCATTGCCAAAGTGCAAACAACACCCATATATAGAGACTGTCTCTAAGCAAGCAGTACAATATACATTATCCAGATTAATTTCAAAATGGATACACTAACAAGAAATTATTTAGTAATTGTACTGCTGCAGTGTGTGTGTGTGGGGGTCAGACTACGGAATGTGAGAGTAAGGGCAGATAAAATAAATGTACAAGTACAGTCTCACCCTCATGTATGCCTTAATCATATCAACTATCCCCTGCCCCCCCTTCCAGCTTCAGGACCACCTGCACCCCTTTCCAGACGATCAGTCTTGAACTATCTGAGAAACACTTAAACTGCTCCTTCCAACCAGGAGATGTCTTGCTCATGAAGGCCATCCCATTTTCCCTGGCCACCACCTCGATGACCTGGAAAACCCCCAGTTGCATGACGTGGCATATGACTGCAAACAGCCTGGCCTCACATGCTGAACAACACACCCGGTCCAGTCTGCTCAACAACTTGTTTAGCAAACCCCTGCAAACTGGCCTGTGCCTGTGCATCCACTGCCCTTACAGCCTCATCCACTCTTGGTGCATGTAGCAGATGGCTGGCACCCTGGTAGGGCTACCCCAGCCTCATAGTCGACAAACCATATCAATATCTGCAAGGTGTATGCTGATAGTGGCACTTGCGATGCCGCTTCCCACCTAACCACCGTATATCTAATGATCTTGAATTCAGTAACTGGGCCACTTATCTCAATTCTGCTCTCTCGGAACTCCTGGAGCTCCACACACCATCTCATAGCTCTCAACATGTTGAGAGCCAGGCATTCCAGAAAAGGAGCTGGGCTTATTCTATCCAATCTCCCAGAGGTGAGTGGGTACCAGTGGGTACCAGTGTGCTCCTGACAGCAGCTCAGGTGGCCAGTGACTCAAACCTGTCCAACTGTAAATGGGAGAAGCTGTCAGCTATGTAATTCTTGACCTTTTCCACTTGGTTTGCCCTGAAAGATGCTTTCAGTCTCAGCCCCTCCCACACCAGCCTCCTGGACATCCTTAGGACCACTTCTATGGTCCCCGACTGCCTGTTGATGACTGACAGCACTGCTAATTTGTCACATCTAAACAACACCCTTTTATTTCAGAAAGACTCTTCCTACACCACCATGGACACCCACATTGGGAAAGCCTTCAAAAAGTGATGTCCCTGGTCAAACCCAACTTGACCCACCTGTCTGGCTACCTTTCTGATATTCACCTACCTTAGAAATATTCTTTTTTATTTTATTTTAGTCTTTGGTAGCTGGTTAAGGCCCACTAGGCACAAGTGCCTGTTTTCAGGGGTGACCTGGGAGCACTGGGCAGTTAATTGACATGCTCAGAGTCACACAGTATGCAAGTGGAGGTTGTGAGAATCAAACTCAGGTCTGGTCTGCTGGATGTATCAAGCTTGTTCACACCTCATTCCACTAACCTCTAGGCTATACCCCAAGCCACGTCCGTGTACAATTCTAGCTCATCATTTTCCCATTGACCCTGCCAGAAAGTGACCCCATTGTACCCTTCCAGGAATCCCTCCCAGGCTAGTAAGATCCTCCTGAACCCCTGTGCTGATGTGAATTAGTAATTCAGAAGCTTGGCCCTGGTAGTGGCCCTAGCCAATCACCTTGAGAAGACCCTGCCTGGTGCCACCGCCTTGCAGGCGAAGTGCATGTGACTGAGCACCTGTGGAACGACCTTCAATTGGACTCTCTGTTTGCCCTTTATCCCTTTGATGAGCTCCACAAGCTGGGTCACTTTACTGGCCGGGAGCCAGAAGCACTGCCGCTCTACAGCAAACTCTATACCCAGGAACTCAGGCTTCTTCCTGAGTCCCTCAGTCATCTCTCCTGCAAGTGGAATACCCAGGTATCTGCACATGGCCTCGAAGCTCCTAAGATTGCCCAGAGTCTCCTTCTCTCTTTCCCCTATAAATAAGAAATTGTCCAAATAGTGGGCTACCAGCCCCCTTCCCATACAGGGCTGAGAAGAGCCATTGCATCCAGGTAGTAAAAACCACAAAAAGTGTCGAGCAGCAGCAACACCCCATGGGCATGACCTTGTCAAAGTAACATTTCCCTTGGAATTGGAAACTGAGAATCTCCCAATCCTCCCACCTCACCAGCAACAGCAGGAAAGCTGACTCAGTGCCAGTTTTTGCTAGCCAGACATCTTTCTTCATATGAATGGAGCCCACAGCATGGTCCAGTGTAGCATATAACACTGAGCTCCTCACTGGTGTGAAGGAGTCATTTACAGAGTTTCCCTAGGGATATGATTAATGGTAAATGAAGTGAAATTCTCCAGAGACCTTTTTGGGGACTGAGCCTAATGGGGATGCCCTGAAGCAGGGAAAAGGGGGAGTGTCGAATGGACCCACCACTCTGCCAACCTTCACCTCCTTCCCAATCTTCTTCTTCTCTACTATGTCCTCCTTTCCCTGAATGGATGCCAAATTCTTTGCCCTCATGCCTTTCCTGCTACCCATGAAATACTAGTTAAACCCAGTCTCACAGCCCTTCAGCAGCATGTCCCTGGCTTGGTGATTGGGGTAAAATTCCATCCAATCCTTTAAAATGTCCACTTTAATGGGGGATGCCACCTTCTGAAAAGCTTCTTCCATGCCTTTAAACTCCAGTTGATACCTGCCTTCCCCTGTAACCACCCCTCCTGTTCTGCCACCCGTAGCTTTGTCCTTGTCCACTGAAACCTCCTTTTCCCCCACTCTGCCCCCCAAAAACACCTGTCCCTATGCCTGGTGCCAACCTCTGTCTACCTGCATCCTGCAACATGTGACTGGATGCTTCCCCAGCACCCAGAATAGGCACATTTAAACTTGCAACTGGGCCAGGTGCTATTGGCCTTGTTATAGGCCCAGCATACCTTGGTTGTTGAGGCCCCAGTCTCCTTCTTCCCCTCTCCATTACTCCCACCCTGTGCCTACAGCATTCTTATCCAGAGCTGAGATAAAGTGACATTCCACCCGATGTCCCCATGAGACATCATCCTCTGTCTAAACTTCTCATAATGTATTATCCAACCATACCCACTCTTCACTCTACAGGCATCCAATATAGCAGCCGAATAGGTCAGCAATGGTTTTGCCAGCTCAGGCTTCTTCTGAAGCAGGATGGCACTTAAATGTGTGAACCCTTCCATCCATGCCCTAAATATCTTACCCTTATAGCTGACATATTTGCTAGTCTTGCCCACGAAGGCCAATGCCACTGCCATCTCCGAGTTGCCCATGGACTGTGTTTCTTTGCAGTGTCCTTGTCTATCAGGGCAAACATGACTATATAGTCCCCTTTCCAAATCTTCTCCTTTAAGGCCTGAGAGACATGGTCACTCAGCATCATCCCTGGCGGCCACCAATTATCCCCTTTGTCCTACCCTTTCTTCTCCTCCTTCAGTGCCTGCTATATTTTGTCAACCTTTTCCCACCCCTTCTCACATTTTTCATTCATCAAACCTGCCAGGTAGTCCTTAACACTACCTTTGACCAACAATTCCACACTTGGTACCATGCCCTCTTCTGGCTGTGGTTGCCTACATCCTCTAGGTTGCTCCTGGTCATCTTCTTCAGTGGCTCCTTCTAGGGTGCTAGCTTCTTCCTTTGTCTGCCTGCCTAATCTTCTCCTCTGCTGCCCTCGACTCCTGTGATGATGGCCTGCACCTGGTCCATAAGATCAGCAGCTTTCTGTGCCAGCACCTCACTGGTCTTGTGTTTTGGGGTCACTGCCTTCTTGGGGCCATCCTGCAACTGCAATAAATGGACTGTTCCCCTTCCTTGAGTTGCCCCAATTGCTCTTTCCCAAACCCCACTCCTGAACTGCTCCTCCCTTAGTGGTCCCAGTCCTCAATGATTGTTGTCTTTCTTTGTTAGAGGAATGTGTACCTGCCCCTTTTTTGAGCTCTGCAACATTCCCACTTTCCCCTTAACTCAGTGGGAGGGAGTCACCCCCAGATGCCTGCTGCATGCCCTAGAGGTCAGCACCCCCTAAGCACCCCCCCCAGGGCAACTGCTGCCCTGTGGATTTGGCCAATTTACAGACTTATCTTTTTCAGATGGCCTTCCCAGATGATTTTAATCAATTTACATATCTGAAATTTTATTAATTGATATGTTTTGTGGTTTTACTTGTAAAGTGCCTTGGTTTCAAGAAAGGAGCTATATAAATAAAGTGTGCTTTACTTTGCGTAATATATATGTGTATATATATATATATATATATATATATATATATATACATACACATATTATAGTGGCACGGAAGTGTCACTATAGTTAGGGTTGCGTAGCCATTTCTATGTTAAAACTCAAAGTTTGCACTTTAATAACTGATATCATTTTTCCAATTTGCCTGAAATTCTGAATGTAGAAAGATTTTTCATAGATCACTAGATTTGGCTATTTTTGTGTCAATCAGATGTACAGTTGTGGAATCGTAGCACGCTCAAATAGAAAAAATCCTCAACATTCCATTTTCCCTCAGTGCCCATAATGCACTGAAGAATGGATTTGAGTGGGTTCAAGTTGGATGGGCTGGATATGTCCTGGATAGTAGTGGTGCCTTTTGAAGATTTCGTGAAAAATTCTTGTTGTGTTCAAAAGTTATAGCATTTTTAGTGTCCCATTATATCCTATTGGAAAATTTACATGTGCACTGCGTAAACAATCACAATCAAATTTTTGGGTCGTGTTTGCCCTAAAATGTTGTCATGCTGCCACCATCTTTTTTTCATTTAGTGATAGAAAAAACTTTATAACTCAAAAATACTGCACTTTTGAAGACACCAGTCATTGGGTTTACCAAGCAGACACGAGGAACATGCCTATGACATTAGCTTTTTCTAGTTGGCCTCAAAACATATTTAGGTTTTCAAATTTTTATGTTTTTTGATCACAACAAACTTTTTGTGCTGTGTAAACAATCGGCAACTTTAAATATGATCGCGGTCACATTTTTCTTCATCGCGATCACACCCCCATTTTAAAGATAGGAGAGTTTTGCTATCAGTTACATTTCTTTGTCACTTGATTGTGGCAAGGTGAATTCTGCTATTAGCATGACATTTTCATGGTATGAAGCCCTAGTACCTTGGATGTGCCTTTCACTGGTTTGGAGCAGAAAACTTAAACCGGCACATCCTTACTGCATTCCAAAGTTTGAAAATGTCCCCATAGAATAACATTGCAGTGGTTCTTTTCTTTGTCCCTTCATTGTAGCAATGTGGATTGTGCTATTGGCATGACATGTTCAAGGTATGGACCCTAGTGCCACAGATGTGCCTTTCAGTGGTTTGGTACGAAAACAGGGCCATAGTTACAGAATCCTGAAGTTCAGAAATTTTCTCACAGGATAACATTGAGGTGCCCTTTACGCCTTTCAGGGCCCGTATCTTGAAAATGGTGCATGATACAGACTTTTCATCACAAACATCCTAACTTGGAAAGCCATGAAACCCCTGGAATTTGAATTTTTTTACTTGCTTGTACAGTTCCTGAGATATTTGCAACTTATTGTTCCAATTGCTGATTTTCATGGCTGAAGGCCAGTATTATGTCCTCAGAGTTAGCACTCATATTATATTTCAGTGCCCAAATCTCAGAAATAATGCAAGATATGGATTGATTGATGGATGTTGTGAGAACTACTCACTCTCACGATTACAACCACATTTGAATGTTTTTCTAGCTGCTATGGTTCTCGAGATATGGGCAAATTACTAATACTAGACCTCCTTGCCTTATAGGGCTGCGGTATGACTGCATGCTTACCTGTAAGTGGGAGTGCAGGGCCTGGAGGTCCCATGCTCCCACAGACACATATCATTATGCACAACTGCTCAGCTTGATGGAAATGTGGGGCCCTTTTATAGTGGCTCAGTAGTGACACTATAGTTAGAGTTGTGTAGACATTTCTATGTTAAATGTCAAATTTTGCACTTTAATAACTTTTGAACCATTTGTCTTATTTGCCTGACATTTGGAATGTGGAAATATGTTTCATATATCTCTGAATGTGGAAATGTTCATGCCAATCAGATGTATGATTGCGGAATCGTAGCATGCTCCAAAAATGAACAATCCCCAAAGTTGCAATTTCTTTGTCCACCTTTAATGCACTGAAGAATGCTTTTGAGTGGGTTCAAATTGGGTTGTCCTTATAGATCCTGAGCTGCGGTGCTTCCTTTTGAAGATGTCATTGCTCCATTCAAAAGTTATAGCATTTTTTGTGTCTCATTATAACAAGGGTTGTGTAGCCATTTCTCTTAAATGTCAAATTTTGCACTTTAATAACTTTTGAACCAATTCTCTGATTTGCCTGACATATGGAATATAGAAATATTTTTCAAAGTTCTCCAGATTTGGCTACTTTTGTGTCGATCAGATGTACAGTTGTTGAATCGTATCACGCTCAAAAAGAAAAAATCCCCAACATTCCATTTTCTTTCAGTGTCCATAATGCACTGAAGGATGCATTTGAGTGGGTTCAAATTGGGTGGGCTGCAAGTGTCCTGGCTAGCAGTGGTACCTTTTGAAGATTTCATGAAAAAAGCTTGTTTTGTTCAAAAGTTATGGCATTTTAGTGTCCCATTATATTCTATTGGAAAATTTATATGTGCACTGCGAAAACAATTGAGATCAAATTTTTTGGTTGAGCTTGCCCTAAAATGTTGTCATGCTGCCGCCATATTGTTTTCAGTTAATGACAGAGAAAAAACTTTATAACTCAAAAAATACTTAATTTTTGAAGACACCAGTTGTTGGGTTCGCCAAAATGGGCAACTAGCAACATGCATATGGCATTAGCTTTTGGCGAGCTGGCGCAAATATGTTTTCAAATGTTTTATGTTTTGATCACAACAACATTTTTGTGCTCTGAAAACAATTGTGGCAACTTCAAATATGATTACGATCAATTTTTTTATCGCTTTACCCCATTATAAAGCTAGGAGATTTCTGCCATTAGTTACATTTTTGTCACTTGATTGTGGCAAGGTGGATTCTGCTATTGGCATGACATTTTCAGGGTATGAAGCCTAGTACCATGGATGTGCCTTTCACTGGTTTGGAGCAGAAAACTTAAACAGGCACATACTTACAGCATTCAAAGTTTGAAAATGTCCCCATAGAATAACATTGCAGTGGTTCTTTTCTTTGTCCCTTCATTGTGGCAATGTGGATTGTGCTATTGGCATGACATGTTCAAGTATGAACCCTAGTGCCACAGATGTGCCTTTTGGTGGTTTGGTACGAAAACATTGAACAGGGCCATAGTTACAACATTCTGAAGTTCAGAAATTTTCCACAATGATAACATTGAGGTGCCCATACACCTTTTGGGGCCCATATCTCAAAATGGTCACAATACGGACTTTTTGTCAAAAAGTCCTAGCTTGGAAAGTCATGGAAACATTGAAATTTGAATTTTTTACTAGTGTGTACTGTTCCTGAGATATTTGTGAATTTATTTATTTATTATTTATTTAGATTTTGGTAACTGGTAAGCCCACTGAGAACTGAGATCCCTTTTTCAGGGGTGACCCGGAGTTAGTTACAGTAAATACATACAGAGGTATCAATATACAGTAATTATAGCTGATACATACTGGGGAGTTGGTATCAAATGTTTAGCACAGAGACAGCAGGCATCACAAGGCTCACATGTATTAAAACAGGTGCACAGTACATTTAACAGTTTTTCCATAAGAGATTCATAGGGTAAGTAGGCATGGTTAAGCTGGAGTTAGGGTGACAGTCGGCCCAGGCAGTAGACTAGTGATTACAACCACATAGACTATGTTCCAGAAGATACACTTTGAGGCCTGATTTAAACCCTAGGAGAGTAGGCTTGTCAACCAGGCTTGCTGGAAGGGCATTCCATAAGTAGGGAGCAGCATACTGGAAGGAGTGCTTGCCTTGGTTGGTGCAAACATGGGGGATGTCAAGGGGATGATTTGCCAAGGACTGCAAGGTATGGCACTGGACTTTTGGAGTGAGCAACCCATGCAGGTGTGGAGGAGGGCCAAAGGAGGTGAATTTAAAGGCCAGACAAACAGAGGAGTAGGCCAACTTGTGCCGTGGGTGGGCCAGTATAGGTCATGAAGGCCTTGCAGTGATGCCTCTAGTGGGGAGTTTGCTGCAAAGCGAGCCACCCTGAGATAGAGCAAGAAGAGTTGACTGAGCTCCTTCTCTCGGAGGAACTGTAGCAGGGGGGGCACCATATAGGAGGGAAGGGAGAAAGTTGCAGTTAGCTATGGCTCATTGCGCCTCACCAGAGAGGGACCAATTGCTAATTTTCATGGCTGAAGGCCAGTATTATGTCCTCAGAGTTAGCACTCATATTACTTTTCAATGCCCAAATCTCAGAAATGATGCAAGATACAGATTGATTGATGGATGTTGAGAGAAATACTCACTCTCACAATTACAACCACGATTACATTTTTTTCTAGCTGCTATGGTTCCCGAGATATGGGCAAATTACTAATACAAGGCCTCCTTGCCTTATAGGGCTGCTCTACGGCCAAGTGCTTATGTGTAAGTGGGAGTGCAGAGTCCAGAGGGTCCATGCTTCCACAGACACATATCATTATGCACAACTGCTCAGCTTGGTGTAAGTGTGGGGGTCTTTTATAGTGGCTCAGTAGTGCCACTATAGTTAGGGCTGTGTAGCCATTTCTATGTTAAATGCCAAATTTTGCACTTTAATAACTTTTGAATCATTTGTCTTATTTGTCTGACATTTGGAATATGGAAAGATGTTTCATATACCTCTGGATATGGCAATGTTCATGTCAATCAGATATATGATGGTGGAATCGTAGCTTGCTTAAAAGGCGAACACTCCCCAAAGTTTCAGTTTCTTTGTCCACCATTAATGCACTGAAGAATGCTTTTGAGTGGGTTCAGATTGGGTTGTCCTCATGGGTCCTGAGATGCACTGCTTCCTTTTGAAGATTTCATGAAAACAAATTGATCCATTTAAAAGTTATAGCATTTTTTGTGTCCCATTACAGTAGGGGTTGTGAAGTCATTTCTATGTTAAATGTCAAATGTTGCACTTCAATAACTTTTGAACCAATTCTTCAATTTGCCTGAAATATGGAATGTAGAAGGAGTAATCAGAGATTCCCAGATATAAAAATGGTTGTGTCACTGGGACATACAGTGGTGGAATCGTGGTGCAGTCAAAAAGTGGAAAATCACCAAAGTTGCAATTTCTTTGTCCACCTATAATGCGGAAGAATGCATTTGACTGGGCTCAAATTGGATTTTCTGCATGGGTCCGAGGCTGCATTGGTGCCTTTTAAAGATTTTGTGACAAAATATGGCTCTGTTCAAAAGTTATAGCATTTTGTGCCCCATTACAGTTAGGGTTATGTAGCCATTTCTATGTTAAATGTGATTTTATTTAGTTTTATAACTTTTCAACCATTTGTCTGATTTGCCTGAAATTTAGAATGTCAAAAGATTTGTCATAGGTATCCACATGTAAAAAAAATTGATGTCAGTTGGATGTATGGTTGTGGAATCATAGTGCGCTCAGAAAGTGAAAAATCCCCAAAGTTGTGATTTTTTTTTGTCCACCTATTATGCCCTGAAGAATGTATTTGAGTGGGTTCAAACTGGGTTGTCTGCATGGGTCCTGGCTTGCAATGGTGCCTTTTAAAGATTCTGTGACAAAAAATGTTGCTCCATTCAAAACTTTTAGCATTCTTTGTGTCCCATTACAGCTAGGGTTGTGTAGCCATTTTTATGTTAAATGTCAGATTTTGCACTAGAATAACTTTTGAACCATTTCTCTGATTTGGACTGGAATTTGGAATGTGGAAAGATTTTTCATAGATCTCCACATGTGGAAATTTTTTGTCGGTCGGATGTACTGTTGGAATAATATACGCTCAATAAGTGAAAAATCTAAAAGTTGCGATTTCTTTGCCACCTATAATGCACTGAAGAATGCATTTGAGCATGTTCCAACTGGGTTCCCTGCATAAGTCCTGGGCTGCACTGGTGCCTTTTGAAGATTTTGTGACAAAATATTACTCTATTCAAAAGTTATAGCATTCTTTGTGTCCCATCACAGTTAGGATTGTGGAGCCATTTCTATTTTAAATGTCACATTTTTGTAATAACTTTTGAACCATTTGTGCAATTCCAACTAAAATTTGGATGTGGAAAGATTTATTATAAATTTCCGGATGTGGAAATTTTCGCGTTGGTTGGATGTACAGTTGCGGAATCGTAGCACACTCAAAACGTGAAAAATCCCCAAAGTTGCAATTTCTTTGTCCACCAATAATGCACTGAAGAATGCATTTGAGTGGGCTCAAATTGGGTTGTCTGCATGGGTCCTTGGCTGCACTTTTTAAGATTTTGTTACAAAATATTGCTCAGTTCAAAAGTTATAGCATTTTTTGTGTTCCATTATAGCTTGTGGAAAAATAAATATGTTCACTGCAAAAACAATCGCGATCGCATTTATTTGGTTGAGCTTGCCAAAACTTTTGTTCTGTGCCGCCATTTTGTTTTCATTTAGTGAGACAGAAAAAAGTTATAACTGAAAAAATACTGCATTTCTGAACACACCAATTATTGGGTTTACCTAATCAGGCCCCGAGGAACATGACTATGGCATTACTTTGAGGTGAGCTGCTCTGTATACCTGCTTTCCCATTGTTTCCTATTTTTTGATCATGACAACATTTTTGTGCTATGAAAACAATCATGAAAACATTAGAAATGATCGTGATCACATTTTATGATCGCAATCACATCCCCTTTATAAAAATAGACAAATTTTGCTATGTGTTCCTTTTCTTTGTTACTTGATTGTGGCAAGGTGTTTAGCTATGTTTAAGTGGGAGTGCAGGGCCCAGAGGTCCACACTCCCCCATACTACACATAACATTATGCACAAATGGGTGGCTTGGTGGGGAGCATGGGGCCCTCCACAAAGCCACTCATTTCTATTACTACTTACATTACACTTTTAAAAAGAAAGATAATTTTTTGCAAAAAGCAAGGAAATTCGACGTTAGGGTTTTCAACCCTAACTCCGACTTCCCCCCCACTGCCACATATACACACAGACAGACAGGCGCACACACACACACACACACACACACACACACACACACATATATAACTGGGGGGGACTGTAAAAGTCAAGACAACCAATCACAAAACACACCATGATGCAACAGAAATAACATGCAGATTCTTAAACATAACACAATAGGCATCCATCATCATGTTTCAACAGCTGTATCACTTCTGCTGCCATTCCTATCTCTTGGCTGTGTACACCCACATATTCCACAAGCATGTGAGATGGTTACTGCATGAAATCTGTATGCCATTGTGGGCAGTAGTTGACATGGATAGACATCTGCTTTAACAGATTAACAACCAGGATGCCTATGTGGTTATGACCGAATAACGTTAGACAGCATTTACAGCACCCAGTTGTATGTGTTAATGCCTCCTGATGCTACCCCTGATATAACCAAATAGTATTTAAATTTACTAGTATTAACAAATGCATGCAGTGAAATGGTGAGCACTTTACTACTGCATATGTATAAAGTGTTGTGACCACAGGTAAACATGAATGGGCAACTGCTTTCTGAGATGAAATAGCAAGATGAGTATGTAGTTAATCAGGTATATCATGACTCACCATTCATCAGTCTTTACTGTGTCTTCATATGGTCTGATGTTACCAGACATAGAAAAAAATACTCCTGGATGTCAGGCTCACACTTATGTACTTATGATCATATAACATAAGACAGTATTTTCTGTACCACTTACAGTCTGTTTATGCCCCCTGATAGTATAGCACCATTACCAAGTACTATTTGAGCTTTATGTTATCGACAGAGTCCTGCAGTGACAACAGAAGTGATTGACTACAGCATATGTTTTTTTCTGCTGTGGATAGCGATGAAGATGAACAGACAAGTGTTTGTACACATTGACAACTAAGAAGAATATGTGTTTATCATTAGACAACATGAGACAGTATTTATACCAACCTTTTGTGTGTGTTAATCCTTTCTTATATTACCCCAACATAAATATAGACCTTGGTATCATGTTCACAGTTATTGACTTATGACTGGATAATATCAAACAGCATTTTGAGCACCGCTTGCTGTATGCTTATCTTCCTGATGTTATGACAGCATGACTAAATAATAAGAAATTAGCATTTTATTAACAGATGCCTCGTGTGATATCAGAAGCAGTTGAGTACTGCATTTCTGTATTCTGTTGTGTGCAGTGGCAGAGATCAACAGACCAGTGTTTACACATTGCCAATCAAGATGAGTATGTGACTATGAACAGATAACTTGGGACAGCATTTACACCACAATATTCTGTGTGTTAATGGAGTTTGCCTATAAGGGCAGACCATTTGTTCTGGTGCACCTTCCCTCCTTTAGGAATGGTTGTGCTCAGAAGGGAAGGGGATAAGGAAGGGGAGGGGACAAGAACCAGAACAATGGGCAGGAAGGGGAGGGGGGAAGGGAGGTACATAAGGGACAGCACAAGGGGGCCTCAGCCACTTTTGCTGGAGTTTTGATTTGATCAGCTGCAGCATGTCAGATATGGCATTAATTTTGAGGTTTGTTCACAAGCAGAACGAGATAAGGATGCAACAATTGATTTGATAGATATGTGTAGTTAATCGAAAAAAAGGAGAAGGAGAAAAGAAAATGTGTAGCATTTAGTAGAAAGGAAGTGATCTTTTAGAAGACAAGATGAAGCAGGGTTTGATGGAAGCTCCTTGCATGGGGGAGAGTGTAAGCAGAGATTTGCTTTGGGCAGCACAGAGTGATAGAATATTTTTCTGGAGGGCATCTTGCAATTGTTTTAGAGAAGAGCCAGTTTGTTGGGAAGCCCAAAAAAAAAAATACATAAAAAAGAAGGGGTGCAAATGTTTTGGTTATTGGTTAATTATCAGGCCTAGAAGAGGCCCTGAAGTAAGTAGTGAGAGCTAGACTGAGGCCACGTGGCGTAGTCACAAGCCGCGTGGTGCTGGCAAGGAAGGTGGCCCCTCTTTTTAGACTGTTTGCTGCCTTTAGGACCATTTGGGAGCAAGTGGCTAATAAAGCGGTATGCCTGGTTTTAGGCCCAGAGGTTAGCTGTGGAAAGATCGACCCGTGGCGTGACGTCACTCGCGACTAGGGTCACGGGGAAACTTTCCCTGTTGTTTTCGTTGCAAGGAAAATGGCGTGTGCCCGTGAGGCTATTTCTGTTGAGGCCCTAGCAAAAGTGAACGAGAGGCATGAGGGCAGCACACCATGTTCGGGTATTACCGAGGCCGCACGGGCGTCACACACCATGTGAGCTTGCGAGGTGGGTTGCCCCCCCTTTTCTTTTGTTGGGCTATTTGGCTGCCATTTGGGCTGGATAGGGGGTTGTTTGTTATGAGGATCAGGTTCGGGGTTGGTAAGTGAAGGAAGTGAGCGGAGACCCGGATGGGTCATCACAGGTTGCTAGAGTCACAGGAAGCTTTCGCCTCCTTTGGGTGGCAGGTGACAGTTTGGGATTTGTTTTCTTGTGTGCGGATTGAGGACCCGTGGTGGCTGGCTGAAGGAGGCTCTGGAGGGCTGGGAGGGAGAACGCGGAACGGCGACCCCATGGCGTGATGTCACACGCCACGTGGGGGGTTGTGATAGAGGCCATTTTGTGCAGGGCCCTACTCAGGGCCGAACAGCAAAAGAAACAAAAAGGGGGGTGCGATGCACATGCATGGCAGCCGGAGCATTGAAAGGAGTTAAATAACACCGTGGCATCACACATAGAAGGCAGGAGGGAGCACGTGGAGGCAGGATAGCATAAAGAGATGGGTGAAGAATAGGCTTGTGGTGGGGAGCGGGCTGGGGTCCACAAGGTCCAAGCTTTCATTATGGACTCTGCTTTATTGGTGACCATAAAGCTGGCCACTCACTGTGCAGATAATTCTTGGGGTTATACAGGATGTTGGCTCAAGCATCCCACAACCGAAGTACCTTGCGTTACATTATTGCTTCTTATGAAGCATAAAAACAAAGGGGCACAATAAAATATATATATATATATATATATATATATATATATATAATATATAAATAAATAATGAATGATAGGGGAGGGCCCTGGTACATATGAGAGCAAATAAGACACGGGACCTCGCGGCAAGGCATCCTGCGCTGCTAGGGGATATGGGGGTCAGGGAAGCTTTCCCTCCTGGGGAGGCACACTAGGTATAAAAAAAAAAAAAAGGAAAGTAGGGGAGGAATTCCCACCCGGGAATTCAGGAGGCAGTATAGCTCAGTGGTTTAAGGCTCTAAGCTGCAAATCTGGTGACATCCAGCAGACCAGACCTGGGTTTGAATCCCACAGCTTCCACTTGCATACTGTGTGACCCTGAGCAAGTCACTTAACCTCCCTGTGCTCCCAGGTCGCACCTGTAAAAAGCGTTAAGGGGCCTGGAGCACCTCACGTGGTAAAAGGACGGCAAGGAATGCAGAGCCCATGCTAGTAAGGGACGACCTGCCAGGCAGGATGGGGGGGCCCTTCACGGGGGGTCCCGGTCGGCGTGGCACAGGGGTGACGGGATGGACAGGAGTGAGATGTATAGGGAGGTATGGAGACACGAATAACCCTGTTTTTTCATTTCCTATAGTTGTTTTCACAGAGCACAGGACAGGATGGACAAGGCACCCAAGAAGAGCAGGCCATTGAAGGAATATGCCTACAAGGCTATAATAAAACTGGCTGAAAAAGCAAACAAAATGTGGGAACTGGTGGAGGGGGAGGACCCGGGGAGGCCCGGGGAGAAGAGAAAAGCTGGTACGGAAAAAGGTGGCAAAGGGAAGAGGCCAGCTGAGGGGTGACATAGTCCCGCTAGGGTAGCACCAGTGACAGCAGGGCCCGCCAAGACAGTTGAGCCAGTACCCACATGGCTGGATGACCCATTGATGCCAGCACCTACCCCAGATCAAAGGGGAACCTCCCCGGCGGAACCTGGACATGAAGCCCGGAATGGGGTGTCTGGCCCGCAGATCCCAGTAGCTCACCCTCCACCTCCAGCTCAACCACAGGAAGAAGCAAGGGGACCTTGGGAGGCCTCCAGGCAGCCCAGCCAGGACAAGGTTACAGGTAACACGTCCAATACAGTAGGTGATAGTATAAAAGAATATATAGGGCAAATAGCCACAGCACTGGGGACAGGAGGGCTGAGGCAGATGGAATCAGCTCTGGCAGAGATTAAGGCAGGAAAAGAGGTGCCAGGAGATACAGGAAACGGAGAGGAAAGAGAGGGAAAAGGTACAAGAGAGGTGGGGGCTCCGGGGATGAGAATAGGTGAACATGTGCCCGTTGCCACAAAAGAAAAAATATGGAGAGGGGAATATGTGGATATATTCACTTTGGTGAGCTGAGAGGTGGTGGCCAAATATGAAGAGACAGAGAGCATAGGTAAGAGTGAGATGGCAGCTGCCATAGTGCTCTTAGGAAAGAAAGATGATGGCAAGTTCATGAAAGGGAAGACCTGGGATGGGTGGTTTCTAGGTTTTGCCATCTTTTCAGCCATCTCTCTGGAAAAGAGGCCGGAGCTGGGCATCCCACTCATTACCTATTCATTGATGATACGGAGAGCAAAAGCAAAAGGTGGGGTGGGTTGGATATACTATGACGAATGTTTTCGGCAGAGAATGGCAACATTTGGGGATGTAAGATGGGACACCAAGCAAATAGATTTATGGACGGATCACATAACAGATCAGTCCACACCCAAAGCGGGTAGGGCAAAAGGGCTACACCACAGAGATGTTGCTGAGCGTATAACAGGGCCTTCGGCTCGTGGCCTCAGTGTTGTTTTCTGACATGCCAGAACAACAGGTATACAGGGAGCACAAGGGCATGGGGGCAGGATCAGGCCAACAGTTTTTCAGGATGGCCAGGGGTTTAGGGGCAAACATGGAACAAGGGTGGGAGGGCAGGGGAATGGGTGAGAGGGGTCAGAACCACTGAAGCAAGGGAGGTTAGACAGGAAGGAAGGGAGGAGGGAGGGTTCAGGGAGGGGGACAGGTGGCACAACAAGGAGCAGTTTGGTATGGCCAGAACCCCCATCAACATAGAAGCATTGATAGTTTGCCTGGACAGATATCTGGACACGAGCATCACGGGATATGATTTTATCTGGTTTCACACAGGGTTTTCATTGCAGTCTAGAGGACCCAGGCAAGCAAGGCAACCCTGGGGTCTGTAAAAGGAAAGAGAAATGCTAAGGCAGAAGATTGAGAAAGAAAGCAGCAGACAGGGTGGAGGGTCCATTTGACATCCCCCATTGGAATACATCGGATATCACCTTTGGGTTTGGTACCTAAGAAACAAGAAGGGGAATACAGGGTGATACACCACTTGTCTTATCCAGAAGGAGAGTCGGTGAATGACCATATCAGGGAGGAACATAGTAGGGTGACATACGCGACACTCAAAGACGCAGTCCAGATAATCCCGGCCACAGGGGATGCATGGATGGCAAAAACGGACATTGAGTCTGCCTTCAGACTGCTTCCAGTCAGGAGGGAAGACTGGGATCTCTTGGGTTTTAAAAGTGAGGGGCAGTATTATTTCAACAAGGCAATGCCAATGGGGTGTTCCACAGCATGTGCGACATTTGAGACATTCAGCACATGTTTGCAGTGGATATTCCAAGAAAAAACAGGCTATAGGTCGGTCAGTCATCCATTACCTGGATGATTTTCTCCTCATTGGGAAGGGCGAAAGGGAGACACAGAGGATGCTGGGTAAGTTTCAGGAATTATGCTGGGAGCTGGGAGTCCCATTGGCACCGGAAAAAACAGAGGAGCCCAGCAAGGTTATGGAATTCCTCGGGATAGAGATAGATGCCACGAGCGAAGTAGTCAGGTTACCGGACAAAAAAGTAAGGAGGTTGAAGGAGCTAATCTGGGTACATGCCAGCAGGAGAAGGGTACAACTAAAATTGGTTCAGCAGGTACTGGGGCACCTGAATTTCGCATGCAAGGCCATAGGACCAGGAAGGGCATTCACAAGGAGGTTGGCCAGAGCTACGGCAGGGGTCATGAAACCACATCACTGGGTTGATCTGACTCAAGGTGTCAGGGAGGATTTTAGTGTATGGGAGGAATTCTTGAAGGATTACAATGGGTGTTCATTTTGCTTGGGAGGGTGGTTGTACAACACAGACCTGGACCTCTACACAGATGCAACTGGAGGACTGGGCATGGGGGGTTACCTGAAGGGCAGGTGGTTTGCAGAACCATGGGAGGCCAGTTGGGTGAGGGATGGGAAAGTGAGAGATATAACACTACTGGAGATCATGCCCATATGGGCATTCACTTTGGTTTGGGGGGAGGAATTACAGGATCAGAAGGTGACATTTTGGTGTGACAATAGAGTGGTGGTTGAGGTACTGAACAACAAGGGAGCCAGGTTGGATACAGTCATGCAGGTAGTACGACAATCAGTTTTTAAGGGCTTTGTAGCTGAACATGTCTTTCAGAGCAAAACACATAGAAAGGGTACACAATACCCTGGCTGACAGCCTTTCCCATCTGCAGCTGGACCATTTCTGGAAGCTGGCACCAGCAGCGGAAGAACAAAAAACACCCATACCAACGAACATCTGAGACATTGGCAGGATGAGTGTGAGTGAGGTGGTAGGCCATGGAAAAGATGACAAGGAAGGAGGTGTGGAATGGCAGGATGTGAGCTGAGGGACAAGAGAAATATGGATCAAGCTAAGATGGTCAAAGGCTGACCAAAAAGGGCAAGGGTGCATGATAACACTAAGAGAGCTGTCACAGACCGCAATATGCCCAGTGCAGGCCCTGTGGGTTTTCGCCGCAGAGCAGGTAACCAGGATGGGGGAAGCTATTCATGCATGGTGATGGAAAAAGGGTCACCGGCTATCAAATTATGGCAGTGCTGAGAAAGGGCATGTTTTTTTGGGGGGAGAACCCAGCTAACTACTCATCCCATTCCCTAAGGATGGGGCGGCCTCACAGTGGGCAGCAATAGGTGGACCCTTGAAGGGCATTTTGGAAAAAGAGGCGCTGGTGGTCAGCCAGTTATAAAAGATACATCAGAGCACTGGTATAAAAATAAATAAATAAATAAGGCGGGGATAATACAATGAGGACACTGAGAGTATATAAATTAATTCATTTTCTTTGCACCCCATAGGTAGAGGGAGGAGCACAGAAGTCTGGATCTACTGACCATTCCTATATTTACTGGGCTGGTAAGAGAGCAGAGAAAAAAGCTGGGGGAAAACAATTGTACCAGGATGTAAGACAGTGTAGGTTGGTATGGCGGCCTATGGGGATGAGATGGGCACAGCTTCTGCCTGCTTTAAAAGAACTCAAGGGACACTGGCCCAGTCCAGACCTAATCATTATACATGTAAGGGGCAATGACCTGGCAGGCAGACCATGGGTGACACATATTTACAGATAAAAGGGGGACCTAGTGGCAATAAGACAGTGGTGGCCTCAAATGCCTTGCCTGGTCGGATATAATACCACAAAGGGTATGGAGACAGGAACACAGCCACAAGGCGGTGGAGAGGGCCAGGAGAAAGATGAATAGATGGGTGGGGACATTGATAAGGCAGATGGGCGGACAGGTGATACTGCGGGGAGTAGAAGAATGGGTGGATGACTTCCACAGGTCAGATGGGGTACACTTGTCAGATATAGCAATAGACATGTTCAATACGGAAACAATGGGTTTCATAGAGGAATGGAGGAAACAGACAAAAGCTGGTAAATAAAAAAAAAGGGGGAAGGAAGTTTCATCCCTGAGGTAAGGGAGAGTGATACCCTAAGTTGGGGGGAAGCCAGTCATCCAACGCAAGCTGGAGACTGGCTAGTGGGGAAAAAGGGGAGGATGGGAGGCGGAGAAGAAAAAGGAGTAACACAAGAGGAAGAAGAAGATGAAGGAGAAAGTGGTTTCACTGTTACCTAACAGAAAGGAAGAAGGCACCCAGGTTTTCACCTGGGGGATGGATAATCAGAGAGTGATATATGGATGGAAATAAATGAAAATTATGGAAATATGACAATAAAGAATTGAAAATGGAATATGGATTTATGAATATCAATAAATTAATTGCCAATCTGAGCACAACAGCAAACAATGGTCTCTGTGTTTTTTGTGAGGGAAAAGGGGGGAATCCGGGACAATGTCTCTTTATGTTATCCCACTATAACAAAATGGTTTTTCACATAAATGTTATAAACAGATACATGCACGGAAATACTAAACACTTGGGTTATGTACTGTATATTAGCATGGTGTTACAGCCAGTGGTAAACCTGAACAGAATACTGCTTTCTAAGATGTAAAGGATAGAGGATGTGGGTGTGCACAGCCAAGAGACTGGGATGGCAGCAAAAGTGATGCAGTTGTTGCAACATGATGATGGATGCCTGTTGCATTATGCTTAAGAAGTTGCATGTCATTTCTGTTGCGTCGTGGTGTGTTTTGTGATTGGTTGTCTTGCTTTGTACCCCCCAGTTATATATGTGTGTGGGTGTGTGTGTGTGTGTGTGTGTGCCAGAAATCTCTGGTGGCTAGCAGTTCCTCCCCCCTCCTGATCACCCACATGGCCAGTCCAGGACATCATGCCCTGGTGTCCAATGTAACCCCCATCCCGATCCCCTCTGTAAAGTAAAAATTAAAAACTTTCTCCATGGTGGTCCACTGAACCCCACCCCTCATCCATGATCCGCAGTCAGAGAATTTAAATTTTATTCCCTGGTAGTCTAGTTCACCTTCTACCCCCACGGGCAGTGTCCCATCATCCTGCTCACCATCCCAAATCCAAGAGGGCCACCAGCCCTGCCCTCTTCTCTTCCCCATGGCCGGCAACTCACTGAGATGTCAATGAATGATCATGTGCTTGTACAAGGGGGAGGGACCACTAGCCACTATGGATTCTGGGAATTTTTTTTAAACATATGAGGCAGATAATCAGATGGGGGGAGGGACCACTAGCCACTATGGATTCTGGGGATTTTTTTTAAACATATGAGGCAGATAATCAGATGGGGGGAGGGACCACTAGCCACTATGGATTCTGGGGATTTTTTTTAAACATATGAGGCAGATAATCAGATGGGGGGAGGGATCACTAGCCACCAAGAAATGTGGGCATATTTTTTTAAATATGGGGTGGGTGATGGGGTTGGGGAGTGACCACTAACCAGGGATTTAGCATTTTTATTTCGGGCACAGCTTGGGGGCAGCAATGTAAACCAGGTAATGTTTTTTTGTTTTGTTTTGTGTTTCTTCTGCCTATAGGTGAGAAGAACAGGGTGAAATGTCACCCCAAACCTTTGAACGTTTTCCGATCTGCTACAGTCAGAAGTTCAGAAACTTCTGCAAAGGTTGTAAAATTTTGCAGAACTTCCACTAAGGTGGAAAAAACAAGTTTTACATGCCTCTAATCAACACCAAAAATGTTATCAAACAGAATTCCCAGAGTCACTAGAAGCATTTATAAACAAGACATACAATTTAGTTGCTGATTAGTGCTAGCCAGTGAATGTCTTTTTGGGGTTTTTACCTCTTGCAAAAGAATGGTGTCCTGTTTAAAAATGAAAATTCTACATGGCACAGGGATATGTTCAATAACTGATAAGACTGCCTTGGGGTCTTTTTTTTCATCTCAATTGTCTGTGTTGACATAAACATACAAGAGAAAAATAGTTTGAGATAATTGCAGAGCTTTAAATTTCCAAACCACTGTATAAAATAGACATTGATTAATTTCCTGCATACTTGCAAGAGTTTTGTAATGTGCTGGCCTGCCAGCACAGCAGTAGTGCTCCCACCTGCAATGCCAGTAATCAGGGCTCAGGAATGAGTCTAGGCCGTTGAACGATTGCCAGGGAAAGATGATTGAGCATCCCATGGGTACTCACGTCTTCAGGGATAGGCAGAATTCTGGTCTCTACCTCAACACTGCCAACTGGGTGACCACATAGTGCCATGGAGCCAGGACACAGGAAGGGTAGCATCAGTGCTTTGCAATGCTCAGGGGAAAGGGGAAGAAAAATGGAAAATCCTTCACCATGCAGGATGCCTCCAATCACTCTGTCACACGTTCTGCACCACTGACTGAGGCTGTCTCTCCTCGACTGATACTTGAGCTCCACTCAGGGCTTAGCAGAGGCCCTGGGGCAGCCCTTCCCATGGGGGTAATCCATGGGGAACACAGGAGAGAGGTAAGTCTCAGAGAGGTGGATGACAGGACTAGACAGGGTGGAGGGACTGAAAGGGCCAATTGGTGCCAGGAGTGAAAAGTACAGTAAACGAAAAGAGAGTTTTGTAATAATACCCTTTTAGTATTCCATTTAAATGTCTGAAATTCCTTTCCAAAGGAATTTTGAGCAGAGTTCCTGACAGCTACTTCTGCTGTAATAAACTCATTTTTTCATTTGCTGTTTTGTTCTTTGGTTTTGCATTATTTTTTTCGTTGTATTAAATATGTTTTTATTCATAGAACTCACATTTTTCACTGTGTTTAATGTGCTTTTATTCACAGACCTCCTTTCCATACCGTATATTTTATGAAGCTGGTTAGTTTCCGCTGAACTTGAAGACAATGGAAAGGTGACTCTAGACATTGTTAGTCAGCTACCAGCAGCTGCACCACAGCTAGGCAATACACCAGCACCACTTGGAGCATTTAAAAACACATCTGTTCAAAATTATCTGGGGTCTCTTACAGTGTATTACTGGAAAACCTATGTGCTATCCTTCAATATTTATTTAAAGACACATATTAAAATACAGTTAATATCTTTCAATATTCATCTTCTAATGCATTACATTGAAGGAAGCCTGAAAATTCATACCTGTAAATGTGGTTCCAACATTTTAGTCAACTTTAAAAGTAATGCCGACCACAGCTATTGAAAGACTGAGGGAACGGAGTCTGGTTTTTTTTCGTTTGTTTGTTTTGTCTCTTTACAAAAAGAAAGCCAGGCTAGGAAATACTTCTGTTTTCAGCCTTCTCCAGGTATAGGGGGATACAAATGCAAACCAATTGATATTGAACCAGGATTACTGCATCTATCATCAGATTAGTAAATGTGGCGAGACTGGTCTGTCTTGTGTATTTTCTACAAAATATTTATAAAATTGTCTTCAAATTTGATAAAATATGCATATGGTTTATGTGACTGGCAATATAACTTTTGAGGTTATAGTTTGTGACATCTGTTATCTGGTAACATCAGACAAGTGAATAGGTCTCCAGTTCTTAGGGTTGTTTTTATTATTCTTTAATAATTAACTTTAAAAGGATGCTTTGACTGATTGTACCGTATATGTGATATCATGCTGGAACAGTGTTTGGAATGGCTCAGGCTAATTTGATCCCATGTTGAAAGTGCAGCTCTTTTGCATTCAGTTCCTTTTAACACACTACAGCATGTAGATTAATGGGTTATCTGAACTAGGCAGCCCCTGGTGAGTTTTTTCCATGGGTTTGTAAAAATAGGTACCATATTTCTTGTTTGGTTAGACCTAGCACAGCTAACTTATAGAGTATAATTAAATAAGCCATGGCACCACTACAGCATTTACACCACATTTTTCAAGTTGCAAAACAGTGTTAAATTTGCAAAGGTAATGAGAAAAGTTTCAACATTAACTAACCCTTGGTCTGCAGACAGAGCAAGAAGAAACTTTTGCAATTTTGACAATAGTACCAGTCTGCAACACAGCAAGGGATAAAGGCTTCTATAGACACACACTCTGATTGTACTCTTTCTTCTCATGTAAAGAAAAACAATGTACAAACTTTGTATAAGTGCAAACATACAGTAACATGGGAATTATTGTTAACAAAAAATGTTACGTTTGCTGTACCAAATATCACTTTCTTTGACATTTTAAACAAGGCACAGTTGTTAATAACGTGACACAATCATTATTTTTTTGTTTATTTTATTTATTTAGGTTTTTTTTTCTAGCTGTTCTCTTTACTGCCTCACTGACCATACCCCATCTGATCCTGCAATCAACATGTCCCATAGGCCTGTCTGTGGCCCTCCTCCCAAAAAAGGTAAAAGCAACAAAGTGGTATGAAAAAGAAAATCAAAATGAGAAAATGTAGGTGAAAACCAGACGTTTATTGTGTCAACAAGTGAGAGAACCTCACTGAGTAGCTCCTGCATTTTAAATCATCCCAAAGTTTTCAGCAGGGGCAGAAACTGCTGGCAAAGATCACATTTAATAGGATACATTTAAAGGGATATGATACTAAATAAGGATTAAAGAGTGGATGATGTCAGACACCAAAACTGCTCCAAATTTCAGCTAACACAATTAAACTATGAAAACCCCCAAATAAAAATATTATTATACAATACATTCCAATGCTGAATGAGAATATACAAAGATTAAATGAAAACAGCTGAGGTACACAAATATCACCAGAGGTGTGCATTAAGCAACACCTTAATATAAGTTTACATGTAAAGGACAATGACTGTGATTCTATTAGGTACACTTCCCACACTGGAGAGCTACATAGACAGACTGCACTGCTACACACCTGCAGACAGGTATGGACCAGTGGTATTCACCATCGTTGGCATCCTGTCCAAAGTTCCGACCCTCAGCATGCAGGTGTGCGGATGGCAAACAGGGCAGCGCACAGAACCAAGGCAGGCATCCAGTTGGATGCCCATCCTGGAGTCCCATAGTGAATCCCCTTGTGCTGTGGCATTGGTCGGGGATGTGAATGGCACACCAGGCTCACTGCACCTGCCCTGGACCTATATGCAGAGCACCCCCGTGCTGCCAGCCCAATCCCAAATGTCTGTGACAACTCCCCAGCACACCCAGGCAGCCTGGTGGGCACGGGCTGTAGTATGGCAGGAGTCTGCCGGCTGACCACCCCAGTTGATACCCCTTCTGCTGGTGGCACTGGAGGCACATCCATTGTATGGCCAGTTTCCACTTGTATAACCTGTCCAGGCACTCCAGGCCATGCCGCATCTTTGTGAATAGTGTGGAGTGGGGGCATGCCCCTTGGTATGCCCCCAGATATCCCATGGCATATGGCTGTGTGATTGGGTTGGGGATCATGTGTGCACTGGGTTGCACTTTGGTAATGAATGATGCTAGGAGGTCCACAGGACCTCACTGCGTGGCATTCCAATGTAGTGTAGGGTACATCCACCCTACATCCCTTAGTAAATCATGGCCAATAATCTAGAAATTAGTAACAGAATACTTAAAGATATATAGGTTTATAGACGAGTTCCATTTTGTATCTTCTTGGAATGAGGAAGCAAGCAAAATACATCCAGAATCTGAAATACGAACAACAAGAACATTGAACTTTTTTTATTCTATCCAAAACACACTTATTTTTTTAAAGATTTTGTTGTAAACTCTTTAAAGAAAGCAAACAATGCACATTCTTAATCAGATGTACAGGGCACAATGCCCTAAGATTATAATTAGTGTATTTGGCGGAGTTGAGATGTGCAGGACGAAGTTAGATTTCGCTGGCAGAAATCGACCCTTGAAGCCAACCACCTTAGACTGATAGATCATTATCAAAGCTATCATCAGCAATCACACGTAAGAAGGCAGAGTTCCTGTCGGTGAGATTGCTGCTGCTCAGAATCGACTGGCTCAGCTCTTTAGAACTGTGAGCAGGTTATACAACCCAACCTGTCTCTAGGTTCGAGAGCATGTTCTGAGATTAAGTGTAATGAGTTTGTTTGATTCTTTGTGGATAAGGTGGCCTACATCAGGGGACAAAATCCATCCAGCGCCTCTATGGGGGTTGGCGGAGGTCGTGTGTATGGGACTCTCCCCAGTCTTCTTGGATATTTTGACCGGCTGGAATAGTGGACATCATGCAGATTATCCAGAATTTGTAGTCAACATGCTGTAGTTTGGATCCAGGCACTACGCCTATTATTGGGGTGTATGGAGTCCATTGGCCTGCTCCTTGCAAAGATTGTTTGGTGCTCCTTAGGGCGGTGAGTTCCCCAGCTCACTGAAGGAGGCAGTGGCGACACCGCTTCTTAAGAAAGCTGCTTTGGACATAAACAGCTGTTACAACTACAGACCTATCTCTAACCTTCCCTTTATTGGGAAGGTGATTGAAAAGTGGTTGCGCTGCAGCTGGAGAACCTTATTGCCATCCACGATGTCTATGATCCTCTCCAGTCAGGCTTCCGGAAGAGACACAGTACTGAGATCACTCTGGTTCAGGTCCTCAATGATCTCCTGATGGCAAGGGATCAGAAGCGCCATTCCATCTTGGTGCTTCTAGATCACTCCTCAGCATTTGATACCATGGACAATGGGGTTCTGCTAGAGCGCCTGAGGGTTATCTGTGGCCTGGCAGGTCCAGTTCTCAGATGGTTTCAATCTTTCCTAGCTGGCAGGTCTCAGTGGGTGGTATCCAGGGTTTTTTCATCTGATCCATTCTCTCTGCCATTCGGGGTCACTCAGGGCTCAGTGCTATCCCCTATGTTGTTCACAGTGTATATGCTGCTCCTTGGAGACAGTGTAAGATGATATGGGCTGAGGTTTCATTGCTATGTTAATGATACACAGCTCTGTCTATCTTCTGCACCTGACCAAGATAGTGCAGTCTCTATATTTAACAACTGTCTGGTGGAGATCCATGACTGGATGAAGTTCAGCTGGTTGAAATTGAACTCCAGGAAGACTGAGGTGTTGGTTGTGGATTTGGGGTGCCGAATAGAGAGGCCGGTGGTGGGTTTTGGCGTGAGGGTGTACAACTGCCTACCTCTGAATGGGTGCGAAATCTGAGGGTGGTTCTTGACGATGGGCTGACACTGTGTGTGCAGGTGTTGGTAGTTGTCATGACTTCCTTTCACCATCTTAGGAAAATCACCAGAATTAAGCACCTTGTTCTGTCTGGTGACTTGTCTATGTTGATCCATGCCTTTGTGACCTGTCATCTTTACTACTGTAATTCCCTTTACCTGGGGCTTCCAGGGGTTGAAATCCACCACTTGCAGCTGGTGCAGAATGCTGCAGCATGATTTTTGACTGGGACTTTACATTCCAGTCATATTACCCCAATGCTGTATGATCTGCACCGGCTGCCTTTACAGTGGTGGATCACCTTCAATGTCGGGCTTCGGATCTATAAAGCCCTGCATGGAATGGGACCCAGTTACCTTCAAGAGCTCCTGATTCCCTACAGCCCTGACTTCCCTCTCCGCTCAACTGATGAGGGGTTGTTAGAGGTTCCCAGGGTGTGGTTGAAAACATCTGGGGCCCAGGCTTTTATGTTCGCTGCCCCATCCCTGTGGAACTCTCTACCTCGTCAGATTAGAGACTGCAGGAACGTGGAGAGCTTTAAAACACATCTGTTTAAGCAAGCATTCAGCATTTGACATTTTTATGGACTGTGGAATATTTTAATTGAAGCTTTTTAATTAATTGTAAAATGTTATTGAATTGTTTGTTTTATGATGTTTTTGTATGTACAGTGCTTTGACTATAGAATCGTGCTATATAAATAAAATTATTATTATTATTTTCATGTTGAAGTAGGGTCCTGCCTCTGTTACCACCATGACAGTGCAGTGTGACATGATTTAGAACCATAACATGGAACATTTTTGGATCAATATTATGGCCAGTGCGCCAATGGGGTGCCAACTGGTGTATCCATCTACCATTTATGACTTATCTGGTGTGTTCCTGAATCTGTCATTTCATACGGTGTACATTGAGAACTATGTAGAGGGAGGGCAGTGGCATGACAAAGCATAGTAGATTACAAACAGTATACTAAAAGTGATTATCTGTCTGATGTTATACTGTTAATGTTTGTTGTGTTACTGAAGATTTTTCCTTGTCAGGAGTGACAACAAATATTACAAGAACTGATGTATGAATTATCACCTTAATTTACTCGTGAATCTACTTGTATATCTGCACTATGTGTCTATGTTTATTTCTTCTACTGTCCCCAGTCTAACTACCCAGGATGCAACTGAAAACAAGACCTCCCAGACTCTGTTTGCTTATCCAGTAAAATCTGGTTTAAATGAATAAAAAATCTATATCTGTGGAATCGTGTGGAATGTAAAGGGAATAGCTCAATCTTTTGACCCCAGATTTCCTAAGACTGAAATTAGTACATGCAAGCGAGCCCTTAATAATTTTCCATTTAAGGTTCAACACTGGGTCAAGCACAACTGACAGCAGAAAGATCATTGTCCCTGGATCCCCACCCAGAAATAACTCAGGCCACTGCTTTGTTACTTTGGATGCTCACTGGCAATATTTATTTAAAAGACACAATTTATATTCATACATTTACATCCCAATTCATTTCTAACAAATCAGTATTTACACTTGTACATAACAGTCCCATATCACTTCTAGGACATAACAGTCTCATCTTACCTCTTGTGGTTCTTCCTCTTGTTCTCCTCTTTCGCCATTGCTTCATGGGGTCCAGATACTGTGATCTGGCCCCCCCGTTTCATCACCACAACCGGGTACCACACTTATCCAGACCACTCCCCCACTAGGTGCGAAACACGCGATCCACTCCCTAGTTCTATATCCCTCTCCCTCCCCATTACTCTCATGCCTGGGTTCTTTTGTCCCCAGCCTGTGGTACCTACCCCTTCCCTCTACCTGCCCCTTTTCTCTCTTGCTCCCACCACTTCCACTGACTCATCTCCAGCTTGCGATGGAAGATGGGGCTCCCCCTTTGTGGGTTAACCCCTCAGACCTTTCTTGTTAATTTTCCATACTAGCTCCCTGAAGGGTGGAGGAACAGACCCATGCCGAACTCTGTCAGGTGAACCCCGCCTGCCCGGTACACAGCCTCCTGCTCGTACGAAATGTCCCTATGTTGAATGTGAACCCCCCCCCCATCTCAATCACTGCCCTGGCCACTTTCCTGTTCAGGCATTTCAGTGCCACTTCTACCGCTTTCAGCCCCTTCGTTACCCTCCATACCCTCCTGGAGGTGATCTCCGACCATCCAATCACCACCCTAGGCCACCAGCTCTACACCTTCTCCAGATATGCAATTATGTCCCTCAACAGGGATCCCCAAGGCAATGTCCCCAAGTCATTGCCAAACAAATTCACAATAATACAGTCTGGTCTGGCCCAATGACCCACAGGTCCTCCGGCATGGGTAACAACTGTTACCACCTCATGCCTCTCAGGCCCCTCCATCGTACTCTGGTGTGCTCTGCTCCCGGGTGCAGCAGCATCCCTATCCTCATGGTGGCTGCAAACCTCTCTGCCCAGTATATGAACGAGTGCCCCACAATCCACACTTGTCTCTTGGAACCTGCTGCAGGAAATGGAAAAGGGACACTCATTAGCCATTGTCGACACCTCTCATATCTGTTGTAACAGTTTGATGTCCAGCTACCCACCCGCTTGACCTCAGTTTCCCTCGCTCCCACAGCAGCCGCTTCTGTTGCCACCCCAATCCAGAAGGAATGTGGGGCAAATTCACTGGGGTTCTATCCTGCAAATGCCGCTGTCTTTTTCAACACCACCCCCCCACAGAAACCCCATCACTGGGGACCTGTCAACATGCATGAACCAGGCCCCAGCCATGTGGCCCCGCACCCTACTATACTCCATCATGGCCTGGACTGCACAGACTCCCCCATCTGCCCATCTGTGTATTTCCACAGTGGCACTTGCCCCACTGGTCCATTTTGGACCTCAGGAGCCAGATGACCTCCTTATCTGCCTCCACCCTCACACTGTTCTTCTGCAGTCCACCGCAGCTGCCCTTTCTGGGGCACCACCATTTCCTGACCTAAAGCCCCCTCACCATGACTGCAAATATGGCCCAGAACAGACAGGCCTTGTTTACTGAATGACAGACTTGGTCCAGCACCCTCACCACCTTTATGAGAAGGGGGCTCATTATGGGTCTCCTCCCACCCTGCTTCCTGCCTTGCCCCCTCTGCCATCCTATGACCATCCACCGGATGGCCCTGCTGCCCACTGCATCCAACCACACCCAATCCTGGCAAGACCAGCGGATCCCCACCAGCTGTACCACCGTGGTAGTGTGGGTCACTCCTTCCTCCCATTTTTCCAGTACGTACCTCATGGCTTGCTCCTCCAGTTCTGGCTCCCCTGTTCCCCAGCCCATCCTGGACCAGAAGGCCTGGAAGCTTTCCCAAGCCCCTTCATAGGCCTTCAAGGTGTTGGTCACCCACGACTCTCTATACAAAGCCTTGACTTTCTCCCTCCAATCTCTCACATCCAATCTGGGACTCTGGTCCGGGTAGGGGTGGCATGCAATGCCAACTCTCGAAATTGGTCTATCTGCAAATGAGAAAGACAGTCAGTCACCTCATTCCATGTCCATTCAATGTGCTGTGCATTAAAAGACAGGTTCAAATGCAGCCCCAACAACATCAAGCACCTCAGTACCCAGCCCACTGACTCTGTATGGCCACTCTGCCTGTTAATCACCTCCACTACTGCTTTGTTATTGCACCAGAATGAGAAATGCCACCCTGCCATCAGTTCTCCCCATATTTCCAAAGCCACCCATATGAGGAAGATCTCAAGAAATGTGATATCCTTGGTCCACCCACATTCCCTCCATTGGTCTGGCCAGGCCTCCGAGATCCATTTCCCTTGAAAGTAGGCCCCATCCCAAAACCCCCAGCCACTTCCATATACAGCTCGATGTCTGTATTATAGGCCCACTCCTCCTGCCAGAACATCACCCCATTGTATGATTCCAGGAAAACCTCCTGGACTTGGAGGTCATCCCTCACACCTTTACTGATGTCCACCCAGTCATGGGGTTTTTTGGCCCTGCCCGTGGCCTTCCCCACCTTCTCATAAAAGCCCTGCCTGCACTTATGGCCTTGCAGGCAAAATTAAGGTGCCCCAGCAGCTGTTGTACCTGTACCAGCGGCACCCTCCTCCTCACTCCCACTAGCACCAGCAACTCCTTTAAATGGGACACCTTGTCCCCTGGCAGGTGAAAGCACTCCTGTTCAGCATCTACCTCGATCCCCAGGAACACCAACCTGCAGGCCGGGCCCTCAGTCTTACCTGCTGACAGAGGGATCCCTATGACACTGCACATGTCCTGGAAGTTCCCTAACACCTTCTGGGCTTCCACCTGGCTGTCCCCTAACAACAGGAAATTATCCAAGTAATGGACTACCATTCTGTGTCTGTACCGGCCCAAACACCCACTGCACCCACGAACTGAACACCTCGAACGTTGAGCATGCCATGGAGCACCCCATGGGCATAGCCTTGTTGAAATACAAGCCGCCCTCAAACTGGAAACTGAGTAGGTCCCAGTCAGCCAGATGGACTGGTAAAAGCCAGAATGCAGACTCAATGTCCATCTTTGCCAGTCAGGCCCCTCGGCCGCCCATATCAATTCCACCGCCTGATCCAGTGACACATAAGAGACCATGTTCAGAGCCTTCAGGATCCCAGCGTTCACCGACCCCCTTCTGGGTAAGACAGGTGTATGCAGGCCAGAATTCCCCAGCTTGCTTCTTGAGGTACCAACCCCAGTGGTAATACCGGAACTGCGTGCAGGGGGTTAGTCCATCGGCCCCTCCACCCTCCCCTCTGACTTCCTTCCCAATCTTTCCTAGACTATGCCTCTTTCCTTTTACTGAACCCAAATTCTTAGTCCACATCCTATCTTAGCCCACATACCTACCCATGACCCTTGAACCCCAGGAAAAACCTCCTTAAACCCACCCTCAGCAGGTCTGCCCCTCGCTTGTCAGGGTAACCCTTGTCCAGGCCTCTACCACCCCTCACTTGATGAGGTGTGGGCCATGGCATAGCCCAACTGCCCATCACCTGGTCCTGACCTAATTCCAACTGTAGTTGGAGGCGTATCCCCCTCTCCTGGGACTCCCCCAGCCTCTTCTGGCTCCCCCCAGCCACCCTGAAAGGGCTGTTCTTGTAGCTGTCCACTGGCCTGCCCCCCTCTTGTCACCACCTTGCCTGAAGGCAATCACTGTATGCGATCTCCCGCATCACAAGCAGGCATGCCGAAACTTGTAGCTAGGCCATGTGCATGAAGCCCCGTTATAAGCCCAGCATGCCTTGGCCATAGGGCCAGGACTACCCATTTTCCCTGGTCTGCCACATGCCCCCCATTGAACCCAACAGTGTCCTGACCCACAACTCAGCATGGTACAGTCCCACCTCAGGCCACCTTTCACTGCCAATCTCCTTTGGAATGCCTCATCATGTTTGAACCAGCCGAAACCCAGTTTAGCCCTATACATGTCCCTGATAATTGCCATGTATGTCAGTAGTGGGATCACCAGGTCTGGCTGCTTCTCCAGGACCGGCACGCTATAAATTAGGAAACCTGCTTGTCACGTATCTATACTCTTCCCCTTAAACTGGGCCTCTTCCGTCTTGTGCCATACCACAGCCAGTGTTACTGCCATCTCCGACTTGCCCACCGACTCCCTTTGTTCATACTTTTTGGCAGTCTCCTCATCTACAAACCAAAGATATCCACGTACTCCCCCTTTCATATTTTTCCTTTATCGAGGCCAGCACATGGTCAGCCAGCATGAAGCCAGGTGGCCCCTCATACAGCTTCCGCACCCCACCTGTGATGCCCGTCCCTTCCTTACTCGACTTGCCCCATCCTTGAAGGCCTGTAAAGACCGCTCCAACTTTGAAACCCCATCCTCCCCCATTTCCCCAACAATCCTTCAATATTCTTGTTTAAATCTGCCTCATTATTGATATCTATGTCATCCTTACCCCCATCTGGTGGAGGCCCCGCCGGGCCTGGTGTGGGCTCGATACCTGCCCTGGGTGCTGCTGGTGGGCTGGGCGCCACCCACTTTGGTCTCTTGTTCCCCTTCCTGGTGCCAGCCCTCTCATCTCGCTCGTTCCATTTCTTCTGGGCCTCTTCCTCTGCCTCCCTTTTCTTCGTAGCCTCCACCAGCTCTGTCATCTGTGTCATCAGCTTTGCCACCTCCGCCAACTTGGTCGTGCTTGACACTGGGGCTCTCTTGGGTGCCATTCCATCTGGTGGGCCTAGGCTGCATAACAAAATCATATGATCATACCGAAACCACTTGCTGCCATCACCACAATCTGCACCTCCCCCTTGGTACTGTGCTCATCCAGACCACGAGAGTGCCCCCCTAGGACCTCGACACCTGCTCTCCCCCCATGTAAAAGCAGCCTCCCACAATGGCTTCTCACTCTAGCCCCAGGGTAATTCACCAGGCAAACCTTGGTTGCCAGCACCCCATTGCTTGCCCACCATCTCAGGGTGGTGGCTGCCACTGTGGCAAGCCCTGCACCCCGACATTGACTGCTCTCCTGGCACCCGGCACACTTCCAAAAGGATCTTGCCTGACTCCTTAGGCTCCCTTTAGCCTCCGGATCCGTGCAGTCATGGCCCCCCATCCTTGGGGCCTACTGGACCTCTGGCCCACTCCTTAGCTTGGCCTTTCCCTAAGATGCACAATTTATATTCATACACTTTGGCCAGTCATAACCCTTCCTTAGGCACTGCTCCATTACCTGTCACCTGCCCACAAGATCCAGTTCACTTCAGTTTCTTTTGGCCCGCAAACTTGCTGGGCACCCCCCACCCCCACAGGGTGGACGCACCATGTGGTAGGCCTCTCTGGTCCCAAGCCTGCCTTACTGCCCCCTGGCCCATCTGGAAAAATGGCTGATGCCACCGCTCCAGGCCCACACCACATGCACTCCACGTGAGTGCCCACACACCCCCACAGCCCCAACATGGCGGCCTCTCTATGTGGTAGACCTTACCAGCCCCCGGCCTACCCCCCCAGGGCCTACCAGCCAAAATTCCCTAAGCTGCCAACTGCTGCTGCCTCGCAGCTTCCATCATGAAGAGCTCACCACGTGGCAGGCTGTGCTGCATCCCAGCCTGCCAGATCAGCCACAATCCGCTGCTCGCAGGGAGGCCCTTGACCCAATGCCCCTTGCCATGATCACTGCCATAGTCCCCATCTCCTGTGTGGCCGATGTACCAAACAAACCCTCCCCGAAACCTGCCAATGCACTCCCCTTGCCCCCAAACATGGAGGCCGCACATGCGCCTATCCAAACTCACGATCCAGGCCAGCCCTCATGCTGTGCAGGCCCTCTTGTAGGCCACACCACTCCAGCATGCTACAAACACTGCTGTCCGACCTCTGCACCACCCTCATGCCACTCTACCACTAGCCAGACACTGGTGCCTTTTTCTGGCCATGATCCATGCCTGCCTTAGGCCACACCACTGTAGGCTTCCAGGGCCTTTCCTCGGGTCCATATCCATGCAGGCACCCCTCACGCCATGTAGACCTCAGCTCCAGGCACCCCCCATCTTGCTATAAAGCCTCTTCTGGCCAAACCATGTATCCACCACACACAGCTCTGCTGTCAGCCCATTCAGGAGCCTTGGTCCTATGTCCCTGGTTTCCCCTACAGCTCTCCCATGGGCCGCCTGTGCCCGCCGTTACCATGTCACCAACACAAAGGATTCAGCCTGCAAAATGCCTCGCTACACTTCCCCATGGCCTTCCCACTGTTCCAAAAGCATCCAGAGCATACTGCAGCAACCCAGAAACACTCTCGCTCTACCCAATGAGCAAACGCTTTGACTTCCTTTATTGCATTCTTTCATTCCTCCCCTTTGTGCATGCCAAGCTATATTGCGGCCTCGCTTCCACCACTCCTGGGCCCAGCAATATGCTGCTTCACTCACTCCCCACGCTACTCCATCCCAGTAAAACGTAGGCCTGTTTCCTTGCACCATCTCGTGGGCTTTTCAGTGTCGCCTGCCCACACCACCTATCTAAAACCTCCTTGCTACCACTGACAACCAAGGCCCCCATAACTGGGCCCACCAAGCCATGCTCATTGCCCCACAGCCATCAATTTCTTACATTCTGAAACAACACAGCCTGTCTAAATGGGGGATGGCTGCCCACTGATCCACAGCAATAATTCCTAACCTGCATTTAAAACAGTGCAAAACAACATCGCCTAGGATAACTGCATCTCTGCATTCAGAATTAACCACAGCTTGTTTAAAGGGGCAATGTCTGCCCACTGACTCCAAGCCTAACATGCAATTTTACAGGTCAAAATGCATCTCAGCATGGGGGCCAGCACCCCCAGTCCATCAATGCCTTACCTTGATATTGCCAACGATGTGCTGTATATCCAGATTAATTTTACAGCAAGAAAAAGGGCTAACTGAGGGTTACATGCCCTTTAATAGCCCCTAAAGACCCCAGATCAGGACCCCTATTGGCCCCTCCCCTTGGCCAATAGTCATCAAGCTCTGACCTGGTTGTATGACACCCCTTGTGAGGTCATAGCTCCTCCTCCTTTCCCTGCAGACCCTCCTCTCTCCCCCTCCCTCCCCCGTCCCCTTCTCCCTTTCATCATTCATTTCTGGCTGGTTCCCAGGACAACCTGGCCTGCCCTTTATTGGCAAGCCTCATTATCTGCAGATAATGCAAAAATCGGGGAGCCTACCATACTAGCTATGCCCTCACTCCATCGGCTAGACTTGCTGTGGTGCAAGGCCTTCTGCTTCCGTCTTTAGCTTATGACTCTGTCACCTACCTAGGCATGACAAAGACCGCCCTCCATAAATGGGACACCACATATAATAACATTTGCCATTTCGCGTCTGCCTCTCCATGGTACAAACATCATTGTCAGCTCTATGCTGACCTAAAATGGCCTAGTCCTGGTGCCCACCGGCTCCTACCCTATGGTGTTCTTATCAATCTTATAACAAGATCTAGCCTCCCACAATCCCTCACCTCGTTACTTCACTTCCAAACCCCTTCTACGGACTCTGCTCCAATGACCTATCCCCGCTCTACATTCCCAGGCATAAAACCTCTATGGATGCTGTGCCTTCTCACGCTGCCCTAAATATTGGAACTCTGTCCCTCATAACATTCACCTAGCTCCTACGCATTCTGGCTTTAAGAAACTCCACGTGAATATCTTCTTGCATCAAGTCCTTGCACCTGCTTCCATCCACCTTAAGCTCACTCTTTTCCCACTTTGTCTTACTCCTCTTCCTCCCTCCCTCCATGCATTCATACTAACCTCTCCTCCTCTCTCCCTCCCTATCCTCCCCAGCTCTATTCTTCTATGTGCATTAGCCTTGTTAATGGCACTTACTGTATACTGTTTCATAATCACATGACTAGTGCCAACTTTTCTGTACTTGTGTTGCACGTGTTTATTCTGGCTATCCCAGTCCCTGTTCATATTATTTACTCGTAGAACCCTGTATTTCACTGTTCTTGTAAAATGTTTGTTTTTTTCTTACTGCCTAGCATTGTATGTCCTATTCTATGTGCTGCGTCACATTGTTGTTGTTCATGTATTTGACTTGTATCCTCCCAGGTCATGCCTGAAAATTGGCATCTGTATGCCTAGTATACTCACCCGGTTACCAAAAGCAAATAAATAAATAATATATGGCAGAATCCTTTCAGGATTCCTGCAGTTCTGGATAACATTGATTTATTTTCCACTATGATGTTTATTGGATACTGTACCCCTCAGTCTGGGTTTAAGTAGTTTCTGGCAATCTCTATTGAAAGCTATACTAAATGTATCATGGAGAAAGATGCATCATATTCACATTCTTGGAATCTGTTTCTCAATTTATTTAACTGTTGCTCAAAGGTAACTAATTCCAAGAAATTGTGATGTAACCTTAGGAGTTGTCCATAATGTAGATCCATAATCAGATGGAGTGGGTTGGTACTAAGAATCCTAAGAAGAGTATTGCAAAGAAAGACATAGGCTTTCTACAACTTTTGGTTTAAAAAAAAAATTCTGCCCCCTGTGAGGGATAACTCTAGAAACATAGTGCTGGATTTTTCAAGCATAGCACAGGGCTTCCATCTAGTCCTGTGCCATGACACTTTGATTTTGGCAGTACACCGATCCTGTTGCCACAACTTCACCCAATTTTGTAATCTCAGGCACAGTTGCAACAATTTTCATGAGTTACAGCAGTTTGCACCACATATCTGGCACAAGCTCTGTAACACAGGGCCCCGGGAGTAGAGATGCAGCAAAATTTATTTCCGTCAGCAAAGTGGCAGCAAAGTGGCCAAATTCACCATACTGAGTAATTCACCAAATATTCTGCATTAGGCGGAATTTCACTCTGGCGAAATTTCGACTTCCATGGTGAAATTTCACCTTCCGCAGGTGAAATTTCACCGTGGAAGGTGAAATTTCATTGTGGAAGGTGGAATTTTACTGCAGAAGGAGAAATTTCATGATGGAAGGTAAAATATTGCCATTCCGCTGGGTGAAATTTCACATTTCGCTTCGCGAAATGGGAGGAACTTCTCAGATTACTCCGTGAAGCAAATTTTCCTCACTTCACCCACCAGTACTCAGGAGAGCCGCAAGTGAGACCAGGACAAGCTGATTTAACTTGTGGCAATTGAAACACAGGATGAAAATATCCTATTAGTTGCTTCAAGCCCATGCATCATATCCTCGGTGCACCAAAGTTTGACAATCTATGAGTTTCGAAAATCCAGTACATAAACTTTTCAAAATGAATACTGTAGGTAAAGCGCATATTCCAGTTATCCGTGTTAATCATGTTCAAGAACTGCTGTGCCTCCTGTTTACTTTAATGCCAGATGCAAAAATATTATCTAGATGATTGCTAGGGCACTCTAGTTTAATAACTGTTATGATTGCCTTATTTTATTGTTATTTTATACTGACAATTTTTAATGAGTTTTAATTGATTGTAATTTGAATCTCTGTTCTTCAGTATTAGGTGCCCAGAGCCTCCAGGATTGGGCGCCATAAAAATAAACATTGCATTGCCTTTCTTAAAGGAACACACACTACCAGATTTGTGCTTTGTGAGGAGGAACTACAGTAGTGTGAGTGACATGTTGTGTAAATAACTGCAAAAATGCATAGGCCCATTCCTGATAAATTTCAGGTTTATCTGAATACTTTCAGTTATTTTTGCATTTATCTTCCCTTACCCTCCTCACCCAAACAAACTGTCCTTCCTCTCCAACAGAAACTGTTGTTCAGAATAACATGTTAGGCTTTGTAGAAATCAGTCAGGAGGATAAAAGATATCACAGAGAACTTTTTACCTGAAAGGAGAAGTCAACATAACCTGAAACAGCTGCAAGACGTTAATCCCTCCTGCTCTATTCAACATTCTGCACAAGTGCTTGTTCCGGTGATGCTGGATCCTGCCTCCTTGCTACAACCATGACTCAGAGCATACAGCATACAACTGGACTCTGACACTCAGCCCCTGAGATCAGTTGAAAATGCAGTGAATTCATTATTGCCAGCAAGTACTGTCTCCTCAGTGCTCGAGCAACAAATCCAGGTACACCCTTCTGGTATTTAAGCTTCTGTATCAATCTCTCTAACAAAATAGCAACTGCCCCACTGAACATTTTCTTTGCAATAGGCACTATTTTACAAGATGCCATGTCTTTCCCTTCTATCTTCTCACTCCCTGACTTCCCGTTAAACTTGTCTCAACTAACTACAGCCAGAACTATTAGTGCTGTTACTATTCACAGGGCAAAATTGATTTTCATAGCTACAGCTATGGGGACCCTGAATTAGGAATTGATAAGAAGACAGCATTATCACTGCTTTCAGAGCCAAATCTGATTCAAAATCAGGCCATTGATTGTGAAACTATGCTTACTATTACATTAAAAGTGCTTGCCAAAACAATGCTCATGCTATAAAAGGACATTTAAGAAGGATTTGAGGGAAAAAAAAGAACAATAAGTGATTTAAATATGGCAGTTGCTAATGTAAGTTAAACAAAAACATGGATTAACTAACACTACACACTGGGGAGCTAGAGAAAAGAGTGAGCTCAGTATGGGACACTATTACACCCCTAGCCAATGCCATCTTAGAACACACCAAGCAGTTAATATTTCTGACACTGAAAATCAATGAACAGGATGATTGTTCTAGAGGAGGAAATCTAAGATTAGTCAAAATCCCTGAAGGGACAAAGGGTAGAGGATCCACTGCCCTTTAAGAAATTTGTTTGAAGCTATGGGTCTTAAATATCCAGATGAATCTGTCAGGCTTGACAGAGCTCATAAAAGCAGGAGGCTCCATAAATATGGAAAATCAAAGATATATTCATTTTATCTTCCTAAAATCTGCCTAAAACAACACAGATTTCAAGACTGATAGAGGATACTACAGGAAGCAAGAATGAGGGTGGAGGGAGTCACTGCTATTGGCATTAAAGTCTACACATATCCAGACTTTAGTGCAGAAACCAACAAATATCTAAAGGCATTTGATGGCTGGAAAGCCAAATTAAGAAAGAGGGAAAAAAAATATGTACTCAAGCTCCAATTCTTTTATATAGGAAAAATGAGGTATTGCTAAGAGTCTGAGGAAATCTACAAGTTCTTGGATGATATAGATCTGGGAAAGGAACATAGCTGTAGGTTTTCCTCATCCAGTTTCTGGGACCCCCCATCCCAGAGACTTGACTAAGAAAGGTCAGCACATAATCTGAATAATACAAAAGTTAATGAAGAGACTAATCCAACCCTGATTTATTCTACCACGTCACTACTATCAAATGTAGCCATGTTGATTAACGACAATGACTTTCCAAGGTCCATGATTGTGGAAACTTGGGCGGTTATATCAGATAAGTCATAACAATACCTATTTTGGAGGGATCACCAGGAGAGGAATTATGACCAGAATATGCAACAAGAAATAACAGAACTATAAAAGAATACATCTAAGATGAAAGCAGATGGAAGGGCCCAACGAAAGAAAAAAGAAAGAGGTGGGAAGGTTTCCATTTTTCCAATTAGTGCAATGAAGTA
This sequence comes from Neoceratodus forsteri, assembly GCA_016271365.2. NCBI lineage: Eukaryota > Metazoa > Chordata > Ceratodontiformes > Ceratodontidae > Neoceratodus > Neoceratodus forsteri. Next base: position 52,917,602 of record CM028130.1, on the reverse strand, counting down.
TCTGGATACATTTTGGTATTGAGACATTGGATTTTTGTTTTTCCTTTCCTGCATGTTGACCCCCCCCCATTACAGTCAGATGAGTATACATAGATACACAGATGCTGATAGCAGATAAGGGCATACGGCCCACCTAATCTGTCAATATGCAAACATGCTTTTCTTCTTCAAGCTTCGCTAGAACTGGGTTTCCTTCTCCCAACTACTAGGATCCCCTGATGCCTTATCCCATGCATTCTTAAATCCTATAGTCAGTTTCTACCCTCAACCACCTCTTCTGGCAGGGTGTTCCATTTGTCCACCACCCTCTCCATGAAAAATTCTTCCTCAAATTCCTCTGAATCTCCCTTCCTACAGTTTCATCCCATGTCCCCTAGTCTGGGAACATCTTTTCCTATGAAAAATTGTGTTTTCCTGCACCTTGTTCTTCCACGTGAGGCACTTATATGTCTCAACCATATCCCCCTCTCCCTCTTCTCCTCCAAAAGTACATATTTAAGTCTTTCAGTCTGTAATCATAGATTTTGTGATGTAATCCTTGCACCATCTTGGTTGCCCTCCTCTGAACTGCCTCCACTCTGTCTATGCCTTTACATGGTTAAGGCCTCCAGAACAGGACATTGTACTCGAGGTGTGGCCTAACTAGTGTCTTGTATAGTGGCATTATGACCTGTCTTTTCCTGCAGGTGATACCCTGCCTATGCAACCTAGCATCCTGTTTGCTTTTCCTGCCACCTTGTCACACTGACTCCTACCTTGAGGTCACCAGAGATGATAACCCTAGGTTCCTTTCCTGCTTGGAGCATTCTATAGCCCCCAGCTAATATATTGTTCCTGGGTTTTGTGCCCCATGAGCAATATTTTGCATTTATTTGCATTAAATCTCAACTGCCACTTCCATGACAAGTCCTCAGGCTTCTGCAGATCTCTCCTCATTCTAGTCACATCTTCGATGTCCACCCTGTTGCAGAGCTTGTGTCATCAGCGAACAGGCACATTTTCCCTTCTAGGTCTTCTTTAATGTTACTGATAAAGATTTTAAAGAGGACTAGACCCAGTACTGATCCCTGTGGCACCCCACTGGTCACCCTTCTCTCTGCAGAGTGATAGCCATTTACCACCACCCTCTGTGTCCTGAAATCCAGCCAAATCCCAACCCACTACACCACTGTCCTGCCCACTCCCATGTTCCCAAGCTTGTTGAACAGCCTTCTATGTGACACAATGTCAAAGGCCTTGCTGACATACAGGTAGCCACATGCACTGCCCCTGAGCGACCTCCGTTGTCACCCAGTTGAAAAATTCAATGAGGTTAGTCTGGCATGACTTCCCCTCAGTAAAACCATGTTGCCTTGGGTCCTATAGACCATTGGCAACAAGGTGTTCCACTATTCTTTCCTTCAGTATTGTTTCCATGATCTTCCCACTCTGAGGTCAGACTGACTGATCTGTAGTTTCCGGCTCCTCTCCATTCCGCTTTTTCCAGGGGACTACATCAGCTGTTCTCCACTCTTTGGGTACCTCTGCTGTTTCCACTGACTGGTTAAGCAGGGTTACCAGAGTTGTCACCACTTCTGTTATCTCCTCAGCACCCTGAGGTGTACCCATCTGGTCCCATAGGTGTATCTACTCTTATTTCTTCCAGTTCTTTTAGGACCTTTCCTGTGGAAAAGGACTTGCATTAATTTTCATGCCCTTCCTACCCTTTCTTCTTCCGTTTGGCCCATTATCCAACCTCTCCTCTGTTAAGACTGAGCAGAAATATCTGCTCAGTATGTCTACTTTGCTGTTCTCATCCTCCACTCTACTCCCATCCTCCCTTTTCAGCCTCACTATCCCTCCCTTTGCCTTCCTTTTTTCACTTACATACCCGTAGAAGGTCTTGTCCCCTCCAACCACTGATTTCACAATGCAGCCCTCTGTTTGTGCTTTGGCTTCCCTTACTGCCCTCCCTGCCTCCCTTTGTTTCTCCTGGTATCTCTTCCTGTCCCCTTCCGCCTGTGTCTTTTTGTATTGTTTGAATTATGCAATTTTTTTTGTCTTTCACTTTCTTTGTTGCCTTCTTGGAATACCATAATGGTCTCCTCTTCTTTTTCCCCTTGTTAATCTGTTTTACACATAATTGTGTTGCCCTTGTTGTCCTTGTTTTGAATAACACCCACTGTTCCTCCACCCCTAATTTCCTTCCTATTGCAGTTAGTGCCCCATCTAAGCATTCCCCATTTCCCAAAATCTGCACTCCTAAAGTCAAGGACTCACATTTTAGTGTGGCTAAGTTCTGCCCCTTCAGTTATGCTAAATCACATTGACCGCTGGTCACTGTTCCCCAGGTGCTCCACCACTGTGATCCCCATCACACTGTCCCTGTTTGTAAGCACCAGATCCAGAAGTGATCCCTGCAGTTTGGATTCCATGACCAGTTGTTTAAGGAAGGCTTCCTAAAGGGAGTCCATGACAAACCTGTTTCTGGCTGATGCCACTGTATGATAGGTTTAAGTCAACAACTCTGAAATTATAAAGACTTTAGAACTATAAATGCTTTGTAAGGCTTATAAGAAAGATGTTTCTAGAGAAATCTCTAGAGATGTCCGGGATGGTGACTTGGGGTAGCATGGGTATTCTCTTCAGATCATCTAAATCTGAGAACATTAAAAAAGAAATCTGCCTTATGGATGCATATTTTATTAAAAAATATAAACATAAATATAATGGCAGCAAAGGTGAACACAGTTAATAATACAGATGTTAATCATGTAAAGGCATCTATAGCTACAGTATGACATCAATAATCAATATATAAATATCTGAGGAGTACTTGTCATCAGCCTTTAAAGTAATACTTCTCAGCTTTGTTGAATCAAAAAAATTGTTTCAGAGCAAAGTTAAATTGGTAACAATAAAAAGAAAACACATTCCTAATTATTTTAGAAGTCTGCAAAAAGCTTAAATATTATTATAAGTTAGTGAAACATTAATAAATGTTGCCCAGATCACTTGGAAAATTTCAACTTTATCTCTTATGTAGTAGTGAATTTGCTCTAAACAGTATAGGTCTACCATAAGATTCAACTAAACTCTTATTGATGGGAGGGTGTAGAATGCTTCCATGATCTCAGAATGCTTTTTTTGCTACAAGAATAACCAAAGGAAGTAGTTTTCTTTGTGGTTCTGAATAATTATGGCTCCTTAAATTAAGCCCTAAAAGAATTTGCGTTGGATTATAAGCTAGCTTGATGGTGGTAGCATATTCTAAAATTTGATAAAGCTGAATCCCAAAATTTGGCAACCTTTTTGCATGTAACAAACATAAGAATGAGGGATCCAGTGTTAATTAGACATCAGGGAAAATTTTGATTGAGTCTGAAAGGTGTCAGGTAGTTTCTGTGCAAAATATTAAATTGAATTTACTGCAGTTTAGTAGAATAAGATTTTTGCTGAGGGTATGTAATCATAGTATCCCAGTAGTTCTTAGTAAGAACATGGTCAAGGTATTGTTCCCATTTGGCATTTAATTGGTACAGACTGAAAAACCTGGCTTCCTGCTGCAACAGTTGATACTGCAGACAAAGGTTTTTGAATGGGATTTCTCAATAACAGTACTGACTCAATAGGTGATAAAGTTAAAGAAAATTCAATCTTATAACATAATCATGAACTTGGAGATTATGAAAGAAGTGATGAGTGGGTAGGCTATATTTAGCTTTAATTTGGTCAAAAGAGAGAAGAATATTACTGTAAAGTAAATTCTGCATTTTTTGGATACCAGCCAGCTCCCAATAACAGAAGCGTGGGTCCGTATAGGGTGGGAGGAACACCAAATTATGATTTGTAGGCAAATAATTAGAAATTGGCTCTTTCCAATCTAAGATATTATGAGCCATTTTGCAACAAAGCCAGGTGTTCTGAGAGGCTAGCAGTTTAGGATGGGTGGATTTTTATCATCATATTATATTATCATATGACAGCTTATGGGATATGCTGAGAATGAAGCTTAAAGATCAAACTTATAATAGACAAGCCCATCCTCTACAGCTTTTATGTGATGAATGCCATTTGTAGAAAAGACAAAAATGGTTTTCACGAAGATTGGTTACTTTGGAACTCGTTATCACTGGAGGTAGTAGTAAGTAAAACAATTAATGAATTTAAATTTGTTTTGATAATTGCTGTATGCAGAACAACACTCTAGTTTATGGTTAAGTTGTTGCTGAGCAATATGGATGAAAATGTTCTAGCTCTGTGACTACCTATGATACCTATGATAATACTGGGCATGAAGAATATTGCTGGGATCAGGGTAATTATTGAACTGTTGTTAATTTTTTGGCTACTATTGGTGTGACCCTGAAACCAGTCAAAATTTGAGTTATTTGTGCAGCAATACAATTTTAAAATTTGGAAGAACCAGTCCTCATCAAGATTTAGATAACCTAAGTTTTATGTAAACTTAGTCTTACTTTCTTTTCTTTCTAAATAAACCAAGAAATTAATCAATATAAATGGGTGAAAAACCTTTCAGAAATAGATATAGGAACAGCTTGGAATAAAAATAAAAATCAGGGTAAAACATTCATCTTAATGATGTTACACCAACCAATAAAGAATAGCACAAATTTAACCCATTTTTCTAAATGACCTCAAATTGCATTGAGCAAAGGTTGATAATTGATAATTGCAGTCATACAGGCATGACAATTGTTTGGGAATTATAACTTCCAGATAGTTTTTTCAGTTAACACAGCATTTTGGCCTGACATTTTGAATCAAAAACAGACCTGGGGCACAGATGTGTCTTTTGCTGGTTTGTAATAATATAACTCCTTTGTGCTATTATTTATGTTTGTTTCAACTTTTAAATCTTTTTTGTGAGTCATGATATGAAAAAAAATTATTTTTCATATGACAGCTCTCCGAAAAGATTATTTTTGAGTTCTGAAGGAGTTGGTGGAGGTCCTAGTAGAGCCAATAGCTGACTTGTTCAATACCTCCCTGAGAATGTGGTGCTTAGCCTAGGACTGGACGATGGCTACGTGATGCCCTCCATAAAGGTGGTTCAAGGATGAACCAGACAACTATAGATCAGTCAGTAGTGCTGTGTGGAATGCGGAATTCCTCCGGTGTAATTAGTGTCGAATGACAATTCCACAGGTGGAATTTCCACCTGAATTTCAATTGCTTGCCTGAGGAATTCCACCTACTGTGATTCACGGAATAATATTCCATGGAACAGTATTTTTTCCACAGAAAATTATTCTGCAACAATTTCTGCTGAAAATATTGAGATCCGCAGAATAATTTTCTGTGGAACAATGATTTTTTCCATGGAAAATCATTCTGCAACTATGTTATGCTGTAAAATTCTGCCATACTGTTTCCAGTAGAATTCGGTGGAATTCCAGCGGAATTTTAAATATTCCACAGAATTTCATTCTACCGGAATTTGAAAATTCCGCACAGCACTAACAGTCAGCCTTACATCCACTGTGGGGAAGCTAATGGAGATGATCCTTAAGGAAAGGTTGGTAACCTTTCTGGAAGTGAATGGGCTCCAGGACAAGAGGCAACATGGGTTTGTCTCTGTCAGATCCTGTCAGGCCAACATGTTTGGCTTTTATGACTGGGTGTCTAGGGCACTCGATGGGGGCCAAACAGTGGATGTCCTGTATCTGGATTTCAGCAAGGCTTTTGATTCAGTGCCTCATGGGAGGCTGATCAGCAAGTTAAGTTACCAGGGAGCAGGGGCAAAGACTGTGGGATGGGTCAAGAACTGGCTACAAGACATGCAGCAGAGGGTAGTGGTGGGAGGAATTCTCATCTCCAAGGGCTATAACTAGCAGGGTACCACAAGGCTTGGTATTGGCCCAGTTTTGTTTGGCATTTTCATTGCCAACATCTCAAATGGGATTAAGGACAAGATTAGTCTGTTTGTGGATGACATAAAGATCGGTGTGGTGGTAGATAACATGGAAGGGTGGCAGGGGCTATAGGATGACCTGGCTAAACTTGAGAGCTAGTCAGACACATGTCAGCTGGTGTTCAATGCAAAGAAGTGCAAAGTCATGCACTTGGGAACAAGGAAACGAATTGTTATCAGCTGTGGTTAGCTCGCTACAGAGAAGGAGAAGGATCTAGGGGTGATAATAACAGGACAAATGAGACACTCAGCACAGTACATTATAACAGAAGCTAAGGCCAATAAGATTCTCAAGTGTATTGCCAGAGAAATCACCTCCAGGAGAGGTGAGGCAATCCTGCCACTGTACAGGTCATTGGTGAGGCTGCACCTGGAACTGAGTGCAGTTCTGGTGCCCTTTACTTGAAGAAAGATGTTAAAATTTGGAGGGGGCCCAATGCACAGCAACCAAGATGATCCTAGGAATGGAGGACAAACTCTAAGAAGAGGCTGAGGGACCTCAGTATGAATGCTCTGAAAGAGAGTACGGCTAGGGGATAAGATAGAAACCTTTAAATATATGAAAGACTTAAGCAAGACTGTCACAGAAGGATTTTGTTTAAATTCCGGGGAGGGGGGAGCTAGGGTCATGGTCTGAGATTGGAGGGTGGAAGATTCATTAGAGAAACAAGAAGGCACTGTTTCATGGAATGAATAGAGGCAAAGTGGAACACACTGGCTGAAGTGGTGGTATCCTGTAGATCAGTGGGCAGTTTTAATCAAATCAAATCAACTTGATTTTTAAAAGCGCCTTTCCAAAGATCAAGGCGTTGTATGTACACAGTAATAAAGACAAAAACAACTAAAATCAAGGATAATAAAATCATACATAAAAGTTATAATTTATAGCAGTATTAAATACTAAAATCCCATCAGTTAGACTCATCTGGGAATGCTAAGCTAAACAAATGAGTTTTGAGGGCTGATTTTAAAGCTCTGAACAGTCAGGCACACTCTTACCCAATGAGATAAAGAATTCCACAGGGTAGGGGCTGCGAATGCAAAAGATCTGGCCCCAGATGTCTTTAATCGTACCCCAGGAATCTCTAGCAATCCACCATCAATGGATCAGAGGGGATGGGAGGGGCAGTAGGTAGAAAAGAGATCTTGCAGGTAGCAGGACCCCTGATCATGTAGGGCTTTCTAGTTCAGCAAACCAACCTTGAAGGTGATCTGCCACTGTACAGGCAGTCAGTGCAGTCCATGGAGCACAGGAATGATGTGACTGGTCCTAGAAGTACCAGTCACAAGCCTGGCTGCTGCATTCTGCACCAGCTGCAAGTGGTGGATATCAACCCCCAGTAGCCCCAGGTATAGGGCATTGCAGTAGTCAAGGTGGGAGGTCACAAAGACGTGGACCAATGTTGAAAGATCATGAGGAGGAACCAGGTGTTTCACCCGGGTGATGTTCCACAGATGGTAAAAGGAGGTTTTAACAATGGAAAACACCTGAGATTTCTGTGTCAAACCGTCATCAAGAATAACACCCAGGTTTTGCACCTGGACTGAGGTAGCCAGCTGAACATTCCCAAGCCAGAGCCCAGAAGGCTGTCCAGCTGACAAACCCACCTCCCAATGATCCAGGTCCACCACCAACACCTAGGTTTTAGCTGGGTTTAACCTCAGCCAGCAAGCACTCATCCAGTCCTGGATCTCAGCAAGGCAGTTGTTAAACACTGAGATAACATCATCCTGCTTGGGTACAAAGGACATGTAAGGCTGGGTATCATCTGCATAACAGTGATACTTAAAACTGTACCACCTAATAATGCCTCCCAATGGCAGCATATATGCTGCAAACAACATGGGTGCCAAAATGGAGCCCTGCGGAACCACGCAGGATAGGGAAAGAGCATCAGAGGAAAACATCTCAGTGACCACTCTCTGAGTCCTACCATTGAGGAATGATCAAAACCATCTGAGGACCATACCAGACAGTCCACAGATGAGCCACAGGCGCTCCAATAGCAAACCATGGTCCACAGTGTCAAACGCTGCAAAGAGATCAAATTGGACCAAGATGGAATAACTCCTCTGATCTCTCTCTAATAGGATATCATTAAGCACCCAAACAGGGGCTGGCTTGGTGCTATGCCTCTGAAATCTGGACTGGAGAGAATCATAGACATTGTAGGTGGAAAGATGACCATCCAACTGCAATGCAACCACTTTCTCAATAACCTTGCCCACAAAAGGCAGGTTAGAGACAGGTCTGTAGTTAGACGGACAGTCTGGGACAAGGGAGGATTTTTTCAGGAGCAGTCGCACAACCACCTCCTTTAGGGGCTCTGGAAAGATTCCCCTCTCCAATAAACTCCAGTCTATTTTGGCCAGGACCAGGCCAATGTTATCAATGCAGCCCACAAGGAGTAGCATTGGGCTCAGGTCCAAATTACAGTTGGTTGGCCATACAGTCTGGATAATCCTTACGATGTCCATGGATTCTACCTGGCCAAAGTCAGACTAAGCAATCTGGATGCTCACAAACTCCTGCCGACCTCCGCAACCCCCATTAGGGAGAGTTGGGCTAATCCCTGACCTGATGGTGGCAACCTTATCTTTGAAAAAGTGAGCAAACTCATCACACTTCTCTTGTGAAAAATCTCTCTCAGGCTGAAGACAGATTGTATTGCATAATCTGTCAACAGTCCGAAAAAGCTGAGCTGGTCAATTTTGCACAGCGGCAATCTCGCTGGACAGGAATTTTGCCTTCTTACGGGAGATTGTCAATTGATAGACCGCATAATGGTCCATCAATCTAAGTCTGTCAACCTCCAGACCCAATTTCCACCAAGTCCTCTCTAGCCTTCGACTCACTCTCCTCAACTCCTTCAATGGCCCCATCAAACCATGGGGACCTTGGTCAAAGAGTGAGAGGACGAACATGAACAGGAGCAATAGAATCCAGGGCCTCTGTCACTGCCTTATTATACGCAAGTACCAGATCCCCTGGATCCATGCATTCAATTAGTAAACCTGATAGGTCCAGCACCACTGTTAGGCCCTGTTGGGTCACTCCCCTTAAAGGGCAATACTGGATCATCTCCATAGGGGCCAGTCCATTTGGGGAAGCCACAAAACTGAACCCTATGGTGTGATGGTCAGACCACCAGACTGGTTCCATCACCAAGTCAGAGATCTCTATACCCAGTAGGAACACCAGGTATAATGAGTGACCACAAATGTAGGTTGAGGAGGTAACTACCAGTGTGAGGCCCAACAAAGTCATAGGTTGGAGGAACTCCTTACCAAAATGCAAGAGTTCCTCATTGATCCATGCATTGAAATCCCCCAATTTCAACCATATGGGGGAACCCAATACCACGTCGACAATGAAGTCTGTGACTTCCTGCAGGAATTCTTTCCCATCCACAGGTATATGGTAGATAAACAGTATCCTGCACCCCAGACCCGCACCCATGATACACTCAAAGGATCTGGTGAACCCTCTGGCACATCCACAAGGCCCAGTTCCAATCTAAAATAGATGGCTACACCTCCTATGATCCATTCTCAGGTGATGTATCAAGAGTACCTGGGTGGAACTGCTGAGGCCAATACTGGGCCTGCATTCTCATCAAGAAAGGTCTCGTGATGCATGCCAGGTCTGATGTTTCAACAAGATCTGCTATTATTGCAGCCTTGTTCTTAATGAGCCTGGCATTGCATAACACTGCCTGAGTAGGATGAGCAGTCAAGCAATACCGTGCCACCCACCTGCACACAGCAGAACCCTTGGTGTATGAGGAACCAGGCAAGGAGAACCCTATTCTGGTCCCATTTTGCCCCAGGGTTTCTACTTGTCCCCAACACTCCAATCTGCCACTCCCTCCATTCCCCCCACCAGGCCCAGCTCTTCCCCCCTTTTTTCTTCTCCTGATTATCCCGACGGCATGACATATCCTATATGCCTCAGCTGACAAAGGGGGCCAATCAAAAGGGCAGAGCTCCCTGAGCCTGGAGGGGGTATAGTGCCTGACTGTCCTTTTGCCATCCCAGCACATCAAAAAACAGTAGCAGCAGACACAAAATATAAACATAAATGTTGTTTTCTTTTATGACAGCAGATGAAAATATTAAACAGCAAATAGGAGTCACTAAAAGTCTCTCCAAATTAGAGTTGTTGGCCCGAAAAGCTCCCACCTCTTT